>CM028138.1:512400000-513000000 GCA_016271365.2 Neoceratodus forsteri
GATCACTTTTCTTTCACATCTGCTGCTTCCTGCAGCTGTACTGAGTCCATGCATTTGCTGGCACACACATTGGCCACGTGTTCGTCTGTACCTGCCCTCATGTTGCTGTGTACTGTGTTGTTGTTGTGGGTTGCACTTCCTGGTTGCTTTATTCAGTGCTGTCTTATTCCAGGGCTATTTTTGCCCTGCACTCCCAGCCCAGTTTGCATGGCCTCATTACCATGCCATATTCGGAAGCTGTTTGCCCTGGGCTATTCCTTTTGAATATAGCGTGCTCTGTGCTCCGGGCTAGGTTTGCCCGCTGGGCAGTGCTAATTTTGCCCCGGGGCAAAGTTTTGAATATCTGGCCCACAGTGTGGAATCCCTTTATATGACATCCGTCATGATTTTGTTATCATCCCCTGGGATTGCTTCTAAATGGAAGTAAGAACCTGAGTGACCCTCCCACAACCTTTTGGTACAGATGCAAAAACTGTGCTGGAGATCAGTGTCTTCAGTTTTATGGGTTAAAACATCCAGCTTAGTGGTTTGACAATCAGGGCAACATTTGTCCCATTATGACACCTTGGCAGAGGGTATTTGTCAGTAGCAGCATATTTATTCAGAGAGAGACCCTATCTGCAGAAGGTGGAGCTATGGAGACTTTATATAGACAACATCATTATTGTGTGATGGGGACAGTGCAGGACCAAACATAATTTGAAACTACCTTGAATCAAGACCCCACTTCTTTGGGTTTGTGATTATGCAGGACCCAAAGAAATAATATTTCTGAACCTCAGTATGAGGGAATAAAACATGGAAGGTGATTATACTACACTTTACTTAGTGGCAGAGCCAGGTTTGGGAGCATTTGGGAGCCAGGGGCTAGTCAGTCAATTGTGGGCCCCACAATGGGTTTAAACATTGAATAAGATGGTGGTGGGGCACCACTACTCACACTGGGCAGCCAGGAGGGTGACCGCCTCCTAACCCCCAGCTCCACCACTGACTTTACTGTAAGCCCATGGATCACAACAACTTATTGGCAGCTGATAGCTGCCACCTGATACACCATGCTCAACATCCCAAAGGCCCAGCTACTAAGAATGAAATGTAATTGTAGCAGATAGGGACGATTATGTGCCAAGTTGATTTGTTAGAATGTTGTCTAAGGAGAAAAGCTATGGGAACATGTTACCAGGTATGCCAGACTAGAGGCAGACAACACCAAATCTTTATTGTTACAGATAGTGGACAGGGAGTTCAGAGAAGACGACAAATTAAATTTTGTGACAGCCTTTTCAACAAATGTCAGGATACTCCAAGAGACTATCAATAATAACTGGGGAATTGTTAGGCTGTTACCAAAACTGAGGGACAATATAAAAAAGTTGCCTAAAGTAGTTTACAAATGAGAAAGGAATTTGATGAATACCAGAAAAAAAACATGTGTTTGCCTCCACCGGCAGGTTCCAAAATGTTAGAGCAATGTAAGTATTGCATGGCTGTGAAAAACACTAGCACATTTGTAAACATTGGAGAGGAGAGTCTGGTGAGCATAGAAATGTTCATCAGTTGTGACACAATTAATGTAATGTATGTATTGGCACAGTATGCCCCTGCGGAGTGTGTTATGTTGGTCATGCCAAGAGCCAATTCAAGGAGAGAGTAGGAGAAACAAATGTGGACTGTATTATAAAAGAATGTGGAGGTCACATGATGTCTGCCTAACTGTGCGCCATTCCTGGCTTCTTCTCCTCCATGACCACTGATTAAATTGCAGTTTCAAACTTCTTTTTGGCTGTCATCTCAATACCTACTTACTTTGCTATGTGATCCAGACCTTGGTGACCCTGTTGGAGATGTAGGGCAGCTCAGAAGATGGATACTGAAATGAGAACTGTGCTGCCCCACACGCACCTCCTACACCCAAATGGGACAAGCAATCTAAGCAGAATAAACAGCAGGCCTAAAATCCTCTCCCTCACCAGCACAGGGACTGCCTTGACTAAGGAGAAGTTTCTGGAAGAAATGAAGCCTCTCTGAACATCAATAATGGCTCTTACAGATGAGCTTCAGAAACTGCAATCCTCTGTTGACTTCTTGATTACAAGGGCAGCTGATTCGGAGGCCTGACTTTTGTCAGTGGAACATTTGAGGGCATAATGGATCCAGAGGTCACCTCACTCTGGCAACAGCTCTGCAAGCTAGAGGACCTTGAAGGGCGGAGCTGCTGAAACAATTTAGTGCTTTTTGGGCTCCAGGAATAAGAAGAGGACCCAACCCTATTCTTTTATGCAAAAGTTATGCAATAAGATAGCCTGTCCCTCTCAGAATAAGCGACTCTACATCATTGAAAGGCACATCACTGTATAACCCGCCGCCACCCTCGGCTCTCCCCAGACCTCTCATATTTCAGCTGCTCAATTTCCTTGACAAGCAGCACATTTTGAATAAGTTCTGGGACTGCAAAGATTTGCTCTGGGGGCACCACTTGAGAATTTGCCAGGATTTGCCACAGTTTGCGCATGCTAAAAGGGCAGTCCTGCATCCTTTTTTTTTATGAAGCTAATAGTCACAGGGAAACCCTTTAGGGTTACATACCCCATGGTGCTCCAAGTTGACCATGCTGGGGAGGGTCACATGATGGACACACTGGAACAAGTAGCCCAGGAGATCTAGTGGCTATTCCCTGCCTTGTTTAAATGAGGGCTGTTGCCTGCTGCATGTCTGTTCTCTTACATACTCAACTCAAAAAATGAGTGCCAGGAGTAAAAGCAGCAGTGCTGTAAAAAATTACAAAGACCAGACAAAGAAAATTAACAGCATCCGCTGCAAAGGATTTAAAGTTCAGGCACAGTACTCACGTGCAAAAACTGGTCATTTATTAAACAATTAAGTACAAAAAATTGCAGCAACAGTCAAACAGACATAGGTCTAGCAGAAAAACCTCTAAATAAACACACTGAGGTTTCTCCTGGCCCCTGCCAGACTTCCTCAGAGTGATAAAGTAAAGTGCATAGTGCTCAATATTTATAGTGCAAAGAGGTATGTTAAAAACTGCATTGTAACCAATCACAGGTATGCATAATGACATCACTTTTAAAGACACAGGCCCAGATATTCAAAAGGGTTGCTCATGGCACAACAGTGTTGCACCATGCACAACCACTGATGCCTTGACGATATTCAAAAGGGAAAGTGTGTGGCACAAATCTCATGTGCCAGAGTGCATCAATAAGTGTATGCAGGTGCAGATAGGTGGGGCGTGCCCATGCACACTCTGCACAGCCTGATATTCAGCCGGGATGTACAGAGCCATGCATGTAACCCTACCTATCAAGCACAAAGTTAAGCCAAAAAAAAAAAGAAGCAGGGCTGGCCACCCACAGGTGAGCTGCCGTATTGCTGAGCAGAACCGGCAGCTGCCACATGAGTGTTACCTGCTTTCCGGCTACACACCCTCAGTGGTGGCGCCCACCCCCACATGCCGATCGCAGGCATCAGTGAAACATAGAATGACATCCTATATCCCTGGTGGTCCAGTGGACCGCTGACAGCCTGATCGCGGGCTGAAGTAAAAAATCATCCTATTTCCCTGGTGGTCCAGTGGACGCTGACAGACCGATTGCAGGCTGAAGTACAAAATAAAGGAACCCATATCCCTGGTGATCAGTGGACCCCCACCTGCCCACTGATCCCCACCGCCCCAGCCCCGGTCAGCAGGTGGCAGCAGCACCCACCATCTGCCGCCCGACGACTGACACCATCGATAGGCTGCACGCCCATTGGTCCACAGCGTGAGCCAATGGGTGTGCAGCCTGTACCGCATTACACATTCCAGGGGTCGCCGGAGCTCCAGACATCCAAGTGCCCTCCCTCCGGGACAGGAGAGCAGCCCACTGGGCGCTCGATCTGATCACTCCCTGCCGACCTCCAGTGCCTGAGCTCGCTCCCGAACTCGGGTCGCTGGCGTGGCAGGTGCGGCATCCAGTGCCTCAACCCTCAGTGCCACCGGGCTGACTTCATTACTCTCCATTTTATGATGGCTTTTCCTTATGTAGCCCCATCCCTGCCCTTACTGACTTTGCTTTCTCCATTTACCCCAGTTCTGCTCCCTACTGACCTTTCTACCTTGGTCTTTATCTCATTTAGTACCCGGTTTTGGAGGGGGAGGCTGAGAATTCCCTGCTGCTTATCAGTGCCTCCCCACCCTTGGCTAGTTTAAAAGCTTGCCAATGAAGCATTTAAACTAATCACTGAGGAGACTGGTTCCTTTCCTGGACATATGCAGACCATCATGCCAGTATAGCTGGGTATCCCTACAGGTGAAACCTCAGTTCCCAATGAAACCAAAACCCTGTTCTCTACACCAGTTTTTCAACCATTCATTGAACTGCATGGTGTAGAGTACCCTTGCCTCACCCATGCCATACACAGGCAGCACCTCCGAGAAGGATACTGTATGAGCTACTAGTCTAAAGCCTCTCCCCAACTCCACAAACTCCTCCTGCACTGCTCTAATCCCATCATGGAGTTTAAAGTAAATGCGGAGTTCAATGTGAATCCATAATTTATATAGAAGCAGAGAAACATAGAATTTGGTGCCAGATAAGGACCACTTGACCCACCTAGTCTGCCCATTTCCCTACCTAATGGATAAGCTACAGATCCTAGTTAATGAACAGCCTACTTCCTCCTATTCCCACTAAATTGCCTTATGTCTGTCCCATGCATTCTTGAATTCCCCCCTGTTTTTGACTCCACTACCTCCTCAGGAAGGTCATTCCATGTATCCACAGCTCTCTCCATGAAAAATACTTCTTCACATTACCTCTGAGCCATCCCCCCTCTATCTTCAAATTGTGCCCCATTGTTCTTGCACATCGCTTTTCCTGAAAGATGCTACCCTCTTGGATTTTGTTCATTCTCTCAAGGTACTTGAAAGTTTCTATCATGTTTCCCCTCTCCCTCCTTTCCTCAAGGGTATACATGTTAAGCTTCTCTAACCTCTCTTCGTATGTCTTCTGGTGCAGACCCTGCACCATTTTAGTTGCCGTCCTCTGGACAGCCTCCATCCTGTCTATATTCTTGCTGAGATGGAGTCTCCAGAGCTGCATGCAGTACTCCAGATGGGGTCTTACCAACTGTCTGTACAGAGGGATAACAATTTCCTGTTTTCTACTGGTGATGCCTCTCCCTATGTATCCCAGCCAGCCCTCCTTACTGCCATCTCACATTGCTTGCCCACCTGCCCACCTTTAGATCATCTGATATGACTACCCCTAGGTCCCTTTCCATTTCTGTTGTTGTTAGTATCTCACCCTCCATTATGTATGCTTCTCCTGGGTTTTTGTTTCCCAGGTGCATTACATTGCAATTCTTTGCATTGAATCTAAGCTGCCATACATTTGACCATTCCACCAACCTTGCCAAGTCCCTTCTCATCCTTTCCACCCCACTTTCTGTGTTGACCCTGTTGCAGATCTTTGTGTTGTCTGCAAAGAGACATACTTTTCCTTCCAGTCCCTCCACAATGTCACTTGTAAAGACATTAAAGAGGACCAGTCCCAGTACTGAACTGTGGTACTCAGTTAGTTACTCCCCTTTCTTCAGAATGGACTCTGTTTACTATTACCCTCTGCGTCCTTTGTCTAGCCATTTTTTTTTACCCAGGCTACCACCTTGGGACCCACTCCAAGGCTGGCTAGCTTGTATATTAATCTTTTGTGTGGAACTGTGTCAAATGCCTTGCTAAAGTCTAGGTAGGCCATGTCCATAGCCCCTCCCTGGACTTCTACATTGGTTACCAAGTCAAAGAAATCTATTATATTCGTCTGACATGATTGTCCCACTATGAATCCATGCTGCCTTGGATCTTGTGCCCCACTGGCCTCTAGGTACTCAACAATTATTTCCTTCAGAAGTGATTTCATCATTTTTCCTACCACTGAGGTCTAACTAACAGGTCTGTAGTTTGCTGCCTCTGCCTTGTTCCCACTTTTGTGAAGTGGAATCACATCTGCCCTCCTCCAGTCCTCAGGTACCACCCCGTCCTCCCATGATTTGTTAAAGAGGGTAGTCAGTGGTGTCACTAGTGCTACCCTTAGTTCTTTTAGAATTCTTGGGTGAATCCAGTCAGGCCCCATTGCTTTGTCCACCTTCAGTTTTAAGAGTTCTTTCAGAACCCCTTTTTCTGTGAATGGACTGGTATCAACCCCCCATCTAATGTGTTTCTATTGTTTGGTTAGGCACTGTCCCCTGCTCTTCTTTTGTGAATACTGAGCAGAAGTATTTGTTCAGTATCCGTGCTTTTTCACTGTCACCCACTGCCCTCTGTTCAATACCAGTGAACTTAACCTGATGTACCACATTAGGATTGTTTTTAACATGCTTAATAATTGCATATGTAACATCACCCCTCTGAAGGGCCCAAATGTGCTCCCCTACTCTGACTTTCAGGGCACAAGTGGTGCAGCCCATAAAATGATCCACAACTGCAGTTAAGGAAGTAGACCACATTCTGGATGTCACATGTATAAAGTGTAATGTCAACCTGCTTTCCTGTTCCTGGATGTACAAATGAATTTAAAGTGTTAATATAAATACAATACCTACACCTCCCAAATTTATGGGTCCCCAATGGGGGTAAGATAAGTGATCTAACAGATTCTGGTCCCAAGGTGATATTTGTTACCACCATGTCTTTTATATTTTTATCAAATTCGCAAAGGTAACCACAAACCTCTTACAACTGGCTGAAGAAGTACTGACTAAGAATACATTCATATTCATGAGTGACACTTACCTGCAAATATGAGGCACTTCTATGGGGGACACTATGGCCCCTAGGTTTGCAAATTTGTTTGTGGATAGATGGAAAGTGGATCATCTCTACAGGGTTGCCACAAATACATTATTTGATAAGCTGGATTTGTGGAGGCATTTTATTGATGATATATTTGTTATCTGGAAGGGGAGTATTAGTGAATTTGGTGACTTTGTGGCCTGCATGGAGAGTGCTAGTAGCTGTCTCACATGTGAATATACCATCCAGCAAAAAGAAATCACATTCCTAGACCTGAAAATATATAGAAATGTGGAAGGTGGTTTGAGTACAACCCTGTTCCAGAAACCTATGGACAGGACTAGTCTACTTAGATATGAGAGCTGACACCCCCCTCCACACACAAAGTTCGACATACCCAAAGGTCAGTGGGTCCATACATTAAGGAATTACTCTGAGCACAGTGAGTTTGAATCTAAAAAGAATGTGCAGAGATTAGGAGATTTGTGGATAGGGGATTTAGTAACCACAGTATAGTGACAGTTTTAAATAAGGTGGAAAAATGGATAGAGAAACAGTCATGACCCAAAATAACACTGGAACTGACAGACGATAATTTGACCCTTTGTAACTCATATTCCAAGTGTGATAACCTAAGTAAACAAGTTATAACCAGCAATTGGTCCATACTGCAGCTGGAATTGAAACTACAGGATATAGTGGAGGAAGGACCAAAGTCACCTTTCGGAGATGTAAAAATATAAAAGATATGGTGGTAACAAATATCACCTTGGGACCAGAACCTGTTAGATCATTTATCTTACCCCCATTGGGGACCCACAAATGTGGGAGGTGAAAGTATTGTATCTATATTAATACTGCAAAGTTATTTGTACATCTAGGAACAGTAACACAGGTTGACATTACACAGTTTATCACATGTGACATCCAGAATATGGTCTACCTCCTTAACTGTAGTAGTGGATCATTTTATGTGGGCTGGACCACTCGTGCCCTAAATGTCAGAGTAGGGGAGCACATTCGGGCCTTTCAGAGGGGTGATGTTACATATGCAATTGTTAAGCATGTTAAAAACAATCCTAATGTGGTACATCAGGTTAAGTTCACTGGTATTGAACATGTTACCCTCTGTCCAAGAGGAGGTGACATAAAGAAACTGACTGGACAATGGGAACGTTTTGGGATTTTCAAACTGGGAGCTCGTAAAGCTAAAGGGTTGAATGAAAATACAGATTTGGCTGCCTTTCTGAGTAGTTTAGGTGTTAGACTCTTATAAGAAACAGTACTCTAATTTGCATTTTACTAGAAATATGATTATGCATTTGGAAATTAATGGAGAGATGTATTGCCTGATATTAAGCAACCTATTATGGGACAACCATTAGCCCAATATCTGGAGTGTATAAAAGCTTTCTGCTTGTTTTTTTAAAAAAGTTTAGTACCTGGACTAAGTGGTTGGTGGGGTCTGTATATGTGATATGAAATTTAATTAATTGTTTGATATCTTTGAATAAATTTAAATAAATATACATGATAAATTCACATCTGACACCCCATTTACTTTAAAGTAAACGATAAATGTGCATAATTATAAAAAGTGGTGCTTCTATATACATTACTTATATGTGGGTGATACATTTATGTGTGTTATGGACACTACGTCTTTAAAAGTGATGTCATTATGCATGCCTGTGACTGGTTGCAATGCAGTTTTTAGCACACCTATTAGCATTATAAATGTTGAGCATTATGCACTTTACTTTATCACTTGAGAAGTCTGGCAGGAGCCAGGAGAAACATCAGTGCATTTATTTAGTAGTTTTTCTGCTAGACCTATGTCTGTTTGACTATTGCTGTAATTATTAGCACCTCATTTTTTAATAAATGACCAGTTTTTGTAGTTTTTGCACATGACTACTGTGTCTGAACTTTAAATTCTTTGCAGCAGGTGCTGTTCATTTTCTCTCTCATGTCTGTGCTCTATGGATGTTTGCCCCTCTCAGTGTTAATAGGGTTGACTTTTTCTAGCCTTGGATACAAATTCCCCTCCCTGCCTTAGTTTTTATAGTTAGCCAGCAGTGGCGGACTGCTTGTGTTCTGGTTCATGGCCCACTCTTTAATTTATCCCCATTTTCCTGGACTGTGAACTATGAAACATTGTTAATTGTGAGACACTCCCTCAGGCTGTTGTTTTATCAGAGGGAGTGCTCTTTCACCACGTGGTTACAGGAATTGAGAATGTGGGTCTAAGGCCATTTCTGAACACCTTCCCTCATATTCTGCTCAGCTGCCTTCCAGTTGTACCATCCTTATTCTGGAATGCTCCATGGATTTGGTTCTTGTCCCGGTGAGTGACTTTTAACCAGCTGAGTTCGAGATTCGCCTGCATTAAGAATGGAGGGCTGCATGTATCTCCAGCGTTTCAGCAGCAACCTGTTTTTGATTTTTATTTCTTTCTGGATTGGAATGAGTTCATTATTCCTGCTGTTCAGAAGGGCATGACACTGGACTGTGTGATATTTTCTTTTAACCCCTTTTCATTATTGGGCTCACTGGACTGGAGTCCTGTTTGGGGGACGCTCCTCTTGGTTTTTAATACTGGACATTTCTTTTTTGGACATTTGCTGCACTGTTCTGTGAGATTTGTCCCCCTTCCCCCTTAATACTTTCATATTATTTGTTATTTGCAGGTCCAGTTGTATTGCTTAATTGTATTAAGTGGGGTCTTTCCTCTCTTTGTAAATTAATAATGTGTTTGTTATACTCAGGGGGGCTACTAGATTGCCTTCGCTATTGGGCATTATAGGTGAGGTTACAGTGTTTTCAAGTTTTGTCTTACATGTTCATTCAGCTTGTTTCCACTTGGTTCCATTTTAATGTTGTTTACAGCCATTTTCTTCTTAATGGTGGTTGGAGTGGGGAGGTCAGGTGGGAGGCAATGTGGGTTGTAATCATCATGGGTGAGATATTGTTAGGAGTTTGTTTGCTAGGACCAAGGGTAGTTTGTAGTAGTTAAGTTTTGTTAGGATTTCTTTTGTGTTTTGATTTGTTTTTGGGGATGAGGTTTTGTATGTGAGTATGATTGGATGGGGGCTGGGAGAGGGTGGGGAGGGTGTTTGTCTGTGATCCTGCATTTATGTTAGTCTATTGGGCCAGGGTATTGCCCTCTTAGTTACACTGGGCATAGTACCTTGTGCCTGTTTAAGATATGAGTGATCCTTGCTGTATTATTAGATGGAATGTTAAGGGGCCCAGGATAGGGGTAAATGTGCAACAATTGTGCACCATCTTAAGCCACTCTGAATTGGGTGGCTTGTCTGCAGAGATCTCACCTCCATTGGGAGGATGTTCACTACTTTAGACAGGAGTGGATTGGCCAAGTTTATGGCTCGGGGGTCTCCTCTAAATGAGGTGGGGAAATTTTGCTAATAGCGGGAACGCTACTGTGTCAAATCATTCAAGAGCTATGGGACCCTGAGGGACACTATGTTATTGTTAGAGGCACTATTGGGATCCATCCTGTTGTGACTGGATCCGTATATGGCCCAAACATGGATTCACCCCAATTTTTCACTCAACGTATCCCCCTTCTGGTTCCGATCCTCCATTTTATTAGGGGGAGAGTGGAATGCTGTACTTCAGTTGATCTTGGCTCACTCAGATGCCAAGGCAGTTGGGTTCTCCCCAGCTCAGTGGGCACTTCGAGAGTTGATGGAGTGGGTCAGCTTAGTCGATGTCTGGTGGATGCTTAATCCCACAACACGGCAATTCAGTTATTATTCTCCATGTCATAAGACCTTCTCCTGGCTTGACTATATCCTGGCTACAGTGCCTTATTTACTGGGTATTATATCCACTGTTATTTACCCTATGGTCCTATCTGACCACACCCCCATTAATGTAACCTACTTGCTGGGTGACAGTTTGCGCTGTGACACCATCTGGGGTTCTAACGCTAAATTGTTACAAGCTCCTGGCACCCTATCCCATATCTTAAAATTTATATCCAATTTTGGACCTTAATAGGGGCTCACTAGAGGACTGGACACCCTTTGGGCAGCCCTCAAATGTGCCCTTTGGGGAGTTAATTCGTCTTTTATTGGTCAGAGCTTGGAATAGTAAAGACAAACTGGAGCACCTCCTTAGAGATATTCATTATTTGGAAGGCTCTCTGTCCCAAGCTTCACCTGACACAGAATGGGTCAGGTTGCACTCCTGCATGCCCAATATGCTGAAGTCTTGACTAAAAGACTGAGCTTGCACTCCACTGCACCAAACTGAAGTACTTGATGCTAGTGAGAGGCCAGGAAACTCCTTGCCTTCCAACAGTGCCAAGCAGAAATGGCAAAATTTATACTGGGAATACGGCCTCACCTGGAAGCTCAGATGACCACCAATGCCGAGGAGAGGGCTACTTTATTTGTGCTTACTATAAACAGCTGTATACAATTAATCCTGACTAGACCCTTCTCCAGATGCCATTAAGACCTTTCTGGATTCTGTAGGCACATGGATAAGAATAGAGGGAGAAGAATTAGGAAGGAAATGAGGAGACATTATTTCACAGAAAGGGTGGTAGCAAAATGGAACACCCTACCAGAATGGGTGGTATCATGTAAATCTGTGAGCAGCTTCAAACGGGCATGGGACAGGGAACAGGGGAGAGTGAGGGTGGGCAAGGTGGAGGGTGGCAGTGGGATGACAAAGGGGAGGGGTGGGGCAGCTGCAAACTAGGGGTGTTGGCTGCACACTTGAGCAGACTTAGATAGACCGGGTGGTCTGTTTCTGCTGGCATATTTGTATGTTCATATGTTCCTCTCCCAACCCTACCACCTTCAGCAGTGACTTCAATAGAGGAGCGCATTACCCATGCAGAGGTAATGGGGGCTACTCAACAACTGCTGAAAGACAAAGCACCCAGACCCGAAAGCCTGACTAACAATTTTTATGCAGTGTGTACATCTGAGGTCATTCCTTTGCTGGCCGAGGTTTTTAATTTTTGGTTAGAATACGGGATGGGAGACTCTGTTTTCCTGGAGGCCTTACTTACTCTTATACCAAAGTATGGTAAAGACCCCTGGTTAGTGGAAAGTTATCTTCCCATCTCCCTTTTGAATTCAGATATTAGGATTCTCTCAAAAATTTTGGCTGCTCGGCTTGCTCCTGTTATGGGCTCTGTTATCAGTCATGAACCCCAGAGGGTCCTGCTCTCTCTGGACTCAGAAAAGGCCTTTGACTGGGTAGCTTGGAATTACCTGTTCACCACCCTTTGCAAATTTGGCCTTCCTGATGATTTAATCAAGTGGACGTGTTTGTTGTATGCCGCACCATCTGCTCATGTTTGGAGTAATGGTCACCTCTGTGCTTCATTCCTCATACAGTGTGAAACCCAACTGTGGTACCTTCTGTCTCCCCTTCTGTTTAATTTTTATTTGGAACTGCTTATTAGGCATTTATGCACTACATCTGTCCTTAAAGAGATTCCTGTGGCAGGTAAGAGCTAAGCACTTTTGGCATATGCTGATGATCTACTTTTACACCTGGAGGATCCCTCACATTCGGTTCTGGCCCTTCCTTATGAGATCTCAAATTTTTCCAGCACCTCCTTTGATAAATTGAATCCTTCCAAAATTAAAGTGTTCCCCCTAAGTAATATGGTCAACAAAGAAGATATTCTGAGCCTGGGCCTCTCATGGAACCTTGAGTCCTAACTATCTGGGGGTTAAAATCACCTGCTCTGTTACTACTGTGGTTAAGCCAAAACTGTTTAGACTCCTTGATGTCCTCAGGTCTGATCTCAATAGATGGTCTGCTCTCACTTTGTTCTTATAAGGATGAATCAATATTTTCAAAATTAATGTCCAGCCTTGTCTGCTATATCCCCCTTGGAATGCTGGGTCTCCATCTACCCAAGATCTGGTTTTCCCACTTACAGCACCTTTTTAATTTGTTTCTCTGGAAATCCTCTACTGTTCATAGGGCCTATACTACTAACTAAGCAGGAAAGTGACCTTGAGTTATCCTATCTGATGATCTCAAACTGGCAGGACAGTGTAACAAAGCAGTGAGCAGGGTCAGTGGGAAGCTGGGATGCACAGGGAGTGGTATCTCCAGCAGCAGCAGGTGGAAGGTGGTGGTGCCACTGTGTCTCTCACTTGTCAGATCCCACCTGGAGTATTATGTCCAGTTCTGGAGGCCACACTTTAGAAAGGACATAGACAGAGTGAAGACAGTCCAGAGGAGGGCAGTTAAAGTGTTGCAGTGGTTGCATCAAAAGCCCTACAAATAGAGATAGAAGGATCTCAAGATGTACACCCTGGAAGAGAGGAGAGCAAGTTGAGATATGATAAAGAACTATGAAAACTCACAGGAGTGAACAGAGTGCAGGAGGAGAGTCTCTTTCAAATGAGGAAGAGGACCGGACTAGAGGACATTTGATGAAGCTGGGTGAGGAAGTTTAAGAGGACGGAAGAAGTATTACTTCACTGAAAGAGTGGTGAATGCCTGAAACTGACTGTCAACAGAGGTGGTTGTGGTGAAAACAGTAGGGGCTTCAAGCATGAGTAGGATAGGCGTAGGGGAATATTAGTAAATAGACAGGGAGAAGGGAGGGTTGCTGGAGATCAGCTAAAATCTGTGGAGACAGACTAGGCAGGGACCATCTGGGCAGACTGGGTTGGGCAAGCAGTCCTTTTCTGCAAACAAATTCAATGTTTCTATGTTTCTGCTTACTTTACAGTTAGATACATTATTAGTGTATTCTCTAGTTTGGGTTACCAGTCTGATGTTAATTCACATGAGAATAAAATGATGTAACTCAGATAATTGAGATCTGTGGATTACATAATCTTTAAACACATCCCTGCTCTTGTGCATTTAAGAAAAATAATTTTAACTCAGCCGGGACCACATTCTACTATTAAAAAGGCACGATCAACTCAAGACAGAAATAAGCTGCTGCAGAATCTGCAACTAAAATACACCTGTGTTTCACCAAGCATTTTCCTACAGGAAAATGAGAAGATTGTTTAGTGACTAGAGATCCTTGTGTGTTACTGATTTGAAAATAATTTTGGATCTGGAAAATAATTTAATATTAAAACACTAGGCTATTATTCTCAGAGTTAAAATTAGCAGCCTTTCCCTAAAAGAATGAAATAATTATAGTTTGAGGGATTACATCTTTCTTTTGTTATACCTCTTGCTACATTATAAGGACTGCTGTTGTAATACAGCATGTCAATATACATTTGACTTGATCTTAAATGTCCCTCCAGTTAATATCTTTATTGTGAGCTCTGCTTTAAGATCAATTCACAAATGACTGAGAGACTATTATATGAATTATATGAATAATGATTAGGACAACTTCTTGATAGCTAAAACTTAGAAATATCCATTTTTAGTTTTCCTTTATCTATAGAAAAGACAAGACACAATAAAGTAGGATTTTGTTAAGAATAATACATTTTCATGAAGGCATCAGCTGTAAATGATAGCTGTGTTGAATGTTGGCTATCAGGTACTAACTCCATTGCTTTTCCAGCTTATAAACAGTCAAGAGGTGTGACCAGCTTGATGGCCAGTGTGATAATCTTTACAATAGTCATGGACATCCTTGGAAATGGATTAGTGATTTTATCAGTCTTACAAAACAAGAAACTTAGAAATGCTGGTAAGTAAATTATTAACATTTTAAAATATTTTTCCCATGTACTTGAATTTCATTAGAAAATAATTTTATACAAATGCAGAATAATTAATGATGTATTGATACATTTCTACATTTAATTATAAATAGAATGATTGACAAATAGACAGACAGTAGTAGTTGCAAAAAAAAAAAAAAATTATACAGGTTAAGAAATTAAGCATGCATAGCCTGTTTACATAGTTGTATGAACATATTTGGTTCCAAGTTAATATAAAAATTGCTATTCATTGAATAAAACAAATGCAAATCAAAAACAGTTGCTCTTATATTTCATAATTACAGTATATATATATATATAGCCATACTGAACATATGCCATTTATTTCCAGGAGTGAGGGGGGAGGACTGTAACTCATGAGTGGCAAAGTCATTACTTAGATGATAAAAGTCCTACCCCCACAAATTGAAATAAAAGACGTATTTTCAGGAAAGCTGTTGTATGTTCCAGTCATACAACTTACATATCCAAACATAAAATACATAGAAATTATGTTGTCAAGTCAAGTTTATTTTACACGTGTGTATACAAAATAGATTACATACAATCATATATAACACTAAGTACAAATTATTTAAAACCAAGTTGTGCATACACAAATCTAAGAGAACATTTAAAAGTATCAAAATACATCTTGAAGCATAGGGAATACTTAATAACAAATACAGAACACCATCCAGAATATTTAGATAGCTGCCAAATTTAATATGCAGAGCTATTCATTTTTTTAATCAAATACAGTGCAAAGCTTTCCATGGCAAACACATGGATTGTATTGGCTAGAGAGAGTAGTTCTTTAAGAAGATCCTCTCTAGTCCCAGGATGCCATGTATTATATATTGGAATCAACCAATTATTTCTTTCCATACTGAAAGCTGTGCAGTCAAAAATAAGATGATCTATAGTTAATCTGATATCCACTGCACATATGCATGGGGAATTTTCCTTATTATTGTTTTTTCCACTTGTAGCACAACAATCCTGTCCTTATCTTGACAGTGCTTTTGTGTCTGACATTGTCACACACAGATAAATATTTTTCCTCCCTAACTTTATTTTGACCAGTTTCAGGTTAATATAGCCTCTTTGAACAGCAACATCAGCCATACATTTTGACTAGTAATACCTTCTATCTCTTTGAGAGGCCATAATAAGAAAATTATGATTGTCTCTGTCAGTGTTGAATATATAATCCCTTTCTAGCCCAGCTGTATTAAATAAATTGTTGAGTTCAATGAACCATGTGGCTTTCTCTGAGTTGAAAATGTATACATTCTAACAATGGTATAGCAGATTGTCAGGGAGATGCTCTTGAACCTTTTAGCCCAAAGGAGAGGCAATGTTTAATTATTAATTTTTTTAATTTTTGATTTTGCATCTAATGTGCCAGTTTCAGCACAAACTGCATTGAAGCATATGTTGAAGACCCAGTAGCATTTCAAGATAAAAATTTTGGATCTTTTCTAAATCCAGAATACTACTCTTAAGGCTCCACATCTCAGCTGCATAAAGCATTTGGGCATGAACTTTTGCTTTGTAACATATTTTGAGCTTTTATAAGAGTGTCCGCTATTTTTTGGCAAAGCTAGTTATTGCTAAGTACACCTGAGATGTGTTTCTTTCACTGTGTGCTTTTATGAAAAGTGATCCCTAGATATCTATATTCCTCTACTATATCAACCTTTTGTCCCACCCCATACCATTCTCTCATCAAGTGACCCCTACTGGTGGATTCAAACACTGTTATTTTTGTTTTTTTGAATATTTATTTCTAGGTCTAATTTCTGTAAGGATTGTTGTACAGAGTTCAGGCCTCATTGTAGACCTAATGGAATTTTGTATAGAATAACTGCATTATCTGTGTATAACAATCATTTTGTAGGAATTTTGTTAATTAGTTGGAAAAAGTATCACACACAGAGATATCTTCAACTAATGTTTCCATGTAAATGTTGAAAAGTGTTGGGGCTAAGATGCAACCTTGCTTGATCCGAAAGTCTGTTTTACAGGTTGGGTAAGGGCCCCATCCTTACCATATCTTACTTGGTACTTTGCGTTTGAGTGCATTTTTTAATTAGGGTCAGCAATTTAACATTAACCCCCTTGGCCTACATTATTGTCCAAATCATATTTCTATTTACACTATCAATGGCAGCATGTATATCAATAAATGCTGCAAAAAATATTTTCCTTTTACAAGCTACATATTTGTCCAATATATGGTGAAGGGTAAAAATATGATCACTAGTAGATCAGCCATAGTGAAAACCAACCTGAAACATGGACAGAATCCCATTAACTTCCATCCATAATTGTAATATGTTCAAAAGTAAACAGGATAATATTTTTAAACTAATACAAAGTAGAGAGATCAGTTGGTAGTT
The DNA here is from genome assembly GCA_016271365.2 of Neoceratodus forsteri. NCBI lineage: Eukaryota > Metazoa > Chordata > Ceratodontiformes > Ceratodontidae > Neoceratodus > Neoceratodus forsteri. Next base: position 512,416,887 of record CM028138.1, read on the forward strand.
TGCAGGATCATTTTTAGGCCCTTCTTGTGTAGTGAAACAATAATGAGAGTCAACCAAATATCAGGGAAAAATTCAATTTTACATAAATAATAATAGAAAATACTCAATAGTTCAGCCCACCACTGAATATCCACTTGGTACACATCTGCTGGGATGTTATCAGTTCCAGCAATCTTATTTCCTTCTTGTCTGGAAATTGCTTCAATTACTTCCTTTAAATTGAAATCCTGCCAATCTACTGTCTTTTCCAGGTCTTTTGTGGTTGGTGAAATTACTGGCTGTTCTGCTTTGTCTGTACTATTATTTGTTTTATAGATTTTACTAAAGTGTTGCTGCCACTCATTTTGGGGAATCAAGGCTACAATGTCAAATCGTAATCTTTGCTCTCCTTTTACTACAATACTCCAAAAAGTCCTGTCATCTTTATCAAGAATTGCATTCTGTAGTGTATCCCACAGTAGTGTTTTATATAGCACATTTTTTCTCAAGAAATGATGTACCCAAATGAAAAATAAGTGTTGATTTTTTCACGTGTGTACCTAATAGTGAAAATAACACATTTACTTAAATTTCTTTGCAGTTACATAAGTTGTATATACAGTATATCTGCTCTGGGTTTTGAAAGTATGAATGAAGATACATCTGAGCCAGATATTCAAAACTTAACCCGGGGCAAAATTAGCACTGCGCAGCATGCAAAATTAGCCTGGAACCATTTGCACACTATATTCAAAGGAATAGCTCCAGGGCCCAATCAGTTGAATATTGCATGCAAATGATGCTGTGCAAACGGAGCTGAGAGTGCAGTGCAAAAACAGCCCAGCAAATAAGACAGCTCTAACTATAGAAACTGAGGAGGTCAAACAGCAACAGCAGCCCAGTGCACACAGAGGTGGAGTAAGGTAGAGTTGCAGTAGTTGGCCAATGTGGGTGATAGCAATCAAGTGGTGCACAACTGCAAACAACATTGCAGGCCAAACACAACAGAACTGTGCTATGGTTTTGATAGGTTTGCCTGGGGCTATCTCATTTGCCTGGTGATAACACATTAACACGGTGCTACATTTTGCTATATTCAAAGCTCCTATGCAAATAAGCCTACTTAGCCAATCTGTGGGCAAACAGCCACATTAGCATCTCATTATGGCCTGCTTTGCATGATTACCATGTAGATTGCCCAGCGATATTGCATGGTGCACATAGCTCTACCTGTATGTCAGAGGTCAGTAGCTATAGGCTGGGTGGGCGCACAACTCTACCTGTATGTCAGACATGATAAACAGTTTGGTAGCTGCATGCTGGGTTTGGACACAGCAGCACAGACTATTGTGTCCCAGGGGACTAGCACCACAGGAATGGGTGGTTGTGCTGTATGTCATAGATGTATTGTTATTCCTGCTACAGTGTGTATCAGATGGTACAGTACCATAGTATCTGGTATTGTGAGGGGACACAGTAATGCCTACGGTGTGTCAGGTAACAATGACTGCAGCTATCCACACAGTGACATGCACAGTTGGCAGGTGTGTTCAGACAGTGGACACCACAGCCATACTGTCATGTGACCCACATACGCTGTGCCAGTGGCATGGTATTCCCACACTAACATACACATAGCTAAGCCGGCCCAGTGGCAATGAGGGTTGAGGCACTGGACATCGCACTTCACACCATGCCAGTGACTTGGGCTTGAGAGCGGTGCTCAGGTAGCAGGTGGTCTGCTAGGGAGGAGAGGAGAGGAGAGGATTGAGCATCCAGAGGACAGCTCTGCTCTCCTGTGAAGGGTGGGTTGATGATTCCCTGGCAGCAGTGACTCCCAGTGGAGACTAGGGGTGCAACAGCTGGGGGGTCACATTTGCAGGGCTGGAGGTGTCGGCAGATGTCCACGAGAAGGGTGCAGGTGCAAGCCCAGATTGTGCAGGATGTCATTGCACATCTGTGCCTCTTGGGTCTTGCTCACAATCACACAAAAAGGAAAAACCCCAGTGCCAGAGGAGATGATGGAGTGCCTGCCCCATGCCCGCTGCTGGACTCTGCCTTCACCTGATTCCAATATCCCTTGGCCTGCACCTGAGGTCTACCACCAGACTAAATTGAAAGGAGTGCCCAAGGTAGTGTGGGTGGCCCCACCCTGAGGGGCACAAGTCAGGGGGTCTACTGTTGGGGGACTCAGGGTGCTAGGTCAAGGTTCCTTTGGGAACCAGGCCAAGGGGGGTCTCAAAGGGCAGGACAAGCAGGTGTCTCCTGAGGGATGCCTCAGGATCCAGTGACCAGAGGGGAAAAGAGGGGGAAAATCCATACACATGGCTGGCTCTGTGTGATTGTGAGCCTGGACAGGTGTATGGTATGTGCTCCAGGTGGGCAGACACATATCATCCTACAGGCACACTGATATGAGGGGCATTCCTGTCACTGGCACATGTGCACTGTGTAGATGGCCCCAGCTGTGTGGCAGCACCTACCATGTGGTGCAGCCTGTTCACTTGTACACCCTCCCCTCAGTACACTCCATTCCCAGTGCTGCATGTGTGTGCACTGGATTGTGGTGGTGTACCCCATGGGGAGACTGGACTTGTGTGCTGCATGGATGCACTGAAATGGTGCCCACTGGGCACTGGGGCACCCACAAATACCTGGCAGGGTTGGGACCATTACCAGATGATGGCTACATGGGCGTTTCCATCTGTGTGCAGCATGTCTCTTCCCTGGCATATGGAGTGGCCCAGGGTGGCTATCTGACCTCTCTGCTTCCTCATTGGCTGCAGTATTCAGGTGTGCCATGACGCTGTTGTTGCTTACGGCCATGTTGCATGTTGCTACTGTGTCCATGGCACCTATCCTTGTTTTACCCAGAGTTAAGACTACCTTTTTCTGTGACGCAAAGTTGCACAAACACACTTTTTGTGACACTAACATGCTGAATATAGCATAGCACCTGTATTTATGTACATGACCCTTCTCTTTGCACAGTGTGTTCATCATAATTTTGCCCAGTGCTAATGCAGTTTGCCCATGCCATTTGATCGTATACATATTGGGGATCCACACAAACTCAGTACAAATGGTTTGCGCCCAATGCAAAGTTTTGAATATCTGCCATTTTAAGTGTAGTCATGACACATTTAATTTATGCAAGAGCCTTAATGTGTCACTGTTTGTCTATTTTGTAATATTTTATATTATACTGTGTACACTTTAGCATTGTACAGTACTTCCACTTTTTTATTTAGGCTTTTGTTTCCAGACCCACAGTCCTCGGTGCAGGATATACCCTGTGGACAGGAATATACCCTGTCCAGGTCAAAGCCAATACATAGACAGCAGCCGGGTATTCTTACTCCAGTGTATCCCATCCCATCCACCTTATTCCTTGTGGCATTAGCAGTGCCATTTGTTGACCATGTGCACATACAATCTGCCCCTGCAGAAGGAGTTGTTTGTCCTGGTTGCCATGACACTGTCAGCATGTTAACATATAATGTTTGAAATCAGCTCTTGAGTGTTTGAACAGCTGACTACAAATACTTGTCCAGTTGGCTTTTTAGATTTTTTTTTACAAGTGATAACAGAATAATTGGGAGAATGCATACTCATGACCATACCTCTCAACTGTACCACATTACGAGGAGCGTTCCTCATTTTACTTCACAAAATCTCCTTGTTCCACATTGTGAGGACTTGTCCCACATTCAGTGATAACATTTTGGAAAGCCATGTGTGCAAATGCCAGGAGCCTTAGCTTCATAATTTAGTTGACCGTATCCCAGGTAGGGTGATGATCCTGGATGGTAAATGGCAAAATTCTTGTTATAGGTTTATTAACATTTATAACCCTCAGATCAATGCTGAGAGAGTGGCATGTATGAAGGCAGTCCAACCTTTTTTAGTCACCTCTATAAAGGTGTTATGGGGAGGTGATTTTAACTACAGTTTCAATAAGACACCTCGGCAGAATAAAACAATTTATTACGAGTCTCATGACTTGATTCCATCATAAGGTTGGCAGGTCTGGTTAATTGTTTTTCTTATTGCTCACAGGGACCTAGGGTATCTTTTATGAAGGGAAAACTGCATACACCTATTGACCATATGTTTGTATCTCCATCTGTGCAAGTCAATACCTTCTGTATAAAACCATGTAAATTTTCAGATAATTTATTATTATTTTGTTCCCTTTATTCAGATAGCTCATCTGATAGTCATAAAGTATGATGGAAACTGAATACTTCTATTTTAGATTCTCCTCACATAAAAATGGGCATACAGTCTTTATTGAAGGCCCATCTATCTGTATCCTTTTTATATACAGATATAGGAGCCTGGTGGACAGATACTAAATCAGACCTTTGTAAATTATTTAAAAAACAAGGGGTCTTATCTAAAGACCAAACATTTTTAAAGTATCTATCCCTTAGACAACAGCTGCAGAGGTTGATTTCCTTTTCCTATAATACTAAATTTGATTATACAGAGCAAATTAATCATCTTAAAACAGATATGAAATTGTACCAGTATGATAGGGTAAAGACTTTACAAGCGATTCTGGCAAATGCTACAAATAAGACTCCTATTGGGAATCCCTTTGAGGCATGTAAAGCCTTAAGGGATTCTTCCACTATAGATTATCTGCAAAGTGCGGATGGTACGCAAGCCACCACTATAGATCAGTTAAGAGATTTGATAGAACAGCATTATCGTTCTTTAGAACCTGATTCCTTCATTATGGAGGATTCTATAGCTCATTATTTAAGCTCTGTTAACATTTCTTTAGCCTAGTCTGAAGCTTCTGTGCTATCTGGGCCTATCACTAGACAGGAAATTTTAGAGGTTATCCAAAGACTGAAGCCTAATATTTCCCCAGGGATTGATGGGCTCTCTAATCAGATTTACAAAAGTTTTCAGGTAGAGTTCAGTGACTGCCTTCTACTTTTATTTAATTCTTTTTTGGAGACTACTTCTATTTTTTCTTCATTCACTGAGGGTCTTCTGATACATCTGTTTAAATCTGGAGATAAGGCTAATATAAAGAACTAGAGGCCCATTACTTTATTAAACTCTGATTATAAAATGTTTTCAAGTATCCTAAATAATACCTTAAAGAATTATACTGAAGGTGTCATCTCTCCTTATTAATTCTACAGCATTCCTGAGAGATGGATTCAATCAGCTTTGATGATTTTAAGAGATGTTATCGAGCACTTATCATTGGTTGGGATATCTGGATGTATTCTGATTGCAGACTTTGAGAAAGCTTTTGATACAGTATATTTACCCTGTCTTTTTTTAGTACTTCAAACATATGGGGTTCCTACACAGATGGTTGATATAATTAAATTATTATACCAGAATAACACAGTTTTTCCATTCTTAAAAGGATGCACTGCTCAGAGTTTTGGTTTAAAAACAGGGGTACATCAGGGTTGCCCACTGAGTCCACTTTTAAATGTCTTTTCATTGGATCCTCTATTACATTCCTTAGTTAAAACATCAAAGTGGACAGGGATAATAGGGGATTCCATTACAGACCAACTTTATTTCCAAGCTCATGCGAACGACTTAAATTTATATTTTTCAGATACATCCCAAATTCCTAATTTTTAGGAGGAATTTAAATCTTTTTAATGCAGTTTCAAATGCAAAGATAAATTTACATAAGACTAAAGGCTTATTTATTGGGGCAGTTAGTCCTGCTGAGATAATGCTAGAAGATATTTGCATTTCTCAAAACCCACAAAAAATTTTGGGAATACTATTTGGCCCTCAAAACTTAACTGAGGAGAATTGGACAATAGCACTTAGAGAGAGAGAGAGAGAGAGAGAGAGAGTGGAAAAGAAAGTTAATCAGTGGAAACAGTGGACATTTTCTAAATTAAAATGTATTCATATTTTAAAACAATTTATTTTACTCTGCTAGTAATATGTGCCAATGATTTTTCCCCTTCCACCTCAGCTAGAGAAGAAGACCTATAGTATTTTTTCTCAAATGCTATGGGGGAGCCATTTAAATCTAGTAAAAAGACATTATATCTATCTAGGAAAAGCACTCGGGGGCTTGGGGACGATTGACCCAATCATTTTTTTGCATTCTTTATTTTTCATGACTTCTGTTAAGAGAAGTCTTATTCTGGTAGTGAGTTTAGAAAAGGGGTGGATGGTTAGGGTCCTTGGAAGATATTTTCAAGCTTGGCGGGAATTAGCCCACAAACCAACCCCCCACGCTTATATTCCTAGCTATTTTAAACCTGCAGTGCAAAAATTATATAAATGGCAAATCACTAGAGATATGATTAAGATTCATAATACCCAGTCTATGTATCCCTTAGTGAAGGAAGCAATACATCCACAAGTTCCTGTTTTAAAAATTGTCCCTCATCATTTAATGCTAAGGTACTGGTGCAACTTAATAATCCTAGATTACCTCCAGGTCAATGGGAAACACAATGGCTGATTTTGTATGGCAGACTTAATGTTCGAGGGAATGCGAAATATACAGTAAGGCTAAGGAAGAAAGGAATTGTCCTTATATGGAATGTATAAATATAGAAGAAACTATGGAGCATTTTCTTTTGCAGTGTTCTTATTCTAAAGGCTTGTAGACTTTTCTAGTTAAACTATGGAAGTTTACTTGGTTTCCTTTCATTACATATGATATACTGGTTTTAGGAATCTATCCATCAATTTTAGCAGACTTTCATATGTACACTTTATCTTTATTTTTTTGTTGTGTACAATATTTTTTACGGCAGGCAAGATGTCAATGGACGATTTACCAAAGGAAAATGTCATATGAATGTTACAGCATTTTGGTATCAAATGAACTTTCAAAGATTTATTTACAGGATTTGTGGTTATTTTCTTCACATAAGGTTACTAAGTGGTGGAAGGGTTTTACTCACTTTATTAAATATAAGTAATCTACTGTCAGTATTACATTATTATGATTAGGAATAATGAGTTTTTTTGTGTTAAAATGTTATAATGTTGCATCTGATTATCTTGTGTTGTATTATATGTGTATTATTTCAATAAAAATTTCCCTACTCTTTTCAATAAGTGCCATGGGATCTTTAACATCCACCTGAACTACCACCAATCCAGGCAGATGGGACCTGGTTTAACGTCTCATCCGAAAGACAGCACCTCAGAAGTGTAGCACCCCTCTCATGCTGCACTACAGTGTCAATACTGGGATATTAATCCAAGTGCCAGATGTGGGAACTGAACCCACAGCCTTCTGATCTCCCGGCCTCAGAGGTGAGTGTGCTACCTGCCAAGCCACTGACACTGACATTGATGCCATTCTGAAAAAATTGCACCCCTAGCTGGGTGCCTTATTCAGGAATTGTAGCTGCATCCCTCCTGTGGCTAGGCATGAACTTATCCAGAAGATGATACTCCCAATTTTTGACTACTGCGACATAGTATACGGTGCTGCTCCCAAGTCCTCCCTGGCCAGACTGGACACTCTCTTCAACTCCTTCTGCCACTTTGCCCTTGATGTTCCAGCTCACACCCATCACTGTGATCTGTATTGCACCCTTTGCTTCCCTCCTCATAATACTGCGCTTCTTTCTCGCACTAAATTCAATTTCTCCAAACACTGGTTGGCGAACCTTTCACGCCTTTACCCTTCATTTATAACACCTCCCTTCCCACTCCCTCAGATGTACTGACACTTGCACTCTAACTGTCCCCCACCACTCCACCCTCACTGGCAAGTCTAGTTATTCTCACCACTTCCCTAAATTATGGAATGCCCTACCTCTCCAAATTCATCACTCTTCCTCCTTCTACTCCATCAACATAGCCCTCTCCAACTTTCTTGCACCTAGCTGTTCCTGTTATGACCTTCCTTAGTCCCTGTCCTCTAGCTCCTACATATCCTCCCCTCCCAGAACCTGCTCATTGACCCCCACTAAAGTGATTCCTCCCATGCCCCCCAGCATACATCCAGTACTTTCTCTCTCTCCTCCCTACTGACCTCTCGGAATACTTGCCTGGACCCTCAGCTCCCCGAAGTTCTCCATGGGAATGACTCTAGCCCTTCCAAGGTGCTATTTCTCACATTTACTCCCTTCCCACACCCTCCTTCCTTCTCCCTAGCCTTCACAGTCCCCTTGCAGGGGTCTCAGCATCCTGAAGGGGCCCTACTGTGCCTAGACTTGCCTTCTCCCTTTCCCCTCCCCATCTACCTATCTTCACCTTCCATGTCTACTTGCAGGGTTCACTGCATCCTGATGGATTCCTAAGGATAGGCCCCATCCCCTCCTACATGCTAATTCACATTCCCCTGCTAGGTGTTGATTCTCATTCCCTCCCTAGGCATTAATCCTCTCATTCCCCTCCTAGGTGTTAAGTCTCACTCCCCTCCCTCTCTTGTCCCTCTTTAAATCCCTATCTACTGGCCTGTCCCTACCCTGTTGCAGGGTTCCCTACATCCTGAAGGGTTCTCTCTCTTAGGCTAGACCCTATTCCCCCGAAATGTTAAGTCACACCTCCTCCCTCTCTCTTCTCCCTCTGTGAATCCCTACTGCCTTATCCTCCTTCTCTCTAGCCCCCCAGTCCCCTTGCAGAGCTCCCCACATCCTAAAGGGGTCTATCTGGGACCCTGCCTTATCCCCCTTCTCTCTGATCCCCAGTCTCTTGCAGAGTTCCCCACATTCTGAAGGGATCTCTCTGGGACATGACTCTTCCTCCTTCCCTCATCTCACCCCCCCTTCCTTTCACCCTTTCTTGTCCTGTAAGCACTTGTTTACTTATTACCCCTGGAATTGTTATTGCCCTCTCAATATACCCATTATATGAAACACTGTTTGTAACACTGTTTATAACATCTGCCTTACATAATTGTGTGTTATGAACATACAACATTTGCCAGGAGATAAAGGCCTAGTGGTCTATCAAGTCTGCTTGAATGTGCAGCAAGCACCTGTTATTGTGAAGCTGCCCTTCCCTTCCACCCTTCACCTCCCTTGACCCTCCCCCTTGCCCTGCCCCAGACCCTTTTGAAGCAGTCCACTGTTCTACTGGATACCACTTCTGCTGGTAATGCATTTCATCCAGCTACCACACCCTCCATAAAAAAGTGTCTCCTCATCTCCCTCCTATACCTTCCTCCCTCCAGTCTCATATCATGGCCCTGGTTGTCCCTCCCCTTCCTTACTTTAAACAGCCCCTCCAAACCTGTCTTGTTTATTCCTTTCATGAACTTGAAGGTTTCAATCATATCCCCTATCCCTCCTCTCCTCCAGTGAGTACACATTCAACTCTCTCAGCCTCCTCGTGTACGGTAAGTCCCCCAGACCCTTGATCATTTTGTCACCCTGAACTGCACCCCATCCAGTAAGTTAATGTCCCTCTTCAGAAACAGGTGCCAGTACTGCATGCAGTACTCCAGGTGGGGTCTAACTAATGATTTATACAGAGGCAGAATCACCTCCCCCTTCCTCGAGGATATATCCCTTGAAAGTCAACCCAACATTTTGTTGGTCTTTGCAGCTGCCTTCCTACATTGTGCTGAGTTGTTCATTGACCCTGTAATGAGCACCCACAGATTCTTCTCCTCCTCTGTTTCAGCTAGCTGCACTCCCTCAAGCTGGTAACTCCTCCTTGGGATTTTCACCCCAAAATGCAGCACCTTGTACTTTTTTGCATTGAACCCCAGTTGCCAGCTGTCTGAACAGGTTTCCAGCTTTGCCAGATCATCCTGCAACCCCTGACATCCCCCTAGGTCATCCACCACTGCTCCCATCTTGGTGTCATCAGCAAACAGACTGATCTTGATCTTTATGCCCAGTGACATGTCTACAATGAATATCCTAAACAACACTGGTCCCAACACTGAGCTCTGTGGAACACTGCTCATCACTACCCTTTGGGATGAGAGCTCCCTACCCATAACCACCCTCTGTTGCCTTCCCTGAAGCCAGTTTACTACCCATCTCACCAGCTTTGCACCCATTCCTGTGCCTTCTAACTTATTTCCCAGCCTCCCATGTGACATGCGCTGAATGCCTTACTGAAGCCCATGTTAATGTTGATCTATGTAACTTGAATGTTTAATGTCTCATCCCTATTGTACCCCTTTCCCTCAGGTCGCACCGGCAGATGAGTGACTTGTTGCTCAGTGTGCCTTCCTGGTGAAACATTTCAATAAATAAAAAATTAAAAATATTTTTCAATGTCTGTTTTTCACAGTGAACTGCAGAGAAATCTATACCACTAACTACTGGTCAACTGTAGTGGTGAAAATGGGTCTATTCCACAGTGAAAATTTCAACTGTAGTGTATAATACATGGTAAGCTAAACCTTACAACCTACAGAGGACAGAAAAAATAATTAAAATATATAAGGAATACATGATGGGCAGGAGTGGGATATGGAAAATATTCTCACTTCTGCAGGGTGAGCTCTGGAGACTCATGAATGCCGAAGGCACGAGTGAGAGTATCCAGAGCTCACTCTGCAGGAGTCAGAATATTTTCCATATCCCATGATCTGCACATCATGTGTATGATTTATACAATAGGGGATAGAGTAATGGCAGTTTTAGTTCTGTGTTTTTGTGATTTTATTTTGTGTTGTTCTTCCAGTGAATGTATGCTTGATTTTTAAGGCAGCATCAGCATAGCCATTGTCAGGAGGTCTAAACCTCACTGTCAGGTTCTTGGCAATCTTGGAAATGCAAGTAATCACATACACGTTGCATTAGGGTAATAAACTTGTTTATTACTACCAAAAAGGATAAAATCACAGTTGCCCTAAGCAGTTCTTACCAATACAAACCGGGAACCAGTGCTAAGCATTCCCTATACCTCGAGGTTACTTTGTGTCTCTTGGGATCTCTGAGGTACAAGACTTAGTGTCCCACATTATACACCTATGATAATTACTATGGTTACTGTAAGATAGAAACATTTCTAGCTACAGAGATAAGCCCTATTGGCTAAATCAAAGGAGGTGCCATGTTCCAAGATGACATTATACAATTTTGTAGTAGTCATCAGTTTGTGAAACAAAAGAGTACTTATATAGAGTCTTACATAACTCAGTGTAGTAGTACAAATCACTGAAAGGTGACAATGCCGACTTATATATCATAATTATTCCAAAGACACAGGTGTTCTAACATCTTATAAGTAAGAAATACACAGAAAATACATAGAAGAATATATATGTATTAGCAAGCAAAGTGTATTACAATAACATGCATACATATCCTGACATCTACTCTTATACGGTAGATGCCCTTAGCCCTATATGTTAGTACAACATATACCTAAGCACTAGCTGTCTACGGTGTACCTCTGAGGGTATCAATAAGGGTGCAGGGACCTCGTGTAACACTATGCTATCTTATTGCTATGAAATAGAAGAGGAAAGGGGATAGGAACACTATCATGTGTCCCTCCACAGTGCTAAAGTCATGTTCCCAGAATTGGCTTTCCACTGGCCCTCCCATCTACAGACCTGACAACCTACTCTCCTCCCCCTCCTGCAGGAGCACTGAAGAAATAGTTCTCTACAGTTTCTAAAAACACAGGATATGATCACCTTTTCCAAGTATATTCTGCTGTCAGTTTCTTATCAGGCTGGCAATAGGACCTTGAGGAATTTGAGTTTCACAGGCTGAATGGATTGTAATTCCTGAGTCAGACTACTACAGCCTACATGGAACTCAACAGAAAGTAAACAGAACTGTAGGATTTTTAAAAACACATCTAGGTGGGGGGGGGGCGGCTAACGCTCAACCAAGATGGTGACTTAACCCCGTGGCTCCATTCACATAAGAGCCTAGAACCCTTAATTTATACCTTCAGGGGAGGATTTTCAAGAAGAAAAGCAAAAGACCAGAGATCTGAAGCTTTATCCTACTAACTCGATGACTTCGAGAAAAAAACGATTGCAATCGAGCTATCTAGGAGCGAATGGAGCTGCTGTTCAGACGGCGTGATACACAGCATGGCACACTTAATAAAAGAAAGAGATGACCCCTCTATAAGAGAGATGTTTGTATCAGTTATGGCCAGTATTGATACCCTTACTTTGGCAGCAAATAACTCTGCCTTTTCAATACAGCAGATTAATTTGAGAATCGATGCGGTAGAACAAAAGGCTACCACGCAGTAGGTCACACTCCAGAATCACTTGGCCATCATAAGAGAACAGCCGGCCCAGATACAGCTCCTACAAGATAAAGTAGATGACTTAGAGAACAGAAGTCATCATAATAATTTGCGCCTTCTTGGCTTTCCGGAGGGTTGTGAGGGTGGAAGGGTGCTACCTTTCCTACAACAAGCACTACCAGAGATTTTGAAACTACCACAAGGTACAAAGATTACCATGGAGCGGGCACACCATTTGTTGCAACCCAGGCCTGCACAGTTGGAGAGGCCTAGCCCTGTCATAGCTAGAATTCTCAATTTCGCAGAAAAACAAGCGATCCAGACAAGGGTAGGGAACTGAGACAGCTCCAGTGGAAGGATCACAAGATTATGATCTTCCAGGACTATTCAAGAGAGCTAGCAGCCTGACGCAAAGCCTCCTCTGAAGCCCGTCGGAAGTTACATGCACTGAATATCCCCTTCACCCTGCGATACCCTGCAACGTTGCAAATCTTGTTTAATGGAACGGCTCAACATTTTTCATCTCCAGATGCAGCTCTGGTCTTCATTGTTAATACCTGGCCGACCAGCTCGAGCTCTACATCCTCTACTCAGGCTGAAAATAACCCACAACCTCTTATGCCCAAAGCTGATTCTCTTGATACCTTGCTCCACCCCGCCCCACAGGTGGGATTAGAACCCTGAAATCTGAAACTTCGGAAAAGACCACCATCCTTACCACATTTTAAATGGGGCCACCCACAGGAGAGGAAGAACACTCTCAAAATACAGGTCTTAACCTCCTCGGCAGATACTGAAGCCCAAATAGAATATGTGAGTCCCTACTTTGCCCATAACAAATTTTCGATTCTGAGTGATCTTCCCGATGCAGAGGCAGGTGCAGAAATGGACACTGAGAGGTGAGATCTGGACTGCAGTATCCTTGAAGAACTACACACCGAATGGTCCCACAGTGTGGAGGCAGAGTTGGCAATTCCCCCACCGGACCTCCAGGCCCCAGGCTCGCCCCCAGACCAAAGCTCCGACCAAGAACTCGCAGAGGCAAAACATCTGAATCCTCCATGAACATTTGGAGCCCTCACTAGTCTAAAATGTTGAATGGTCAGATACAGTAAGTATCTGAAGGTTGATGATATAGAGAAGTTGTTATTTTAAGGGTGGGGAATAAGGGAGAGTGATTGCGGCCTGCATAACTGGAGCAAACTTTGACCCACTTTGGGACAGAGGTTTTCTACTAGCAATTGATAACACAGCCTGTTTCAATGTAGACATACTCGCCTATTCATTGTTTTTAGTTGGCTAGATGCTGTCTACTGAATGTGAAGGCTGTAAGCACTAACAATTGAAGGGTCTGTATAATGATGCAATTGCTTGGGGGTTATAATTCAGAGGGGTAGGAATACCAGATTACGCTGCTGGTACTGATCATTTACCTCTAAGGGATTTAATGGTACCCCTTCCCTCCATTGCTCTCCCTTATGGCTCACTTCTCCCCCTTAAGGTGAATCCTAAAGTTCTTTCCCCAATTTTCCCTCCCTTATACTGGCTCATGAATGGGCTTCCATCAGTTTGTCATGACGGAACACAAGTGAGGATGTAAATTACCCTTACTGGATCCCATTCTGGGCACATCTTTTTGTCCTTTGCTATTGCATAGACATGTTTTGGCACTCATTCTTATCTCAGGACATCCCTCCATTCAAAACTTATGCTTGTCAATAGGTTTGGCATTAGGAGAAGACGTGGTCAGTTCGTGGTGCAATAAGGGGAGGAGGCATGCAAAAAACAGCATAGATGCTGGATTGCACTCAGTTTCAACAAACATTGAGTGGGCTATATGTCACACTGTGCACTCAAAATAGCATTTGTGCCATTGCACCAATCCTCCTGTATAGTGCTAACTAGCTGGTATACCAGATAATCTTATCCGGAGCTGAACTTTTTCTTTACGAGGGGTAGGGCTGTAAAATGGGTCTGCTCAAATGTTGCCTACCATAGAGTTTTGTCAGAAATGTTTTCAAGCCAGTAGTACAATGGTTGAATGTATTCAGCAACTGTTAAAGATATATGTTTTGGGGACTTCCCTCTCTCACCTCCTGGCTGCCCTAGGGATGATACCAATATAGTTAAGAATCAAAGAGCCGGTTCACTCACACTTCTAGCCTATACACGTTTGGGCCTTAGTTAACCCCTGCCTCCCGGCAGATTGCTGTCATCAAAGCAAGAAATCCCAAGAAGGTTAGACTGAATGACATAAGTGGAGTCTCTGATTTCTTTACTGGTATAAAATCTGTACAGTGGTCTAAGAATCCATTGATATGACTCGTTACCTCCCCCCCCATTTGAAGGGTTTGCAGGTAGATCCAGATATGGCTGTAGTAAGAGTTGACTAGTTGCTCTCCCTGATTTCACCTTGATGCCGGACAAGCTGGTATAAGAACCATAGCAGTAGTGTATTTTCTTCCCGTTTGGGAAGTATCTGTTCCACACCCCCAAGGGCGACAGGGCATACCATTGGCTAGGGCTCTAGCCGGTTTAGTCCAACCGCACCTCCCTTAATATTTTGTAGGATAAGTTAGTTGGATAGTTAAGATTTGTAGACAGTATATAGTCTCTGTAGTCATGATAGATAAACCCTCACCCTCCTATAAAGTTTTCCTGTCAGGAGTGGGGCAGTGATCTTTAAACACTGAGCATACAGGAGCACTCCGGTTGCTCTTTCCCTTAGGTTCTTCTTTATGCTTGCTATTCCCTGGGGCCCCTTAAATAAAATGTCTGATATTGTGATATACACATGGAATGTCAAGGGGCTATACTCCCCAATAAAACGAAAGAAAGTTCTGGCCCACCTGAAAAATATTCGATCCCAAGTGGCTTTTCTGCAGGAGACCAAATTCTCTGGGGATGATCATCTCTGTTTAGAAAAGACTGGGTTGGCCAGCAGGTTCACTCTAATGCCCAGACCAGGAAACATGGAGTTCTTATCCTGGTGAATAAATCTCTCACCTGGATGTTAAAGCAAACCCGTACAGATTATGAAGGCAGATGGGTAATGGCCACTTACAATACACCCACAGGTCCACTCACTCTCTGTAATGTTTATGCCCCCAATGAGGATGCTCCTCATTTCTTTCATAATTTGGCAGAGGTAATTCTTGAATTTAATCCTCCAGACTGTCCCCTACTTATTGGTGGGGACTTTAATCTCACTCTGATGCCTCTCCTAGATAGGAATGACGGGGAGAAAGAGGCACATCTTAAAAGCAGGAAGGCTCCCCAACAAATGATTTCTGATCAGGGGCTTATAGACCTGTGGACACTATTCCATCCCAGAACAAGAGACTACACATTTCATTCGGCAGCAAATGCCTCATACAGTTGGCTGGATTTTTGGCTTGGCTCATCTACCCTGACAACTAAAACCCTTGATGTCTCAATTCTTCCCTGCTGTTATCTTCGACCATGCTTTAGTCCAGCTCCTTATACAATGTGACCCTGTGGCTCCCCATACTAAACAATGGACATTGGAGCCACTTCTAGTGAAGGACCCTGAATTTATCCCTTGGGTTATCAAGGAGGCTTCTCTTTTTAGAGTCGAGAACCATATAAATGATACCTCTGCTGGCACAATGTGGGAAGCCTTCAATGCCATAATGTGAGGTAACATTATGGGGTTTGCTGCAGCCAAATGTAGGCAAAGGGAAATGCAGCTTGTCACTCTTGAACAGAGACTAGCTGAAGCTGAAAGTATTTTTAAGGCTATGCCCTCTCTTTCCATTCATTCACCCATAGGTACTGTAAATCCATTTTGGGTATTCAGTTTGAAATTAACCAACTTCTGAACTGGAAAGCCGAATCCGCTATCCTTCACCTTAAGCATACCTTCTGGTAAGGGGGAGAAGGGGGTAAAGTACTCACATATCAACTACGCAAACAGCAGGCTAGCAGATATATCCCAGGTTTGAAAAACAAGCAAAGGGTACTGAGTACCTCCACTGGGGTATTAATGAGATCATGTCCTCATTTTATAAAAGGCTATACTCTTCCACCCACACTGGCCCTAACAGAGACACACAAGGCTTTTTAGATACCTTAGGCCCACCTAAACTGCAGAGACAGCAAACACACCTCCTAGATCTCCCCATTTCAAAAGAAGAGGTGACCGCAGCCATCCTAGACTTGAAAAAAGGAAAATCCCCGGGCAGTGATGGTTACACTGCAGATTTTCTACCAGATTTTGGTCTCCACTATTTTCCCGCTTTTAACCCAAGTGTTGCAGAAGATAGAACTCAAGGGAGCCCTACCGCCCTCCATGTGGGAGGCAATCATAGTTGTAATTCCAAAAAAAAGGCAAAGACCCTACCAACCCCAGAAATTACCACCCGATTTCCCTTATATATATGGACAGTAAACTTTATGTCAAAATTTTAGCCTCCAGACTTAGTTCTTTATTGACTGTTCTTGTACACCCCTCAAAAGTGGGATTTATACCTGGAAGACATAGTTCAGATCACTTAAGAACCCTGCTGAATCTGATCCCCTTTGCTAAGTCCCTCATACTCCCACAGCTGCTATCACGGTTGACTTTGAAAAGGCATTTGATTCCATGGAGTGGGACTATCTATATATGACTCTTTCCCACTTTGGGTTAGGGGAAACATTTCTTGCCAGGATAAAAGCCATATATGAAGGTCCCTTAGCCAGAGTTAACACAAACTCAAAGCTTTCTGATCCATTCCCATTGGGCAGAGGTACGAGGCAAGGGTGCCTGCTCCCCCCCTCCTCTTTGTGCTGGCAGTCGAACCTCTGGCTGCAGCTATTCGTATCCACCCAGAGATAAAAGGGTTAACAGTGGGGAACATGTCCTATACAACTTTTATGTACGCTGACAATCTTCTCCTCCTTTTGGGGGATGCACACACTGCTATCTCCCCCCTCCTTGCTCTCCTAGATGTTTTCTCTAATTATTCAGGCTTATAGCTGAAACAGAATAAGACAGAAGTACTTCCTCTTAATGCCCACTGTGTACAACAACAGGTAGCCACAGATGCCTTACTTTGGGCACCAGAAGGGATTACATATCTGGGTATTTTTTTGACCCCATCCTTAGAGACAATATGGCAAGGTAATGCACAACCCCTTCTCTCCTCCATTAAGACAGACTTCGATAGATGGAGATTTCTTAAACTCACCTTAGTGGGGAAAGTTGCTGAGGTGACACTGATCTCAGCCCCTAAACTCTTCTATCTCCTGATGCACTTGCCTGTTCCCTTACCAACACAGTGGTTTCAGGTTATCGATAAACTAATTGGGGATTTTCTATGGGAGGGATCCAAACCCAGATTCAGTCAAACTAAACTAAGGTCACATTGGAAGCAAGGTGGGTGGAATCTCCCCTGGCCAGAAGGATACTGCCGGGCCTTTCTTTTGGCTCAAATGGTCAAATGGATGAACTCTCCTTCCCCTCATTCACTGCAGTGGATATAACTAGAAACAGATATTATGGGTCTGCTCCATTCCTCCTCCCTTTTTGTACAGAGGGGCAGCCCTAAAAAGTCCAGGACCAGTAAGATAAATACAGACCTTATCTCATCCACAGTGTCTGTATCCAGAGACAACTGGGTCAGTTCTCATTGCAAAATGAATTTGGACCCCCTCCCACTCTCTTATGTGCCTATCTGGCAAAACCCAGCCATTACTATAGGAGGAGTTGAAATCCTATGGAGACACTGGGTGGAGTTGGGTATTACTAAATTGGGTGATTTATTGACCCCTAATCATAAAGCCCTGCAGACATTCCACTCTTTGAGACAAGAATGGGGTATCCCACAATCGGACTTTTGGAGATATCTCCAACTCAGAGATGCAACTCGGCACCTTTTATCCCACACCATAAGTCATGACAAAACTTTGCCCTTGGCTAAATGGATACTCTGTGCTAAGGGCCTTGCAGATCATATATATGCTACTCTCAGAGATGATCTTCCATCACAATCAGAAGAAGCAAGGCAAAGATGGGTGAAGATGCTACAGACCCATATATCCTCTGAGGCCTGGGATAAAGTGTGAGTAGATACACATACCTGGTTCACAGATGCCAAATCCAGACTAATTCAAAATAAAATTGCACACTCCTGGTACAGAACTCCAGTCATTCTTCATAAAGCTAAATTAATAGATCAGGACAATTGTTGGAGATACCAACAGCTGGGGAGTGACCTAGTGCATGTGTTGTGGTTCTGCTCAAAAATCCAACCTCTATGGCAAGAGATACAAGAAATTGCCTCTAGGGTTCTGCAACAATCCATTCCCCTCAGCCGTCTCTTGTTTCTCTTGGGTATTTGTGTTGATACACCCAAACTGTCCCCATTAAGATACAGGTGGCTAGCATTTTTGGCTTTACAAACAAAAAGAGCCATTCTATGCAAATGGAGAACCCCTCTGATTCCTACAATGGCAGAAATATCGGGGTCCTTGTCTATTCTGGCCAAACTGGACAAGATATCCTATTTACAGAAGTCCAAACTTTCCACTTTTGATGCCTGCTGGGATCCCTATCTTAAATATCTGAGTATGGTCCAATCACCAACAGGGATAGGGTGATCACCTTCATCCTCCTCTGCTGGTATAAAGGTAATACGGCAAATGGGATCTCTACCAAAGGATTCAATAATATGTGGGGAGGCCCAGGTTTTTCTTGATCAGACTGGAGACTATAATTACAAGACTTTTTTAGTAAACGTATAGGTGATTGTATACCTGATGATATGTAGAATGCTTTAATCCATCGGGTACAGATTTAAGCTTGGGATATACTTGTTTCTATTCCAGGATCAGTCCGGTCTCTTGCAGAGCATATACACACTCTTACCCAACTTCCTCTAGATGCCATGAAGAGGGATATGTCTGGTTGCAGATATACAAAGGTACTGTTTGAGGTGTTTATGTCCGGCAGAGTTGACGCTCTGAGTTGGCACCATGTTGTGGTGAGTACCCTTACATGATAGTTACTAGAGCTGATGAGGATATAGTAGTCTACCCTTGAACCTAATAGTATGCCTCTACATAATAGTTTTTTGAGCAGGTAAACTCCTTTAATAAGAGTTGAGGTAGGTCCCCTTAATTATATGGCTGTCACTGTCACCTGTATCAGTGTGTTTATATCACCAGGAAGTATATTAATGTGTATTTAACAAGTAAAATGATATATGTCTGTACCCCCTTTCCCACCTTCCTTTATCTCTTAACCTTTCCCTTGCTTACTGTACAGGCACTTTGTACTTAGAAAAGAGATGTAGGGTGGTTAAATGTATCTACGGGACATGTGACTGTATACTGTATTATGATTTTTCTTCATTTTTCTTATTTTTTGGAAAACAATAACAATTATTACAACAAAAACACATCTAGGTAAGCAAAGCTGCTGTTGGTACACAGCACATGAGAGACTGTAAATGCATCTTCTTTAAAACCCCATAAACAGCCGTGACATTATACATTCCAGAAGACCGTTTAACAAACAAGTTAAGATCAATGGCAAATGGTTTGTAGTGTTTTGCTGTATTGTGCCTTTTTCCATTTTTGTTCCTGGTATCTAGCAGTACTGCAGCTGTTTGAGGCATTGATTTTATTGTGAACACTTTTTATTTTCTCCTCCTGGAGTTTTAGCCCCGGAAAAGGAAGACAAAAGGAAGTCTGCTCATACAGAAAAAGAAGTGTGAATTTTCAGTTGTTTTATTCTGAAAGTCCCTTCATTTCTCAGTATTTGTACCATTCAGCCATTCATTTTCCTTTCTTTATCTTTAACCTTCATTTTTGTTCTTGATACCCCTTTAAGTACCATTCAAATGACCCAAGAAACATCTCCACATGTCTTATTTGATTGGCTCATCTCCAGTGTTTGGGTACAGCGAGTAGAAGTCAGAGTAGCTCCCTGAGACAAGTTTTAATAATCATTGTGGTGCCACCTTAACTCCATTTCTTTGCTAGTTCAATGGTTCAAGAGACTGGGCCATCCGGTCACTGCACACAAATAAAACTGCATGCCAAATCATCATGTCTTCTTTCATCAAGGCCTCAACAACAGCTGCAACCCCTGCATCATTTAGGTTAGCTTGTTTTCCATGTGGGTACCTAGTATATTTATTGGTCTGCAAAGTGGAAATAAATGCATGACAGTATCCTTGCTCAAACCAGTAAGGATAAAGTCATTTGACCAGATCTGCCCCTTCCTTGTTATGCTCCCCCTAAACAACCCTGATTGGTGTTGCAATGTTATATTGCCTCGCACATGTTTACTGGTGGTCTGTTATTGTGTTTGGAATATTTCTGAACATGCGTGCCTGATAACCATTGTTTTCAGAGGGTTCCTGGAGGTCACACAGAAGCCCAGATCACAGTTAGTGGGAAACCTATGAGCATATCATTACTGTCTGTTGACAAATGTATTGTGAATGTTGTGATGGATTACTGCTTGTTCCAAGGTATAGTGCCACTAGGTGGGGTAGTGTGTAGCTATAGCTTCCCAGAGGGCTGTAACAAATTTAATAAATTCCCATTGAAACCTTACTCTGTGTGGAGTCACCAAAACACTGTGCTTACTGTGGATGGGCAATCCTGGTACTAGCTAATTATGAACTCAGGCCCCTCGACCTGTGGATAATAATACAGACAGGGGTTGCAACCCTAGAAGTAGTGCTACAAGCCTGTTTAACAAGTAATGTAAAGTTTAATATACAGAGTTGCAATGGCACTGGAAGAATGGTCCCCTTTGGGGGCTGGGATGTATGTTTTCCTACTCTTAGCAAGGTGCTCAGTGTTAGGGCTGGTCAATGGGCAGGAATATCTAGAGTCAAGGCAAGGCAAATTTTATTTTTCAGGCACTCAATCATGGAGGCTCTGGCACTGTACAACAGTAACAAATCTATCATAATATGACAAAGGAACATAACACATTTTCTAGCCTATGGATTATCACTTTCATAAATTAAAATGAGTAAAACCAGAAGAGGGTAAGGGGGAGAGGGCCATCTTGTGGCTGGTATGTCCCACTCTAGGGCTGTAAGTTAAGTTTTGCAGCCACTAGCCAGCAAGTCTAGTGGCTGGGAAAATTTACTAACCCCATAGACTCTTCCACTAGCCCAGCTGAAGTACTGTACTTTTTGGTTACATCCTACAGTATAAACCTACAGTGCTTGTTAAAGGAAAATCTTACTAGCCTAACACAAAATCCACCAGAATTTGGCTAGTTGGCCTGTACAAGTTTCAACCGCTGTACTCTCAGTGATGGGTTGCCAGTACTTAAACAACTTGGGCAGGACTCACAAACCATTCAGGGACTAAGTCCCACTCCGCAACTCCAGTGGCAGACTGAAATCCCAGCAGCTGTGGAGATTGCGATTCACAGCCACAGCAGTTGCAGAGGGTGTTACGGCTGGTTTCACCATCCCTAACATCTTTCTGCAGCTGTGGGGATATCCCTGGTAACACCACCAGAAAGCTGCCATAATTCATGGAGCCGGTCATAATCCGGCTCCACCATTGTGAATACCCACCGCTGTGGGAAACCTGTAGATCCACAAGTGGAAACCCTCTTATGCGGAGTTTGTCCCGTAGCTGCAGGACTTTCCTGAGGTTTGTGACTCCAGACCCTTATTTTTAAAATGTAATGACTGAGGTGTGGTCTGTTCTGGGACAGGCAGTGGCTGGTTGTCAGTGCTGTGACTGTCGAGGGCATTGCTGTAAGGGGACAGGTAAGTACTACAACAGTTGAGGGAGGCTCAGAGGCAGTGTTGTGTTAATGGTAGTGGTCAGAACTGTAATTGTTGTGGTTGGAAGTGTCAGTGATTTAACAGCTGAGTGTGAGGGCCAGTGCAGTTATTGTCAAGGGGTGGGTAGGACTGCAACTTTTGGCAGAGGGGGGAAGTGTTGGGACCATGGGGATGGGGATTACTGCTGTGTCTGTCTTTCTGTAGAGGGTATCAGCCCTGTGACTGTAGTGGATATAGGGGAACAGTGCTTTGACTGTGGTGGTGGGTAGTGATGTGGCTGTTGGAGTTAGAGGTAAGTGCTGTAACTGTTGTGGGATGAGGATCAGCACTGTGACTGTTGGGTTGATGGCCACAGTGACTGATGGTGGAAGGTGTTAGTTCTATGACTATTGAAGAGTGGTACAGTTCTGTGACTGTCGGGGGTGAGGTTGCAGTCCTGTTACCATTGTGGGTGAGGAGGCAGTGCTGTGGCTGTTGTGGATGGGGGTCAGTGTGGTGACCATTAGGAGTAGTAGGTCAGTGATGTCATTGTCAGGGGATGGGAATTAGTGCTGTGACTGATGGTAGGGGGGTCAGTTCTGTGACTTTTGGGGGTGAGATGGCTGTGGTGTTACTGTTGTGGAATGATGATCAGTGCTGTAAGATAGGATGGGGTGCAGTACTGTGACTAGTGCTGTTACTATGGGGAATGGGGATCAGTGCTGTGACTCTGAGGGGTGTATGGTCATTGCTGAGACTGCCAGGTTGGCGGGGGTAGGAGAGCAGTTCTGTGACTATTGTGAATGCTGAGAAAGTGTTGTGACTCTCAGGAGTGTGGATCAGTGCTGTGACTGCCAGATGTGGGTAGTCATTGGCAAGATTGTCAGTGGAAGTCCTGTGACTGTCAGTAGGGTGATACAGTCCGGTGATGGGGGTTCAATCCTGTGCTTGTAGGGAGGGGTGATACAGTTCTGTTACTGTGGGGGGTATAGTCCTGTGACTGTGGGAGAGGTAGAACAGTCCTGTGACTGGGGACAGTCCTGTGACTGTGGCGGGGTCCAATCCAATGACTGTTGGGGGCTTGGTCATTGCTGTGATTGATGGTGGATTGTGTCAGTACTGTAACTGTTAGAGCGGTGGTACAGATCAGTGATCATCGGGAGGAGGGTCTGTTACATAACTGTCAGGGATAGGGTGTCATGTGTGTGACTATCAGGGTGAGGGTCATTCCTCTGACTTTTGGGAGGTTTGCTTCTGTGCAATTTTACAACTTTGAGGGATGGAATAATTTGCAGGAAGTTGTACACATGGCAGGAAGGTTGTATAAGATGCCAAACTAAGTGACTGTTTGAGGGGGGGATGTTGCAGTCCCAACTGTGTGGGGTGGTCATCAGTACTGTGATGTACAGTGTTGTGGCTGATGGGGTAGGATTACTGCTGTGACTGTTTGCGGAAAGTGTCATCCATGTGACTGTTGGGGATATGGGTATAGTGATGTGATGGTGGTGGGGTGCAGTGCTGTGATTGCTGGGAATGGGGACCAGTTCTGTGACTGTCAGGCATGGGTGCCCAGTGCTGTGACTGACAGTGGAGGTGTCAGTCCTGTGACTGTCTGAGGGGGTACAATCCTGTGACTGTTAGGGGTGGGATGGTCAGTCCTGTGATGGTCAGAGGTCAGTGCTGTGGCTATTGTGTAAGTAGTTTAGAGTTGTGCACAAGTAAAGGAAAAAATGATGCATAAGCAAAGCAGCCAGCTTGTAATAACAAAAGAAAAGAATGCTCAGCACTCCTAGATTCAGTTTTACATGCAAAGTGCAAGATTTCTTTTCCAACAACATACCTGCATGCACCCACATGGGCCAACACTTCAAGCCTTCAGTGGCCCTTCCATTGAGGACAGGTCTGAATATTAAAAAGGGTTCATCTCATTCATACAGAAATGTCAAAGTGATATACACCACACATTAAAAACAACAAGCAAATCAAGGTGAAAAGGTAACCCTTGATATTAGCGTGGCAATTATAACGAGTCAAATCAGCAGGTGAATAACAGCGATAGTAAATACCACGACCAGCTCAAAAAAGCGACTGTGCTGAAATAGCGAATATAATGGTTTCCACACGCTAATAATCGTGACTACAGAAATTCAAAGTGAAAACACAGAAACAGCTTTTCCAGTGGTAACAAATATTTCATTATTCTGTTTTTGGGTGTTTTGTTTTTGACACTCATGGTGAACAGTTGCTGATGTTAACATACTACTTAAATTAAGCTTGTCTCTGTATCTTTACTTCATTTAATTGTATACCCTTCCCTCTACAGATATACTTTTTACCTCTGACACTGTACTCATATCTTCTTTCTCCTCTGTATTGTACCTACTACTGTATATACTCCATATTAATCTTCTTCTCTTTTGCAGATCTCACAGGATATGAACTCTTTCCCATCAGATAAGTATCACAATATAAATAACCTGTCTCATCCTTCCTAGTAACTCTTTAAGAACTGAGGATCCTTTGTGACCCCTTTCCTCTATTTTATTCTCAGGTTTAAGAAATGTCAGCCCCTTATGACTCCTACCTCTGGCTCTGTAGTGCCCTGGTAAGAGACCCTGTACATATTATCTATACTTGATATGTTTACTGTAACAGTGCAGCTGCACCCATTATGTGAGGGTTATGTATACTGTATGTGTTGAGGTCATAGATACTGCAGCATCCCACCCCCTCCATAAAACATTTTGCTTTGCCAGTTGACACGGGCAGTCTCTCAGCCTTATCCCTACCTCCCCTGTCCCAAACCACAGAGCCCAAAGTTCCCATGGATTTTCTCCCTCTCCCATGATAGGGTGGCGAGAAAAGGGAGACCCATGCTTATCGCCACCCAGTCACATATATCCACGACTGAGCCAGTCATTCAGATGGTCATGTGGGACAGAGGTAGGGCTTTATGGAGCCTGCACTAGCCATTTCTGCATTTTTCCCTTTCTTGAGTTCCTGTCTTTACCCGGGGGATAAAGGTCTGCTAGGCATGCCTTTCCATGCAGGGACAGGACAGCTATGAGATGAAAGTTCAGTCCGCTTTCCATCCCCTGGCAATCTGGCATATTCCTGATCTTGGGTCACTGATGTGGCTGGCAATAAGGCACCTAACACCTCTTCCCTCCATACCACTGGACCAGACAGGCCTTATACTGCAGCAAAATAATTATTTGTTACTACTGGGACAGGCAATCAGACAACAATGTTGCCACCGCAAACCAGGAAATTATTTTTTTTATTAACAGGCCCGGCAGTAAGAGGGTGGGTTGTACTTATGGACACCAGAGAATGTGTTAATTTCAACAGGCCCAGCAATCACTGTTACTGGCTGCCAGTTTTAAACAAAATATTGAGCTGCTTGAGGTTATTTATATATATATATCTATATAGATTTCCTTGTAGATCACTCCTAACCCCTGTAAAATTTATTTATTTACTTGATGAATTTTGTTGACCCGGTAGGACCACTGAAACTAGAAGTCCCTTTTTCAGGGGTGACCAGGGTTGGGTACAGATGGTAATCAAGTGAAATTAAACCTGATTAAGCTGTTGGTGGTATTTTACTGAATGGGGGAAACCAGCCAGGACACCAGGGAAATGCCCCTATTCTTTTCAAGAAGTGGTATAGGATCTTTAACGCCCACCTGAACAACCACCAGACCATGCCGAAGAGACCTCTCTTTAACATGTCATCTGAAAGACGGCACCTCAGGAGTGCAGCAAACCCCTCATGCTGCATTACAGTGCAAATATTGGGATTTAACCCAAGTGCCAGGTGTGGGGATAAAACCTACAGCCTTCTGATCTTCTAGCCTCAGAGGCAAGTGTACAACCTGCTTAGCCACTGACACTGAAAATAGCATTATGCCACCTTGTTGGCTCTGAACAGAACTTGTTGGTATTGAGGTGCGTTTTCTGAATGGGAGTGAGTCTGGAAATGTTATTGGCTGGCTGTATGAATGGGAGTTGTTTTCTGCTGTGTGATTGGTGTTTTGCTTTCGTTGTACTGCATGATTGGTTGTGTTGTCCTTAGTTCTGTGATGTGATTGGGTATTTCATTTTAGTAGGAGGAGTTCATTGGGCATCTTCCTGACTGGGTTTTTTTACGGTAGTTCTGTTTTTTATTGCGCAGTATTCGTTTTATGTGCTCTTTTTATGGTATTATTTTAATTTTGTGTCACCTGCACTTTTTAATCTGTTGGTTGTGTGTTTCATTTGATATTCCATTGCTGTTCTGATTACCGGCGGTGCAGGTCTCTGACTTTCAGTTCCGCATGTGGAGGCACACTGAAAACTTAGGTAAAAGTCTTGCATAAAGTGCTAGTAAGGAAATGTTTTAGATTGTGAGACATTCTGTGGCAGTGTTTTCTGGTGTGGGGATCGGCTACATTGGCCATTCATGTTAGTTGTAGCTGAGATCTGACTCAGACTGCGAGTTTGTAATGTTGTTGAGGTTGCAATGTTTCAAGCATGATTTCACTGTGGATAACTTGTGATTTTCTGAGTTACGGTTGTTGCTAGTGAAATTAAATTTCCTTCTTATATCTTGTTTAGACAATGGGTGTATTTATAGATTTGGGGTATATGAAAGTAGTCCAGTGAGGGCAGTGCATTTGGAGATGTCACCACAGTGAGAATATCACCTTATGACATAGGCAGAGTATGTATAAATGTCATATATTTCACTCTGCCTACGTCAGCAGGATTTATCTCACTGGGGTGAAAATAACAGGATTTATTCTTCTCATTTATCACTCACTCCTATTGTATTAATGTATATATACAATAACTATACAGGAAATAAATACATATAAACATATGAATCTGCCAGCAAAAACAGGTCTCATGGTCTATCAAGTCTGCTCAAGTGTGCAGCTAGCACCCCTATATTACAGCTTCCCCACCCCCTCTCCCTCTCACCTCCAGGAAGTTCTCAGCACTACTTACCCAGACTCTCCCCAATGCCCTTTCCCATGCCCTTTTAAAACTACCCACTGTCTTACATGAAATCACCCCATCTGGTAGGGTGTTCTATTTTGACACCACCCTTTCCATGAAGTAATGTCTCCTCATCTCTCTCCTAAATCTGCCCTCCCTACAATCTTAGCCCATGCCTTCTCGTGTCCTTTCTTACTCAGCTTAAATAATCCATCAGGCTAGATTTGTTGATCCCTACTATTATTTGAATGTTTCAATCACATCTCCTCATCCCTCCTCTCCTCCAGGGTGTGCAAACTCAGATTCCTCAGCCTGTCTTCATAGGTTTGCCTTCCATTCCCCATACCATTTGTCACCCTTTGCTGCACCTCTCAACAGTCTAATCTTCTTCAGATACAGGCAGTACTGCATGATACTCAAGTGCAGCTCACAAAGAACATGTAGAGGGGCAGGATCACTTCCCTATGCTTGACGAGAATCCCTTTGCAATACACCCCAGCATCCTATTAGGCTTAGCTGCAGCTTTCCTACATTGAGCAGAGTTGTTCATGCTCTCTGTTACTATCACCCGCAAGTCCTTCTCTTCCTTGGTGACCCCCAGCCTCACACTCCTCAACCAATATTCCCTCCTTGGGTTCTTGACCCCAAAGAGCATAATCTTGCACTTCTTTGCATTGAAGCTCAGCTGCTACTTCGCCGACCACTCCTCCAGTTTGGTTAGGCCCCTGGTTGTTGTTTCTACCCATCAACTTCATCCACTACCACCCCCATTTTAGTTTCATCTGCAAACAAACTGATCCTGCTCTCAACTCCTTGTGAGATATCTGATATGAATATCCCAAACAACACCAGATTCATCAGAGCCTTGTGGCACTCAACTCATCATTGGCATAGGTACTGAGAGTTCCCCCACCACCACCATCCATTGCTGCATCCCCTTCTGCCAGTTCACAATCCAGTTAACCATCTTTCACACAACTGTACTCCCAGATGCCTTCAGTGACCACTCCCCAGTCTTGTTTCATTGGGCCAACAAATTCTGTATTCCACCCGCTAGAACAATTACCACCAGGGTACTCATCCATGGTCATCTTGAATCACTAAAAGCTGACCTGCATAATCAGGGCTGGTCAATGGTTTACACAACTAACAACATTAACATTGCCCTCAACCAATTCATTCTTCAGATCAGTGCTATATGTGATAGGCACGCCCCCCATAAAAAATGTAAAATCAAAGGCCACTGTAATCCATGGTTTTCTCTGGATCTCCTTGAGTTTCTGAATGCCAGGGACCATCTATGGCACAGTCTAGGTCCCTGTGTAACCAGGTTAACATCCAGAGGTACAAAGTGGCTAGAAACAACTGCACAAGGGCTATTTGTGCAGCTTAAAATCAATATTATAAGGAAGTGTTCTCTTGGACATGGAATGATGGCAGAAAATTTTGCACTAATCTTAAAGAGGCCACTGGGAGACACCTCAGATCGGCCCCTACCATGCTTAACATTCATGGTGTACCCTCACTCGACCCCAAACTTATTGCTGACACTTTTAATAATGCCTTCACGGATCTGAGTGATGTCCTGCCACCTAGCTACTTCTTTCACCCCCTCACAAGTGACTATTCTAGGAAAGAGGCTCTGCACCCTTCTCATCCTCCTTTCTACTTCAAAACCCTCTCAGTCCATGAAGCTAGGAATTACCTACTCAAGGCATTAGGGAAATCAAGATTTAGTGGTGATACCCTGGCTCTTAAGTTTGTAGCCATTACACTGGATAAACTTCTGTCACCTCTATCACATATTATTAACATGTCACTTAGATGCTCTCAATTTCCTCAGAAATGGAAATCTGCCACTGTGACACCAGTTCCTAAGTCTGGGGATTGCGCCATTACTGGGAAATACAGGCCTATTTCTATCCTGCAACCACTCTCAAAAGTTCTTGAGCATATAGTGGCCGACCAACCGGTTTAATACTTAGAAAAATATCAGCTACAATGCCCACAACAATACGGGTTCAGAAATGGTCATAGTACCACTACCGCCCTTCTGGCGTTCACAGGCTTTATTCACCACTCCTTAGATCAAGAAAACCTGGTCGGTGCTGCTTTCATTGGTTTAATCAAAGCTTTCAACAAAGTGAATCATGCCCTCCTGGTCAAACAGCTTACCACTGTTGGCCTAGCTCATGACAGTGTAGCCTGGTTTGAAAGTTACCTGCATAACCGTACACTGCAGGTGAAGATTGGTAACACCCTCTCAGATAGCAGACCTGTCCTATCTGGAGTTCCTCAAGGGTCCGTCTTGGGCCCTCTTTTATTTAGCATTTTCCTCAACAACCTTCCTTACTCCTGTCAGGGTCACATCTTGTTATATGCTGACGATGCTGTCCAGTTTACCAGTGATCCAGATCCTAAGGTTCTTGAATCCAGGCTACAGAGTAATTTTGTAGTCATAGAAAGATGGTTCCATAAGCACAAGTTAGTTATGAATTATGACAAGACTAAAACTATGCTGTTCTCCAGCTCCCAAAATAGGCACAGAACTTACCCTCTTTCTATCACCAACGAAGAGGGCTCTCCCCTGGAGCTAGTTCAGCTCTTTAAATATTTAGGGATTACTATTGACAGTACAATGACCTATGCCTATCACATTGACAACATTGCTAAGGCTGTTAACACCAGCATTGGGCTACTTTATAGACATAAGCAATGTTTGACCCCAGAGGCTCTTAACCAGGCCATTCAAAGCTCTCTTGTCTCGCTTATTGATTATGGCTTACCAATCTATCGATCAGCTACTGAAACAACTCTTTGCTGCATCATAGTTGCACTCAACAAAGCATGCCAGCTCCTTACTGGCTCAGTCCTTCTGTTCCATATCTGCACATGTACGCTCAGGCTAACTGTCTCCAATTCAAAGGTAGACTCATGTACCAAACATGTTTACTGTCCGAAAAGTAAGCTTTAGGCAAATGCCCCAGGAGTGCAAAAGCTTATTACCCCCACTATCTACCATCATTGCACCAGAAGCTCTACTAGCCAGATTTTTAATATACCCCACTGTCGCACTTCTCTGGAACAAAGGTCCTTTGCCTACCGTGCCCCTGTATGGATGAACTTGCTGCACCATGACATCACTTCAGCATCCACCCAGGGCTCCTTCAAGGTTAAACTTAAGCAACAGCTAGTTGCTGATGCCAGTTGTGACTGGTTCCAATAACCTTCCTTCTTGTGACCAGCACTTATTATAACCTTATGCTATCCTGATCTTATGCATAACTGTTCTCAGCAGGTAAATAACTGTTCTAAGTTGCTAATCATTCTCCTTCACATTTCCTCTTGATCCCTTCCACTCATTCCCCTCACCCCTGTATGGCTTCCCCCAGCCCCCTCTCCCCTGTTATACCTCCTGAGCTCCCTTGCTCACTTTAAAATACTTTGTCCCATACCTTCTCACCTCTGATGAGGCCCCTGGGCTGATGCCATCCCTTACCTTGTTGATTATTAGATATTAGGCTGAGTCTGTTCTCACTTTCCTGTAAAGGGTAATTTCATAAGACTCCACCCCCTCTAACATGACCCTTTGAATTCCAAGTTTTAATCACATATGCACCATGACATACATTGCACAATGCCACACATATTGTAACTTCTCTAATTATACCCTCTTGTAATGTCTTGTATAATTCCTTGTTTTGTTTGTTTTCTTGCTCTCATACTTTCCCAATATGTATTGTTCGTCTGACGTGGAACCTATGAAATGATCTTGTTCTCAAAGGAGTTACCCAAAATTTCAATACATACATACATACATAAATAAATAAATAAAATCTTTGCCCCCACCCTTACAGATTTCAGTCCCCCCCGCCACCTGTGAGGCTCTGAATTGAAGTTCTTGCTGAAGTTCAAATACAGGACGCCCACTGTGTGTCCCTTATCCAGCTCACTTCTTACCCAATCATAATACTCTATTAGATTGGTCTGACAAGATTTCCTCAAGATAAACCCATGCTGGTTCCCATTATGGAGGCCATTCACCTGGAAAAATTACACCAGTCTTTTCTTCAGTATCGCTTCCATGTGTTTATCCATTATGAAAGTGAGATGGACAGGTCTGCAGTTGCCTGGCTTGCCTGTGGGCTGCACTTATTTATAGACACCACATGGGCCATCCTCCAGTCCTGTGGCATGCATCCCATGTCCCGGGAGGTGCTGAACAGGTCCACCAGCAGCCTGGCCAACATCTCTGTAATCTCCCTCATCACCCTAGGGTGAATGTCATCAGGATCTGGTGCCTTGTCCACCCTTAGTGTCTTCACATGCTCTTGTTCTCTACTCTCCTCAGTCATTCCATCAGCCATCCCTTCCCCCCAACCCCAACTTCCAAGTCCTTGGAGTAGTAGACCACCATTCTCCTGTGTGAACACAAAGCAGAAGTATTCATTCAGTGCTTCTGCTTGTTCATCTCCTTTCCACCCACCTCCTGCCCTCTTGATCTGCATTATTTCATCCTTGCACTTCCTTTTTTCCCCATCACTTATCTAAAAAGTCCTTCTCCCTCCTTAATGCCCTGAGTCAGCCGTAGCTCCCTAGCAGTCTTGGCTTCCCTAACCAGCTTGGTTACCTCCTTGAACCTACTCTCATACACCTCCCTATCCTCCCCCTCCCTGTCCTCTTGCATCTTCAATAAGCAGCTGTCTTTGACCTTACTCCCTCCATCACTTTACTGTTTAGCCAACATGCTTTCTTGGCTCTGCTCTTGTTGCTCAGAGTCCTGGTGCAACTCTGTAGTCTCTGTTAGATCAAGTTAATGATATCCCACTTTTGTTGTGCATCCATCTCCAGCCTAATCCCTTCTAGTTACCCTTACAGTAGTTCCTGCATCCCTCCAAAGTCCGCCCACTTGAAGTTCACCACCCTGGTTTCAGAGCCTTCAGAATCCCTACTCAACCTGAGCATGAATCACATCAATTGATGGTCACCCCAGCTAGTGGGCCTTCCACCCTTAGTTCCCTCATGGCCTCCCCATTCCATAGTACCAGGTCCAGTGTATACAGTGACTAGCATACACATATCAGTATTAAATACTGGTGATTATGTCTCGGTTAACAAAATAGCAAACATAATGATGTATTGTCTTGTAAGGCACAACCTCTTCCTTCACATGAACAAACAAGACAGACAACATTCTGGGAGGAAATAGCCACATGCATACATTTATTAAGCAACCAATTAGAATCTGAACTAGTAAACTGATGAGGTATAGATATGTAGATATCAATTAATCTGGTGTGACACACCTAGCAAGGTATTTGCAGCTGATCATCATTTAATGATAATAATTAATAATTATGGTCTCCCCACTTCCCTTTGGAGGGAGCAGACATACTAGATACAACCTTGTGAGGGCCTCCAAACCATCAGAAATGGCTCTTAGTGGGTCAGTTTTGAATGTGCTCTCCACTGTCACAGGGCACTACTGACTTTGGGTTGAAGCCCAAGAGTTATCCTTCACCAGTGGCTAGCACCCCTCTGGTACCTGTTGCCAATGCCTCACCTCTCCTCAGCTTCAGGGCAAACTTCATAAAAAGCAGTGAGAAACCCTGTTAATCCCTCTGTACAATCCTGTGAGACTACAATGCCACTGTAATTCCTTCATGACTGTGACAACGTGCCTGTCTAATCCCTCTACTAACACCCCACCAGAGAAGGCATGAAACCTTCAAACTCAGTGGGAAAAACTGGTGAAATGTCTTCTACCTTGACTGTGGTGACCATAGTGGGACAGCAGTTTTCTACAACATGGTTCCTCCCCTGCTTTTTAAGGGAGGATTGGGAAGATATCTGCTGAAGAGGCTGAAGCTGAAAGAAGGTGTCAGGAGGTCTAAATCTCACTCTCAGGTTCTTGGCAATAGTGGGCATGCAAAGAATTACAGACACATTGCATAAGAGTAATAAACTTGTTTATTACTACCAAAAGGAAAATCACAGTTGTCCTAAGCGGTTCTTACCAATAGGAACTGGGAGCCAATGCTAAGCATTCCCTATTCTTCAAGGAATCTAGGTGTCTCATGGGGACTCAGAGGTAGAAGATGTGATTTCTTACCTATGATAATTACCATAGTCACTGTAAGACAGAAACATTTCTAGTTACAGAAATGAGCCCTATTTGCTAAATTAGAGGTGGCTTCTCAGTACAAGATAACATTATACAATTTTGTAGTAGTCATCACTTTGTAGAAACAAAGAGGTGCAATTTGAACATAGCCATGTAGTAATACAAATCATGAGAATATGGCAGTGCTGACTCATATATCATAATCATTACAATGACACAAGTGTCCTAGCATCTTGCAAGCAAGAAATACATTTGTATATTAGAAAGTAAAGTCTACAGCAATAACATGCATACATGTCCTGATATCCACTCTTATACGGTAGATGCCCTTAGCCCTATATGTTAGTATAAAATATACCTAGATGCTAGCTGTCTGTGGTGTACATCTGGGGGTATCAATTATGGTGCAGGGACCTCATGTAACATCCCCCCCTTTGTTGACTCTGAAGGGCAACACAAGCAAAAGTAAGGAATAGGATAGGGAGCAGGGGTCGTTTACAGACCCGGCACGCAAGCCTTGTAAAGGAACTCCAACTGCTCACTGTGTTGGTGAAACATGCACCGTAGGCAGCAAAGCACAATAATAAGAAAAAACATAAAAAATGCTTGTATAATAACAAAACCTTTAAAGGTAATCTCCAGCCAAGTGTTAGTAAGTGCATTATTCATATCACCATCATTAATAAGTGCGAGGACATCTTCGTTAGCTTTGGAGATATTATTGCTGATGTGGATGAGATGGGTGTCTTTCCTGTCTATGAGTGATTTCAGTGTTAAAGTTAAAGGTTAAATGCGTACATTAAAGTAAGGTAAATCCTCCAAAAGAGTGAGCAGATAATCAGGGTTACCATAACTGTATGCCCAATAACTGTTTTCTGGTGGGGGACGAAACAGAAGTTAGAAGTGTCAATAGAACATGTCTGGGAACCATACATAAAGGTCTTATAATTTGTAACAACACAGTATTAACCATCTGAGTTATATTGCATCTTTACTGTAGGCAGTCTCCATTTTTGCAACTATACTGGGCAAGTATAAGTCTGTTTGGAAATCCATGTTGACAGGCGGTGAGCCTCCTCATGGTAGGACAGGTATAACTTGGAATCATCTGGAGCAGATGCTGAGCTTGGTATTCTGTGCCATTGGTGGTGATGTCATTGTCCATAGAAAAGGACCAATCGATACTGTCTGGGAGTATCCACATACAAGTTTAATAACATCAAATATGTCACAGCGACAAATAAATATACCCTTTTTTTGCACAACAATCTGTGTGCGGCAAAACCCATGCAGCCAGAAAAGGATG
Source organism: Neoceratodus forsteri (assembly GCA_016271365.2). NCBI lineage: Eukaryota > Metazoa > Chordata > Ceratodontiformes > Ceratodontidae > Neoceratodus > Neoceratodus forsteri. The sequence goes on from CM028138.1 coordinate 512,451,175, forward strand.
GAAAACCAGCAGAGGAGGCAAGTCTAGGCATTCTCTGTAGATGTCATCATCAAAGTGCCCAATGGAGTGTATAGATGCAGGTTTATCAAACAGAGCTGTAGTAGGATCAAAATGTGGTAAAGAAACAGTGAAAGACACAAACATGGTATCCTTAATGGAACATTTCTTAGAAGTAAAACAAGGACCAGTGTTAGGGTGTCTGGTCACAAAACCCAAATTCCTAGCAGCGGCAATAGGAATTGTTAAAGACTGTAGCATACACATGGCAACACAGTTAGAGGATTTGCAATGAAGACAGTACCATTTAGAGATACGTTGATCATGTATGATATCAGGGATTCTTCCAGATTCTAGATCACAGAAGAGATTGTTGATGGTAGTGATGATGTAAGAGCCATAGGCTGAGCATAATATTTAATGGGCAATGTATTGGTTATCTGGTTCTTTGTTGCTTTGTGCAACTAGGGTGTTAATCTTATCTTTAGAGTCTGTAAATGCCTTAGCAATGTCGTACATATTGTATACCGTGTATCTTTCTTCCTGACTAAGGCCATCCACACCATGCAATAATGGGGGTATGATGTCATTGATCATACCAGTTTCAAACTTTTGTGAATGTGCTTTGATAGTGGCAATGTCTGCTTTATTCCATATAGACATTGCAGAACCACAGACACCAGTGAGGGTACCTGTGGAACTAGTGACATTGGATGTGTCACGTGTATTTTTTTTATGACTTTGATCATCTGAATTAGGTTTTCTCTAAAACTGCCTCTATGCTCAGTGGTATGTACCCCAGCAATGGGGTCTTGATTATGTATCTGAAAAGCTGCTAAGCTATCAAGTAACAAAGTACTATAAAATATTGATGTGTTAGTAGTATAACACATACCAAATTCTTTCATATTCCAGTAAGTCAAATTAAACAAGACAGGTATATTCATAAATTGCAGTTATTAATCAATTAACCAGGTAATGCAGTGGCTGTGAGACCACTACAAGGACCACGGGTTTGTTTTGGAAATTACAAAAGCTGTTTCTCAGTAGGGGGTAACACAGATAGGTACATGGCAGCTGAGGCCATGTTGTGTACTGCACAAAATTTCCTGGCAGAATCTTTAGACAATGAATCACAATATGAGGGGTCAATTAAGGCTGTGACATTGTATAAATCAAATGTCTAACAGAGGTCTGGAGCAAGGACAGAGTACCATTTGGGAATAATTTTGCATTGGGCCATCCATGGAAAGTTTCCTTGGAGAGTTTGGCCATGGGGAGTATTTGTCCTTGAGACTTGGTTTGCCACTAATCTGTAGGGTAGATTTATCAGGAGCAACAACTAAGGCAGTGAGGTAAGCATCAGAACCTTCCTGGACAGTTATCAAATTGTCGGGATATTGATGGAGACCCTCTGGGGTAGTTGCAGGTGAATAAAAGTGAGGAAGGAGGTGCTTCGTACCTTTGATGTAGGGGATAACTCCTGAGATGAGGAGAAAATGGAACAAGACAGCCATCTTGTCAGTGTATGTGAAAAGGAAAAGGAAACATTAGCAAATTAGTACTATTTCACCCAATGGGGTAAGGAAAAGTAATTATACTCCTTTATACAGTTTCAACTGGTTTGCATGCAGCCATTTGTCAGTCAGTTTGTTGTTTTACATGAGTCTAACCTGATAGACTGCTGGACTGAGTTTGTCGACAATTGGGTAGGGTCCTTCCCACTTATTGGAGAAAGAATGTGTTGGGAGTGCAAATCTGAGAACCATGACCTGATCCCTGACTTGCCAATCCACTTCTTGTGCGTCTTTATCTAACAGAATTTTGGACTGTTGCTGCTCCTTGCCCATGCAGTTAGCAGCATACAAGTGAGTGTGTATGAGGTCTTGTCTGAGTTTTTACACATATTGGTCCACAGAGACATGGTCTGCAGTAGGGGTGTGCAGGCCAAACAACAGGTGTTTGGGTAATCTCATGTTTCTACCGGTCATCACCTCAATGGGTGTCAACTGGGTGGTGGCTGAGGGTGTGACCTTGATTGCCATAAGGAGTAACGGCAGTAGGGAATCCCAGTCCTTGGGATTTTCCTCAATAAATTTGGAAAGCATTTGTTTAATCCGTCTGTTGGTCCTCTCTACTTGACCTGACAATTATGGGTGGTATGGTATCTGGAACTTCTGGTGAACTCCAAGGAGTTCAAGGGCTTCTTTCAGCAACTTACCTGTAAAACTGGTTCCTTTGTCTGAGTCTACCTTGAGAGGTAGACCCCACCTGGAGAAGTTCTGTTCTACCAGGATTTTGGCAGTGGTTTAGCAATGCATGTCTTAGTGGGGAAAGCTTCAACCCACTTAGAAAATAGATCAGTAACCACAAGGGCACAGTTGTTGTTTCTGCTGGTATTGGTTAAGGGACCAATAAAATCGATCCGTAAGGCATTCCAAGGGCCCAAATGCCTTTGTGGTAGCAATTTGGCATTATGTTCGGTAGGAATGGGATTGTTTTGTGCACAAACAAGGCAGTTGTCTATGTACTGTTTGACATCCTTGGTGACACCAGGCCACCAGGTGGTGGTCTTGAGCCGCTGAAGTGTTTTCTTCCTCCTTGTGTCCATCAGTGGGGTATCATGCACTTGGTGTAGAAATTCAGATCTAGATGGTGAGGTACCACCCACAGCTTGGTGGGGTGTCCTCTGATTGATACTAGATGAGCTTGTCATCAGGAGACAGGTGTAACTTAACTTATTGTCTTCTGTAGGTATTATTAGTGGGTACATTTTTCTGCACATTTGTCCAAGAATCTGAACATCTTTGAGTTCAGGTTCAGTCTGTTGAGCTTGTGACAAATCCAAGGGGAGAAAGGTTCAGATTTCTTCCTGACTGCTGCAATGTGTATGGCTACTCTGGCCTCTGGATGATCCATCATCTCGATGTCCCCCTTGAGCCCCTTCTTTGCAAGGATGTCAGCAGTGTCATTGAAGGCATGATAGGTATCATGCAGGGAATGGGCCTAACTTTGTGTGGAAAACTTTTGTGCCAGTGAATACATGTATATTACCAGTTCCTTGTGTTTCACTGAGTTGCCATCAGAGGAGGTAAAGGAGTTCGTCTGCCAGAAAGGAAGGAATCCTGTAAAGGAACAACAAACCCAGTTGCAGTCTGTTAAAATTATGGTATCCTTGGTTCCATGCTGAATGAACTCGAGGTGCAGGCCATGCTACCATCTCAGCACACTGTGATGATGCCACACTGCAATGCTTAGAAATCTTAACAGTGTTACCATAAGGGTAAATGACTAATATGCCCATTCCGCTACCTGTTCTCCTGGTAATAAGAAGCTGAGCTGTCTGTGAAGACATGGCACAATGAGGTGTTTTCAAGTTGTTGTGGTGTAGCAGGAAGGAAAGTACCTGGATCTGGAAGATCAGGTGGCTGCAGTGTACAGTCATGGGGTTCTCCTAGAAAAGGAGACCATGCACCAGCATGGATGTCATTTTGGTTGGGAGGACCTAGATGTCTATCCTGGAGAAGGAGAGACCAGTGTATCAGTCTGGTGTAAGAGACTGACCCATCCTTCACTCTATCTGATAGCAAAAATGAGGTTGGGGTGTGGTTTGTATTGATGATAAGGGGAAAGCACCCAATGATATACAGAAAGTGCTTGACAGCCCAGTAGGTGGCCAGAAGGTTCCTTTCACAAAGGCTGTACAACTGTTCCACTGGGGTCAAGAACTGTGATGCATATGAAATGGGACCTCAGGGGTGCAATGGACCTTCTGGGACAACACAGCAGACCTTACAATGTCAGATGTGGCACATTCCAGATGGAATGGTAGGGCTGGATTGGGGTTGACCAAAGCTGGAGCTGAGGCCAAGGCATATTTCAGTGACATCACAGCTTGGGTATGAATAGGGCCCCAAGTCCATGGAATATCCTTTTTCAGTAGTTCATACAGATGAGCAGCCTTCTGAGCAAAATCACAAATAAAATCTCTAGAATAGTTCACCATACCCAGAAACCTTCTAAGGGTGGCCACGCTGATAGGCAGTGGCAGGTCTCGCAGTCCTTGTATCTTCTTCCAGGTAGGACTTTGGCCTTGATCTGTTATCCTCAGGCCCAGAAAGATAACCTCTTTCTGACATAGTTATGCCTTTGCAGGGTTACATTTGAGGCCTGCCCTTTAGATGAGGCTAAGTAGTTTGTCCAAGAGATCCAGATGTTGCTCCTGTGTGACGTAGCAACAGCAGGTCATCCATATTGTAAGAGACACTGGGGTGTAGAGAAACCCTCAAGGGCATCCATCATGTACAAATGGAACAGGGAGGGGCTGTTGTGGTCCACCCTCAGAGATGAAGGCAAACTTATATTGACTCTTGGGAGCCAAAAGCAATGACCAAAAACCGTTGGAGATGTCCAGGGCACTAAACCATTGTTGATCAGGGGTCAGTAGTCACAGCACATCTGGTGCTGATCCCACAGTTGGGGCACAACTGGGGTAACCTGGTTAGTCTCCTGTAGTCAATAGTAAGTCTCTTGGTACCTGTGGTTTTTCACATGCCACACTGGGGAATTTACAGTAGAAACACATGCCTGATTACACCTTGCCTGAGGGTATTTTCATTGTCTCTCTAAGAGAAGGTAAGGCCTCAGGTGGAAAGGGGTATTGCCATTGCCTCTCATGTGCTTGGCCTATCACTTCAATGACAGTGTGCATTCTTCCACAATCATGCTTGTTGGTGGCAAATGCCTGCAGATGTCTTAGCAGAATAGGAAGGAGCTTTGGGAAAAGCTCATGGTTCCTCAACAAATCTATGACATCATACTCTTTGTTGTGGGCAGAGATTGTTGCAAACTCATGCGAATCAGGGATCATAATGGCGTGGTATTGTCCCTGAATTTGTATCAGTAGCATATTGGCTAGGTCTACCACACTAACATGTGGTGCCAGAAAGTCAATTCCGATGATACTAGGTTGATCATGCAGTATCATTAACTGAAAGGTATGATAGGCCTTCATGTGTCCCAGTGTCACAGGTAGTGGTAGGGAGAGGTATGCAGGTAACCTAGTTCTGTCTACACCAGACATATTAGTCCTTCACCTGGTGGACCAGGGTGATGTGGCTGGGTGGTCATCCTGTAGTACAGACACAGCCGTGCCTGTATCCAGCAGTACTGTCGGTAGGCAGCTCCTGACCTCGGCCTCAGTGCAGGGCCTTCCATTTTTATCCAAGACTAGCTTGTTTACAATATGGACTGGGGCATGTAATTGTCAGTCTGTACCAGTGGGAGCATTGGGTAGCTCTTGATAGAGAGTCTGGGCTTGGTTCCTTTGAACCATCTCACCATGCTGCTGCACTGATGCTATATAGGGATCCACTTCTGGGTTCAGGCCTGTAAGGCCTGAGAGCCTGGACTTCAGTATCTCCACGGCCTGTTGAGGCCTGTTCTCCCAGTTGTATTGCTGCAAGGGCCCGAATAGACATGGCATTTGTTATGGAGCGTACTTGCCTGAGACGATCCCAGAATTACCAGTTTTCATCAGCTATTTACCTATACAAAGGACCTGATCTTTGTTGTTTACCCTTGTTGTTCTTATGATGTTTCTTATTTTTGTGGTAGTTCCAGTTTCTGCCCCAGGATTGTTGTTGTTGCTGTTGTTGGGCCTGCTGGGGGTATTGGTTGTCTGTGGGAAGGGGCTGTTTCTCTTGGTCTTGTCCCTCCACCATGTAGTACGTAGTGGCCTCCAGAATGGCTTCCATGGCAGCTACCTTCTTAGAACAGGAGCCTGAGTTATGGATGTAAAGTTGATAAACTGTCTGTTTTCCAAAGAATATCAGCAAAACTCTCCGTGGTGGGATAAATGGTTGGCGCTATCTTTCCTCTTACTGCAGGGATCATGTTCCTAAGGAACAGGGTCTTATATTCAGTGAGGTCCACATCTTCAGCTTCTCCTGCAAGTTGCTTCCATGCTCAGTAGGCCTTTCAAAGCCTCTGTTGGAAAGTAGCTGGACTGTCTTTCACATTCTGTTTCACAGGGTATGTGAGCATCATTCCTACCACACCTGGGTTGTGTGCAGAAATGAGCTCAGATGCCACTTCATCAAAGGTGGCATAGTCGTCCTGATGGATGGCATCGAGGAATTTTGCCCACAGGCCAGGATCGATGGTCTGGTGTAGGATCTGGACCTGGTAATCTGTGGTGAGACTAAGCATTTCACATTTAACATGCACCTTTTCCAAGTGGCAGCTGAGGTTGTTGGACGGGCTCATCCAACCAATACTGTCAGCTATTTCCTGAACAGAGTGGGCCATTTGCAGGGGATTATTGGGACAATCAAGCAGAGGTAGATTACCTCAGGTGCCATCCAGGGCTGCCAGAGATGCAGCCTCAGCCACAGTATGAACCATGCCCTCCTGCATATTTGCCTTGTGTAGAAGCTGCCTAATATGGATTCTGAGAACCTGTTTATTTTTCTCAGAGGTGGGAACATTGTCTAAGGCATTCTCAATAATTTTTCTGTCTCCTGCCTGTCTTCCACATTAATAATGGCTATTGGTGGTGCAGTTGGGACTAGGCCTAGGCCTACTCCCCCATTTGACGTCTCCCATGATGTGTGTGTCATGCTGTTGATGAAGTAGGGACGTAGGGTGATGTATGAGGGGTCCACCATGTTGTGGATGGCAGGGTGGGGTAACTGGGCCATAGTAGGGGTGTGACAGGGCATTGTATTGAGAGATCTCATCATCTGACTCCTCCCCTTCAGATAACGTCGACAAGGCAGGGGCTATGCACCCATTGCCTTGACGTGACCAGCCAGCACCTCTCGCTGATGGCATAGTTTCACCATTTTAAATTCACAGTCATCATGACTCACTCTTGCAACATTCTGATCCACTTCATCCTGCATCTGCTTCTGTAACACTCTATATGCAGCTCTCAATTTGCGATTGTCCCTAGTAGCTACTCTTAAGTCATTATGTACTTGGTTTATCTCATCCTGTAACTCTCCCAACTCCTCACACATTTGTTCATTCATTCTTCTTAACAACTCATTCATTTGCAAAGTCTGTCCCTTATCCTGTCTCGAACTTTCACTCCTGCTTTAACATACAAAGTTCTGCTCGCCTGCTTGTGCAGAATGATGCAAAAGGGAATCCTTTTCATTCCACAGAGTCTGGAGTTCAGACTCCAAATCCTGCTTACATCTTACACATTTAGTTTCCTGCAAACTCATCTCTTGCTTAAGAGATGAGATTTGCAGTTCAAGGGTTTGAAACCTCACTTCAGAAGCTTCCACAGCAGCGTAGAGAGCCATGATCAACAGCCCTTTAACTTCTCACTTTCTTCCTGTCTCATCTCAGTACTGGGCTGAAATCCCCAGCACAGGGTTTTTGATTGACTTCGCCCCATGCAAAATCAACCCATCCTCCATGGGAGACAAGGAAGTTCAAGACATTGAGTCTCAGGTCTGCACAGGTATTTGATACAGTGGCCATTGTGTGGAGGGAACGTAAAATCAAACTGTGAAAAGGCACCATGCCATGTATCGATCCACAACAGGTGCACTACTTCACAGTCAGGCTACTGTGCACTTGTTAGCTTGCAATTCAAGACTGCTGTGGGGTGAGGTGAGTCAGCATCAACCACACCCAGTAAGCAACCAGACTTTGCAAGTGATTACAAAGTGTGTGAAAATGGGAGAGGTGATGTGGAATACACACCTATTGTCCCCGTCAGGAAGGAAAGTTGTAGCAACAAGTAAAACCTTTACAAACTCTAAATATTGCCTGCACATGGTAGTCAATTGTCAGGAGGTCTAAACCTCACTCTCAGGTTCTTGGCAATAGTGGGCATGCAAAGAATTATAGATACGCTGCATACAGTAAGAGTAATAAACTTGTTTATTACTACCAAAAGGAAAATCATAGTTGCCCTAAGCAGTTCTTACCAATAGGAACTGGGAGCCAATGTTAAGCATTCCCTATACCTCGAGGAATCTCCGTGTCTCATGGGGCCTCCGAGGTAGAAGACGTAATGTCTTACATTATATACCTATGATAATTACCATGGTTACTGTAAGATAGAAACATTTCTAGTTACAGAGGTGAGCCCTATAGCCCTATTGGCTAAATTAGAGGTGGCTTCTCAGTCCAAGATAACATTATACAATTCTGTAGTAGTCATCAATTTGCAGAAACAAAGAGGTGCAGTTTGACATAGCTCTGTAGTAATACAAATCATCAGAAGATGGCAATGCCGACTCATATATCATAATCATTACAAGGACACAAGTGTCCTAGCATCTTGCAAGCAAGAAATACATGTGTATATTAGAAAGTAAAGTCTAAGCAATAATATGCATACTATACATATCCTGACATCCACTGTTATACAGTAGATGCCCTTAGCTTTATATGTTAGTATAACATATACCTAAATGTTAGCTGTCTCCGGTGTACCTCTGGGGGTATCAATTAAGATGCAGGGACCTTGTGTATCAAAGTCATTGCCTTTGTTATGTGAACTTAAACTAACAATGCTCCTCCTCTCCAGCAGGTAGTAGCTCCCACCTCTTGGGAACCCTACCTAGTTTTCTGACCTGTCCCTAGTGGGTATAATCTACCCCCCTCTGCTCACTTGTCATCTGGGGGCATGCCTTCATACAAACCTCACCTGCTACTATTCATTGCAGGCTCTTGTATTGTCTTATAAGGCACAATCCCCTTCCTTCACCTGAACAAACGAGACAGACAATGTGAGAGGAAATGGCCACATGCATGTATTTGTTAAATAGCCAATTAGAATTGGAATTGGTAAACTCAATCAATCAATCAGTCGTTATTTTACCAGGTGAAATACCATTGAGAGAACTCATTTTTATGTTGATTGCGAGCATGCGCAAGAAACATATTGCGTCAACTTTCTTCACAAGCAGGTTGTGGAGGCGTGGCACTATTGTGCCCAATGACTCTACAGCCTGCAGAGGCTTGTCCCCGTCCCCAATGCTGTGGTACGCTACTGCTGCTGATACTAGTTCAGCCAGCGCACACAACGTTCTAAACAAGCATTTGTCAATGCCGAATGTTTGCTTACTGGCATTGGTGGTAGTGTAGAAGTTACAGAGCTGCGTAATAGGAATGGCAGTGAAGTATTGAACTGAAGCCAACCCCACCACCACCCTGCAGAGAGTGACAGGCATCGGGGTGTGCATTTGGGTCATCAGGCATAACGGCCACGCCATTTCACCACACCCCACTCTGCAGAGACTGACAAGTGTGACGTGTTCCTTGGGGTCTTTGGCCCTTATGCGCACCCCATTTCATTAGGAAATACGGTGAGATGGGTGCGATATAGGAGAATGGGGTGAAGTTTGGGGTCGAAGAGTCCAAGGCATACCTCGATGCCTCTCAGTGACTGCAGGGTGTGGAATGGTATGAGCATCACAGGCAAGAATCCCAAGTCACACCCCTGATTCCTGTCATTCTCTATAGGGTTGGGCGATTTAGTTGAAAAGCCTAATACCTCAGGCATTCGTTGGTATTTTAACTCCAAATTTTCAACGTGTTTGTTTTGTGACCCCACCTCATGAACAGGGGGAATATCAGTTTGGTAGCCAAAAGCTGCTTATGCACAGTGACTACTGGATTTAGCACCACAGGTGCAAAAATATTCTGAACAGGATGTAAAAAATGACAGCTGTACTCTTTCATGGGGAGGTGTAAAAATGGCTATGTTGCAAATGTGTAGTAAAAATATTTAAAAAAATGGTGAAGTCACAAGCGTACATAGAAACTGTGCAATGCACACCCGTTATATAAGTAGGTTGGGGATATTTTATAGCAGATTGTCAACTCAGGCATTTTGGTGCCTCCGATCATGAACAGTGTCACTGTGATTTTCTTTATCTGTGCCGAACAATGATTTCCCACAGCGACCATGCATCTCTGCACTGAAAGTGTGAAAACACACTTCGGCCATGTTGTGAAAAAATGGCAGCTGTACTGTTCATAAGGAAGTGTTGAAAAATGCCACTAGTGAAAATCTGGACTGAAAATATTACTAAGTCATGAACTAACGAGGATGCGTGGAAACTGCACAATGCTCACTCGTAACACAGTCATTTTATGGACTTTTGTCACCAAATTTTCAACATAGCCATTTTAAGACCTCTTCTCATGAACAGTGTAACTGTGATTTTCTTAATCTGTCCTAAACATTGCTTTCACACTCCAACAGCACCATTGTGCGCTACATGTGCGATAACACATTTTGGGTGACATATGAAAAGTTGCAGCTGGACTGTTCATAAGGAAGTTTAATAAAATGGACATGTTGGAAATCTAGAGTGAAAATATTAAATTTGCAAACTTACGAGCATGCATAGGAACTGTGCAACGCACGCTCGTAAAAGTCATTTTTAGGCATTTTTTCACCAAGTTTTCAACATAGCCATTTTAAGACCTCTGCTCATGAACAGTGTCACTGTGGATTTGTTAATGTGTCCCATACATTGAGTTTGCACACCGACTGCGCCATTGTGCGCTACATGGGCGGAAACATGTTTTGGGCAGGATGTGAAAAATGACAGCTGTAGTGCTCATAAGGAGGTGTGGAAAAATGGCAATGTTGGAAATCAGGAGTGGAAATATTGAAAATTCGCAAACCTACGAGCGTGTGTGGGAACTGTGCAACGTACGCTGGTAAAACAGTCATTTTTAGGAATTTTTTTCACCAAATTTTCAACATAGCCATTTTAAGACCTCTGCTCATGAACAGTGTCACTGTGATTTTCTTAATTTGTCCCGTACATTGATTTCGATATACCGACTGCGCCATTCTGCGCTACAAGGGTGGAAACACATTTTGGGTGAGATGTGAAAATGGCAGCTGTACTACTCATAAGACAGTGTGGTGAAATGGCAATTTTGAAAATCTGGAGTGAAAATATTGAAATTTCGCGAACTTACGAGCCTGCGTAGGAACTGCGCAACGCACCCTCGTTAAACAGTCATTTTTTGGAATTTTGGCACCAAATTTTCAACATGGGGGTTTTGGGCCCCTTCTCATGAATGATGTCACTGTCATGGTGGTATTCGGTCCCAAAGGGTGATTTCGCAGTCACTGCGCAGTCACTGCACAAAATCACCCTTCGAGCCTGAATAATGCCATGACAGTGACATCATTCATGAGAAAGGGTCCCAAAAACCCCATGTTGAAAATTTGGTGCAAAAATTCCCAAAAATGCCTGAGATATGCACTAAAGTTGAACCCCTCCTATCTAGCCCATTATACAGCTTACCGGCATTTCCTCAGTTCGCGGTCGGCTTTGAAGAGTGCAGACGTGTTCCCGGTCCACTGAAGATCATCGCGAGTCCAGAGGTAAGTATGGGGTGAGGGGGGTGGGGAGGCTGGGTCGCAGTGGGTGGGTGCGGGTTGTGGGAGGGGTTCGGGAGGCCTGCCAGAACCGTTTTTGTTTTACAGGTTAAAACAAAAAAAAGATGTCATGGACCGCTTGCCATGCTGGGGTGGCTCCCAGCACCAGAGCTTTTACAAATTCAGCCCGACGGGATTGGGCACCCTGTCGCAAAAATTTAAAAACACGCTGGATCGTTGCCACGCTGGGGGTGGGCCTCCAGCATGGCACAAGGAATTTGGGGAGGGGGGTCGCACCGACGGGGATTGGGCACCCCATCAGCAACATGATGGATTTCCACGCTGGGGTGGGCTCCCAGCGTGGCATTAACTATTGGGAGGGAAGGGGGAGGAGACAGACGCAGTTCAGCCGACGGGAATTGGGCACCCCATCGGCTATACGCTGCATGCGGGGTGCACACGCCTGCGGCTGGGGGGGAGCTGCACATGAGCAGCTTCTTATCACTGCTCACTCAAGCGTAGCTCCCCCTTTCAACTGTATGCCACTGCATTTTGGAGCGTGTCATAGACAGCTCCAAAATGCATTGGCTTACAGGGGCCGCGCCTGCCAGCATAGTGCCTGAATTGGAGGAGGAGGTGACACACCTCCGAAATCTCCGATGAAGGCACTATGTTTCTTGCACATGCATGCAAGCAAACATAAAAATCAGCTGCTGCAATCAGGGGCCGCCTCGTCATTGCAGCGTCAGCCATCCGCTGCAATGAGGGAGCAACCCGTCATTGCAGGGTGGGATGCGAAACCCTCTGATATTGTTTGTGAACATGGCGGTGGCTTGCTGCCATGTTCACAAACAATATAACCCCCCTCACCCCTGCCGTGTTTACTTGTTGCCAACAGGGGAGTCCACTCCCCATCGGCATTCTGTAACCCCGCTTTGTTCCTGCCGACGGGTACCCAACTCCTTGCCTGCATAATGACCCCGTGTTGTTCCTGTTGACAGATGGGGGCCCAATCCCCATCGGCATAATGATACCCCCTTTGTTCATGCCGATGGGGTGCCCAATCCCCATCAGCATCATGATACCCCTTTTGTTCCTGCCAATGGGGTGCCTAGTCCCCATCAGTATCATGATACCCCTTCTGTTTCTATAGCTGAGGGGGGGCCCAATCCCCCTCAGCTCCTGCAGCTCCCTTCCCCCATCCTTGTTTGCTGACAGGGGTGCTCAATCCCCCATCAGCTAATGCACCCACCTATCCACACAGGTGGCACACGGGGAGCCCACCCCAGCATGCCAAAGCACCTGTTAAACAAGAAAATGGTCCCCTGATGTCTTATTTTTGTTTTTTCAACCTGTAAAGAAGGAAACAGTCCCTTGCAGCTCTTCCAGGCCCCCCTCCCAGTACCCGCACCCACCCACTGCGCACCCTGCCTCCCCACATCCCCCTCACCCTATACTGACCTCTGGAGTCTGGCGCGATGATCTTCGGTGGACCAGGAACATGTCTGCACTCTTCAAAGCCGACTGTGAACTGAGGAAATGCTGGTAAGCAGTATAATGTAATAAATAGGGTTTTTTCAACCTTAGTGCATATCTCGGGCATTTTTGGGACTTTTTTCACCAAATTTTCAACATCGGGTTTTTGGGACTCCTCCTCATGAATTCTTGAACTGTCATGGCGTTAATTGGCCCCAAAAGGTGGTTTCATGTCACTATGTGGAATCACCCATCAGGGCTGATTAATGAAACAACAGTGCCAGTGTTCATGAGGTGGGCTCTCAAAAAGCCTATGTTGCAAATTTGGTGGAAAAAATCCAAAAATGACTGTTTTACGAGCGTGTGTTGCACAGTTGCTATTTACGCTCGTAACTTTGCGAATTTACAATATTTTCATGCCAAATTTTCAACACTGACATTTTGTCACACCTCCTTGTGAGCAGTATAGCTGTCATTGATCACATCCTGGCTGAAATGTGTTTTATCACTTCTGGCGCAGAATAGCACAGTTGCTGTGGAAATCAGTGTTCAGGACAGATTAAGAAAATGACAGTGACACTGTTCATGAGTAGAGGTCCTAAAATGTCTATGTTGAAAATTTGGTAACGATACTCCATAAAATGACTGTGTTACGAGCGTGCGTTGCGCAGTTGGCACACACGCTCATAACTTCGCAAATTTATAATATTTTCACTCCAGATTTTCAACATTGCCATTTTCCCAGACCTACTTATGAACAGTATAGCAGTCATTTTTCCCATCCTGGCCGAAATATGTTTTCACACTTCCGGCACAGAATAGAGCGGTTGCTGTGGGAAATCACTGTTCAGGACAGATTAAGAAAATGACAATGATACTGTTCATGAGCAGAGGTCCTAAAATGCCTATGTTGAAATTTTGGTGATGATAGCCCATCAATTGACTGAGTTACAAGTGTGCGCTAGCACTATCCATGCACCCTTGTAACTCTTAGATTTGTAATATTGTCACACCAGATTTTCAACAGTGCCATTTTTCACACCTCCTTATAAGCAGTACAGCTGCCATTTTTCACATCCTGACTGAAATGTGTTTTCACAGTTCCGTGCAGAATAGTGTGGTCACTGTGGGAAATCAGTGTTTGGGACAGATTAATAAAATTACAGTGGCACTGTTCATGAGCAGAGGTCCAAAAATCCCTATGTTGAAAATTTGGTGACGAAAATCCATAACATGACTGTGTTACAAGCGTGTGTTGCACTGTTTCCATGCACCCTTGTAACTTCGCAAATTTGTAATAATGTCACGCCACATTTTCAACAGTGGCATTTTTCCACAACTTCTTATGAGCACTGCAGCTGTCATTTTCACATCCTGGCTAAATATGTTTTGCACTATTGCCGGACAATACTACGGTCACTCTGGGACATCAGTGTTTGGGACAGATTAAGATTGACCCGAGTGAGAGGGAGTGACCGAGCTCAACTCAGTTCTGTCGGGACTGCTGCGGTTTGTTTGTGTTCAAACAAAGGCCCCAACACAATAGCCAAGTACAAAAGGCAGCCTGCAGCACTGGGAGAAACAGAACAAGAGAGCGAGTGAGGGAGGGGAATGAGCAAACTCACGAAGTGCTGTCAGGACTGTCGCGGTTTCTTTGTGGGCAGGAAAGGCATCAATGCAGGCGGGGGCCCAGTACAAAAGGCCAGCCTGCAGTGGTGGGAGAAACAATGCGAGCGAGTGAGACAAGGGGACTTAGCGAGCTCAATGGAGCTCTATTAGGACTGCTGGGATTTCTTTGTGGGCAGAACAAGGCGCCAATGCAGGCAGTAGCTCCGTACGAAAGGGTAGCTTTCAGCACCAGGACAAACAGAATAAGCGATGAGAGAGGGAGACTAAGTGACCTCAATGGAGCTCTGTCAGAAGAAAGCTGTGGATTTCTTTGTGGACAGACAAAGGTGCCAACACAGCCAGGAGCCCCATAGAAAAGCGCAGTCTGTGGTGCCAAGAGAAACAGAATGAGCGAGTGACAGAGCAGTAGTGAGCGAGCTCAACGGAGTTCTAGTGTGACTGCTACAGATTTCTTTGTGGGCAGAAAATGCGGCAATGCAGGCAGGAGCCCAGTACAAAAGGCCAGCTTGCAGCGCTGCCAGAAATGGAATGCGAGATTGACAGAGGGGGAGTGAGTGAGCTCAGTGGAGCTGTGTCGGGACTGCTTCAGATTTCTTTCTGGCCAGAAAAAGCCACCAATGCAGGCAGGAGCCCAGTACAAAAGGACAGCCTGCAGCACCAGGAGACACAGAACAAGTGAGTGAGGGAGGGGGAGTCAGTGAACGCAACAGAATTTGTAATATTGTCACACCAGATTTTCAACAGTGCCATTTTTTCACACCTACTTATAAGCAGTACAGCTGTCATTTTTCACATCCTGATCAAAATATGTTTTCACAGTTCGGCGCAGAATAACGTGGTCACTGGGAAATCAGTGTTCAGGACAGATTAAGAAAATGACAGAGGCACTGTTCATGAGCAGAATAAGTAAATCCTATGTTGAAAATTTGGTGACGAAAGTCCATAACATGACTGTGTTACAAGCGTGCATTGAACTGTTTCCACGTACTCTTGTAACTTCGCAAATTTGTATTACTGTCACGCCACATTTTCAACAGTGGCATTTTTCACAACTCCTTATGAACACTGCAGCTGTCATTTTCACATCCTCACTAAAATATGTTTTGCGCTTCTGCGGACAATATACACGGTCACTCTGGGAAATCAGTGTTTGGCACTGATTAAGATCGACCAGTGAGAGGAAGTGACTGAGATCAACTGAGCCCTGTCGGGACTGCTGCAGATTTGTTTGTGTTCAGACAAAGGCCCCAACACAAGAGCCCAGTACAAAGGAAGCCTGCAGCACTGGGAGAAAACAGAGGCGAGTGGGAGTGAGTGAACTCACGAGGCACTGTCAGGACTGCTGTGGATTTGTTTCTGGGCATAAAAAGTGTCAATACAGGCAGGGCCCAGTACAAAGGCCAGCCTGCAGCGGTGGGAGAAACAGTGCGAGTGAGTGAGACGAGGGGCTTAGTGAGCTCAACGGGCTCTATCAGGACTGCTGGGATTTCTTTGTGGGCAGAAAAGGCACCAATGCAGGCAGGAGCCCCATGACAAAAAGGCAGCTTGCAGCACCAGGACAAACAGAATGAGCAATGAGAGAGGAGACTGAGTGACCTCAATGGAGCTCTGTCGGGACAGCTACAAATTTCTTTGTGGACAGACAGAGGTGCCAATGCAGCCAGGAGCCCCATAGAAAGCGAGTCTCGCGGTGCCAAGAAACAAACGAGCGAGTGACAGAGCGGTAGTGAGTGAGCTCAATGGAGCTCTAGTGTGATTGCTGCAGATTTCTTTGTGAAGTGAAATCGGCAATGCAGGCAGGAGCCCAGTACAAAAGGCCAGCTTGCAGCACCGCCAGAAACGGAATGCGAGAGTGACAGAGGGGGAGTGAGTGAGCTCAGTGGAGCTGTGTCGGGACTGCTTCAGATTTATTTCTGGCCAGAAAAAGCTGCCAATGCAGGCAGGAGCCCAGTACAAAAGGGCAGCCTGCAGCACCAGGAGACACAGAATGAGCGCGTGAGGGAGGGGGAGTCAGTGAGCTCAACGGAGCTCTGTTGGGACTGCTGCAGATTTCTTTGTGGGCAGAAAAAGGCAGCAATTCATGCAGGGGCCCAGTATAAAAGTGCAGCCTGCATTGGCAGCAAAACCAGAATGAGCGAATGAGTGAGCTCAGTAGAGCTGTATTGTAACTGCTGCAAATTTCTTTGTGGGCATAAGAAGGCAGCAACGCAGGCAGGAGCCCAGTAGAAAAGGGCAGCCTGCAGTGCTGGCAGAACAGAATGAGTGAGTGAGAGAAGGGGAATGAGCAAGCTCAACGGAGCTTTGTCAGGACTGCTGCAGATTTCTTGTAGGGCAGAAAGGACCAACAGAGGCAGGAGCCCAGTACAAAAGGGCAGCCTGCAGCGCCAGGAGAGCCAGAATGACTGAGTGAGACAGGGGGAGTGAGCGACCTCAACAGAGCTCTGTCGGGACAGCTGTGGATTTCTTTGTGGGTAGAAAAAGCCACCAAGACAGGCAGGAGCCCAGTACAAAAGGGCTGCCTGCAGCGCCAGGAAAAACAGAATGAGCGAGTGACAGAGGGGGAGTGAGCCACCTCAATGGAGCTCTGTCGGACAGCTGCGGATTTCTTCCTCAGCAGAACAAGATGCCAACACAGGCAGCAGCCCAGTACAAAAGAGCAGCCTGCAGCACCGGGACAAACACACTGAGCCAGTGACACAGGGCCACTGAGCAAGCTCAACAGACCAACGCAATCAACATTCAGCATTGACAAATGCTTGTTAAGGTTGACCTGGGTAGATCAAGAATACAACGCAGTTTTATAATGACAGCGCTACATCAAGACAGAACAAAAAACAAAACCAACAACAACACTAATGATATATAGATAAATAGATAGATATATAGATAGACTGACAGACAGAAAGACAGACAGACAGACAGACAGACAGACAGACAGACAGATAGATAGATAGATAGATAGATAGATAGATAGATAGATAGATAGATAGATAGATAGATAGATAGATATCAATTTATCTGGCATGACGTGCAGCAAGGTAATTGCAGCTGATCATTTTGTTAATCATATACATTGCTAATTATACACCCTCCACTCCCCTTTGGAGGGGCTGGCATACTTGTCAAATCTCACAAGAGACTCTGGCCTCAGCATGAGGGAGGGCTCTTAGTAGTTCAGTCTTAAAAGTGACCTCCCCCATCAGAGGGTGCCACCAAATGTGAGCCAAAGCCTGAGAGTTATCCATCACCTATGGCTTGCACCCCTCACTGAAGATCCATGAAGAGATTGTCACCCCTCAGAACCACTGTGCTCTCACCGCTGCCCAGCAGAGAAAAGAATGGCTACGGATACACACTTGTTTCCCCTGGGAGTTAAGACCTCACAAAAAAACAGAAACACAGAGGTTACAGTAATTGCAGTTGCACATAATTCAAAAGCTTGGGACTTCCACTGTCCCAAGAACTGAATCTGGACATCTGTCCAACCCTCTGCCCTAGCAAGTGAGGCAGCACCTATGCAGGAGGAGTGAATATTGTGCTCCTGAGAACTGACCCCAGAGCCCATAAGCCCTTACTGAGTAGGTGACAAAACTGGAACACTGTGAGGGAAGACCAGTCCTCATGACAGAAAAAGGCCTGCCCCTACCATTTAACTACTGAAGATAAGCCAAAACCCACCCATGGATGTCCCACGTGTATGAGAGGGACCAGAATCTGCACCAGCAGCCCTGGCACCCCCATCCATCTTGCTCTGCCACAAGAGACACAAACCCTTTCTGGGGCCACTGCCACATCATCTTCACCCAGTGTCTCTGGCAATGAGGAGGATTTGCTTATCTGAGATATCTTGAACACCCTGGAGGCCCTGCAGAAGTCTACCAAGAAGGCTGTCTGAGACAGACACACCTCCAAGCAGATAAGCAAACCCTGGAAGTGCATTCATCATGTTCACTAACAACTCCAGGTAAATAGGGTGACGTATGTTCAACAGTTTTGGATCATAATGGGCCCACCCTTCCAGCTTTTTACATACACAAAAGGCCCACATGATACCCTTTACCCCATGGCCTTAGCAAACAATGCTATGACTTCTAAGTACTGCCCCACAACTGCTGACGTAGACCCTTGCACCTCATATGCAAGATGTATGAAAACAGTCTTCCAGAATCAGCCAAGCACTGGCCCAGCCCAGCTGATGCCACATCCCCAAGACGTTCTCCACACCCCTCTGACAGACCACCATCATACTAGGCACTAAAGAATACCTGAGTAGTTCCCAGGCTTCTGGATCACCAATTCACAGAGGTAGGCTGGAACTTCCCTGGGGCATATCTTCCCTTCTGGTGTCAGCTCTCGAAATCTCTCCCACTGCAAATGAGAAAGAATGTCAGCAACACTATTCAATACTAGCCACATGCACTGCTCCCATGAGGGGAGAGGAGGTGCTGCTCTGTGCCTTTGTCCACAAACTGCATGAGAACCCAAAGCCAGACTATGTCTGATTAATTTACCTGGTCCCATTTAAAAAAGAGTGCTCTAGACCTAGAAGTGAAGCAGTGTCAGTGGTTCAGCAGGTAGCACGCTCACCTTTGAGGCCGGAAGATTGGAGTGTGGTTGATTCTAGCCCCATGCTGGTAACATGGTATTAATTACAATACTGACAGTATAGTGGATCAAGAGGGGAATGCTGCATTCCTGAGGTGCCATCTTTTGAATTAGACATTAAACCGAAGTCTTGCCTCCTGTTCTGGTGGTAGTTCAGGTGGATGTTAAAGATCCCATGGCACTTCTCGACAAGATCAGAGGAATTTCCCAGGTGTCCTGGCAGATTCCCTGCCATTCACTAAAAATACCACCAGCAGCTTAATCTGGTTCTGTAAGTCAGTTTACATCTGTACAAATTTTCCCCTTCCCTTGCCCCCGAGTCATACCCAATGAGCCACAGCTCAGTGTGCATCTCCTGGTCACAAGCTTCTAAATAAAATATAAAACAACAAGGAAACCGATACAGTGTTCCATGAATAGTGTAGTAGTAGTAAAATTTTTTTTTCATAATATATATGAAAAAAGGATATAATCGATTGAGCTGAGGTTCGTTTACAGCAAGGTCCATGGTGAAAGCAGCAATTTTACAATTCATAAAATAAATGACATTACAAAACCATACAATTAATATATTCAGCAATAAGTATGTACAATATTGATATTCAATTTAAGAATAACTTACAAAGACCATACTATTACATGCAAGAATCACTAAGTGCACCCACATAGTAATATTTAAAATGCCATCTCGTCTGACAACAATCATGAGATTCACCAGTCTTGCTATCTAGCCATGATTTTATCTCCTTCCAACTGGCTTTCCCTCATTAAATTTCTCAAAGTAATAGGGACATTATTCCATGCCATTGCCCCTGTACAAGAGACTGATGCCCCTTCTATTTCCAGATTACAATTAGGGACCACCAAATCAACACCTATAGCTGATCTCAAAAAGGATTTTTTTTTGTCTAATAATAATTTTAGAAGATATGTAGTCTGGGAGCTGTCTTCTAATGGCTTTATTTATAAATGCAAGAATATGACCTTGTCTCCTATCTCCCAGCCTTTGCTAGCCTAGCTCTTTATACAACTGACAACTGTAAGCCATTCAGGGGGCACGGGTTATAGAGTGAGCAAGTCTGTTGTAATATATATCAAGTCTAGTCAATTGTTTCTTAGTAGCAGCAGCATACAAAATGTCCCGTAATCACTTACTGATAGAATCATTGTTATCACCACCCTCCTCCTCCTCCTCCTCCTCCTCCTAGTCTCAGGAATAAACACATTTAAGCCCTGTAAAGGGCACATAATTGCTTACCAACATTCTTTAACCTTTGATCAATATGTGCATCCCACTTTAAATTGCTGTCTTGCCAAAGTCCTAACTATCTATAGGACTGAACTTGCTGAATCATGATTCCATCATCTGTTTTTAAGGTAGACGTCAGTTCTATTGAGCTTTTATTACTTCTGTTGAATAACCCTGAGTTGTTTTTAGGATTTAAAACTAATTTATGATTTTTTTTAATTATCAGTAGTTCATCAAGAGGCAGTGCCATGCTTCTGTCTGATGTCTGACTGAAAAAGATTAATTCTATTTTGTGTTTCCAGAAATTACTTTAGTTGAGCTGAGACTAGCTTTTCAAAGATCTTCGAAACTTGAGAAAGAAGAGAAATGGGCCTATAAGTGTCAGTGGCTCAGCAGGTAGCACACTCACCTCTGAGGCCAGGAGATCAGAAAGCTGTGGGATCAGAAAGCTGTGGGTTTTATCCCCACACCAGGCACTTGGTTTAAATCCCAATACTGACATTGTAGTGCAGCATGAGGGGGGTGATGCACTCCTGACGTGACGTCTTTCGGATGAGACGTTAAACCAAGGTCCCATCTGCCTGTTCTGGTGGTAGTTCAGGTGGATGTTAAAAGACCCAATGGCACTTCTTTAAAAGAGATGGGGAATTTTGATTAAATCATAAAATAATATCACAGCTATTATAAATAATATTGCTATATTCTGAATCAATTTCCTTTTCACAAAATTCCAAAAGAATATTTTCTAAACAAGGAAACCAAACAAAATATTAACTTGTTACCTTCATCTAGTTACCCAACTTCTATACAAATTTACATTTTAGTATATCTTCAGACACTCCTTCCACCATTTTTTAACTGTTTAGGTATGTAAAGATTATATTTCATTTTCTGTATTGAACTTTTTTCTTTCTCTCTTATCAATACTGTCATTCCTGGAGTAATATTTAATTGTTGAATCATAAATGTACATCTTACTTGCCACATTATAAATCTGATACATTTAAAAAGTATTCATAACATTCCTTCTTCTATACCATCCAGTTCCCTAGAATAACCTACGATTATGTTTTCATATGTCACCTTATTCCAACAGTCATTAATCCATCTATTACTGAGTTCATTCCATATTTGTTTAGCATAAGAACATTGTACAGAAACATGTTCTAACATTTCTTCTTTCTGATAATATGTTGGTCTGGGGCACCATCTTTCCTCTATCTTTCCTTGGCTGGCAGTATAGCCTGGAGGTTAGATTAATGAGCTGTGGATGAGCTTGGTATATCCAGCAGACCTGGGTTTGATTCCCATAATTTCCATTTGCATACTGTGTGACTCTGATCAAGTCATTTAGCCATCCAGTGATCCCAGATTGCCCCTGAAAACAGGCACTTGTGTCTAATGCACCTACCAGGTTAACAAAATAATAAATAAAAATAATCTTGTGTTTTGCATGTCCTTTATCACCCAACCTCCATGACTGCATAGCCAGACAGTATCCCTGATCTTTGGAGGTATTCTTTTATCAATTAAATAGCTCCCATTCTAATATTATTACCTGGATTAATTCCTTTATATTCAGTTTGTATATTATATCCTTGTTCTTGTATTGCAGCATATACTTTTTACTGTCTGGATATGATTCCTGTGTAACTGTCAATTTCTAGCTTCTTATTTTTCTATGAGAGGTAAATAATATATTGGCATTTGAGTATTTTTCTTAACCTTCTGAGGCGACTGCGACCATAAGTTTAAGATTGGTAATAACCAGTTTGCTGCAATTTTTTTCCATTCTGCATTAGAGGGGGATTGGAACTTCACAATATTTGTATGAAAAAATAAGCCATAAAAGAAATGAATTGGATTTAGTAAATGTATCCTTCCTTCTTTGTAAGGTTAATACAATATTTCTCTTTTAATTGGGTTTAGTCTATTTCCCCAAATTAGTTGAAATACCAAATTTAATATTGTCGTGTCTAATTTAGCTGGAGGGGGAAACACAACACTTAGGTAAGTAAATAAGGGGAGAAAAAACATTTTAACTAATGACACTTCTTCCTTTTTAGTCTGCTGCCATGTTTTCCAAATCATAACTTTATTTGCTCCAATCTCTAATTAATTTTTGCTTCCATTTTTCATATGCTGTATCACCTTTACCAAACGATATGCCCAAAAGTTTTATTGATGAGTCAGAAATTGTTATTCTCTGTATTTCTGCATTCTCTTCTGTATCATCACTTAATCTATAGCCTGTATTTTATGTATGATTTATACTGGCTCTGGTTAATACTGAAAACTGGTCCACCATTTTTAGAGCATGTTCTACTGAAGGGATATTATTCCCCCCACCCACTCTCTCAGATCAAATGATACCTGCACCTTGACGGTCCTCACCACTCCACCCTCATCGGTCAGACTGGTTTTGCCCATTGTTTCCCTAAATCTGGAATCCCCCAAATCGTCACTTCTCCTTCAACTACTCCTTTGCCTCTGCCCTCACAATTACCTTTCCCTCAGCTGTTCCTGCTTTAACCCACCTTAATACCTATCCCCATTTTCTGCCTTCCTAGCACAACCTCCCCCACAGGGTTCTCAATGTCCTGAAGGAGAAATCAGGAAATACTCATTCTCCTTATATTCAGTTCTTGCCTCTCCCTCTCTCTTCTCCTCCTGCCCTTCTGGTCACCAGTGTGCACAGCCTAACCCCATCCTTTTTACTCCAACAGCACTTGCGTACTACCTCAAGCCTGCTCCTGGTACACTCATGCACTTTAAATGGTTCTATCGCATTATTACTGTTTTGTACATTCATGTGTTCTTTTGTATGATTTTGGACATATAATCTACCCAGTGTCCCACTACTGTTTATTGTACAATACCTTGTGTTTCAACTGTTGCACAATCTTACAATGCTGTATTGTTTATGCTACCCACATACTATTGTAACTGATCATCCTTCACAACCCTCTGTAATCCCCCAGGTTGCACATGAGATGAGCAACTTGTTGTTCAGTGTGCCCTCCTGGTGAAACATTTCAATAAATAAATAAAATAAGGCATAAATCATCTGCATATGCCATTGATTTAGTAAGGCTATCTCCATTCACTATTTTAGCTTTCTAATTTCCTTTTTGTTGTATTAGTTTTAATAGGAGATCTATGCAAAATACATTTAGCATAGGGCTCATCGAGAACCCTGTTTAACACTTCTGTTTATTTTAACCATGGCCCCTAGATGACCATTCACTGTTGGGACTGCTGCTGCCACCCTATAAATATATCTAACCCAATTTACAAAGTTATTAGGTATACCATATCTCTGTAACACTACCTTTAAATATACATAAGAGACCTTATCAATGGCGTGTTCCTGGTCTAAGCTTATCACATATCCATCTACTTTATTTTGCACTCCCATTTCTACAACCTCTCTTATAAGTAGAAGATTGTTTTGGATATTTCTACCCTGTACTGTGCATGACTGATTTTGTTCTATAGCATAAGGCATGGCTGTAGCCAATCTGCTGTTTAAAATTTTCATTAAAATTTTTAGATCCATATTCATAATACTTAATGGCTTCCAATTTTCAGAAATTCCTTCATTTTTTTTATGCAGAAAGATTTGTGCTGATAGACCTAATTGGGGTGCAATGTTTTCAGTATATAATATAGTATTCAAAACTACTACTATAATCTCCACTATATCCCCTTTTAAGGTTATATAAAATTCTGATGTCAATCCATCCATTCCTGGGGTAGTATTATTGTTTAAAGTCACGATAGCTTTTTCTACTTAATCTAAATTTACAGGTAAGATTAAATCTTGTTTTATTTCTTCAGGTATCTCAGGTATTTCTAGTTCTTTGACAGCTTTCCAGACTTGTTCTCCTGTGATGTTTGGATCAGAAAACATGGTTTTCATATGTTGTTCTACTACATTCTTAGGGCCAGATATTCAAAGTGGAGTGCGGTGCAAATCCGTTGCACTGGACTAGCACCGATTTGCACTCGACTGCAATATTCAAAAGGACATTTAGCGCCAGCACTAGGTGTTCGCACCAATGCTAAATAATAATGTAAGCAGGGGAGGGACTGAGGGAGGGGTCTTGAATGCTGGCGCGCGCATATTCAAAAGATAGCACCGCACTACAGGCATTAGCGCGACCTGTAGCGTGGCACTAAATACCGCCAACAAAAGCTGACTATACGCAGCGTGTTTCCCCACACACACACACAAATCCAACCCCATTGACTGTAAAGTAAAGATGTTACCCTGGTAGTCTAGTGGTCCCCACCCCAAACAGCCTGCTCCGTCCCCGTTGAACTTAAAATATATATCTCTTCCCTAGTAGACTAGTGGTCCCCCAAGCACAGCTCCCGACCCCCATTGAACATAAAATAAATATAAATTCCCTGTTAGTCTAGTGGTCCCCCAGCCCCAAGCATGTCATGGCTCAGTAGGTAGCACACTCACCTCTGAGGCCGGGAGATCAGAGGGCTGTGGGTTCAGTTCCCACATCTGGCACTTGGGTTAATATCCCAGTACTGACACTGTAGTGCAGCATGAGAGGGGTGCTGCACTTCTGAGGTGCCATCTTTTGGATGAGATGTTAAACCGAGGTCCCATCTGCCTGGATTGGTGGTAGTTCAGGTGGATGTTAAGGATCCCATGGCAGTTATCGAAAGAGCAGGAATTTCCCAGTTTCCTTGCCAAATTTCCTCATTCACTAAAAATACCACCAACAGCTTAATCTGGTTCAAGGTCAGTTGGCGTTCATCTGTATTCCCCTCCCCCGGGCCATGCATGAAAATAGGCAGGATTTGCCTAGTGCACTTATCCAGTCAACAAAAAACTAAATAAATAAATAAATAAAATGTCTCCTATCCCCCGTTGAACATAAAATAAATATCTCTTCCCTGATAGTCTAGTGGTCCCCTCACCCCCAAGCATGGCTCTGACCCCCATTGAACATAAAATAAATATCTTTTCCCTGGCAGTCTAGTGGTTCCTCCCACCGGCAGTGATGCCCCACTTATCCCAATCAGACTGCACAAAGCAGCTGGTGACCCGGTAGCCCTCCTCTTACCACCACAGTCGGCCACCGACTGAGGTACAAATGAGTGCTACTTCATTACAGTAGTGCTCATTTGTACCCTCAATCTCAATGTCTAACCATGGTAGTGGTGAGAAAGAATGAAGTCGAGAAGCCATGCTTGGTGGTGGATCACCACTAGACTACCTGGAAAAGATTTTCTTATGTTTTCAATGGGGTCGGGAGCCATGTTAGGAGGTGGGGGACCACAAGACTACAAGGAAAAAGATTTTTATGCTATTTTCAACAGGGGTTGGGAGTCATGCTTGAGGGTGGGAGGATCACTAGACTACCAGAGGAAAATATTTTTCTTTTATGTTCAACGGGGGTCGGGAGCCATGATTGGGGGTGGGGGGACCACTAGACTACCAGGGAAAATATATTTATTTTATGTTTGACGGGTGTCAGGAGCCATGCTTGGGGGTGGAGGGACCACTAGACTACCAAGGAAAAGATTTTTATGTTATTTTAACAGGGTAAGGAGTCAGGCTTGGGGGTGGAGGGACCACTAGACTACCAGGGAAAATATATTTATTTTATGTTCAAGGGTGTCAGGAGCCATGCTTTGGGGTGGAGGGACCACTAGACTACCAGGAAAAGATTTTTATTTTATGTTCAGCGGGGTTGGGAGCCATGCTTGGGGTTGGGGGGACTACTAGACTACCAGGGAAAATATTTTTATGTTATTTTCAATGGGGGTTGGGAGCCGTGCTTGGGGTTGGGGGGGACCACTGGCACATGAGGGGTTTCAGTGTGTTTTGGGGCTACCGTGGGTCGGGGATCATGCTGGGGGGAGACACTAGCCTACCAGGGTGTAACAGGCACACACTGGAACAGGGACCATGATGGCAGAAAAGGACTGCCTGGCCCAGCCAGTCTGCCCTGTTCCCTATCTACTGAATATGCTGCATATCCTAGTAACCCTACAGCCTATGGCCTCCTGCCCCCACTAGGTTTGTCTTATGTCTGTCCCATGCATTGCATCCCCCCACTGTGTTTCACCCACTACTGCAGTCGGGTACCTATGTTGTTGGGGGAGGCATCCTCCAGAGCATGTATGGCCATGGGCAGTGTGTCTGTTTAGCTATCGATCTGTATATGTATGTATATATATATATATATATATATATATATATATATATATATATATATATATATATATATATATATATATATATATATATATATACATATAGATATATATATAATCTATTTACATATAGATATAATATATATATAATAACTGATCAGCAATTTCTCTCAATGTACTGACCAGGTTGATATTTTCCATAACAACCAGCTGGTTGTTATGACATTCATGAGCCATGCCAGTCAAATTATGCTGCTGCCTCATTGGCCAACATTCTGTATGTGGGCGGGCCAAACAGTCTCACAAACTGCTGGAGAAAAAATTGCTGGTCTGTTATTATAAAAATAAATGATGGGAGGGTTTCATATGAGAATTTAATATCACCCTCGTTGTGGGATGCTTTGATAAACCCCGGGCTTCACCCTCGGGCTTATGTAGCATCCCACAACTTGATTGTGCATTAAATTATCATATCAAATCCTTCCCCATCCATTATTCTCTATATATATATATAAATACAAAATCACACATGTCCCCTCAAGTGTGATTTTGTATTTCTTTGAAACATGGCTTCCCAGCCAATTGCCCTTTGGGGTAACCCTTGCCTCAGTGCTTGCGCACAGAGGTTCTTTGTCCTATATATGTATACATATATACACACATGCATATATATATATATATACAGGTCCTGCTTGCACAGCTGCATGGGTGTGTTGTATGCACTGACTGTGCCTGCCAGCACACAGTTCCTGTTGCTTCAGCTTGTACTTCCATTCCGACTAGCAGGGGATGCTGTGGGCATGCCTTGGCCTGCAGCATCCAGCCTGTACTCCATTCTGACCAAAGGGGAGCTTTGTTCTCCATGCAGTAGCACCAGGCAAACTGCATGGTAATGTATGCTAAACAGCACTTAATGAGATGCAAATGTATTTGTTTGCCCACGGATTACCTAAGTAGGCTCATTTGTATGGGAGCTCTGAATATAGCTCCGTTTGCCCCCAGACTAACCAGTTTGCACTGAGGCTAATGTATTAACACTTTGCATTCAGGTTAGCCATTGGCAAACCTCACTTCAACATAGCACACTAAGCACAGTTCTGGAGTGTGTGGCTTACAATGCTGTTTGCATACCTCTAAACTGTCCGATTTTCAGGAAGTCCCTGATCTTACCTCAGACTTTATTACTTCCTCCTACAAATTGTGTTTCCATGACAAAACAGTGGGGTTGTAAGCATAGCATAATGTCAGACATTAATGTTACAGACATGTTCTTCCTTAGAAGATGCATTGTACACTACACCACTTATTCTACCAGCTTCCTGGGTGGATATCACCAATTTTTAAGGTGTGTCCCTGATTTTAAACCTTTGTTCCTGATTTTTAAGCCTTGTCCCTGATTTATGAGGCAGGAGGTTGAGAGGTGTGTTTAAAGTAGGTGTGAGACATCTCTGTAAAATCACACACAATATTCTCCACCTGCAGCATTGGCTTGCTACAGAGTCTAATGAGCTGCAGTTGTAGTTTGCACTTCCCTGTTGCTATATTCAGTGCTGTCTTATTCCTGGGCTATTTTTGCCCTGCACTCCAAAACCAGTTTGTCCAGCTTCTGTAGACTGCTATATACAGCAGGATTAGTACTGGGCTATTTCCTTTGAATATAGCTTGCTTTGTGCTCGGGCTAAGTTTGCCCACCGGTAGTGCTAATTTTGCCCTGAGCAAATGTTTGAAGATCTGGCCCTTAATGTATCTCTGTGTGTCTGCTACTACTTGTTCCTGGTTTACCAGTTTTTCATAGTTTATTGTTGCACTGTTTTTTCACAGCTCTCAGATATATCTCCTGTTGTTGTTTTACCTGGTGTGCCTATTCTATGTTTATAGTAATGTTGAAGCTCTTGAATATTGTAAGCTTTCTATTTGTTTTTTAAGTGTTTTCACTTGTTCTGAAAGGCACCATGTCCTTCATTTACTAATGACAATATTTAAAAAAACTGAGCCCTCAGGGTTAAATTGTTTTATATTGCTCAGTATGTTTTTCCCAAGCTAATGCTTCTAACCATTTTTTTATTTCTCTCTTATTAATGCCCCAAAATCTACTTAAGTCATCTTCCAGACAGGCAATCAGTTTCCTAGCATTTAACAGTTATTTTATCTGTTCTTGAATTCCCTGGTTTTCCAGCAGGGCTGCATTCAGTTTCCAGTATCTCTTACCATTTTGAATTTCGTCCACAAGAGAAATGTACACTAAAACTTTTAAATGGTAAGAATTTTCTACAGAAATTGTCTGTGCTTTTAATGTTTTTATGAAGCTGTAGAAAACATGACATCTATGCATATTGTTAGTGTGCTCTTATAAAAGGTATAGCCTCCTGTAGAATGTATGGTAATACATATCTTTTAATCCCCCTTGCTCTACAATTTTATTTAGGGCCTCAGTATCGCAGAATATTATATCAGTTTTAGCCCTTCTATCTTTTATGTCTTGTACACAATTGAAGTTGCCTGCCCTATTACTAATTTGGATGTAAATATATAGGGTTTTACTAAATTCAATAAATCTGTTCTTTCTTTTTTTTGGTTTGTGGGGCATATAATTGAATGATTCTCCAGGCTGTATTATTGTGTAGAACATCAAACAGTAGTGCCCTACCTGGACATGTATCTACTACTCTGGAAATTTTGTAGTCGTATCCCTTGAAGAGATTGCCTACTCCCCCACAGCATTCTAGTTCCATAGAATAACAAGAAGGACCCCAACACCATAATTTACTAGCTGTAGAACTATCACTGTTTGTGGTTAACCCAGTGTCCTTTAGAAAGCATATGTCTATTTCTAGGTCCTTTAAAATAGAAAAGATCTCCACTCTCCTCCTGGGGTTCTTAATGTTATTCACATTTAAAATAACAACTTTATATAAGAGAAGAGGTCATAAGAAAAATTTTTTTTTTTTTTTTTGCTTATTTATACACTTGTCTTTTCCAGTTTTCTAATTCTTCTAGGTCAGGCCCAAATGTTTTGCTTTGTCCAAGCAGTTTGTGCCTTTTCTGCAAGCTGATCATCCTCCAAGTCTGAGGTTACCCCATGATGTGAAGAGAGGGTAGAAGAAGTCTCTGGCTCTCCTCCAGATTCCTGTGGGTGGATAATTTCAGATTTGTTAGTCAGCTACAACAGATTAATGGGGACATAGAAGTTTTTAGCATGTTAGCCTTTAGGTTAGTTTTCTTTAGTCATTTCAGGTCATTATTATTATTATTATATCAGCGTCAGTTCTTTGTTCATTGTTGGGTTCTGTTGTCACTTGAATTCCTGAGTGTCAGTGGCTCAGTAGGAGCACTTTCGCCTCTGAGGCGGAAGATCAGAGGGCTGTGGGTTCAGTTCTACATCTGGCACTTCTGCTAATATCCCAGTACTGACACTGTAGTGCAGCATGAGAGGGTGCTGCACTTCTGAGATGCCATCTTTCAGATGAGACATTAAACCGAGGTCCCATCTGCCTGGATTGGTGGTAGTTCAGGTGGATGTTAAAGATCCCATGGCACTTATTGAAAAGTAGGGGAAGTTCCCCGTGTCCTGGCCAATTCTCTCCATTCACTAAAAATACCACCAACAGCTTAATCTGGTTCAAGGTCAGTTGGCATTCATCTGTGTCTCTCTCCTGGGGTCATGCCTGAAAATAGGCAGGATTTGTCTAGTGCACTTACCCGTCAAGAAAACTAAATAAATAGAAGATTCAGTTCCAGGACATTTGCTGTTATTCTCACTTCCTTCTACCTCCATCCTTGGTATCTGCTGAAGAGGAGGGTTCTGAGGGCTGCCATTCAACACTGTGTCTTGCTCTTCATTTACCAATCTGTGTTCAATTTGTGCTTGTTTTTTCTGCATCTTCCGATGTTTTTCAATACTTGTTTTCTGTGCATTGTTGAGTATTTCTGTGCATTGTTGAGTATTATCTCCTGGTCTGTGCCGTCTGTTCTCTTATGTGTTGCCCATTCACTATTCCTATAT
Organism: Neoceratodus forsteri; assembly: GCA_016271365.2. NCBI lineage: Eukaryota > Metazoa > Chordata > Ceratodontiformes > Ceratodontidae > Neoceratodus > Neoceratodus forsteri. The sequence goes on from CM028138.1 coordinate 512,481,688, forward strand.
ACATGACCAATCTCTTCACATAAGTTACAGCATAATTCATTGTTACATTGTGCACTATTGCAGCCATATTCCAAACACAAATTGCATTTTACTCGATCATAAGCATTACTAAGATGTGATAATGCCCCACACTTAAAACAAGTTTTTGGTTGGCCTGGATAAAAGCAATGGCCTCCAGATCTTCCCAAAATAAACAAGCTTAGCAAATGTCTAGGCCCATGAGCTCCCGTCCTCAGTTTGACTTTAAACGTCCAACCCCCAGTCCATATATGTTCGTCATCCAAAATAGGGGTTGGTTCCCCCAGCAGATCACATCTTTGTTGCAGCCAGTGTTTTATATCATGTACATTAATGCCTTCATTCATAAAAAGAACTGTAACTTGCTTTATAGTTGGTTCAGTGAGGGGTGGATCTAAAAGGAACCCACAGGGACATGTACCTCACCTTTTTATAAGTTGCCCAGAATCTGTCCAGGCCTACTGGTGTTTTAAAACAAATCTATGATGGGTTGTCAACAAAATATTTGTCAAACAATCCAACAGTAAAACCAGCAGGTCAATTGCATTTTTCAGTCAGCTGCCAGTTTGCAGAAGCAACAAATGTTTTCTTTGGAGGGGTTCACATCCCGAACCCCCCACACAGGTGGCTGCTCCCCCCACACTCCCCCCTTAGGATTCTCAACTCCAAGTCGGAGCTGAGTCGGGGGGTGCAGGACCCCCTACAGACAGTGCCAGGTGCCAACACGTTCCCTGCAGCAATGTGGTGCCATTGTTGCTGTAGGGGACTCTGCTGTCAACATGTCAACATCGGGGATGTATAGCTTTTAAAACAAATGTTGAATATTGTGTCCCCTGATGGATGGAATGGCGCATATATCTCATTTGAGAAGAAGTGCAAAGATTCTTTGATTAAGGATCTTCCCACATAAATTCTATCTGGGGTGGGGAAGGCCTCCTAGATATTGCAGGCATACAGCATTTTTCCTTTGTGCTGGCATAGCATTCTGGAAAACATGTTCTTTCCTTCTAAATTGTGCCCATAATTGTAAGGCCTGGGATGCTACTGTCTGTCCCACTTGAGGATTTTCCTGCTCCATTGTTTCACCCCAGGATTGATTTTGGTCAGTAATTTAATTTTCACTGTCCACAGAACTTGCATCTATGGGGGGGGTGGGGCAGGTGTAAGATTGTCATCACTTTGGCTAACCAAAACATTTTCTGAGTGTAAACCTAAATCAAAAGCAATAGCAAAGGAACACTCTTTTTAGCAGCTTTTTGCTTCCCCTTTTTTGATACATAGCTAATATCTTTTTTCCCCTGTAGTTTTTCAAGCATGCTGATAATCTGGATATGCTAGCCATTCTCATTTCAGTCTTTTTCCAGCCTGTGCCTGACAGCGCTTTTTCTACTGTCCAAGGTGTTCTCCCATTTCTGTTCCATTTCTTCTCATCTGCCTCTTCTAAGCCCTCTATCAGTATAGCTCTTTGGACTCCATCGCCCCTTACAAATTTTCTTCTGTCTATGGTGTTTCCATATTCAAGCATTCTGTCACATTTCAAGTGTTAACTTACCTATTTTCTTTATCTAGATTCAAAACCTCAGTTCTCACAGTTTTACAAAGTTTGTTTCACTTACATTTAATCCCATTTCAGGTACCCTTTGTTGTTTGGGTGTGTCCTCAGATCATTTTTCCTTCATTGCAGTTGGCATTCTGTTCCATGCAACATTGTCAGAGGGCATTGGCCACTTGTCAAGCAGTTCCTTTGATGAATCAGTGTCATCATTCATTACTGCAATGCTAGAAGTTTTTTCCATGCTGTTCCATTCTGCTGCTTCATTTGTATAGCTTCTTTTCCATTCTCCTGTCTAGAACTTCCATCGTTGGCCTCAGTAGTTTGAAGAAGGTGCAATAAATATTTCCAGTGATCTTGCATTACTTTCTGTACTAAATCATCCTCCTTTAGCACCTCATGCATCTTATGTTCCACTTCTACTTCCATATTGGCACCTTGCAAGTCATTCTGCAAATTGATCTCCTGTGCTGGACCTACAGAGAGGAGATCTGCTCTCTGCAAGTGTACCAGCAAACTGACCAGTGGCTGGGTCAGCAGCCATAGGTTCAACAGCTCCCTCTGCTGCAGAGTAGGGGAGTTTTATTGGCATAGCACATATTGCATACAATGGTATATGATAGAAATAATAATCAAAATATAACTTTCACATTATAAAATAGGGGGAAGAAAACAGAAAAAAATGAAACAATAATTTTACAATTCTTATAATTCCAACTACATTTTCTCTATATTATTTCTGAAAAACTAACTAAATAAGAATGGTTTCTAGTGTTCAGAAAAAGACATTTATACATAATAAATCATTTTTCTAAAAATATAACACTTATATCAAACTCAACATAGCCATAAGTGACATCCTTATTAGTATAATGTCCTCTATTTATATTTAATGAAAAATTGAAACCCTTTCACAGTTGTAATACTTTGTTAGTATTATGTTTACTTACATCCTTAATATGCACATTTCTCATTGCTTGTGAAATTAAATAACTAAATACTTCATAAGGCATTAACCATTGACACCTAGCTTGCCATAGGTAAAACTGTAAACAACAAAAAAATAGTATCAGAGTATCTTGCTTAAACTGGGATTGTATAGAAGTACAATTCCCAATCACCAGTATATCATACGTAAGACTCTGAAGCCATCCCAAATTCCTTTTTATAGCTAAAAAAGCCCATAATAGTTTTGAATATGAACATGCTAATAGGAAATGTTTCATGGTTTCCTCCTTATTCCTACAGTCCAAATAGGGACAATTTCTTTCTGCTAATACGTTGTGTTTAGCATTACCTCTGACATTTAGTTTCCCATAAACTGTGAGCCATAGTATTTCCCACATGTGCAGTGGTAGTCTTTCATTTGTGAGTTGTTTTAAAACCAAATAGGTAGAGCTGGAAGGGCAATTTTTAAAACAAGGTTCGGTAGGGTATCTCTGATCCATAATTTCTTGATATAGAGTATTCCTTGTACCTCTCAAGATTGACAATTTATTTACATTCTATTTCAAAAGTTTTTGAGCAGTGGGTCGAAAATAATCTGAAATATAAAATGAGAATGTAATTTGGGTTATATTTCACCATGCAGAAAAATATTGTCCTAAAGTATATTTCACTGAATGGCGAGCAATAGAAGATATTATGGATAAACCATATTTAATAGTATGGAAAATAAACAATGAATGTAGAAGCACTACAGGCACTATAATACCTAGTCCTCCTCTTTTACTTAAATAAGTATAACTCCATTTAATGGGATTTAATTTGTTCCCATAACATCTGGAAAAATACTGTAAATATTCATTTCCAATTGTATTGGAGGTGGGAAAATATAGGCTACATATTGTAACTGAGAAATAATAAATTGTTTCAGAATTTGGATCCTTTTTAGTTTAGATAGCTTCCAATGCCTCCGCCTCTCTACTTTACAATCCACTTTTTGCAATGAAGTCTCCCAATTAACCTGAGGAATATTATGTGGTCAAAAATATATGCCCAAAATTTTAATAGGGGTTGTGGTTAATGTTATCTCTTGTATCTGACTTGAAGTTAGATTTCCTGAACCTACTAAAAGTCCCTTACTTTTTGAATAGTTTAGTTTAGAGTTGGAGATATGAGCATATAAATCTAATTCTTGTAAAATAAATCAGATGATTATAGTTTGAAAAGAATCCACAAATATCATCTGCATATGCTTGAACTAACAATTGCTGCATTCCTTTTCAGACAAACTATCTCATTTAGGCCTATCAGTCAAATGTCTTAATAAGGGTCAGAGAAAAATATATATAAAGTGGACTAAGGGGCGACCTTGCCTAACCCCAGTAAATATCTGAAACCCTCTGTTATTTGCCATTTAATAAGTATTCTTACACAAACATTAGAATAAAGTAATTGTATGTGTCTTATTACATCTAGTGGTACCTCATACTTCTGGAGAGTGTCAAACAAAAAGGAATATAATACCCAGTCAAATACCTTTTCTTGGTTCACTGAAATTATACAACCAGCTGCTCCCAAAAGAGTTCAATGTTGTATTACATCCCTAATTATGAGTGCATGCTTAATTTTCCTATTTGAAAGTCCACAGAATTGTTGTGGAGATATAACTAAATTTGCAAATTGTTTTAATCTATTATTCATTATATGAGTTAATACTTTATAATCCATATTTAATAGAGTAATTGGTCTCCAGTTTTGTATTTTAGATCTATCCCCTGATTTATATAGATTTACTATTAAACCTTCTGTAAATGAAGGATCTATTTTATTACCATGAAAATAAATGTTACACACTTTTTCTAAACAGGGGACCAGTTCTGATGCAAAGGCTTTATAAAATTTATTAGGAAGTCCATCTAAACCTGGTGACATGTTATTCTTTAGAGATTTTATTGCAGCCTCTGTTTCAACAGATGTTATATTACCTAGCAGTTGAAGAGCTTCTACTGAAAAAGTGGGGACCTGTATGCCTTGTAAATAACTTTGAATATTTTGATCCGTTGGGGGTCACATGGAATAAAAAATTGATAGTGTTTTATAATACCCTCCATATCATTAACAGCTTCTAATTTATGTCCTCTGGAGTTGTCAGGTATTCCACATTCATCGATTCATGCAATTTTACATGCCTCAAAAGGATCTCCTACTGATGTTTTTTGAGTTCCCCCATAGAACATTGCCTGAACTGTTTTTGCTCTATCATATTGAAAAGCTTGCATTTCTTGTTTTACTTGAGAAATTTGAGTAGAATAATCCTGTTCTGAAAGATGAGTTAATGTGTACAAGTACTGCAGTTATTTACATAAAGATAAGTATTTCAAAAATGTATCATTTTGGGGGTCATGTGATGCAGTGCAGCTAGAGGCAGTATTTTCGTGGAGCTCTCATTACCAACCCATCTTTAAACTATTTTCAGCCTACAAATTCAACATTTAAAGTTCTATTCTACACTTAGAGTATAGATAACACTCTTGTACTTGACAGCATCGTGCTTTGTGCATATTAATACACTTGAGGCAGATTGAGATGGAAGCAGAGATGAGGCCTGCTGGCATGAAGCACACTCCACCATCTACGCCGGAGAAATCTTCAAAAAAATCTAAAAACCAGAATTCGGGGCCCACAGTAAAACCACCCCCTTCCAATACTTCTCCAACTTCTGTTACTGAGGACTGTTTCTTACAAGAGCTAATACCTTTTAAGGAAACATTGGATGATATCTCTGCTGAGCTGAAATCACTAAGGGGAGATCTCAGTGCCCTAACCACCAGAATGAGAGATTCAGAGCCAGAACTTCCTCTTGGAGACCTGGAGGAAAAGATAGACCCAGAAATCATTCACCTCAGACAACAGATCAGTAAACTGTAACTCAAAATGGAGGACTTAGAAGGAAGGAGCCAAGAAACAACTTAGTGATCCTGGGCCTCCTGAGTCCAAGGAGGGCCCTGACATTAATCTCTTTCTCCAGAAGTTTCTAAACAAAGTCGTTGGGCCTTCCCCTCTTAATCCACAATACCATATTGAACGTGCTTACCACTCTCTTAGACTTAAACCTGCTGTTGGAGCCCCGCCAAGACCTATCATTATTACATTTTTAAGCTTCCTGGAAAAGCAACATATATTATCAAAGGCAAGAGAATTTCAAGCAATTCTATGGAGTGGTTCCAAGCTGTGTATTACTCAGGATCTTCCCTATGAGATGAGGAAAAAATGCTCAGCGTTCCATCCTACAGTCAGCAAGCTGATTGCAGTGGGCATTCGCTACAAAATGAACTACCCTGCCAAGCTAGGAGTTGCCATTGATGGTTCTTGGTTCTCCTATGAATCCCCAGACAAAGCGGCATCAGATCTCTCAATCAAGTTACCTAACCTGTTTAAACCAGGCTGAACCGCTGAGGCAGAGCCAAGAAGTTACCTCTTACTACATGCTGCTTTTTGGACTGTCACTTTTGGTTTTTGATTTCTCTTTTCCCTCTCGTCTGGACTCTCTGGTGCAGATCTCTCAATCAAGTTACCTATCCTGTTTAAACCAGGCCGAATCACTGAGGCAGCACCAAGAAGTTACCTCTTGCTACATACTGCATTTTGGACTCTCACCTTTTGTTTTTGATTTCTCTGTCTCTCTCATCTGGATTCCCTGATGGTGGGGGAACAGCTTTGGTGTGGTCTGTTGGGGTTGAGTGGGCTCAGTTTGTGCAGTGGTTCATGGGGCCTGCTCACTGGGGGGTGGGAACTTAGGGAGTGAGGCGGTTTCTACATGACGCATGACTGGTGGGACCTTTTGGTCCCCCTAGTAACCATTGCTCCCCTGGTCCCTCCTGTGCTTCCCCGGCTCAGGTAATTAGGCTTGCTTAATTTTACAGCAAGTTGGGCAGAAGCGGTCATTAGGATATCCTGAGGTATTCATCAGGTGTGGTTGTTGGATTGGGGAGGCTTTTTAAGAAAAGGGATGAGCTGGACCGATATTAGGCAATGAGGATTGTTGTCATTATGGTGAGCATTTCGGAGGTGGGTTAGCAAGGCGTTAGTCTGACCCTGCTTGTGCCTAACACCTCCCTATATTTGGGAACATAATTTTACCGCTAGCGGTTTTGATGGCGGTGAGCCGAAGTTGACCTCCTGGGCTGGGGTGGCTGACTCGATTCTGCACTGCCATTGGGGTCTCAGGGTTCTTATCCCTACCCTATTCAGTTCGAAACCTATGAGGGTGACATAGTTCGATTATCTCTCTTGAGGGATTAAGGGGTTCAGATGGCAGTTGGAGGTTGGAGGCAGGTGATGAACCAGTCGGTCAGCATTTGGTCAGTGGCTATTTTCTCATGGCGAAGACTGAATCTAGGGGCCCTGGTGGGCTCTCATTCCCTAGTGAGATCTGGTTGTATCGAACCCAGGTTAAGGGGCTTTCTGAATAGATTTATTGAGTACATTCCATGTGTATTATTACACTCCTTCTCAAGTTATGAGAATATAGCATTGCTACGGTTTAGATAACCCTGAGATTTTGGCCAGGTTCTCAACTTTCCCAGGTCTTTTTGTAGGCTTATTCTGATTTCTCTGGGGGGGAGGCTCCACGGGAGGGTCGGTCCTGGTGGGACTGCTAAACACACCAAGGAGAGGGGAGAGCTGCCCACATGGGGTTTCTTCAGTCAGGAAGTTCTCCAGTGCTTATGAGGAATTACTCTCTACTTACTTGCGACACTTCCTCAGGGTACCGATTCACGATTACCTCCTGGTACACCCATCTGGATTTGGCTTTTGGGGCTTTGTTCCTGACCCAAGCAATACCACTTTCAGTTTTCTCCAGGAGGCAGTCGGAGAACAGTTGTATATAGTTTCAGGGATGAGGAGGGGGAAGGGAGGGGAGGGGTCTCTCTTTCTTAGTTCATGACCTGGTAAAGGCTGTAATACCATGTTTGAAATTTACACTGCTTCAGTTTTTCTTTACATGTTTCGAGGGGAGATGGGTAGAGGGGTGGGATCGGGTCAGTGGTTGGTTTTTGGGACAAGGGCAGGATGTGCCTTCTAGGGTGGTCTGCCTTTTCATGTTTTCATATTTCATTGCTGCACTGTATATTTGTAATGAGTGTTACAGCACTTAAAATTGCTACTTGGAATGTAAGAGGTGTCAGAGACCTAACTAAAAGGTACCAGGTTTTCAAAAACTGTGCTTTGCTGAATGTCAATATTCTCCTGATGCAAGAAACCCATTTGCTCTCATCAGAAGTCAATGGGCTTCGCCGTCAAGGTTACACTCAGGTTTTTGCCTCAGGGGGGTCATCCTCTAGTAGGGGGTGGCCATTCTGGTTAAGAAGCACATTCCCTTTCTGGCAGAAGAGCTTTTATCAGACCATGAAGGTAGATTCATTATTGTGAAAGGTTCGCTCCATAATGCGAAGATAACATTAGGGGCGATTTACGCCCCAGTAGGGGGAGACCCAGATTTCCTCATGACCTTGGCTGAAGAGTTGAGTGGACTCTTACCCTCAATGTTAATAATTGGGACTGGAATATCACTCCCTCACAAGACTTGGATAAATCTTATAGACCTCTGAAACCACTCTCCTTCACAGCTAGTCTTGAGGAATTTTATGGACCTACTGGGCCTGTGTGACCCTTGGTGCCTACTTAATCCCACAAGACAACTCTTCTCTATTATTCCCAAGTACACAAGACGTGGTCCAGAATTGATCTAGTACTAGTCAGCAATAACCTCTCTCGGGAGTATTCCAATCTGGTATTGAGCCCATATTTGTGTCAGACCACTTGGTGGCATGGATTTTGGTCTCCCAAACCAGAGGTGCAAAGAGACACCGCCTGGAAACTAAACACCCAGCTTCTAAAGGACAAGGGCATAGTCTCCATATTAGATCCCTAATCACCTCATTTGTTGAGACCAACACAGGTTCAATCGAGAGGAGGATCTGTTTTGGTGCTCCTTAAATGCTTAATCGGGCAAATTTATTAAACCTCGCATCTAGGAGGAAAAACAGAGGAGGCCAATATCATGTTATTGTCTAACCAAATTAGGTTGGCAGAGAATAAGTTATCCTCCTTCTTCCCAAGCTGATCTAGAAACCCTAATGAAACTTAGAAATGAGTACTCAGATTGGATAAGAGACAAGGCAGAGTATGCTCTCCTGAAAACAAAGGCCTCTATCTCGATCAAGGGAGAAATCGGGTAAAATGCTAGCTCTATGTTTGAGGGAAGTCGAGGGATCGAGATGGATTCCTCATTATTATCCTCTGTTGGTTCCTAAAACTTATCCCAGGGATATTTCCAAATTTCTGAGTCATTTTATAAGGAATTTTATGGCAGTGGTGCTTTCCACCCTCTCATTCCCCTTGGACCAGTTTCTGGGAGGCCTGCCCCTTCCCACCCTCCAAACTCACCTAGGAGAAGCTCTGATTGCTCCATCATGGTAATGGAAGTGGAGGAGGTGATCATGAATTTGCTCGGACAAAGCTCCAGGACCTGATAGCTTCCTCCAATTTCTATAAAACTTTTGGAAGGAACTTGCCCTCTCCTCACAAAATTATTTGAATACATGTTTAATGCTACCACTCTGGACTCTTCTCTGCTGGAAGCCACTATTGTTCTGTTACTGAAACCAGACAAATCCTCAACTGATCCTGCAGTAGTTACCACCCAATCTCACTTCATAATTACGACATTAAAATCCTAATGAAAATCCTATCCCTTAGACTCAAAACGGGTCTGGCTTAACTTGTTGAGTCCAACAAACAGGGTTTGTACAGGGCAGCTCATCTATAGACCACCTGCGTACTCTCTCACATATTTTTCAAGCTGCCCAGGACTCTCAAGTCTCTATGGCTCTGATATCATTAGATGCAGAGAAAGCCTTTGATAGAGTCCAATGGGAATTTCTCTGGATTATATTAAAGAGAATGGGCTTCTTGGAGGTCTTTATTCAATGGATTAAATCGGTCTACCAATCCCCTACTGCCAGAATTTATTGTAACAGGGTTTTTTCTTCTCGATTCTCGCTATTTACAGGCACTCGGCAGGGCTGCCCCCTGTCACCTTTCCTGTTTAATCTATATCTGGAGCATCTCCTTCTCAGTATCAAAACTCTCCGCTGGTCATGGGATGTTTCATTCAACAGCAGTCTCTGGTTCTCTGGCCTATGCTGATGATATTCTTTACACTGACTAACTCCTGAAGTGTCGCTAGCACATATACTACATTATAGCCCAGTTTGGCCATGGCTAATTACAAATTGAATTTAGCTAAATCAATCATATTTCCACTGAACGTAAATACGCTTCAGGTCAACTTTTTCCAGTTTGGTATGAAATGGGCCCCTCCTCTCTCAAATATTTAGGCATTTTTCTTACTAAAGACCTTGAACTCTTCAGGAAGCTTAACCTAGACAATCTATTTATTACAATTCAACAAGACCTTCAAAGATGGTCTGCCTCCTTTATCGCTGTGGGGTCATATTAATATTGTTAAGATGAATGTGTTGCCTTGTCTCTTACCCACCTAGCCTAATGAACATTTTCCTGCCGATGTCCTATTTTCATAACTTCCACAGGTCCATTTCCAAGTTCATTTGGCAGGGTAAACAGCCCAGGAAAGCCTTTTTAAAACTTAATTTACCCAAAGAGAAGGGGGCTCCGCCTTTCCCAACTTTATGCTATATTACTGGGCAAGCCACATGGCGAAAATTGGAGGTGGTATGACCAGAGGGTGGATGAGTATCTACCAATTTGGGTACAACTTGAGAAAAGATTCAAATTGAGTTTGGCCTTCCCCATCCAGACTCCTCTATTATAGCCTATCCACTTTGCCTCCACTTTTACAGGGAGCGTCATTGGTACTTCTGTCAAGGTGCTAAATCAATGCTGGCATTTTTCAATCATCTCTCCCAGGAAAGACACTTCTCAACCTCTTACCCTTAATTTAAATATTAGGATCGGGGGTCTCCCGCTTTCTCTAGACTGGCTTCCTCAGCTGAGAGATTGCTGTGTCGATGATTTATTCCTGAATAACTCTCTTCTACCCTCCGGGGAGGTTCTGACCAAGTATAATATTCCTCAGAAGCACATTTTTAAAGTTTTTCAGTTACGACACCTAGTGGCTTCCAGCTTCGGCTCCAATCCCACACCGTCTCAAATTAAACCTTCCTAAACCAGATACAGGAACAGGCAACTAAGGCCCATAGTATTTCTAAGCTTTATTCTTTCCTACTGGACACTAAATTCCTAGACTCCTGACAGGTTCCAAATGCTGGTCCTCTCTTCTGCCAGACACCCTTCTAGAGTGGGATTTGGGTAGACACATATCGGGTATCTCTTTCAAGACAGACATAGACTCACTCAATACCATATATTGAACAACATGTATTACACCCAGTTAAACTGGTTAAATTAAATAGATTATCTTCAACTCTATGCTCAAGGTGTGGCACAGTGGAAGGGAACCTGATACACATTTTCTGGTATTGTGAGAAGGTGGCTTCTTATGGCAGTCCATCCAATCTAACTTAGACCTCTTTGGGCCTTGATGATTTATTTACTATAGAAGTTTGTATCTTAGGGATGTTTTCCAATATACAAGTGATTGAGTGTAGATTCCACATGGCTTTAATCTCAATGGTCATCAAAAGATTGGTCCTAGGCATTGGATGGATCAACTGGTTATCTCGTATGCAGAATGGATCAGTGAAATTTCGCTGCTTTCAGACTGAAGGTTAATAGCAAGTTCTTGAAATTGTCTGGTTTCATTTGAGCAGAAATGGGGCAAATTATATGCTCTTATTTGAATTAATGTCCTGTTGGGTACACTCTAGCTACCTTGGCAGCTGATATACCTTTATGCATCTCATATGTATCAGGATCAGCTCCCTTTCTTCCCTTTCTTCTCTTTTTCTTTTTTTCTTTTCCTTTATAGAAGGCACATCCTGGGTGGGGGATGGGGGCCAGGGATCTAGAGTTAGAGGGGTAGGGGGTATTTCCCATTGGTTTTCCAGATTCAGGGATTTCTGTAAAATGTTGTATATTGCCACTCTGCAGCTGCTATACAGTTTATGTCTTTGGTCATATTGTGCAATCCCTGTACTGTTCTCTCAGGTATATTACCTTTATATATAAAATAATAAAGAAATATAATTTCAAAAAACAATGATCATTTCCTATTCTTTTCCCATACTTAATAAACCAATTTTTTAAATCTGTTTTTGTGTCCGACCACCATTTTCCTACGTCATTATACAAAACTGAACAGACATTCTGGCACTAAGGAGGGTCAAAATACTTTTTTGTGCATGTTGATCTGTTAATACTAAAGTATTCAACTTCCATCTGTTCCTTATTTTGGAACTCCCACTTATTGCTGCTAACTTAAGGACCAACATCAAGTGGTCCAAAAATTCTGTGGAATTTATAGTTAATGCCCAGTTGGCAAATTTGATGAAATAAAATATGATTTATTATGGTTTTATGTTTATTCTGGGTATAAGTGAAATTTAAACCTTTGTTGTTTATACTACTATCAATTAATCCTGCTGTAGCTATTACTTTTGTCAGCATATTAGAATCACAATAGATATTTTTCCTTTTCCCCTGAGGCTTCTGTGCCCTCTGAATATCACAATTAAAATCACCACAAAAATATTTTATAAGAGGTTACTAAATAAGGCTGAATAATTTGGAATAAAGAAACCCTTTCAGACTTCGTCTGTGCACCATATTTATGAATAAGATGGCAATCTAAGGATTTCCAGCTACCATCAATAACAAGGGCTCCACCAGGGATAAGATCCATCAATTGATATAAAGTAAAATTATAAGACCCAAACAATATTCCTACACCATCTGCACAATCCAGACCAAAGGACCAATATGAAGGTCCCCATAACCATTCTCTTTTAAAATCAATCACCTGTTCCCTAGAGTACATCCAAGTTTCTTGCAGAAAAAAAATATACTTATTTTTTTGTTCATGTATATAAGAAAAAACAGCCTGACATTTTACATTATTTAGTAAACTGTGACTATTTAAAGTTCCACTAGTTAATGAAGCCAACATTATACAAAAGGGAAAAAGAGATAATAAACTATGCATTCTTTTTTCATCTTTCCTTTTTTTCCCTTTATAATACCCTTGCTCTGTACCTTTAAGAGGCTGGTCTAATCCTACTGTTTGAGAGTCAGAGTCACCTTTGCTCCATCTATCTCTGAATTTCCTTTATTGGTAAACAAAGCTGCATATGTATTATTAGATTAAAATGACGCAGGAGGAGTGGGTGTTTTTGGTTTCAGATTCCTAATGGATCTCCTCCTAGGTAATGCAGAAAACATGGGGGGAGGGTCAAAGGACCCCCCTTAATGTTATCAGGATCCATATAACAAACAGGAGATAATGTTACAGGGTTTTCAAGAATATCAGAGGTAGATTCCACTTTGAGAGATGTCCGAGGAAGGTCTTCTTAGATAACTATTACTTCATTTATGTCTGAAGATGGGAGGGAAGAATGAGGTGAGGTGGGGTGGGGGTGGACCAGTATAAGGAGGTTCAGGTTGAGGAGGTGAGATTGTGGCTGTATCCTGTGCTTGCTGAATTAATAATTCTGGACTAATACAATTAGCTTTATTTTTGCTGCCCAAGGACAGTCCCCAAAAAGTCCATATTCTTCACACAAGTCACATTTAGTGTGGTAGCACATTGCATAGTGATGTGACCAATCTCTCCACAATAGTCACAATGAGCTTTGTCACATGTGCTAGGTTGATGGGTCCTGGAGCCACACTTATAGCAGGCTCTAGGCTGTCCAGCATAAAAACAAACCCCACAATCTCTTCCAAGCATAAAAGAATTAGAAAAATGCTCTAAGCCTGAGTTATTTTGTAGTAGCTTAACTTTATATTTCCACCCCCCAGTCCAAAACATTTCAGTGTCCAGAATAGCTTCTGGTGCACTTAGAATGTCACATTTTGAGATAACCAATATGTAATGTCCTGCACATGGACCCCTCATTTCGAATCATAACCATAACATATTTAATAAGAGGTTTGGTTAGAGGAATTACAAAAGGGGTCCATGTGGGAAAATTTAGCTGGAGTAGTGTTCCAAAACAATCTAGAGCATACGTAGTTCTGAAGCTAACATTGTAATTGTCTTCTCCTGATATATTGATAAAGGCATATAGTTCTTTCAGTGAAAAATACAATGACAGTGTTTTCCCCACATACTGTCTATCTGGTCTGTCTACCAACCCCCTTTTATACCGAATGCGAACAGCATTTCACCTAGAGGCCACCTCCTTCTTTGTTTTAGTAAATAGATCTGAAAGAAAAGGTTTTTGTGGAGGTAGTGCTTGTAAAGAGGTTTTATTTATATCAGGTAAAAGTACATTAGTTGATGAAGGCAGCTCAGATTTCAATGGCATTTTTTTATTTATTTTTCCTTCATCCTCTGGAAGAGCTTTAGTAGAACCCTCAGTGATGGTATTTGTGGTTGATATCAAGCCTTGGGGTACACTTCCTGAAGTTTCTACTTTGTTTATTTCTGAAGTGGAGGCTTACACTCTGGTAGGCCTGCTGAAAAGTTCAGCTCGGGTCCCAATCTGCATCAGGTAGCCAAGTCCCAGTTGGAGTTTGCTTCCAACCAGCATATTTCAATGCATTTTGTGAGTCCATTCTTCTTGTTAGGGATAGGGAAGGGAAAGTGGCTACTGCTTGTGTTACCACTTCTTTTAGACCTTTATCTGTGCAAGAGATATGTTCAGCCCCTGCCCCAATATTTATTTTAGCTAAGGTTATAGCAGCTTGTTTGTCCTTCAAATCCTCAGCTTTCCCTGTTTTTAATGGGACCCTTTAGCAGAAAAGAAGAAAATGTAGCCCCTTCCTGAGAGTCCTTAGTTGTTTAATACTGAACATTTTGCCCAGCATTTAAAGAGTTTGCTGCTCCTGTGGTCCCACAGGTGTTTTAAAGACAAACCCAGCCTTTCTTGTCATATGGTCTTTTGTCTTCAGCACCTATTTTATTATTATTTTCTTTTTTTCCTCTCCATCTGCAACCTTACAGGAAAGTCTAATAATAATTCAGAGCTTATACATGTCATATCCTCCATCAAATCCAAGTTGTTTTAGGCTTATGACACACACCTGTTATAGCATTCAGACTGCCAGCCTGTGAAATATTGCCTAGTGCCCAGTGACTGTGTGAGACAACAAGAAGGTGGAGCAGAGAGCTGCATAAACGCCAGTATAAATATCCAGTTGGGACATTCTTTGGGAGAACTGCTTTGCTTGAATTAAATGCCTGTTAAAAGCTGTACTTTTTACTACTGCTGCTAATTGAGTGCCTGCTTTTACTCTGGGTTTGAATGAACTGCACCTGAAACTCTGTCATTCTGCATGAGGGGTCAGTGATTGAATGAACTAGGGCTCCAGTGCTATAAAGCCTCACACTGATCACGGGCGTGAGTGCTGTGGCATTTAGCAATGTGAGTGGCGTGAGCGCCACTCAGTACAGAAATTGTTTTAACTTGTTTAGCAGTAAGAAGCTTAATTATGGGGTCTGTTTTGTATATATGTTTGGGGGGTTGGTTTGTATGGGGATTAACAATCATGAGTACCTTTGAAGAAAAAGAAGTTAGAGGTGATATGATGAAGTTATCAGGTATGTATTTTATGGGAAATGTCTGATTTAATTGTGAAGATGGATTCGCTCGAGAAGGAATCGCCTTTACAAATGAATCCCGATATTATCAAAAGAGTTCTTGTGTTAAGCATGGTTTTGTGGGTTAAAAGTAACAGGAAGTACAAATATGTTATGTTTAATGCTGTTAATTCAAAGTGGGGATATTGAGTTAAATCTGGGCCCTAATTATAAAAAAATTAAGCAGCTTTCGATGGTTCATGAGAATGTTAGAAGAGTAGTCCATAAAATGGATGAGTATAGGGTATGGGCAACTAAAACTGAGTATGATTTATTAGCAGTATCAGAAACATGGTTACATGCAGGTATAATGCAGGAAGAAATTCAGCTTTCAGGATTTTCTATAGAATGTGAGATAGAGGTAAAAGGGAGGGGTGATGTTTATTAAGAATACTCTTGACCCTATAAAGTACTATTAGTATGAACAAGGATGGAATTGACTGTCTTATTATTGAATTAATTGTGATAAATTAGTGGTAGGAGTGTTTTATGCACCCCTAAAACAAAAAGTAAAACATTTGATGTACTAGCAGAGTTAATTTTAGAAAAATAAAGGACAGACAAGTAGTTTTAACAGGGACTTTAATGCAGATTGGTTTCAGACTAGAGGGAGGAAATTGAGAGTAGTTTTTCAGTTCTGGGTTTGCACCAAATAATACAAAATTCTACAAGAAATACAAAAATGGAACTTACGGTTCTCTTTAGATTTATTTTTGCATCCCAGGACATAGTAAAAACCTGGGAAGTATTACCGTTAAATTTGGGGGATCATAATCCTATTACTTGTACTATTGAGTTACAACAGTGCATTACTCAACAATCAACTATTTATTGGAGCAGAGATTTTAAAGGGTTTAATGAGCAATCCTTTGTAAATCATCTAGGGCAAATCCATTGGGATATAATTTATTTGATACCAGACATAGAACTGGCTATTCAAGAGTTTAATTACATGTTTTGAATGTAATACAGTACCATGCCTCATTAATAAGAAAAATTAAAGGAATAAAGAAGCCTCATGGATCACCGATAAGATAAAAATATTTAAGGATTAGAGATAGGATATGAAAAAGTCGAGAAAACAAAGAAAGAAGCAGATTGGAATACCTTCAGGTTTTGGAGGAATAAGTGTAAAATATGATTAAAACATAAAGAATAAATATTATCAGAATAAAATAAAAAATTCCTCTGACTCCAAGCAGTTTTGGAAGCTTATAACAGAGCTGAAATACCCAAATAAAGACTCCATAAGTCCTACTTTGGTACAAGATGGAAAACTAGTGACTGATACAAAGGTTATAACTAATATTTTAATACATATTTTTGGAATTACTGGATTTAAAGTTGCCAGATTTGAATGTGAATGGAATGGACTTTCTACTGTATCAGACACGCTGGTAGCCCATGCAGGAATATTTAAGTTTGAAACTTTAAAAGAGAGGGATATACTGAAAGAGCTAAAACATTTAAATAAAAGTAAATCAGGAGGTATTGATGGGATTGAGGCCCAATATTTAAAATCGTGAGCACATGTAATAGCCCCTATTGTGACCTATTTGTTCAATTGGAGTTTGAGTACTTCTACTGTTCCTGAAATTTGGAAGATGGGGAAAATTATTCCCATTTATAAGTCTGGGGATCAAACTATTCCTTCAAATTATAGGCCAATAGCCCTTTTGCCAATTTTATCTAAAATCTTGGAATGTAAAGTCTATGAACAGGTAATAATTATTTAGATACAAATACTGTAATAGTAGATGAACAACATGGTTTTAGAAAGGAGATCCACAAACACTGCCCTGTTGGAATTTAATGACCTGGTTGCTACATCTATGAACCAAGGAAAGTACACTGGGGCAGTGTTTGTGGATCTCAGTAAGGCTTTTGATTTAGTTCAATATGATTTGCTTTTGACTAGGTTATAAATATAGGGATTAACGCCAAATATTAAAATGGCTTAAGTCATATTTGACAAATAGATATCAATGTATTCAATGTGGCATAATGATGTTGGCCCTGGGAAACTAGAGAGAGGTGTTCCCAGGGCTCTATTTTGGGCCCATTATTATTTAATATTTATGTTAATAATTTGGTTCATGAAATTAAAATAGTGAGGTGAGACTGTACGCAGATGACACTGTTTTAGTGGCGCCTGCTGACAGTCTCACAGGTATGATTGATTCGCCTAAAGTGATTTGTTACAAATGCAAAAATGGTTAGTAAATCTGGTCTTCTTTGAATGCTAAAAAACACGAACTATGTTGTTTTCAATTGGTTCATATAGAGGAAAACAGCCCAAACCACAATTACATTTACAAGATGGTACAAAGATTGAAAATGTATTAACATACAGATACTTAGGGTTTCAAGTAGATGTTAGAATGACATATGTAAATCATATATCAGTTCAGGTAAAGAAAGTGAATAAAAGATTAGGGGCCCTTAGAAGAGTTATGGGAGCTTTACCTTTGGTGGCAAAGGAGCGATTGGCAAAACAGATGCTGTTACCCATATTGGAGTATGGTTCTATAATTTACATGAATTTGACTAAAACTGCTTTAAATTTGGTTAATCAAATATATTATAGGATAGGTAAATTTGCTTCCGAAAGTATTAAAAATGAGCATCATTGTATAATTTATAATAAGTTAAATTGGCTTCAACCTGAAGCAAAAAGAAACTATCTTTGGCTTACTTTATGTCATAAGATAATTCATGAAAAGTATAACCATCTTTTGTATAAGCAAGTAAAAAGAAAGATAAATAACGAATCATATATAAAGACTAGGAATCCATTAAGCAATATCCCGATGTATAGAAGCTTTAATAGACTAGGGTACAGTATGCTCCAGAATAGAGTAGCATTAAGTTGGAATGGTTTGACTGAATCACAGAAAACAAATTTAGATTTTTTAAATTTAAAAATGAATTGTTTAATAGTTTGTATTTTTATGTATGTGTTTTAAATAATGTATGTATGTAGAGTGTGATTATGTCTGTTTGTATTAGTTATGTTAAATGTCAATTGTTAATTGGTAAGTGTATTAGAATCTACATGCAGGACTTTGTTGTAAATCAGACTTTGTCCTACCAAATGAATTTCCTGTGAAAAATAAATTTTAATCAATTAATTAATCATAAATCATTTTCAGCCATAGACACAGTATTTCTTAATTTTACAGGTGTATGACATTCACCATAGCAACACATGAACTACCGCCTGTAAAACACTCTTATCTTCAAGTTCAGCAGCTGCTGTAATGATAATCATCTTGTTTGGCTTTTGCACACACTTGAATTAGTGCTAGAACTGCCAGCCTGTAAAACTTTTTTAGCACCAAATTCAGCAGTAGCAATAATTATTTCTTCCTGCTTTCAGCACATGTTCAAAGTAGCACTGGAACTGCCAGCCTGAAAGTCTAGTTTATCAACAAGTTTGACAGATGAAGAAATATTCAAAACAGCTGACTCACCCAGCCCTGTCGAAGCCTTTGATGTGACTGCATGAGCCAGAAAACTGACAGCCGGGTCTGTAAAAGCGAGCCAAAGAAGAGACTGATTCATTTTAGCAAGTTGTGCTTTCAGCTTGTCCTGTATCTTATGGTACCTTCTTTTCCCCTTTTTAGCTGCAGTATCACTCAATCCACTGACATAGTTTCATCAACCTCATCAGAGTGCTGAATTTCAGTAGCCAAATCCTCAGTCAACAGAAAAATATCCACCATTTCATCTTCCATTTCATCTTCTGCATCTCCTTCTACTAAATCATTGAATTTAACATTTTCAGTCTCTTGCAAATCCAAGGCAGAAGAGGAGTCTGGCTCCCCTACCTCTGCGATGTCCATGCTGTCTGGAGGCTCACTCCAAGTGGTCACTTTTCCAGCCACCTGTGGTGAGTAGGGGAATTTTACCAGTGCCCTGGCATGAAACATAGATGTTGATGGCAGATAAGGACCGCAAGGCCCATCCAGTCTGCCCATTTCTTTTTCTGCCTTATAAATGTCCCATCAGCCTTTGCTCGGTCAGTGGCCTATCTATTCATACTCATCTGTATTGCTTCCTTATGCCTATCCCATGCCTGTTTGAAGCCCTGAACTGTATTCATAGCCACCACTTCCTGAGGTAGGCTGTTCCATGCATCGACCACTCTTTCTGTAAAAAAGAATTTCCTCAATTCTCCTTAATCGGCCTCCCTCTAATCTGGTGCTGTGTCCTCTTGTCCTGCTATTTTTCTTATATTTAAACATGTTAGACTCTCTCACCTTTTTAATGCCCTTAAAGTGTTTGAATGTTTTGATCCTGTACCTAAACTCATTCACTAAAAAAAAAACACAAACAGCTTAATCTGGTTCAAGGTCAGTTGCATTCATCTGTATCCCCTTCCCATGTTGTGCCTGAAAATAGGCAGAATTTGTCTACTGCACTTACCCAGTCAACAAAAGCTAAATAATAATAATATTTCCCATATCAGCTTTCAATCCTCACTTAAACAGAAGAACCACTTTAGAGTGCTTTCAGGTTTCAGGAAATTCACATGAGCTAAGTGAAGAATTAAATATTTCCGCTAAGGAAATGCTACCACTGATAAGGCATACTTTAGAAGTCTTGATGGATGTTATCCAATCCCACATCTTTAGTTATATCTAGATTTAAGAGTTCCAATCTCACCTCCTTCACTGAAATCTTAAAAGGAGAACTGATGTGCTGGAGGTGTATACCTTTGTTCAGTCATTACATTATTTTTTGCTTTTCCTGAGGCTTCACAATCCATTTTGATAAAATGATTGTTAAATCTATCCACCACTTCTTGAGGAAGGGTGCTATATGTCCATCTATGTTGAAACTACCAGTAGTATTTTGGCTATTACCATTTAGGAGGTTTGACATTAATTTCCAAAGTTCTCTTTGGTTATGGAAGTGACTATTATCAAGTTGTTGTATGTAGTGGGTTACATAAAAGTTTAGTTCCTTGGGAAGCTGTCTCATGAATATCACTGTCATTTGCTCCACACCAAATCCCATATTGTGCTGCCCAAATTAATCCCATTCTCATTTTTTGCACTATAACTGTAGCTGCTACCATTTCTATTAAACATTACTTTCTAGCTCTCCAACTATTTATCTGTTAGAGTGTGAATAACCCCTGTGATGTAGAAAGTCATCAGAATCTACATCGAGCTTTTATGTTTTAAACCTAAATACTCCTCCACAAATGTTAGATCTGTTGTACATACCAGGAAATATACCTGGATAGGGGTGGGGGGAGCCACATGGCAATTGATGTCCTAGATGCTGCCCCACACCTGCACCAGATGTCTGCCTTTTGGAAAACCAAAAATTGTGATCTGAAGCATTTTTTCAGTTTGAAAAGGTTGCCTTAAAGTCGAGGAGGCAGAACTGCTAATTGTGACATTCAAGAATACATTAGAGTAAATAGGGTCCGGAGGGCCTTAGAATTGTTTAGGACCCTACTTTTGGACTAGAAGACAGTGAACTTATTGGCCCATGGCACGAAAGTGCTCAAGAGATATCCATAAAGTAGAAGCAGCTAGTAATTAAAAATACAACTAAATGCCAGAAGGAGATAGAGAAAGAACAGAATGAGAAAGAAAAAGTGTTAAGGACATTTTCATCCGACCTGAATTTTGCACATTTCAAGGAGGTATTGAAATCATACATTACACAACAGGACAAGAAAATCTGTGCTGCTAAGAAAAAGAAATTGCAAAGAGACAAGATGAACTACCGACTTGGAAACATTTTTAGCTGGCCAAAGGATACAAAAAAACTAGAAGTTAAAAGAATAAAGTGCAGTTTAATACCCATCCTATTCTTAAAAATTTGGGACAACAGGTTATAAGGCAGTCTCCAGCTACTAGCCCCATTATCAAATCAAAACAAATCAATTTTATTTATATGGCGCCTTTCAATTAACAGGCACCTCACAAAACAAGTAAAACAGCTACAGCGTAAAATTATATACATTATTAATAATGTAAAATGGGGAAAATAAAACAATATTCTAGTTAATCCCCAAATGCTTGTGTCCATAAAAGGTTTTAAGGCCTGTTTAAAACCCTCCACAGTCACGCACTCACATAACTGGTGGGGTAGAGAATTCAAGGGTAGGCACATGCATAAATGCGTGAGCCCCAGAAGATTTTAAACAAACCCTTGAATCTCTAGCAACCCTCATCAGTCAAGCGGAGCAATCACCCAGGGCAGTAAGGAACCTAGAGCTCCTTCAGGTAGACCAAACCCTGTCTGTGTAGGGCTTTATGTCAGAAGACTGACTTTGAAGGTGATTCACCACCGCACCATCAGCCAGTGCAGTTCATGCAACACCAGCAAAATATGACAGGCCTGAGAGGTTCCTGTCAGTAGCTGGGCCACTGCATTCTGCACCAACTGCAAGTGTCAAATATCCAGCCTCATAAGCCCTAGGTATAGGGCATTGCAGTAATCCAAGCATGAGCACACAAAGGCATGGACCAGTGTAGGAAGGTCACCAGACAGAACAAGGTGCTTAACTCTGGAGATATTCCTCAGATGATAAAAAAAGGATTTTAATGACGGCCAACACCTGCCAATGCAGTGTCAGTCCCTCATCAAAAATTACCCCAGATTTCATACCTGTTCAGAGGTTGGGAGTGGCAAACCCCCAAGAAGAAGTCCAGAGGGTGGCCTCACCACTGCCCTCCCATCTGATGACCCAGGTCCACTACCAGCACCTCATTCTTTTCCAAGTTCAACCTCAACCAGTTCAAACTCATCCACTCCTGGATTTCAGTGAGGCTGCTGTTAAATACTGAGAGAGCTCCATCCTGTTCAGACATGAAAGAAAGGTAGAGCTGGGTATCATCAGCATGGCAGAGAAACCTCAACCCATACCTTCTTACTATGTCTCCAAGAGGTAGCATATACTCTGTGAACAACATGGGGGACAACACCAACCCCTGAGGAACCCCACATGATAAAGGAACTGGGACAGAGGAATAAATCCCTGACACCACCCTCTGAGTTCTTCCAGTGAGGAAAGATAAAAACCAGCAGAGGACTGTACCTGACAGGCCACAAATTAACCTCAAGCAGTTGAGCAGAACCCCATGGTCCACAGTGTCAAAGGCTGAAGAAAGATCGAGGAGAACCAAGATGGAGCAGCTTCCAATCTCTAGCCATCAGGAGATCATTGAGCACCCAAACAAGTGCAATCTCAGTACTATGCCTCTTTCAAAACCAGACTGGAGAGGCTCATAGACATCATGGTTCTCTAATTGTATGGCCACTACTTTCTTGATCACCTTCCCCATCAAGGGTAGGTTCGAGATTGGTCTGTAGTTTGCATGGCAGTTTGGGTCCAAAGAAGCTTTCAGGGGTGTCACCACTGCTTCCTTCAGGGAGCCAGAAAACTCACCTGTTTCCATGAAGCTCCAGAATATCCATGCTAGGACTGAATCAATGATGTCACCACAACCCAAAATCAGGGTAGCTGGTCCCGGATCCAAACTACAGCAGGAGGGAGCATACCCTGGGCAATCCACATGATGTCCACGAGCTCACGCTGGCTGAAGGTGTACTCCAGAAAATTGAGGGTAGTGTCCAAACACTGATCTAGGGCAACACCCACAGATTGTGCTAGTTGGAGTACCACCCTGATGTCAACCACTTTATTCAAGAAGAATTGAGCGAGCTCCTCGCACTCAACTTGTAAAATGCTTTTCGGACCTGTACACAGGCTGGGCTGCACAATCTGTCCATGGTTTAAAAAGCTGAGACAGTCGATTCTGAGTGGCCACAACCTCCTCGGACAGGAACTCTGCCTCTATGGGTGATTGCAGATTGATAGGCTTGATAATGGTCCATCAATCGAAGGTGATCAGCATCAAGGGTGGATTTTGCCAGCAATGCTGTAACCTGTATCCTAGTTGCCACATCTCCCTCAAGGACCCATCAAACCAAGGGGACTGAGCGTGAAAGGAGAGAGGACTAACATGGACAGGAGCAATGACATCCAGGGCTGTAGAAATGGCTACATTATAGGCCACCACTAGGCCTCTGGGACAGTTTCACAATGGAAGAACCAATAGGTCAAATACTGCTGCCATGCCTTCAGAGCTTATATCTCAGAAAGGGCGGTGTCTGACCATCTCCACAGGGTAGGCCTATGAAGGGGGTGAAGAAACTGAATCACACAGTGTAGTAATCCAACCATCTGACTGGTTCCACCCCAGATCTGAGGTTTCAACACCCAGGAGGAAGACAAAACCAAGAGAATGACCTGTTTATGGGTGAGTAGAAACAATCTACTGTAAGGCCAAGATGTCATCAGCTGGAGAAAGTGCTGACCAAATTGCAAGAGTTCATCATTGACCTAGGTGTTAAAGTCACCCAGAACCATCAGTCTGGATGACTCAAATGCCATGTCAATCAAGAAATCCATCACTTCCTGAAGGAACTGCTTCTCATTCCAGGGTGTATTGTAGATGAGGCGATCCACAGCCTACCTGCTACCATGGTACATTCAAATGACTGGGTCTCCTCAACTGCTACCTCATGAGGCCCAGTTTGGTCTTGAAACTGGCCACAACCCCCGATCCAATCTCGGTGGTGAATCACTGAGTACCTGGCTGGAATCGCAGCTCCAATATGGGGCCAAAGTTCTCATCCAGCCAAGTCTCGTGACACATGCCAGGTCATTGTTCCAACAAGACCTGCAATAATTGCAGTCTTGTTTTTAATGGACCTGGCATTACATAACTCCACCCAAGTTGATGGACTTCCAGGCCATCCAAGCCACCTGCCCACCTAAATTGGTGGTGCCTTGGGAATGGGAACCAAATATGGAGAACCACAATCTGATTCCATTTTGCCCAGGGCACCTTCTGGATCTCACAACCCTGATGCGATGGTCATGCTCATTCATCCTATACTGTTTGCACCCCTGACTCTCAGTGAGTACCTCGGAAGTGAGTTTCACAAGTGATTCTGAGCAATCAGGCATTTTTAGAACAACATCAGGAGGTGAGAGAGCCACTGAGAAGAGGGAAGAGGAAATATGGACACCAAGAGGGAAGAAGTGAGGGTGACATGGAAGAAGAGAAGCAATCAAGACCAGAGGTGGAAGACATGCTACCAGCCAGCTGAGAGGGACAGGTTGAACAAACTAATATTATAAATATGTCAAACTGTGAACTCACAGAAACTGAAATTAAAGTATTAAATAAAGACATGTCCTTTGTCCCCACAGCTGACATAAAATAATTTAAAACATTAGATTTATATCGTTTTTTATAGGAGTTAAGCTTGAAATGCTTTTACAACAATATGGGTGCCTCTAATAACTTAGAAGTGTCTTCTGTCAATAATAGCCAGCATGAAAGAAATTATTTAAGTGGTGTTCCATTGTTCACTCAGGATGTTTTGGAGGCTTTTATATTTAGAGAATGGGGAGTGTGAAATTGAGATGAATGAAGTGCAGCAGGGTACAAGCAGAAATGTAAATGACCAAGAAGGTTATAAATGTTTACTTGATAAATTCATATATAGTACCTTTTTCTGACTGTTTTGATATTTAAAAATTGTGTGAGGAGGGACCTGAAAAGTTAAGAGTTGAAATGTATAGTCTACAATTTAGCGACTTGAGTAATAGAGAAAGAACAGCAACCAGAAATCTTAAATGGTGACATGATTATAAAATCAGCTGATAAGGTGGGAGTGCAGTCATTCAAAATACATGTGATTATGAGGAAGAGGCCTTTAGGCAGCTCAGTGATGCTGAATCATATCAATTAGTAATGTCGATCAGCACTCCCACCCTTAAAAGACAAATTAATGCCTTTTGGGATGGGCTCACACTTCAGGGCTTCTTACTAAGAGAAAGAAAGATCTTCTCACTATTAAAGTATCATAAAGGGCCCAATTCTACACTTTACATAAGATACATAAACCCTGGACAACCCCTCAGGCAGACAGTTTGTGTCAGGAGGGGTATAGTCACTGAACCTTTGGTATACTTTGTGGAGGGTGCCATCAGCAGATAGTATGAACTACACCCTCTTTTCTCTTGGATACCCGAGCTATACTGAATGTTTTAGCTAATACCAACATAAAGAAATGTTCTCTTTCTGTGACTTTAGATGTAGAATTATCATACACCAGTATTCCTCATCTGAGAGACCTGCAAGCCTTCAGATATTTTCTAAATATTAGGCAACAGAATGCCATGCCAGAAACTGAGTTACTGGTCAAAATGGCACAAATGGTTTTGGAGGGCAACTACTTCTCCTTTAAAGGTAAATGTTAACCATCAGATCAAGGGAACTGTGATGGAGGCAACATTTGCCCCATTTACACAAATGTGTACCTCGCCTATTGGGAGGAAAAGTTTATTTGGAGTCATCATAATCCACGCCTGTTGAAAATTCATGTGTGGAAATGTTTTATTGATGACATCCTTATGGTGTGGGAGGGGGAAATGTTAGATTTGAGGAAATTTGTTGATTATCTTCATGATAGTAATCCCCTGCCATGTTTTGTATGTCATGCTGACCCTGTACAAGTTTCTTTCTTGGATGTTACTATCTGTAGAAATGAGGAGGGCATTGCAACAAGGTTGTACAGAAAACAAATGGATAGGAACACCATGCTGCTAGCTAGCAGCTGTCACTCCAAACATATCATACAGAACCTCCCTAAAAGTCAATTCCTTAGAGTCAAAAGGAACTACAGTGAACCAGCAGTGTATGAAAAGAAAAGATTGATCTCAGGGAAGATTTAGGAGAGGGTATTCTAGTCAGGCGATAGCACAAGCCTAGATGGAAGTAGACATCTTAGAAAGGGGCCAATTACTGAAGGAAAAATAACACATTCTCTAAGGCAGTGATAAATGTATTAATTTCATCAGCACTCTAATGTGAGGTCCTGGAAGGTGAGAGACATAATATATGAAACTGGCATGTGCTTGGTACAGATCCCAGACTAGTGGAGATTGCTAAAACACCACCTAGGATGTCTTATCATAGGGCACAGAATTTGAGTGATGAATTAGTGTCTTCATCTCATCCTATTCAACAACAAAGAATGTGGCTCCCACCTCTCCCGAAAGGGTGTCAGAATTGTGGCCAGTGTAAATATTGTCCCTACATTATGAAAGGTAGCTCCATAGTAAACCCCTATAATGGTGAGACTCTGGAAATAAAACAATTTATCAATTGTGACACTATGTGGGTAGCGTATTTCTCACAATGTAAATGTGGGGCTTACTATGTGGGGCAAACTAAGAGAAAATTGAAAGAAAGGGTTGGTGAGCATGTGAGGGCTATTTCTAATGGTAATTTAGAATATATCTGGGCTACACACGTGCAACAATGAAAATATCTATGAACATGAACTAAAGTTCATTGGGTTGGAACAGGAGACCCTGGGACCCAGGGGTGATAATAGTTACTTTTAAGTAGGCATGAGAACTATTGGATCTATAAACTAGGTGCATGCATTACTGCAGGGGGTTTATATGAATATATTGAACTGGAACCATTTTTATTAAATGAAGGTTTAATTGGATGTAGAATATATAGAATATAGAGTACAGTTCATTCAATAGTCTCTACTATGTAATAATGTTCAGCATGCACCTGATGTATGTACACGCCTGTATTTTTTTTCAGGCAGTCTGCTCATAATGTAAAGATCAAGACACATTATATTTCTCCTGGTCATGGAGAGTATAGCCAGTTCTGTTTTTTTTTGCCATTATTTTGGGATGTCTGGCTGTATTTGCTTACAGATAAGATATGTACCTATGGTTGTTCTTCCTTTTCCTATCCTTTCTTCCCTTCCCCACCCCTTTCTTCCCTTTCTTTTGTGCTCTAGGTGACACTTCCTGGGGTAGTCTCCAATAGTGTAACTATAGATGCATTTTTGAAAAATTTATATAATTGTATTAGTATTATTAATTATGCTGTTATTTGCATATAAATGTTGAGATAGACCAAAAAATGTTTGAGCAGCTTTAGCCTATTTAAAATTAATTTTAGTAACAGCTCTCTGTATTTACCTTAGCATTTATTTGAGTTTAAATTTTTTTAGGATTTATTGTGATGTAGCTTGGTAATTGTGCACCTTTGCTATAGGAAACAAGTGTTTTGAATTTATTAGTGAATAAGTGGATTTATGAATTTATGTATGCACTGGCACTTTAAATATTTGAAATGGATCATGATTATGTGTATAAATTTAAGGCAACTCTAGAGGGAGCACACTTTGAAAAAGACCAAAGGGTTGAAACTTTAGTCTTTTCACCTCCTGTGTGAGGCACCTGCTAAATTTTGCTGTTTTTAATGAACTGCTGAACCTATTTGCACTAAATTTTGTGTGGAGTGCAATTATTTCTTAGGACTGGGGTGTATTCTGTGATTATTCAGTATCACTAGGAAGGGGGTGTTGTGGGAGGGAGAGCACTCAGATGGAGGGCGTGAATGGCTTACCAGGACACGGCCAAGAAGGGAGTTTAGTGGGTGTGAGAACACACAGACAGTAAAAGCAGGTGTTTTACCAGGACCAGATTGGAAATAGAAGGTTGGCCAGAGAGAAAGAGCTTGTGGAAGGATAAGTGGGTGGATTAGTTAGGCTGGAGCCAGGAAAAAAGCAAATGTGGGAGGGACAACACACAAAGGGAGGGAATAGGTGGGTTGCAGAGACCAGAAATGGAGGATTGGTGGGTGATAGACTACACATAAGAAAAAACACAGGTGGGGTTAGCCTATGAGTTTCAATTCTCAGCACAACCTGAAATGTTATGGCTGAGCTACCCTTCCCTCAGGCATACCAGGTAGAGCACACATATGAGTTCCTGCACGCAGCACAATGATATCACTCTGGAAGTGTCCAAAAGGTACAGTGGAAAGGAACAATGCTGCAGTTTTACAACATTCAATGTTCATGTTAATGTGAGACCTGCATTAAACAGTTATTCTCTGTGTTTTGGGAAAACTCACAGAATGATTACAAGAGATTAGCTGTGATGCCATAAACCTTGAGAAATGAATACTGGGTGGAGAAAAGACAGCATGAAGAAGGAGGAGACAAAATATGGACAAAATAAGACTATTTTCAAAACAGTCTTATCTATATACTGAGGGCCCAGATATTCAAAAGAGTTGGGCATGGCGCAGATGTGTTGCACCATGCGCAACCCACTGATGCACCCCAGTGTGATATTCAGACAGGAATTGTGCCTGGTACAAATCCTGATGTGCTGGAGTGCATCAGTAATGTATGCAGGTGCAGGTGGGGGGGCGTGCCCATGCATACTCTGCACAGCCCAATATTCAGCCTGGGATGTGCTGAGCCATGCATGCACAACCCCTACCTGCACCGTACAAAGTTGAGCAAAAAGAAAAAGAGCAACAGACAGCCACCCACAGGTGAGCTGCTGTATTGTAGGGTGCAACAAGACAGCTGCCACCTGTGGGTGGCCACCTGAGATCCGGCTGCACGTCCATGGTGGCGCCCCCCATGCCCGATTGGCGGCATTGGTATTAAAACTATAATATCCTATATCCCTGGTGGTTCAGTGGACTGCTGTGAGCCTGATCGTGGCCCAGTAAAATGATTAATTTCCTAAATCCCGATGGTCCAGTGGACTGCTGTTCGCTCGATCGCTGAACCGAAGTGTGGAACACTTAGTTTCTATATCTGGCGGTTCAGTGATCGATGTCTGCTCAATTGCAGGCTTGGCAATATCCGACTCATATCCCCGGTGGCCCAGTGGACGCGTATGCCCGACTGCTGGGCTTATAAATACACTGACCATATCCCCTGGTGGCCCTCCCCACCGCCTCACTGATTCATCGCCTCACCCCCGGCGTCAGGTGGCAGCCCACCCACCTGCCTGCCGCCGCTACCGACACAGCCAGGCGCCTACTGGTCCACATCATGAGCCAATGGGCATGCAGCCCATACCGTACTATGAATTCCAGATATGTAAATGGGATCCATTCATATATCTGGAATGTGTAGTACAGTATGGGTTGTATGCCAATTAGCTAACAGTGTGGACCAATGGGCGTACAGCCCTACTGACGATGTCAGCCTGCGTGCAGCAGGGCAGCAGGTGGGTGGGGTGCTGCCTCCAGCTGCTGACTGGGGGGAGTGGGGCAGTGGGGATCAGTGAGCAGGTGGGGAGTGGGGTCCACTGGACCACCAGGGATATGGGAGTCAGTGTTATTTTACTTACACCCGTGATTGGGCAGACATCAGTCTACTGGACCACCAGGGATATGGGAGTCAGTGTTATTTTACTTAATCCCACAATTGGGCAGACATAGATCCACTGGACCACCAGGGATATAGGAAACATTATTATTTTACTTCAACTCACGATGAGGCTGACAGCGGTCCACTGGACTGCCAGGGATATAGGGGATTTTATTTCTTTTACTAATGCCTACAATCTGGCTGTGGGGCACATTACCATGCTGCAGAGAGCATTGGTCCCTGACAGCTGCTGCCTGGCAGGGTGCCAGGCGCAAGTCATTGGGGATCAGTGCACCTGCATGCAAATGGGGCTATAATGACATGCAATGGCTCTTATTTGTGCCTTGCATACATTATGGCCCCATTTGTATGCAAACATTTGAATATCACGGTAGTTGCACCTAGCGCAATGGGCTAATCAGCACATCCCATGCTCCCTCTGGCCACTGGTGCTGGCACAGTGCCACTACACCATGTGCATTGAGGGTGGCCAGGGTGCGATATTCAACGATGCTGAGCCATGGCACAGCTCTGTTGAATATCGCCCAGTCCACACCCCTGTGCAGCCAAGTTGAGCTGTGCCCAGGCTTGCGCCACAGCCTGGCAGTTTGGAATATCTGGGCCTGTGTATTAAACAGACTACATAAGTGCCCACATTTCAAAATGCAGTTTATATAAAAACTAGAGTTGTATAGAATGGGAAAATTCAGAATCCACAGAATTTTGATGAAATGTCACATAATTTCACAAAATTCCATTGAGTTTCATTGAAATATTGTAGAACGTTAAACATTTAGTATTTGGTTATATCTCATGAACTGTTCAAGCTAGAGGTCTGAAATTTGAAATATATCTTCTGTGGTACAATGTATAAATGTTCCCAAATATCAAGTAATTTGGTGATAGTTTCAAAATGATAGGGGCTCAAATGTTGTCATGTTATTGTTTGTGAGAAATTTCATAAACATTTTGTATCTGCATATACCTTAACCATCTATTGGGTCAGGGATCTTAAATTTGGCACAATTTCTGGTGATAGTTGTTCTAACAATGTGCCAGATTTCATGACAATATGATGCATCATCTCAAAATTATATGTGCTCAAAATCTGTTATTTTATTTTTTCAGGAACATTCATGAAAAGTTCATCTACATGTAACTCAGGCACCTTTGGATCTAGACATGTAAAATTATTATGGATAACTTTTTGTAATGGTTATAGAATGATCTAAATATGGAGTGAAATAGATAAGAGATTTTTAAGTTACAGGTTCAAAACATTACTATGTAAATATTTGCAAAACTTTCTAAAACTATCAAAACGTGAATGTTTGTAACTTCTCTGCTCTTGCATGCATAGAGTTAACATTTTACATGCATATCCATAGTCTGTGTATGCTGTTGTCTAACACAACTGGATAAATTAAACAGTTTTAATTTTGCAGAAGAAAAAATGATTAATAACATTTTCTCACATATTTATGATAGCATATTCTGTAGATGAAACCTACAGATATTTTTTGTGGAATTTAACATTAGCAATGCAAATATCATTACTTCATTTGATAAGCTGGGCTGAGCTTTTTGCAGTCCAACTGTTCCTCGCTGGGTGACTATCCCCCCCCTTCTCTTTTGGCATAGCCAGAGTGACTCCGTAGAACTACTGATCCCACGAATATCCTCTTTGTTCTTTACAGTGACAAACTTCCTTAAAACATGAGTCACCTACCCCTTTTCCTATCAACCTACCCTGTTGGAATAGCCAGAATTCATTCTTCCTGCTGCCCAAGACACTGTCTTTCCTTACTGCATGTTTTTGAGTACCACTAAGTCCTGGACTTGCATGTACACCAGGCTCCCTGGATCATAAATTTACTGGATGTGATCCTTAAATATCCTGCATTCAGGTTAGAATTGTAGACACTGTGCTTTCTAGTTGCAACCTGGGGGGTCTACCACTGTTGTGCTACCCAGCTCAGTTGTGTATTTGTTAGTGAAACTGTACATCTAACTCCTGAACCTGATGACCCCTGCACTACCTGCCTCTTATATCCATATCCTTTAATTAGAACAACCCAGATAAGGCTGAGTGATATTAGAAAATTCCAGTTTTATGGAATTTTTCATGAAATTCTTCAATTTCCACAAAGACTCATGGGATTCAACTTTAAATAGAGATGTTATTTTGCAATGTCTCACAGCAAACAATTAATAAAATTGGCACACACAGTCCCCTTATAAGGTCTATGAACCTGCCAAATGTAATGGTATTGACATTGTCTAGTTTTAAAGTTTCAGGATTTATAAATTTATAATTTACATTCTTGCAAAATAAACTTTTAAATGTTGTGAAAGTTTGACTGCTTTTCATTTAATCCCATTTAAAGCTGAAAATATGAACATTTTCAGAAATGACCATGTGATATAGTAGTTTAAATGTTTCAAACTTTGGTTAAATTTGGATATGTAGTTTTAAAATTAGAGGAACTAACCAAAAGTTAAAATTTGGCAACATGTTTGGCAGGCTATAAAGCAGTCCCATTTAAAGCTAGAAATCAAAAACAATGTGCATATACAAATGTAGTGCTAACCTGTATACCCATTCATTTTTGTAATATTACAATGAATACTATCAAAGTTATGCTAAAACTACAGAAATCCACATTTTGGCAAACTATTTGACTACCTATAACTCAGATACCATTAACGCTGAGTTTTAAAACATGGTGCATATATGCATTATATGTGTTTCTAAATCTTGATATTATGGAGAAATTTAGAGAAGAAATTTGAAAATAATCCCAAAATAACTGAAAATTAAATTTTGATTAAATATTTCACTACTCATAACTCTACCCCATTTCCATTCACAACTCTCAAAATTGGAACATGTTGTAAGCCATGGGTGCTGCTTATGTTCCAAATTTTGGGTTAAGTGGTCAGGTACTTTAAATTTATAGCAAAATAGATGAAATTTAAAATTTTGCAAATTTCTGTGGACTTCCATGGAATCAGAATGGTCATTCCAAGGACATAATTTTATATTCTGCATAGCTCTAAAACAATTAAGGTTTATATTTCCTTTAACATAAAAATATAGGAAAAGTCACATCCTAGGAATAAGCTAGTCTCTTAAAGCTGTGCTAGACAAAGGGTAAAGTGAATTTACTTGAGGGGCACATTTTATTTATTAATTGACTGATCTGAAAGGCACACTGAACCAAGGCTAGTTTCCAGGTGCAACCCGGGAGCCATGGAGTGTATGCTGCAATGACCCCATTCCCTGCTGTAGATGGTCTTACCTTGGATATTTTCAACAGCCCTGTGTCCATGGAACAAAGAAAGTGTGGAGTCATAGTAGAATAGTCATCAGTTTAAAGAGTGAGGTAGGAGGGGGCCCAATCGAGGGCATAATAGACAAAAGTAAGAACCTTAAAATCAGTCCTTCACCTCATATGCAGTCATTGCAACTTATGTAGAACTCAGGTAATATAAACTTACATCAAAATGGATGTCAGGCCCTTGGCTGCTGAGTTTTAAAACTACTACATATGGTGAAGTTCTTTAAAAAATAATTTTTGCTGTTACCCAGTTACACCTACATTTACAAAACATTGTATTCTATTATACAGTAACTGTAATATCATATCCATGCAAAAGTCATTTACATCTGATAATTTACGTTAAGGGAGTCACAACATATAAAGTAGATGCATTGCACAATACATATATATATATTTATACTGCATGTAGGTGGCAGCATTGATTCTCAGGTAAGCTCACATATTGAGCATTATACTGTATAGCAATCAGCAAATACATTTCTATAATTAGTAATATACATATTGAGAATGCATGTATGACAATGTGTATATATGACAGATCACAACCTATCTATCCCAGATCCACAAGTATATGCTGACAGTTTGTATTTCTGGTGAAAAATGTATTCAGCTTCACATAGGGCTGTGCAAATGTGAAATTCCATCATCAGAATTGCTGTGGAATGGACATTCTGCTTCAGAAATGCTTTGCAGAATTTCTTTTAAATTCCATTGAATTTTGAATAGCATTTCTGTGCAAACTGTGGAACAGTTTTCTATGGATAAAGTAAACTGCATAATTTTCCATGGATTGACGGAAAAAATTGTGGTTTATGTGAACTGCAGAATATTATTCCACAAAACACTTCACATGTAGAATGTCAAAATTCTGCAAATGATAGAAATCAGCCAAAATTTCTAAAACTTCACTGAATTTCGTTCCATCTGAAATTCAACAATCTGCACAGCCCTGGCTGCGTATAACCCTTGAACTGCTAGTTTATATTGATTTTTGTGCTGAGGGGCTAGGAGACTATTACAGTAGTGTAAATCTGCTGATTTTGCTGTGAGAGAGAAGGATTTGTAAGAGGGTATGCTGTCTGGCCTGTTACAGCAGAAAGGTTGATCCATGCTTTATTGTAAAAACAATTGAAATAACTCCCATGCATCTTATAACTGCAAGGGCTGCTAATGCATTTAGTAAGTTGGTGCACTGTCGTGCACCTATAATATATGTATATATTTCATTTGGGGTATATATATATATATCAGGGTTTTAAATAATTGATTAGCAGTTTTTTTCTTGGGACTATACTAACTGTACAGAAAGTATTTATATAGATTTTCTTGAAGTGCTGTGTTTGTTAAACACAGTGAGGCAGGAGCTATGCATTTTCACAAAGATTTAGCACTTTTATGAGCAAAACGCTAATCAATTTTTAGAGTTAAATAAATCCCTGTATATATATATATTTATACCACGGGGGCGACAGCTTTCTCAGTAGGATAACCTGTGTTATTTCCACTGCAGTGAGGATAAATCCTGATGACATCAGCAGAGTGAGGATGTTGACATTTAGCCATACTCTCCTGATGTCACCAGAGTGAGTATAAATGCACTGCAGCTTACATTCTAAAGGAAACTGCTTCAGAAAAAGTTTCTCTTTCTCACTGAAGCTGCAACTTACTCAGTTAGCTTTGCAAAAGACTCTCACCTATGTCCCACTGTGTTTCTAACATTGCTAGCCCTTTACTGTTCTGATGGCAGCTTCAAAACAACCTGAATTCTAAATGAAAGCCTTTTACAAAGCAGGTTCTGTTTCTCAGTGTTACCAGCAGCAGTTTGTCTTTCTCACTGAGCCTCTGACTCACTCAATTAACTTTGCAAAACACCCCTTCTTTCTAAAAATTACAAGCATCTCTCGCAAATTGCATTTATTTTTATTTAAAACATTTTAAGAGTGCAGTTTTTATATTCATGCCATATGCACACTTCTAAAATAGAGCCATTATCACATCAACAGGTGCAGCATTCATTCAACAAATACACATTCTTAGAATTTACTGGTAGGAACTCCACAGGTGTTGTTTTTTCCCCCTATTTAAACATGATTAAAGTCATCACCAGGGGAAAGTTCACCAATATTAGCAATATTCTGAAGAAATCAAATTATACAATGAAAACCGCTGGATGGATTGTAAACAAAAAACTATACATCTCAAACAAAACTCTATTTGATTAGACTGGTCACATATATGCACAGCCCCATTTTGAAGAGGGGCTCTTCACAAACAACTGGGCCATGAGAGAACACACAAATTTAACTTTTCTGCCCCCAAAGATGATAGAACACAACTGCTGCACTATAGCCAGATAGTATTTAATATGCCCTATTTAAACAGTGCCAGCACCAGAGGAAAGTTCAGCTGATATACTTCCAAACAAAACTTTAAAATATACTATGTAATATGCCCCATTTAAACACTAACCACACCAGAAGAAAGATCTGCTGATATGTATCCCATACTCAACTTTAAACTTTACTATTTAATATGCCCGATTTTCACAGTGCTAGTGCACAGCCCACTAATCCAATCATCCTCTATTTTGAAGAGGGGCCCTTCACAAACAGTGGGACCATGAAGTCTTAAGAGGAATACTTTAATTTTTCTGTCCCCAAAATGACACAGAATAACTGCTGCACTTTAGCCAGTCACTATTTAATATGCACCCAGAATTTTAACTTGCTGTTTTTTTAGCAGAATGCTGAAGATCATGTTTTCTAGTGACTGGAGACCTTTGAGATCTGTCCAAACTCCTGTGCAGCACACCTGATTTAAAATGAACAATGCTTCATTCTACCTGTTTTTGTTTTTAAGAATGGTAACTGGGAGAAGCAGTGGGAAGAGAACAGTTTTGCTTAGAGCCAGAATACCAAAACTGAATGCCTGATGTCACCTTCAAGTCCCGGGCTATTTGTACCAATACCAGCATCATCAACATCCACTTGGGTAACATGGACATGACAGCAAGAGCCACAGCTTTTGATGCTGCTGCTCCTAGCAGGCTGTATGTGCCACTGCATTAAGATTGCAGATTTGTGCAGGAGAAACACATTAAGCAATGTGAACTGACACTGAAAGAAAAAACTCAAAGCATAAAGACAGAATACACAAAATAAATTATGCAGCTATATAAGACACCACAGTAATGCACAAAAGTAATAAATTACATGTGGTGTCATGTAAATGTAAATACATCTGCATAAAATCAATAATCACTGTGGGACAGTTACACATCCACTCTGTCCACTAAAAAAAAAAACTTTAGTATTGTGCTTTAAATATAGTAAATTTAATGGTCACCAAGATGTGTAGCACAGCCATGTCACAAAATAGATGCATTTTTTTAAGGCTGTTTTCATTATTAAAATGTTGCCACAATAAAATAAAAATACATACACCCTTTTTTTATGCACACTATCTCGTGACCATATAGGCAACAGTACAGAGCATAAATTCTGTATTTTTAATAAATTATGAGTAAAATACAGACCTTATTTTAAGTGCACACCCGAGTCTCTTGAATACTATCCACACACTCATAGCTAGCTAGCTATATATCTATCTATCTATCTATCTAAATCTCTTTCTCTCTCTCTTTCTCTCTCTCTCTCTCTCTCTCTCTATATATATATATATATATATATATATATATATATATATATCTATCTATCTATCTATAGTGGCACGGTAGTGCCACTATAGTTAGGGTTAGTATCCTATATAAGGGTAAAGTCTGAAATTTGGCAGGTTAATAACTTTACCGCCATGTGATAGATTTGCCTGAAATTTGGCAAGCTCAGAGTGGTACCATAGATCTCTGGAACTGCTAAGCTTTATAATGGTTGGATATACAGTTGCAGAGATATGTAGCACCATAGAATGTGGTAATTATGCTTTTTTGTGCATTCTTTGCTCGTGCCTACAGGTTGCACAGTCTGTGTAACTGGTTCAAAACCTTCAGAGAACATGCAGCCAGGGTCCCTAATGTGCCTTTCAAAGATTTCATGAAAAAATATTAAATGGTTCAAAAGTTATTCAAAAAACAAGTTTCCCATTATAGTCAATGGGAAAAGTTAATAAAAAGTTTGAAAGTGTCACAAATGCAGGTTTTACTTTCACAAATGACCCCTGTAGTGTCACAAATGTGCCATCTTGTTTTCAGTTGGTCACAAAAGTGCTCAACATTTAAATTTGGGACTCTCTAGGGACACAATTCTTTCTGTGTTTACCTAGTCAAGTCCTGAGGATGCTAGCCATGTCTTTTTTGGGTGTTAAACCCCCCAGAAATATGTTTTTAAAATGTTTGTTAACAGTAGTGTTGTAAGTGTGACACTTTTGTGATTTCATTTGCGAAAGTGTCGTGATTTGTGACACTACTTTCAACACTATGCCCAAAACAATAGGGAATCTTTGCTACCCTGCTGTAAATGAATGGTTTGGTCTTTTGGGCTGACATTTGGTGGGAAGAAAGCCACGATCCCACAGATGTGTCTTTTGGTGGTTTGGTGACAAAAATATTACAGGGCTGCAAAGTTACAGCACTCCAAAGTTGACTATTTTTCCCATAGGCTAACATTATGGCATCCACTGAACCTTTCGGGTTCGTTCTTCAAAACGTTTTGAAATATGGACTTTTAGTTGGAAGAATTCTTAGCCCCCACTCAGGGCTAAGTACAAAACTACCCAGGAAAGTCATAAATAATATGAGATTTTAATTTTTTCTATTTCATACAGTTCCTGAGATATAAGCAATTTAGCATTCCAGTGTTCATTTTCTGCTCTGAGGCCATTATAATGCATACATTCTTTGCATTCACCATGCTTTTGAATGCATCTTTTGGGGAAACAAAGTGGGTACATTTACATTACTGTTACAGTTAGCGTTTCTGCTTCTGTTTCTGTGACCATTTGCATCTCCGTTTCCGCTTACATCACCATGTGCATTACCCTTTGCATTTGCGCTTGCGTTACTGTTACTATTTGCATTTCCAGTACTGTTTTTGTTTGTGTTTGCATTTCCTTTGTGTAAGCCATGTCTATTACCATTTGTGTTTGCAAACGCACTTCCATTTGCGTTAGTTTCCAATTGCGTTACCATTAACGAAGGGACCCAAGCTCCCACCACCACATTCCATTCACTATTTATATCGCACATTCTCAAAAAGAAGGTGAATTCATAGCAAAAAACTCAATTTAATGCATCAGTTAGCATTGTTCCACAGTGACAAAAGCAAGGAAATTCGATGTTAGTGTTGCCACCCCTTGCACACCACGCCCACCTCACCCCCACCAACAGGCATTGGGCGTGTGTTGGGGTCATCGGTCTTAACTCTCAACCCATTCTCTATACTGCACCACCTCAGCTTGTTTACACATGGAATGGGGTAAGAGTTAGGGCCAATGACCCCAAAGCACACACTGATGCCTTTTGGTGGGGGAGGAATGGGCGTGGGGTGCAAGGGGGTGGAAAACCTAACATCAAATTTCCTTGCTTTTGTTGCTGTGGAACAACCCTAGCTGATGCATTAAATGGAGTTCTTTTGCCATGAATATCTATCTATCTATCTATCTATCTATCTATCTATCTATCTATCTATATACTATAGAGGCATGATAGTGCCACTATAGTTAGGGTTCAGTACCACATTTAGGTTAAATCTGAAATTTGGCAGCTTAATAACTTTGCCACCATATGACAGATTTACCTGAAATTTGAATGCATAGTTTGGTACCGTAGATCTCTGGATCTGCCAAGTGTCGTTATGGTCAGATGTACAATTGTGGAGCTACAGAGCACTGAAAATGCACAAATTACTCATTTTGTGCATTCTTTACTCACGCCTACAGCCCCTCAATGGTTTGTGCGACCGTCCAAAACCTTCAGGATCATGCAGCCAGGGTCCCTGATGTGGCTTTTTGAAGAGTTCATGAAAAGTATTAAGCAGTTTAAACGTTATTCTGAAAACACTTTTCCCATTATGTCTATGGAAAAGTTAAAATATGCGAAGTGTTACAAATGCACTTTTTTTGCAATTAACTCTTATTTTTCCATAACATAAACATAACCCAGCACTTATCATGGATGGATGATACAGATGATTTGTACAGTGAAGGCAAAATAACATACAGCCCCAATACAAAAAGGCTGAACAACAAAAAAAAAAAACAACCCATACCCCACCCTCCTCCCACCCAACTGCAGCAGGCACCTTACCATACCCTGCTGGGGTAAGAAACCATGTAAAGGCCATCATGGTCATATACTAAACTCTAGCCAAAGCTTATATAGAATACCAAAACCGAGGCAACGGCACAGCACTAATACTTTTGACCGAAAAAAGGCTATATCATAAAGGGGGGAGCTATATTAGAAGAAATGTTGCCAAGGGAATATTAATTTTACTGTAAGGGAGGGGATAAAAAAATAGAATCTAGTAATAGAGAGGAAAACATAGCCCATAGCCTATCCTGGGAAATAGAGTTTGACAGTTAAAAGGGGATTTTACCCCAAGAGTCTTCTGTGAGGAGATTAAATGGAGAAGGGAAAGAAGAGAGAGCAGTAAACTTAGCCTTAGTAACCAAATTTGCTTCTTAACTTTACCAAGAAGTCTCCCCAACAATTCTGAAACTTCTCACTGGCCTGGAAAATCCAGGCAACACATATCTCCGCATTTAGGGCATTGAGGAGTTCAGCCCACCATTCTTTAAATGAGGGTTCCCAGTCATCTTTCCAATGTTGAAGAATTAACAGCTTAGTAACCATAGCAACCATAGCTACTTGTATCTTTTGATAAAAAGTAGGGATCAGTGAGTACATACCTAACAGGCATGTATCCTCATTAAAAAAGGCAGCAATATTGAAGTATAGTGCCACCCATTGTTTAACAGAGTTCCATAGTTTAACAATTTTTGGACATGCCCATAATTTATGGTGTAAAGTGGCAAATTCGAACCCACAATCCCCACATTCAGCTGAGGATAATTTCTTAATCTGAAATAACTTGGTGGGTGTATAATATAGATTATGCAAAATATTGAACTGGATGTTCCTTAAACGGTCTTGTTTAGTTAAAACACAAATGTCTGTCCAAATCTTTTCCCAGGTTTTGACCGGGAAGGCTTTGTTATAATTGTTTTCCCAGTAGTAGGCTATAGGAGTAAACCTGGACATAATATGGGTCAACATTGATTTATATAACTTAGCTATTGCTTTACAGCTCTTGGATAATGCCCACAAGCTGCTTAGCATGGTTCCAACCCCTTCTGACCATGGAGGTTTCCCCAAGAAGTGATGAATACATTGGCATATTTGGTACAATTGAAAATAGCCCTCATGGGCCACTGCAAATTTTGATTGCAGTTCTGAAATAGATAAAAGAGATTTATCTGAGACAAAGCTCTCTAAATGTAACTTAATAGAGTAGTTACCTGGACAAGTTCGAATTGGGTTCTTGCCTATCTGTAAATGCGGATTATTTAGTAATGGTTGCCTTAGGTCCCTTAAGTTAGATTTCTGGAGCAAGGAACAAAGCTGATGCAAGGCCCTCATGTCCCAGCCCAGGGGAGTTCTTCATTTTCAAGGGAGCTTTGGCCCAAGGATATATAAAAGGGCCTCTAAGTCTATCTTGCAAGAATTTGCTTGCAGCCAATCTAGAAATAGCCAAGGAGGGGTGTTCGCTAAAGAGACTGTTATGGACAGCCAGTGCAAAAATCTATTAGCATGGATAGCTAAATAGTAGACATAAAAATCAGGTAATTGAAGCCCACCTAACCCTTTAGGGTAAGTAAACTTAGCATAAGCCCAATGTGGGGTTTTACCTTTCCAAAGAAAATCAGAGCAAATTCTATAAAGGGACATGAAGAAAGACTTTGGCAGGTAAATATTGAGATTACAGAGGGTAAAAATCTGGGCAAAATTGACATTTTAATAATATTAGCCCATCCCCAAAGGGACAGTGGTAGCTTATTCCACCTCGCCAAATCTTCTCTAGTAGTTTTACTAATGGAGCTAAGTTAAGGTCTTTAAGATTAGCAAGATCCCTAGATATCTTAATACCCAGGTAAGTTAAATATTCACTTTCCCACTGTAACCCCATAGATAGACTCAGTCTTTAGAAAGGAGAGGGATAGTGAGTAAACTACGGTTTTATTTCTGTTGAGTTTATAACCTGAAAAGAAACTAAAGTGGGAAATAATTTGTAACACTCGAGGGAGAGATTCCCTGCTATTTGATATATGAACAAGCAAATCATCAGTGAATAAGGATAGTTTACATTGAAGGTGCCACAAGTGTATACCCCTTATTGCTTCATCCAGTTTTAAAGCTCAGCTAAGGGCTCTATGTATAAATTAAATAGATAAGGGAAGGGAGGGCAATCCTGATGGGTACCCCAACATATAGGGAATATGTCAGAAAATAAGGTTGTTACACTGAATTCTAGCTTATGGGCAAGAGTACAAAACACGGATTTGATTAATAAAGGGTTGCGTGGAGGTCAAACTTTGTAGTGTTACAAACATATAGTACCATTCCACTCTGTTGAAAGCTTTTCTGCATCCAGGGATACCAACAGCCTCCAACTCAGAAGCCCCGAACGCAGAAATTAAATGAAATATCTTGTAAGGTGGTCTGCTAAGGCACGTCCTGCAACAAACCCTGCCTGTTCAGGACTCAATAAACCTATCCACACACTCACCAGTCTATTAGTCAAGACTTTGGAATAAATTTTTATATCTATGTTTAAGAGCGAAATGGGCCTATAGTTACTGATCACCGATGGATCTTTCCCGGTTTAGGTAGCAAAATTATTCTCACTTCAAATAATGATTGCTCATATTTGGAGTGGAGTTCCAAAATTGTACGGTTCCAGTAACAGGGAATTAAACATCCTTTAAAAGTCTTATAAAATAGACCTGTAAACTGTCTGGACCCGTGCCTTGTCAGGTTTTAGGAATCAATAACTGCTGAGATTTCTCTCTGGTAATTGGGGCAAATAGGAAGTTTTATTTTCCTCAGACAGAAGTGGTAGATCTGCCCTTTCCAGAAAAGCCCACATCTTTCTATCGTGATCCTCCAAACATAGATCTGAATATATAATGTCTTATAATAATCTCGAAATAGGGTTAATATCTCCGCAGGGTCGGTCACCATAGCTTCTGTCTGGGAATGTCTGAGAGCTGTAACCCATTTGGATGTGGATTGCTGTTTTAATTGCCAGGAAAGTAGTTTGCCTGCTTTACCTCCTTGACCAGTGTATGAAGCCTTTAATAAAGAAGCAGATCTCTCCACCTTCTCTAATAATGCGCTAGCATAAGTGGCTGGCAAAGTAGATAGCTCTTGCTCTTCTTTGTGTAAAAGCTTATTAGTCCCTTTACTTTCCAAATTTTTGATTTTTAGTAAGCAACTATTCAGGAGGTAGTTTTTCATTTTTTTTTTGGATTGTAGCAATGCGAATTAGCTCCCCCCACCAAGTTGCTTTCAAGGCTGCCCACACCTGGTCCACTGCAGGAATTGAACCCCAATTAAATTCTATAGTGTTTTGTATAAAGTTTTGGAGTTTTGCGATAATTTGGCTGTCTTTTAACAATCTATTATTCAGAGACCATGAGTGGGATTGGACTGGAATATTCGACAAAGCACTTTGCATTAGGATAGGAGAATGGTCTGAAATTACTTGAGGCAGGATCTTAACATCTACTATGTTAGACAATAACTGGTGGCTGGTTAAAAAATAATCAATTCAAGAATAACTTTTGTGAATTGGAGAAAAAAAGTTAAGTCTTTACTTAACAGGTTGAACACTCTCCATGGGTCCACAAGGCCTAGGAACAATATAAATTAATTTAAGGCTCTTTGTGCAAGTGAGGAGCTTTCCCTGCAAAAGGAATGGTCTAAGTTATTAGTTTGCACCAAATTCCAGTCACCTCCTATTATAAGAGGGTAGTGCAGAAAGGGAGCTAGAACCATAGCTAAGTGAATAAAAAATATGAGGATTCAATATTGGGGCCATAAACTGAACCCAAGACAATATCCAGGTTGCTTAATTTGTTATGACAAAATGAATCTCCTCAGAATCAGGGATAGATTCCACTAAGCTTACAAGCCCCTGAACATAGCCAAAATACATGAAGCTATAGAGGCTCTTCCTACTGATAAAGCTCCAGGCCCAGATGGCTATACAACCAACTTTTATAAAGCTTTTAGATCTCAATTGGGTACAATTTTACTTGACACATACAATTACATAGACAAATGTGGTTTATCAGACCTTAGCCTCACGAGGCTATTATACGTAGTGCTCCCTAAACCGGATAGGGACTCTACATTATTGCAATTATCGCCCAATATCACTTATAAATATAGACATGAAGATTCTAGCTAAAATTCTGGCTAATAGGATGGCCAAGGTTGGCACACACTAATTAGCCCTAAGCAAGTTGGATTTGTGGCCGGGCGCCTTTCATCAGATCACTTACGTAAAATTTCTCACCTCATTTCTGCGTCCAGGGACTCCAACACTCCAGCAGCCTTGGTGTCCCTGGATGCAGAAAAAGCCTTTGATCAGGTTTCATGGGAATATTTGTTTGATTTACTTCCGAGATATCGAATCCCGAAACAATTCATAGAGTGGGTTAAAATACTTTACTCGCATCCCTCCGCCCGGGTATTATGCAACGGAGTCCTCTCACCATCTTTTCCCCTTCAACAGGGCACAAAGCAAGGTTGCCCCCTCTCCCCCTACCTATTTAATTTATTCCTAGAACCACTAATTAGGAAGATTAATCAATCCATAGCAATATCCGGTATGTTGATCAACCAGTTTCAATATAAGCTATCGGTGTATGCCGATGATATTATGCTCCATGTTACAAACCCATCCATATCTATACCAGCCACCCTCACCATTATTCAAGAGTTTGGGGAACTCTCTAACTATAAATTAAATGTTGCTAAAACAGAAGTAATACCACTAAATAACTATACCCTAAAAACAGATGTTGATAAACTTGGGCTCACCTGGGTAAGGGATAAAATAAAATACTTGGGCATATACTTGTCTCAATCTAATAGCAAAATGAGGCAACTTAACTTGGATCAATTATTCATAAATATTAGGTCAGATTTGAATCATTGGGCACTACTCCCTGTTTCCTTGTGGGGACGTATCAGCATTATAAAAATGAATGTTTTGCCCCGCTTGTTATACCCCCTTCAAATGTTAAATCATTCCCTCCCTCAATCATGGTTTCTCCAAGTGCACAACACCATTTCAAAATTCATTTGGAAAAATAAGTCACCTCGAAGAGCAATTGTTAAACTACAGAGACCTAAAGAACGGGGCAGGCTACATGTCCCCAATTTTTATCACTACTACCTGGCCATTAATTGTGCCATTATTTCACAATGGCTAATACCTTCAGAAGATCCCCCACTGTGGTTACAAATAGAAAAGCCAA
This sequence comes from Neoceratodus forsteri, assembly GCA_016271365.2. Lineage (NCBI taxonomy): Eukaryota > Metazoa > Chordata > Ceratodontiformes > Ceratodontidae > Neoceratodus > Neoceratodus forsteri. The sequence goes on from CM028138.1 coordinate 512,526,050, forward strand.
TATGTAATGCAGCTGGAGTAGATATTTAGAGTCTTCCCTATCTGAGTACCAATAAAGTTCCCAAACAGTGTAAAAACATGCCTATCATGGCCTCTATTCGGATATAGGCACAGATGAACAAAACTTTTGGGGTTTTATTAACGAGGGACTTATCGCAGCCCCTCCTTAAAAACCCTAACTTCAAAATAGGAGGCAAAGTTATCACCACGTCTACTTGGCCGGTGGATTGTGGCAATACGGTGGCAGACTTAGTTGAAAATCACAAATTACTTGCTTTTTCAGCTATCAGGACAAAATATAAATTACAAGCTTTCCTCTGTTTCAAATATCTTCAAATCTCCCATGTTCTAATACAGCATTTCGGCAGTGGTCTTTGGGACAGGTATATGCTTGGCCCTATATTGAACTCGCTTCCCAGGAGACCATCGTCCCACTATGTCGCCTTTTATTATAAAGAACTTCAGTCAATAGGTAGTGAACTAGAAGGTGCTCCCTGTTACACGTGGGACAGGTCCCTCCCCTCTACTTCTCAGGTACCCCGCCAATGGTGACAAATCTGGAAAAGACTATATAAAGATGTTAGGTGGGATCGGTATAGACTGCTTCAATTTTATGTATTGCATGACCTATATTACACACCTGTTAAACTCAATAAAATGGGGCATTATCCAACTGAATTGTGTACCAGATGTAGATCCCAGAGAGGTACACTTCTTCATATTCTCTAGGAATGTGATAAAGTTACCCCATTCTGGGCTGCCATTCGATCCAAACTGGACCCCACATTGGGGCTACAGAATGCTTTCCAACCAGAAATTTGTATCTTGGGAGACTCAAGAGAAATTCTGATAGGAAACCAAAGGAAACACATGTCTTTGATATCTCTGTGTGCCAAGAAAATTGTACTACGCCATTGGTTGGATCAGCAAATTCCCACGTACACAGAATGGCACAAAGAAATTCTTTTTGCTCTACAAGCAGAATATTTTATAGCAAATATATCCAAACATAGTAATAATTATCAGAAGGTGTGGACACCCCTACAAACTATTATCCATTTAGGAGAGCTTAATATAGATTTAGATCTGATATAGTTCTGTGCAAGTTAATGATCAAGCTCCTTTTATTTTCTTTTTTTTTTTTTGCTTGTCTGACTATTCCTTCTACTATCTTGGAAGAAACTACCTTAGTTATACATTGTAGTGGTGATGTGGGAGGGCGGGTGGGGGTGGAAGGAATAAAAGATCTCATCAGTACTATTATATTACAGTATGTTTTAGTAGTTAGATACTCTTGTTAGATAATCTAATAGTACCTCAACTTTGCCAGTTAGGGTCACCAATGTTGAAGATGCCATAACCTGTAGTTTCATATACTAATGGATATGCACAGTGTCTCGTTATGTACTACGGTTGTTTGCTCAAGTGTCTGTATAAGAAGACTGTATAACATACTATAAGTGTATCGTGACTTTTAGTGTTATTATAATAAAGCATATTAAATTAAAAAAAAAAAAAGATTCCACTAGCGTAAAAGGAATTTTTTTTGCTAGGAGCAAAGCTATCCCCAATTTTTTAGAATTAAATCCGGAGCCAAAAACCTGGCCAACCCAACTCTTCTTAAAGTGGTGCAGTTGCTCTGGGGGCAAGTGTGTTTCTTGCAGAAACACAATTGCAGGGTCGTACTTAGCAAGGTGCTTTAAAATCTCTTATTTCTTCTTATTGTCTCTCTCTTCCTCCCTTTATATTCCAAGAAATAATATTCAAACAATTAGACATAACAGTATCTGTAGCTGTGCCATTTACCAATAATTAAATAAAGGCCTGCAGTGCTGCCCTCCCCCCCAAGCAGAAAAGAATGAGAATCCCAAAAACCATAGCCCACCCCCTAAATTAAAAAAAACACCAATTTTAACTTATTTACAGAGCTATATACCCAGGCCCATAGTCTACGCCATACCATATGGTCCATGGTGCTCTCAAAAGAGTGAGCTCCCCTCCTCCGCCTCCCTCCAAACTGGAAGACTAAACTAAAAGGAGTTAAAGGGACAACCCCCTACTTGTCTTAGCAGAGAGACTCACCCCAAACTACTATTATTGTATATAATATTCACATAGTTTCATACCCCAAGCATCCTTTGTCCCTGTGATCACATTAAGAGAGAAGGGGTACAAGGGGGTAAATCAAATATAATTCAAATACAATACTGTGATTGTCCCCCACTTATTCAAGCTATAATCTAGTATTATTTAAATCAGATATAATTATGTCCATGGATGTCTCTATGGCAGTAGAGAGCTACAGGGTGCATGGCAAATCTGTGCCTCCTTACCCTCTATCTATACCCCTTACCAACTTAAATGGGAACTCAATAGAATTTCCTTGCACCCGTGGACCGATTAATTGTCGAGTTGTAGATCAAGGTTCGTTAGGGGTTAACGCCAGAAATTGTTTAGTTTCGAAAACCAGAGAAGTTAAAATATGTAACATGAAAAGGATCCCTTCAGAGAAACAATCTATAAAAAAGCGATCGTACTTCACAGCTTCTGAGACAATATTTAAGTTTTAAGTGAAACAGCCGATAAGTTACTAAAGTAACATTAATTGAAATACACTCTGTAGAGATTTAACCAGAAGAGAGAGCTCTTAACACAGAGCAAAGATTCGGGATAATCAAAACTAGAGTAACTCTGAAGCTGAAGGGAAAAAAGGTGCTGCACAAATAAACAGTTCTTCTTGCTAAGCGTATACATAATAATATACCACCATCTACTGGTCAAAGACAGCTGTCACAACCCTTGCCTCGCAGTACCGATCTATCAAAATGAGAAGGGGGTGATAAAACCTGAAATGTTTAAACTAAAATACTGTTGTCCCAATACAAATACCTCTATTGAGATGAGACAAAGGGCTTTTTTCATTACAGTCATTTCAAGGAGTAGCAGTCTATTAATCGGTATTCTACACCAACATAGAAAATCTTTTAGAAGATTCTCAGCCCAGGCTTCAGGTTCCTTATAGTTAAGCTGATACCCTCTCACTTAGGAAACAGGTCTGGATAACATTTCTTCAAGGCTTTAACAGCTTCTTCCACGTGTCAAAACACTTTGATCCTTCCTTTAAGGCCACCTCTAGTCGAGCTGGGTACAGCATACGATGTTTTGTACCTGCTGCCCATAATTTTGAAGTGACAGGGGGATAAGAGGCTCGGAGCTGGTGGGTTTTTAAAGTCAGATCAGGAACCAGCCTCAATTTTTTACCTTCCCATAGAATAGCTGGTAGCTTCTCTGTTAATAAACTCTCGATCCAAGTAATTCAACAACTTAAATATTATAGGTCTTGGTGGGTCAGACAGAGCTAGCTTAGCTCTCAGGGACCTATAAGCTCTTTCTATAATGAACTCTGGACCATTTGGAGAAGGTCCCACCGTTTTCTTCAGAAATTTCAATAGAAACAGAATAGTGTTCGGTCCTTCTTCTCCTTCAGGCAACCCTATTAAAACCAGGTTATTCCTCCTATTCCTTCCCTCAAGATCTTCGAGCAGATCCTCGATTTTTGTCAGGGATTTTTTAACTTCCACTAGCTCTGGTTCCATTCTGTTCTGTTTCCTCTCAACTGAGGCTATTCTTGCTTTGGTATCAGTGACCCTCTGGGCTAACTGGGTGAGTGCTGGCTTAAAATCAGCCACGTCATCAATAAGCTTCATCAAGGCTTCCTTAATCGATGTGAGCTTGGAATAGATGTGGGAGGGTGACAGTTCCTTCAATATGCTTTGGGGAGAAGAACTACATCAAGGTAGCTTAGCTTCTGACTCCTGCACGGCCTCTTGTTGATCCGGTAATTTAGACATGTTGCAAATTCTTTTAGCCCTCTATTTAAACCACTACTGATTCTGGCACTTGTTAACAGCCAAATAATTAGAAAAGAACGATCATAGAAGGAGGTTATCCGCAATTATGAGGCAGGAAAAGTGGAGCTCCGACAAATGTGTCTTACCCTCTGCACAACATCACGTGACCATCTACAAATGCACTTTTAACTTTCTTAAATGACCCTTGTAGTGTCACATTTCAGCCACCTTATTTTCAGTTGGTGGTCATAGAAATGCTTGCAATTTAAATTTGGGACCCTCTAGGGACACAATGCATGTTGTGCTCACCTAGTTGAGCCCTGAGGATGCTAGCCATGTCTTTTTTGGTGGGGGGTAAAACACCCCAAAAATATGCTTTTTAAATTTTTGTGAAAAGTAGTGTCGCAAAGTACTTTCACATATGCAACACTTTCATGATTTTATTTTCAAAAGTGTCATGATTTGTGAAAGTACTTTGCGACACTATGGCCAAAACAATAGGGAATCTTTGCCACCCTAGTGCAAAAGAACAGTTTTGTCTTTTGGGCTGAAATTTGGAGGGAGAAAGCTAAGATCCCAGAGATGTGTCTTTTGGTGGTTTGGTGACAAAATATTAGAGAGCTGCAAATTTACAGCACTCTGAATTTGATGATTTTTCCCATAGGCTAACATTACGGCATCCACCGTGCTCTTCGGGGTCTGTATCTTGAAAATGGTTCGAGATACAGACTTTTCGTCAGAAGAATGCTTAGTCCCCCACTAGGGGGGATAAGCACAAAACTAGCCTGGAAAATCATAAATAATATGAGATTTTACATTTTTTTCTATGTTGTACAGTTCCTAAGATATAAGGAATTTAGTATTCCAAGTGATCATTTTCTGCACCGAGGGCCATTATTATGCATACATTCTTTGTATTCATTGTGCTTCTACATGTACCTTTTTGGGAAAAAAGGGTATGCATTTGATTTACTGTTACCGTTAACATTTTCCGCTTGCATTTCTGTTACCATTTCTGCTAGTGTTTCCATTTACTTCACCGTGGGTGTTACCCTTTCGTTTGCATTTGCATTTGCATTACTGTTACTGTTTGTGGTTCCATTACCATTTTTGTTTATGTTTTCTTTTGTGTCACTGTGTGCTTTACCATTTGCATTTGTTTACGCATTCGCATTTGCGTTTCTGTTTTCATTACTGTTTCCTTTGGCATCATCATTGGTGTAACTGTAACCATTTGCATTTCCAATTGCGTTACCATTACCGTTTGTGTGTTCATTACTGTTTGTGTTTCCGTTGGCCTTAGCTTTGGCATTTTCGGTAGCATTTTCATTTTCAAGTGTGTTATTGTTTTCTTCTGCGTCTCCACTGCCATTACCATTTGTGTTTCTGTCTGTGTTTCTGTTACTGTTTGCATTTTTGTTACCATTTTTGTTACAGTTTGCATTTCTGTTGCTGTTAGCATTTGCGTTACCATTTGCGTTACCATTACTGCATTCATTTACATTTGCACTTGCATTTCTCCTGCCGTTTGTGTTATCATTTCCATTTGCATCACCGTGTGCGTTACCATTTGTGCTTGCATTTCCATTACCATTAGCATTACTGTTTTCTTTTACCTCACTGTTGCCATCACCATTTGCATTAATGTTACCATTTGTGTTTTTGCATTTTCGCAGTGCACTGCAAAAAAAGTTTTCCTGTTTTTCTGCACTATCTTCCCTGATGCATAGCTCAACTAGTTCACATAAAAAGACCTTTGTTCAAGGAACATGCCAGTTTTTGTTTGGTGAAAACGTGTTGTTCCGTTCCAGAGTTATTGCCATTTGAAGTTGCCCCCCCATGGTTACAGATTTTTCAGCCTCCAGGTCTGGCATTTTAGTGCATTTTTGGCTGTGATTTCCATCATTTTGTGGTGGAAGACTTCTTAAAGGTGTAGAAATGTAAAAAACTGAATATCTCTGAAATGGTTTAGTCTTTTCTCATGAAATTTGAAGGGTGTTGAGTGGTTGTCCTGGGGATGTGAATAATGCTGTTTACATGTTGGAAAAATAATTCAATGCAGAGATACTGCTTGACACAGTTAACATTTTGTGCTTAACATTCTGCATGGTGCTACTGGCTTGAAATTTACAGAGCAGGTAGCCCTAGTTGTAAGAAGGTTGCTTGTAGTGGTATAGTGCATAAAATATTAACAGGTGTGGAATTATGCCACTCTTATGAATTAAAATGTGGTTCATTATGCTTCAATAACTTCTGAATCGTGTGTTTGATTTGCCTGGCATTTGGAATGTACAAAGATTTATAACACATTGTCGACTGTGACAATTTTTGTGTCTCTGGTACTTACAGTTGCTGAATTGTGCATGTTACGTTGTTTGCTCGTGGTGCTGTGTGACCTTTGAACAGATGTACACACAATTCTGGACACATGATGTGCTATGGTACATATCTTCTTCTAAAAATTTTTGGCACCCCTATGCAGTTTTCCCAGTGTGATGCTGTGCAAGTGTTGAACAGATTCAGATAACATTTGTTATACATGTTGTGGTATGGTACATGTCTTCATTTACCATTTTCATTTCAGTCGGTCATACAGTTTTTACCCAGTGAAGTGACAAAAATTCACATGGTTGGGCCACGCGCTCCCACCACCACATTCAATTCACTATTTATAATGCACATTCTCAAAAAGAAGGAAAATTCACGGCAAAAAACTCTGTTTAATGCATCAGTTAGAATTGTTCCACAGCAATAAATGTGAAGAAATTCTGTGTTAGGGTTGCCACCCCTTGCACCCCACGCCCACCCCACCTCCACCAACAGACATCGGGGTGTGCCTTGGGGTTGTTGATCTTAACTCTCACCCCATTCTCCTATACTGCACTGCCTCAGCTTGTTCACACATGGAATGGGGTGAGAGTTAGGGCCAACAATCCCAATGCACACCCCAATGTCTGTTGGTTGGGGTGGGCATGGGGTGCAAGGGGTGGCAACCCTAACATCACATTTCCTTGCTTTTGTCACTGTGGAGCAACCCTAACTGATGCATTAAACAGAGTTTTTTGCCATGAATATAGATAGATAGATAGATAGATAGATAGATAGATAGATAGATAGATAGATGATAGATAGATAAATTGATAGACAGACAGATAGATAGATAGATAGATAGATAGATAGATAGATAGATAGATAGATAGATAGATATAGATATAGGTATCGATATAGATACAGATGTAGATATATATGTATACAGCATAGTGGCATGGTAGTGCCACTATAGTTAGGGTTGAGTAGCCCATTTAGGGTTAAATCTGAAATTTGGCAGCTTAATAACTTTGCCACCATATGACAGATTTGCCTAAAATTTGGAATGCACAGTCTAGTACCATAGATCTATGGACCTGCCAAGTGCCATTATGGTCGGATGTACAATTGTGGAGCTACAGAGCACTGAAAAACACACAAAATATAAATTTTTGTGCATTCTTTGCTCGCGCCTACAGCCCACACAGTTTGTGCGACTGGTCCAGAACCTTCAGGGATCATGCAGCCAGGGCCCCAATGTGCCTTTCGAAGATTTTGTGAAAAAATATTAAACAGTTCAAAAATTATTCAAAAATTACTTTTCCCATTATAGTCTAAGGGAAGAGTTAACAAAATATGCAAAAGTGTCAAAAATGCACTTTTTACTTTCGCAAATGACTCTTGTAGTGTCGCAAATCGGCCATCTTGTTTTCAGTTGGTGGTCACAGAAATGCTTGGCATTTAAATTTGAGACCCACTAGGGACACAATTCTTGTTGTGTTCACCTAGTCGAGCCCTGAGGATGCTAGCCATGTCTTTTTTGGGGGGTAAAATACCTCAAAAACATGTTTTTTAAATTTTGATTATTAATTAGTAGCAGTCACTTAGTGGATCATGGAGGACTGACCAGCTGACAGCAGGCGTTTAAAGCAGCCAAGAGTCATTGTAAAATCAGTCAGCTTTTGAAAGCAGCACAGAGGTCAGTGAGGAGGGGACAAATACGTGTTTGGAGAGCAAGCCCCTCACTGTTTAATGTTTTTAACAATTGTCTCAGTTGATTTCATATGGCATGGGTTTAAACTGTGTGAGCAAGAGGTGCACTCATAGGTGATACAGTATATATTAGCATCCATTGATATAACGAAAAGGGAGTTGTAATGAATGTATGTTATGGCTCCCATTCTGTGTCTTACAGTGCGAGAGTACTGTATTTATTTTTTTTAAATGCATGTCTTACTTTTGATAGTTTTGAGTTTAGTAGACTTAAAATGCACATGCGCTTTACTGTCAGCTAACCTGCTTGTCTGACTGTTATGCGCATTCTCATCCCAAAGTCCAGTTTCAAAAGGGCTTTCCAATGCTCATTTTATTAAAATATACCATGTCGTTGTGTGAACACATCATCTGCTTCAGAAACTCATTCTTACTTCATAAGTCTTGAAAAATAATCAGGTCTATTAAAAGCATGAGTTAACGGACAGCAGAAATGTGTTCAGATATCTTTCTTTGTCCTCACCTGCCTCGGCCCCCCTTCCCCGCAATATGATACAGTTCACTTGCAATGTTTGGGTTTATGATTCATTAGTCCAAAATCTCACCCACACTCACAATAACCTGAAATAATGCCATTTGTTTAGTGCATAAAGAGAAACAGCACTAAAAAAATCGAATCTAACCAAAGCACGAGTCAAATAAGTGTCAGCTGAACTGCACCTAGCATTGACTTCATTTTGCATACAACTTACAAGTGGCTTTCACTTTAACAAAAAACCTAAACATTTCATGCAGTCGAGGGCAGTGAATGTATGTATGCATGTATGAAAGCATTTCACTCAGTCTGTGTAAGATACATGATAGGTGCCAGGAGCAGCCTTGTTTTGGAAATTTTTTTTATCTTCACAGGCAATAACTGGAACTTGTTACACTACTATTTTTAAAAACATCCGCCGTTATCAGGCTCTACATGCTAGGTTAACATTGGTTAATGTAACCCTGTTAGAACCATGGCAGTCAATCAGATTACTTTAAATTTCCCTGCCTTATAAAAATTTAAATTATGTTAATTCTGACTCATAATGTGAGGGGGAGGGTTTGCCAATGTTGGAGATCTTATACAATTCTGGTTACCATGTTGTCCAGGTTATGTTTATGCATCCAGCTTGAGCTCTGGGCGATGTTAATTCCCAAGTGCTTAATTAATATAGGGTTCCATGAGCCTCCCCATTGCAAAATCAGTTATTTCCAGATTTGGCAATTGAGAGGCATTATACATGTTTTGGAGAAGTTGAGTTTATGACCCAACAGTCTGCCAAAGTGATATATCAGCTGGAATGCTGCCTTGACAGACTGCTATGGTTTAAATAGGTGCAGCAGCATATCATCTGAATAGGTGGAGATTTTATAAGGGTTTCCCCCCACTTACACTCTTGTGATATTCTGATCCATTAGAATACTCCATGTGAGGGGTTCCAAATATAGGTTGAAGTGGATGGGGGGAGTGGGCAACCCTGTTGGGTCCCTGTCTCTAGCTTGAAGGGTGTTGAAATTGAGCCATTACACCATATTCTGGCTGTAGGATTGGAATACTGCAATTTAATCCAGGTGATAAAGGAATGAGGGAACCTAAAGCCCTCCAAAGTTGCAAATAGGAAAGGCCATGAGACCCTGTCAAAACCTTCTATGCATCCAGTGAGAGTAACAATGCTGGTTCTGGTGAGTCTCTAGATGTGGAGATAATGTGGGCTAACTTTCTAAGGTGGTCTGTAGCCAATCTACCTTGCATAAAGCCAACTTGTGGTGGACCAATTAGGTTTTGCCACACTTTGTTGATCCTGGCTGATAACACTTTGGCCAGTATCTTAATGTCCATGTTCATGTTTAAAAGGAATATGGGCCTATAACTGCTTAACAATGTGGGGTCCTTGTCCAGTTTAGAAATTAGGGTTTTTAACACTTCCTGAAAGTTTGGGTGGAGGGTGTGAGTCTGTTTAACTTCCTAGAACAATTTGGTCAGGGGCTGTGAAACTTCTATACAAAAGGTCTTATAAAAATTAGGGGAAAACCCATCAGGCCCTGGTGCTTTGTCCATGGGCTGGGTTGTGATTGCCTGTTTGACCTCAAATGTTGTAATATTTGCTTCTAGCATTTGCTCTTGGTCATTTGTGATCGGGGACAAATTTGCTCCCTTGAGAAATTGCTGTTTCTCAGACAGAGGTGGTTCAGCATCTGCTTTGTATAGGTCAGACAGAAAACACTGGAAGGTGCCTGCAATGTCTCTAGGATTTGTGAGTGTTTTTCCAGTTTTGTTGCTGACCATTATAATGACCCTCTTAGCTTCCTGTTGCTTCAGTCTGAGTGCAAGCAACCTTCCTGCTCTCTCTCTCACACAGATCTATATATTTTGTCTTGACCCTACATATGGCATATTGTTCTTTTTCCCTCAACAATTCACCATATTTTGCCCTTGCAATGTTAAGTTTGGTGTTGAGATTATTTGATTTCTCCCCAGATACCTTCTTCTTTAGTTCCTGTATAGTAGAGCGAAGTAGCCTTCCATCCTGTTCCCTTTTCTCCTTCCTTGTGGAGGCTAGCCTTATTAGTTCCCCTCAGACTGTACAATTAAAAGCACCCCAGAGGGAATTATTGCTGGAGGCTGTGGATGTATTTATTTCAAAGTATTGTGCAATACAGTCTTTAATTTTCTCCAAGCTTTTGGGGTCTTTAAGAAGACAATTATTAAGCCTTCTAAGTAAATCCCTATCAGTGGTTTGAGTGGGTGGAAAGGATAAGACCACAAGTGCATGGTCAGAGATAACTTTATTTCCAACCACACAGTGTGCAGTGACCCAGAGTACATCAGCACTAATGAGGAAAAAATCCTGTCTGGAGTGGGAGTCATGTGCCATGGACCAGTATGTAAATTCCTTGCCCATGGGGTGTAATACTCTCCACACATCTACTAGGCCAAAAGAGTCCTGTATTTCCCTCAAGGCTCTCTGCTGTCAGGAGGTTCAAACCTCACTCTCAGGTTCTTGGCAATAATGGACATACAATGAATCACAAACACATTGCATAAGAGTAATAAAGCTTGTTTATTACTACCAAAAGGAAAATCACAGATGCCCCAAGCAGTTCTTACCAATAGGAACTGGGAGCCAATGCTAAGTGTTCCCTATACCTCAAGGAATTTCTGTGTCTCCTGTGGTCTTCAAGGTAGAAGACATAGGGCCAGATATTCAAAACTTTGCGCTGGGCAAAAATCATTTGCGCAGGTTTAGCGCGGGATTAGCGCGGGTCTGCCATATTCAAAAGGCCAAATAGCTCGGGCAAACTGCATTAGCGCCAGGCAAAAGTATAATGTATGCAAGGGGCAAACTGACATGAATACAAGCGCAATGCTATATTCAGTGGCTAGCGCCGCGCTAAGGTAGTTTTAAGCGCGACCTAGCAGCGACAGTTAGCGCGGTGTGAATTACCACCACAAAAAGCTGGTCTTAATCCTGGGCAATCAGCTTTATGCAATATAAATGGCTGTGCGGGGATGTGCTGGGTTTAGCGCGGGTCTTGCGTGACCCTAATACATAAATATAACACATAGATAAAGCCAAACATAGTGGAAGCTTGCGCAAACCAATGGCATCACAATGATGCCAACATCTGCCACCAGTCCCAGCCATGCCAGGCGGTAAGTGGTGACCCTGCTGCCAGTGGACAGCATGGCAGTGTATACATACAGCACACACCTGCTGACCACACATATCTGTGGACAAGAACAGATGCCAGCACACATATGCAGCACTGTGGGCATGGGAGGATGTTGAGGGAGTGTGTGGGTGGCCAGGCTGTGCCACAGACCAAGTGTGGCCACAAGGCTGGGACTCAGCATGCAGTGCACATGGGCCAGTATTGGAATACCCCCAACACTAGTGTGCCTTTCGGATACTATATGCCCCCAGCCACATACCACACAGCTGTACAACTGCCACAACACAAAGCCAGATCGTACATGTCACCGTGGGCATCACATGCCACAGGTACAGCATCTGTGGGTCACACAACAGTGTAACAGTAATGTCGACTGTCAGTAAACACCTGCAGGTTGGGCCTGTCACTGTGTACAGTGCAATCAGCATCACTTGCCCTACACACCATAGGCAGTGCTTCGTCCCTCACACTACTGTCTCCTTGCTACTGTAGTGTCTGCTGTGCACTGTAGCATGCCCTACAGTGTGACAGTTGCATGCAGCACCACCACCACCTGTGCCTATGCTGTCCTGTCCCTGAGGTACAATATGCTATGCTATGCTATGCTGTACTGTTTACCTGTAGCCTGCAGCTATCATTGTGCACTGCCAGACTTACCTACAGATGGAGCTGCGGTTGGACCTTGTCTGCCCTGTACTTCCAGACTGACCTACAGGTGGCTCTATGGGACCCTGCAGTAACGCTAGGCAAACTGTGTGCAAATCAGGGTATAATGAGATGCTAATCCAGTTGTTTGCCCAGAGACTACCTAAGTAGGCTCATTTGCATAGCACTTTTGAATATGGCACATTTTAGCTCCAGGCAAGCGTGTTTGCTCCAGGCTAACTTTAGCTCCGCTAATGTGTTAGCCTTGGCCTTCTTGATACGAGATATTATACAGTTTTGATCACTGTTCTTTCACATCTGCTGCTTCCTGCAGCTGTACTGAATCCATGCATTTGCTGGCACACACATTGGCCACGTAGTTCGTCTGTACCTGCCCTCATGTTTCTGTGTACTGTGTTGTTGTTGTGGGTTGCACTTCCTGGTTGCTTTATTCAGTGCTGTCTTATTCCAGGGCTATTTTTGCCCTGCACTCCCAGCCCAGTTTGCATGGCCTCATTACCATGCCATATTCGGAAGCTGTTTGCCCTGGGCTATTCCTTTTGAATATAGCGTGCTCTGTGCTCCGGGCTAAGTTTGCCCGTTGGGCAGTGCTAATTTTGCCCCGGGGCAAAGTTTTGAATATCTGGCCCATAATGTCTTACATGATATACCTAAGATAACTACCATGGTTACTGTAAGGCAGAAACATTTCTAGTTACAGAGATTAGCCCTATTGGCTAAATTAGAGGTGGCTTCTTAGTCCAAGATAATATTATACAATTGTGTTATAGTCATCACTTTGTAGAAACAAAGGGGTACAGTTTGTACATAGCTGTGTAGTAATATAAGTCATCAGTAGATGGTAATGCCGATTCATACATCATAATCATTACAAGGACACAGATGTCCTAACTTCTTGTAAGCAAGAAATACATGTGTATATTAGAAAGTAAAGTGTATAGCAATAATGTGCATACATATCCTGACATCTACTCTTATACGGTAGATGCCAGTAGCCCTATATGTGAGTATATCATATATCTAAATGCTACCTGTCTGCAGTGTACTTCTGGGGGTACCAGTCAGGGACCTTGTGTAACATTCCCTCCCTTGTTGCCTCAGAAGGGGCAACACAAGCAAGAATAAGGAAGTGGAGAGGGAGCAGGGGTCATTTACAGACCTTACACACTAGCCTTGTAAAAGAACTCCAGCTGCTCGTGGTGTTGGTGTAGTGAGCACCGTAGGCAGCAAAGCATATTAATTTGAAAAAATATCACAAATGCTTGTATAATAACAAAACTTTTAAAGGTAATCTCTAACCAAGTGTTAGTAAGTGCATTATTCAAATTACCATCATTAATGAGGGTGAGTATGGCCTCATCTGCTTTGGAGATATTACTGCTGATGTGGATGAGATGGGTGTCTTTCCTGTCTAAAAGTGATTTTTAATGTCAAAGTTAAAGGATCAATGTGTACATTAAAATAAGGTAAATACTCTGAAAGAGTGAGCAGACAATCAGAGTTACTAACAATGATATCAGGGTCCATAAGGCAGACAGGAGTAATAACTGTGTGCCCAATAATAGTTGTCTGATGTGGGATGAAACAAAAATTGGGAGCATCAATAGAACAGGTCCGTTCTCCTTACTTAAAACTTTTGTAATTAGTTACTACACAATATTCACCATCTGAATTATATTGCATTGTCACTGTAGGCAGTCTCTGTTTTTGCAACTGTACTGGGCAAGTACAAGTCTGTTTTGAAATCCATGTTGACAGGCAGTGAACCTCCTTCCGATAAGACTGGTACAATTTGGAATCGTCTGGAGTAGATGTTGAGTCCTGGTATTCTGTGCCATTAGTGGTGGTGTCATCATCTGTGGAAAAGGACCAGTTGATACTGTCTGGGGAATAGTCACATACAGGTTTAATAACATCAAAAATGTCACATTGACACAAATAAATATACACTTTCTTTGCACAGACGTCAGTGTGCGGTGAGACCCATGCGTCTAGAAGAGGATGGAAAACCAATAAAGGAGGCAAATTGAGATGTTCTTTGTAGATGTCTTCATCAAGGTGCCCAATGGAGTGTACAGATTCGAGTTTATCAAATATAGCTGTAGTAGGATCAAAACGTGGTAAAGAAACAGTGAAAGACACAAACATAGTATCCTTAATTGAACATTTCTTAGAAGTAAAACAAGGACCAGTATTAGGGTGCTTGGTCACAAAACACAAATTCCTAGCAGTAGAAATTGGAATAGTTAAAGACTGTAGCATACACATGGCAACACAGTTAGGGGATTTGCAGCAAGGACAATACCATTTAGAGATACCGCTATCATGTATGATATCAGGGATTCTCCTGGATTCTACATAATGGAAGAGGTTGTTGATGGTAGTGATAATGTAAGAGCCATAGACTGAGCATAATATTTCATGGACCATGTATTGCTTATCTGCTTCTTTATTGTTTTGTGCAATTAGTGCATTAATCTTATCTTTAGAATCTGAAAATGCCTTAGCAAAATCGTGCATATTGTATACAGTGTATCTTTCTTCCTGACTAAGGCCATCCACACCATGCAATAATGGGGCATGATGTCATTAATCATACCAATTTGAAACTTCTGTGAGTGTGCTTTAATAGTAGCAATGTCTGCTTTATTCCAGAGAAACATTGCAGTGCCAAAAACACCAGTGAGGGTATCTGTGGCACCAGTGACATCAGATGTGTCATGTGTATTTCTTTTATGACTTTGATCATCCATTATCAGGTTTTCTCTTAAAATTGCCTCTATGCTCGGTGGTGTGTACCCCTGCAATAGGGTCTTGGTTACAAATCTGAAAAGCTGCTAAGCTATCATGTTACAAAGTACTTTAAAACAATGCTGTATTAGTAGTATGACACATACCAAATTCTTTCATATTCCAGAAAGTCAAGTTAAACAAAATGGGTATGTGCATAAATTGTAAGTTATTAATAAGAGAACCAGGTAATGCAATGGCTGTGAGACCACTGCAAGGACCAGGGGTTTGTTTTGGACATTCCAAAAGCTGTTTCTCAGTAGGGGGTTGTGAGGGAATTTTTATATATCCTAAAGCTATATTTGCTATTAAATGCCTTGAAGCTATGCTTGCTTTGAAAGCCATGCTGTAACAAAGTCATAATGAATGTAGTAGAAATTTGTGAGTTCATGTTTTCTTTTTTTAAGGGTTATAGAATTTGTACCAAAGTTACTTGAGGTACATTTGTAAAAACACAAAAATAGATAAAACTGAGCAGAACTGGTTGTACCAGCCTAAATAATGGGCTTGGACAAAATATAAAGATAAGAGCATGCCTGGGCAAAATATAAAAATAACAGCACGGTAGCATTGAAGCAAGCTGTACGTTGCTATGGTGTGAGGAAACTCATTGTCTCTCTCAGGTCAGCTTGACCCAGGCATATGTATCAAGCAGTGTTGGGAAAGAAATGGAATAAGTAGTGGAAAAGTACCTCATACATAAACTTGTTTTCTTTTTCCTGTTACATTGCTGAAAACTTGTTATGCTGTCTTACGATTGGCTTATACTGAAATGTTGGTATTTTCAAGATAAGAAGTGCAAAATCTAGCTTATAAAAAGCTGCTGTAAATTGTAATCGGAGAACTTCTCCGTTGTAGAAGTCCCACATGCATGTGTGTTTGATCAAATAAGCGACGTTAAGACAAACCCAGTGGTGTGGTTTTTGCTCCCGCGGACGACGGAGAGGTTGCTCAGGTAATACTTACAGTGAGAGAATTTGCGATCACAGTTTTGGCATAGTCGGCAGGATGAGTTCTCGTCCGTGTCACCTCATGATCGGGTTGTTTCCTTGGACAAAAGAAGGACATTTTGTGGAACCCCATCAGGATGTGACGCTTAGGGCTGGTGACACTCATCATCACTGTAAGTACAAGAATACCTTGGAGCGAGTGTGCACTATAAAGGACAGGCCTAAATAATACGGGAAACAAGGAAAAAAATAGCTGGGTCCAGAGTTAGTATTATCTGGACCGCAAAATGTATGTTTGACAAGTTTGACAAACAAATTACAAGGGCAACTGCACTGCCCTTTGTACTTGTAATTTGTGCTTGCTGCAAGTGTATACTGTTAGAGCCAATGATGGCTTTCACAGTTCAGGCTGCTTTAGGAGAAAAACAGCGGCTGATTAAGTAAAGTTAGATAAGCAACATCTAGAGAAAGAAAAATAAACTACTGTGAATGTACGCACAGTAGGTGACTACAGATGGGATGATTTGAAAATCCTCCCCCCATGTTGCCTATCTGTGTAGTTTCAAGTTTTTCTGGATCAATTTCAAGTTCCCTTGCCTCCTATAGAGGCTAAAACATTTGATCCCAAACCCAAGTACTGGGGACCTCTACCAGATGGATCTCAACCTAGTACTGTTAGAGATTTGTTTGTTTTAAACTGCAAACCAGAGCTCTGGAAAAGAACTTGTTTGGCAGGTTACTAAAATGGCCAAAAGAAAACCTTTGAAAGGCTTAATAGCTGCAGTGTTTGGAATTTATCATGAAGGTCCTGCAGTCAGTTTTCTTACTCAGGACTAGTGTATCGGAAAAGAAGAAGAAAAATACCTTGGCACCGGGTAAGTCTGAATTTTTTTATTCAAAAGTTGTTTTATGTCTGTCTGTTTTATTTCTGTAATACATATACTAAACAAGGTAATGCTCCGTCTTTCTCGTGTATATTTTCTAGCTTATATCTGTGTTCTGTAATTATGTTCTGTTGTCAAGGTTATGAGGATAGATTGGATTGAATTTCAGTGCACAACATGTTACAGTAAAAAAAAGAAAGAAGAAGCTTCTTTGCCTCATAGCTGACTGTTTTAATTGGCTTTATTTTAATGGAACATTTGTGCTGCCTAGATAGGGTCAGTGAAGAACTTTTGTTTGTAGTTGTTGGATTGGAGCAGGTAGTGTTGATGGTGAAGAGTTATGACGTCATATAGATTGCAATGTGCAGAAAGATTTGTAGTTTGCATGCAATGTGCCAAGCCACTGCTAGGTGAAAATGTAATGTGTTAACAACTATAAATGGCTTTATCATACTTCTAGTTATAACCAGAAATTTTTGCAAAATGGCAGGGTGCCATATTTTGGCTATGCGCCAAAAGTTGTAACCATGTTATACAAGATGTGTTCATCACTTACATGATATGTTGTGCTGCGTTTTAAAGGAGTTAAAATGTGTTTAAAAAGTGTTTTGTTCTGGAAAGATTTGGCATGGCAATATGTATAAATGTGTTGATTTAAAAATTGTCAGTGTTACAAGACAGGGGGAGGCAGCACAGATATCTAAAACACGTACAGTTTTCTAATGAAACCATGGGCATTACCTCAGCAAATTGGTGTGAAACAATGTCAGTCTTATTTTGTGTTAAGTATTTCTTTTTGTGTATGTGTATGTGTGTGTACTGTCTTGGCTAGCAGTTTTATTCTATGCTTTAAAGATATTTAATATCAGTAGTGTTCAAGGACACTAAAAAAAAAAATAACTGGGTTTGAACGACCCTTGCATGCACACTGTGACCTTTTGCACGTTATTTGACCTTCTTGTGTTTCAACATTTTATGTTACTACCAGTTCAAACTTGATGTGTATTCCATACCTAAAGCACAACTTTTCACACAAATGTATGTTTTCATGAAAGCACACCAAGAGTGAACCATGTAATTTGACTTTTATTGCAAAACTAGTATTCTAAGTGAAGAGGAACAAACTTTTCTTCGTCTCACTGCTTCTGACTTGCAGCCAACACAGGCAATACTCAGCTGGAAGGGAGAATTATTCATCATCTCCCATATTTTTATTATATATATATAGCACGCTTTGAAAAAGGACTATTACAGCTGTTTTGAGAGTTTACCATCTACAGTTAAAAACAATGGCTTTTGTTTTTATGTGTGACCATGGTGTAATAATTTTTTTGTCTTTTGAAATGCATTCTAAGAGATACGACGACGTACGACGGTATTACCATCAATCTGGATTTTTATAAACTCAGCTGACATTTTGTCATGCTTAGGATAAGGGAACCCAGGGACGCTTGGCTTCTTTATCTTATGGAAATAATCTTGTTTTATTTTTAAACTGGTGTGTGTTTGTTTTTGTTGTTTGTCTGTGTTCTTCTCTTTCTTCTAGAGAAAAGAAGTTCCCCATCTTTATAGTAAGGTATGAAACTTACTAAACTAATTGTAATATTATCTTGTTATAATTTACAGTGTAGTAGGTGGTGATCATGTCACCATCCACAGCTAACCTTTTTATTGCTACAGTATTCAAGCTGTCTCTTTCACTTCGAGCTGTCTCTTCCACCAGTAGGAGCTTGGGGGGAGGGGGTAAGCTACCCTTCCTCTATCCCTTCCAGTGTAGTACCCACAAAGGTTGCAAGGTACATCACTGTTCCCCCAAAGGGGTAAATAAAGAAAATGTATATTTGCCAATAATTGTTTCTTATTTACAGGTTTTAAAAAAGACCCAAGGTATTTTAATAGCATAACCCAGCTCAAGCCCTTCTGTTTTTTCTAGTGCAAACAGTTAAATCTCACACCTATTATTGGTACAAGGGTTTCTGCCCTCAGCAAGTAATCAGTTACGCTGGAGGGTGAAGTTGTGTATGTATGTCCACACATATTCATTCTTTTGATTGTCTTTTCAGCTTTCTTATCCTGTTAAAACAAATGCAAACAACTTTTGTCATTGCCTTACAGCAATTAATGAATGCATTTTTTCAACCAGTAAATTCACAGTACTCTAACATTTCTGGACTCTAAGCTAAGTTTACAGTCTATATGTGTTGTTTAAAATGTATTTTATGCATTATGCTCAATACTGAAATTGTTCTATTACAAACATGCTTATGTTTCATGTTTATGTTATAATGTTTTGATATACATCATGCTACACTGTATCATGCATGTATGTATTCAGGAAAGTGCTCCACATGTATAGCGTTTTTAATGCTCATAACCAAACCTAAATACTGGGACCAGCATTGCTGACCCACCCCTACAAAATGTTCCAAAGCAAAACCAAAAGTAAAATTAATGCTCTGTTTATCTTATTGCTCACAGGTACCCCTGAAAATAAGTGCACTCTATGCAGGTTTTGTAATTTCAATTTTAACAATTATAATATGTACAATTTAGATTGTACTCCAAACCTATACTTCAAGCCTTACCCCAAGTACTTTGGAGTATTTCACTATACAGGGTAAAGAGAGGTAGATCTTTTCACTTGTCACAGGTGCAATAGGCACTGTTATTAAATTGGCATAGGCCAACAGCATATGTATTTGTCCCAATTAATTGCATTAGGTAAAAGGCATATTGTTATGAACAATATGTTTGAGGTGTGTAACTGCATTAAGCAGGTTAGCAAGAGGAAAAGGAAGAGGAGACCATTATGGTTTTCCAAAGAGGTAGCAAAGAAAGTGAAAGCCAAAAAGATAGCATCAGGTAATACAAAAAGACGAGGCAGAAGGGATAGGGAGAAGTACCAGGAGAAACAAAGGAGTCAGGGAAGTCAGTAAGGGAAGCCAAAGCTCAGACAGAAGAACACATTGCAAAATCAGTGGTTAAAGGGGACAAAACCTTTTACAGGTACATAAGTGAAAAAAGAAAGACAAAGGGAGGGATAGTGAGACTGAAAGGGGAGGATGGGAGTCGCGTGGAGGATGACAACTGTAAAGCTGACATATTGAACAGGTATTTCTGCTCAGTCTTTACTGAGGAAGAGGGGGGTAATGGGTCTGAAGGGAGTACAAGGGGTGAGAATGGTGCAGAAATGGATTGCATCACAAGTCCTATGAAGACAAGTTGAAGGAACTGAACATGTACTCCCTGGAGGAGAGGAGGGAGAGAGGGGATATGATAAGAGACATACAAGTATCTTACAGGGAGAAACAGAGTGCAGGAAAACACTATTTTTAAGCGAAAAATATGTTCCAGGACTAGAGGGCATGGGATGAAGTTGGAGGGAGGACGATTCAGAGGAAACATGAGAAAGAATTTCTTCACAGAACGGGTGGTGGACAAGTGGAACACCCTGCCAGAGGAAGTGGTGGGGTTGAAACAATCACAGGATTTAAGAATGCATGGGATAGACATAAAGGAATTCTAGAGGTCAGGGGTAAGGGGAAACAGACTTCTAGGAAAACAAACTGAACTTACAAGCTCAAATGGGCAGACTGGGTGGGCCATAGGCCCTTATCTGCTGACACTGTCTATGTATCTATGTATCCATGTATTGTAACATTACAAGATTTTATAACTCAGGTCTCAGTCAAGCCTGCTTGCAACAGACAGGGAAATAATGTTCATCACTGTCATAACTGCTTCTGTGATTTAAAAGCAGGAGGTAACCATAACATTGTCATGATTTACAGATGGTCAAATGATATAATTGAACCTCGGCCTGCACCCCCAAGTGTGCGGTTAATGTCCCATTTTTATTTTTCTAATTGCTAGAATTTAGGCTCTGTCACACCACTCTTTACAAAACAAGAAGTAAATGGTTTAAAAGATTGTTATTTATGTGTTTTTAACTCAGTGTCTAACACACTTTGCAAGTTTGCAGGTTTTCCACAGGTGTGGCACACATAAGATCTCCACGCTCAACAGCAGTAACCTCTGCAAGTGTAATGTTTTCAGCGAAATTACACCTATTTGTAGAACTTTAAATCAACTGAAGAAGGTCCAGTCAGTTCAGACTCTGCAATCAAGCTTATTGTTTCTGCTTACTATGAAGTTAAGTCTGGGAAGGGGCACTCCCTAACTCCAGCGAGAAGATTCTGCTTCAATTGACCTTCAAGCAATACATCCATTTTCTTCACTGCGCTTGTTCCAAACATGGCTGGTACTTTCTACAACTCTATTGCCCTGTTATGGACTGTGTTCTTAATGGTTTATTGTCAATTGTTACCTTTTATGGACTGTTAATCTTTTGCCGGGTGTAATCAACTACGACAAAACAAATGCCATGCCAGTGTGTGTGTGTGACTACTCCATTAAAAGGACTCAATGCACCCCTGGCCAGTGTGTCTACTAATCAGCCAGCCAGCAAAATGAACACTGACTTTCTACTATGCTGGTGTTTTGTTTTAAATTACTGTCTGCATTGCCCCATATGCCTTGTGGGGTTACCACCATTCTGCAAATGACATTTCATCTGTACTGTAACTACATCAACCTGTGGATACTTATATGAACTTATGAACTGTTCATTTCATGGACTGTTATGTTTTATAAGGACTTATCTGTCAAGAGACATTATCAACAGATTCTTCAATCAAGCTCCCAGGTGTGCCACACCTCAACACAAGGTAGCATCTACCTTATTCACTCTCAAAGTGAATTCCATGAACTCTTTTTCATCAACAAAATTGTTATGTTATATTGTGTTATATGTGGTTTCACATGTTAGCATTTTTCACATATTTCAATTGTGGTGTTGACATCCTCAATTCTGTATTATGTTTTACAAACTCACGATTTGTGTTCCGTCTGTAACCACCCCTGTACCAACTCCAGAACGGATGCTTTTATAAATGCCTTGACTATCTGTATGCTGGCAACCAGTTTTAAATCATATACCTATTCACCTAGTCTAACAGTCTAAAAGTAGAAATGTTTAGTTTTTTAACCTTCAGTTATTAACTAATATCTTTACATTTATGTTCAATTTTTGTGAATGTTCGAGTCCCTCAGGGCTTCCTATCTTCAGGGTGGAAATTATTAACAGTGGTCAGTGGCCAAGGTTTTAGTAATCAGTGACCAAACTTTTATCAACAATGTGTAGTTGGCTAACCATAAAACTGAGGAAATAAAAAGGTGTAAAATGGCTAGTGTAAATTGCTAAAGGGCTAGTAAAGGTAAAATGGTTAGTAAATGACTAAATGATGCCAACATGTAAATTAGTATATCTAGTAGCAAAAGGCTGCAAGTGGAAAATACCACTATGTCACTTAAAATGTGTGTAGTAAGACTTTAAAAGGTTAATTGTAAAATTCTATACAATGAAAAAAATAGCTGAAAGCATAAATGAGGCCGTGGCCGAGATATGCACAAATTCAGCCTTGCATTTTTTCTAAGCTTGCTTACATAAATATAGGGACCGTGGTCATATTTCATACGTAGGTTGGTGACTGGGGTGCTACTCTTCTCCATTGGGTGACAGTACTTGTAAGTGGTCATATTGGCACTCTGGCTACTGACTGTCCTAATCAAACTTATCATACGATGCCTGTGCAACACAATGGTGTCACGGACGCCACCCACCTGCCCCTTGCTACAACCCAAACAAAAGGACCCCATTAAACTGGAGGGGTGTTTCCATTACAAAACAGGCAGATTGTGACCAAATATATGAGAAAAAAGTAAAAGGGATCGGTTAGTTGATACATAGTATCAAAAGGGGGAGAGTGTGAGGAATTTTTATATATCCTAAAGCTATATTTGCTATTAAATGCCTTGAAGCTATGCTTGCTTTGAAAGCCATGCTGTAACAAAGTCATAATGAATGTAGTAGAAATTTCTGAGTTCATGTTTTCTTTTTTTAAGGGTTATAGAATTTGTACCAAGGTTACTTGAGGTACGTTTGTAAAAACAGAAAAATAGATAAAACTGAGCAGAACTGGTTGTACCAGCCTAAATAATGGGCATGGACAAAATATAAAGATAAGAGCATGCCTGGGCAAAATATAAAAATAACAGCACGTAGTGGCATTGAAGGCAAGCTGTACGTTGCTATGGTGTGAGTGAAACTCATTGTCTCTCTCAGGTCAGCTTGACCCAGGCATATGTATCAAGCAGTGTTGGGAAAGAAATGGAATAAGTAGTGGAAAAGTACCTCATACATAAACTAGTTTTTCTTTTTTCTGTTACATTGCTGAAAACTTGTTATGCTGTCTTATGATTGGCTTATACTGAAATGTTGGTATTTTTCAAGATAAGAAGTGTAAAATCTAGCTTATAAAAAGCTGCTGTAAATTGTAATCGGAGAACTTCTCCGTTGTAGAAGTCCCACATGCATGTGTGCTTGATCAAATTAAGCGACGTTAAGACAAAACCCAGTGGTGTGGTTTTTGCTCCGTGACGACGGGAGTGGTTGCTCAGGTAATACTTACAGTGAGAGAATTTGTGATCACAGGGTAACACATATAAGTACATGGCAGCTGATGCCATGTTGTGTACAGCACAAAGTTTCCTGGCAGAATCTTTAGACAATGAATCGCAATATGAGGGGTGGATTAAGGCAGTGATATTGTATCAACCAGAATGTCTAAGAGAGGTTTGGTGCAAGGACAAAGTACCATTTGGGGATAATTTTGCATTAGGTCAACAAATTGAAAGTTCCCTTGGAGAGTTTGGCCATGGGGAGTATTTGTCCTTGAGACTTGGTTTGCCACTCAATTTGTAGGGTAGACTTATCAGGAGCAACAACCGAGGCAATGAGGTAGGCATCTGAACCTTCCTGGACAGTAATCATATTGTCAGGAATATTGAAGCATAGGCAGGGGCATCACCAGCAGGAAAAGGGAGGTCATAATTCCACTATACAAGATGCTAGTGAGGCCCCACCTGGAGTACAGTGTATAGTTCTGGAGACCTTACCTTCATAAGGACATGGACAGGGTAGAGAAGGTTCAGAGGAGGGCAACAAAGATGGTGCATGGATTGCTTCACAAGTCCTATGAGGACAGGTTGAAGGAACTGAACATGTACTCCCTGGAGGAGAGGAGGGAGAAAGGGGATATGATAGAGACATACAAGTATCTTACAGGGAGGAACAGGGTGCAGAAATACACTATTTTTAAGCAAAAAGATGTTCCAGGACTAGAAGGCATGGGATGAAGTTGGAGGGAGGATGATTCAGAGGAAACGTGAGGAAGAATTTCTTCACAGAACGGGTGGTGGACAAGTGGAACACCCTGCCAGAGGAAGTGGTGGAGGCTGAAACAATCACGGGATTTAAGAATGCATGGGATAGACATAAAGGAATTCTGGAGGTCAGGGGTAAGGGGCTACAGACTTCTAGGAAAACATAAACTGAACTTACAAGCTCAAATGGGCAGACTGGGTGGGCCATAGGCCCTTATTTGCCAACACTATCTATGTATCTATGATGGAGACTTCATCATACCTAAATTCTAGCTGTCTGTGGTGTACCTCTAGGGGTACCAATCAGGATGCAGGGACCTTGTGTAACACTGCAATGGTGATAAACCAGTGGATATTACCCTGGTTCTGTCTTAGAAGTTATCTGCCCCTAGTAAGACTGCCCCTCCCTGATCCAAGGAGAGGGGTGGTAGCAGGGACATGTAAAACTGGAGGTCCTCCCTGTTTGGGGCATAGATGGAGGCGATAACAATTGGTGTAGTGCCTAGTGTTCCCTTCACAATTATACATCTTCCATCTGGGTCTAAGATCTGCTCTGCCAGTTGGAAGAGAATATCTCTGTGAATGAAGATGGCCACTCCTGCCCTCTTGTCACTTTTTCCAGCAGTATACACTTGTCCAACCCATTCCCTTCTCCAGAGCGAGGCATTTTGAGTCAAAGAGTGGGTTTCCTTTAAAAAGGCAATCTGTCCACCCAAAGATTTGAGATGCTTAATGATCTCAAATCTCTTTTCCTTTGTCTGGGCCCCTTTAACATTCCAAGTAACACATGTATAAGATATTTTAGACGTTATTTGTACTAAGTTTGCTAATTCCTGTATTTACCAAATAACCAAAAAGTTCCAAGTGCCCTTGTATTCTACAGTACATTGTTGCAGGTAATTTGTATGTTAGGCAGTCCCCTGTATAAAAGTCATAACCTGCGATTCCAGTAGACCTGCATGTTTACACATTATTGCTTGATTTCCAGACCTCTGTGGGCTAAGTGTACAAATCTGCCTTGCATAGTTATCACAAATAACAATATGAACAATAACTATATCAACATATAGCAAACAACTAGAACTGTGAACCCCCTTTTCCTATGATAAAACAGTAGAGGCTGTCAGTGGGGTTTCAACAAGATTAGAACTGCAGGTAGCCAGCTTTGAACCACCCACCAGTCGGTAGGTCCAAAATGAGCCTAAATGAAAGTATCTCCCTGCACTGCAACCTTAGGGACATTATGGTAATCTAAACCTGATAGTCCATAGTACTGTACTGGACCTTGTTATATAGGATACGTGTACGAGGAGTGGAACTGGAGAAACATGACCTGTACCATTCAGAAAAAGTCCCCCCCCCCCAAATACATCCATCCACATTAAAATATTCAGAACAATTGCCCTGTGTTCTGGTCGGGGGTTCCTTGAGGCTTGTGCCCTGCCTGACAGGCAAGAAAGTGTCTGAATTCAAGGAAAAAAACCTTGCCCTCCATAGTCGAGGGACTAAGGAAGGAAGAAGTCAGACAGGTTATAGTTCCATAAAAGCATGTTTTTTCATCTTGATTTGGACTGCTTTACATTCTCCTTTTCAATTTAGGGTGACCGTGATGGGCAGTCTCTTGTGTACCTCTCTCAACTGAAGGGGTCAAGAAATCATGTGTGAGCAAGTCAGCTGTGTGAGGGTTCTGGGGGAAGGGGACAATCATCATTTAACAAGGGGTAACCCTAAGGACTCTTCTTCTGAACAATGTTGTGGCTTCATCAGGCTAGGGTTGCTTTTCACAGGCTTGGTCTTGTGCTTGTTGTGCTTTGCTGCTTGTCACTTGTGGAAACAGGTACTCCATATTTGGTGAAGGAGGCTTTCCCTGAGTAGCATTGCTCATGCATACATTGCAGTGCTCTGCCCAGTAGTTTGTTCCTGTCGATGATTGGCTGTGCAGTCTCCATTGCAATATACAAGGGGGAGGTGTGGCCTGAGTGAAATTGACAGTTTGAGTTTGACAGGAGCTTTCAACATTACTGGTTAGGCTGCAGCTGTGCTCTCTGTGATCTAGTTTTGTGGCTAGAAAACTTGGCAGGAAGAAGCTGAATGCCAGGGAGCCTGTTGGTGGCCGTTAAATGTCAGGCAACTCGACCTCCATTTTGGGTCCCCTCATGGTCAGGCAGGTTGATGAAACTAACCATCTCCACAAATTCCCCATGGCAGCAAGCAGTCTATTGTATTCAGCCAAAATTTAAGCTTTTCCCCTGTTCTCCTTCTCTCTTTTTTATAGTATGATGCAGTCACATTCCACCAATAATCCATACCTCCCAAAAAGTGTACAACATCAGTAAAGCAAACATCTCAGTAATTCATTACCTTATAATGTCTAGAACAGGTTGCAATAAGGAACAGCTGGAAGATTTAAGAAGTAAGCATTGATTTCTGTAGTATCCATGTTCACCTTCATTTGTTGGGGTTTTTAAACACAGTGGACAAGATGAGAGCTAATTCCTTTTGGGCAGCCTCAGCACTGGGATACTTGAATTGCCCCCTATCAGTGGAGACAATTAGGCGGGCCAGGAAAAGCATTCAAAATTTAATTTTTGCTTCATGTAGCTTTCCTTTAATCTCCTTGTAAGCCATTTGTTTTTCCTGAACCAGAGGGGTGACATAGCTGAATATATAGAAACATGAGCCATTCCACTGAAGAGCACACCTCTTTCTTGCCTGTTGCTGGATGTATACTTTATCTTGCAAATTGAGGCACCTCAGGGTAATTGCTTTCTGTTTTCCACTTAGCGGCGACATCGGTTTCAGCAATCAGTGTGCCCTCTCAATAAAGTACACAGTGCCATTTTCTGGAGGGCCATCCACTTCCTGGAGCAGTTTTTGGATGAAAGTCAGGACATTTCCCCCTTCTGCTTTCTTGGGAATCCCAACTAAAATCAGGTTATTTCTCCGGCTTCTCCCCCCTTGGTCCTCTATATGGTCTTCAAGTTGGGCGATTCTCTTTTTCAGCAGTTGCAGCTCCATGGCATCTCTGTGTTGCTGGTCCTCTATGGAGCTTATCCAAAGCTCCCCTTCTTTGATTCATTGTATCAGAGCTTCAACAACTGGTTTTAGTGACTGGAGATCACCATCATCTCCAACATAGTGATTTTTATTGATGCCAGTTTTCCAAAGAACCAATCCATTTTATCAGAGAGGCCTTCCTTAGCATCAGCCTCCAGAGGTGAGTCTGAAGTTGCTCTGGGCTTTTGCCACTTAGTGGGTATCGATCTTGGTGGAACTGGGGGGGGGTGGCTGTTAAGTCCATTGATTGCAGGGCAGAGGTTGCCATATCGAAGAAAAGAAATGTATCACACTTTTCTGCAGGCTTTACTCTTCCAGGCCGATGCCAACATTTCTAGTTTAGATTGACAATTACACAGATTTGTTGCATTTGTTAAGCTGCAATTGCAGAGTGAGGTAGAAGGCTACCAATCACCCAGAGCTCATCAAATAACTCCCCAACAGTCCGAGTTTTAGGCAACAATGTAGTGTCAGATTATTTCCTACTGTCTAGCGTAGCTAGGCAGGGTTGCCCCCATCTCCATATTTGTTCAATTTATACTTGGAGCCCTTAGCAAGGAATATAAATTTGACTGCCTCAATTAAGGACATTACGGTAGGTACAGTACCTCCTCCTACAAGCTATTCTCATTTGTGGATGATATCTTACTTTACCTAATGGATTGGACCAAGTCATTACCAGAAGTTCTGACAATTAACAAATTTAGCAAGTTTTTGGGATATTAACTGAACACTAATAAGATCATACTTTACCCTCTGTCCCCCTCCTGCTCCAAAGAACTATGTACCAGAATGGGTCTGCAATGGGAGACAAATGCTTTGCCTTACTTATGTATTAAATTAACCAAAGATCCTGCAAAATTTAAAGAGTTGAATCTTGATCCAATAGTTAAACTAGTGAAAGAAGACTTGGCAAGATGGCAACATCTCCCACTCTCTTTGTGAGGCAGAGCCAACTTGCTCAAAATGTCGGTTCTACCTAGACTTCTCTACCTCCTTGGGGCTTTAAATAATTTTCTCCTTAAAGGCTGGTTTGCAAAACTGCATTCTATCTGCTCATCCTTTTTATGATGAGACACTCTCCACATAGAGCTTACACAAAATTATATAGACCACACAAATTGGCAGGTCTACAAACCCCCAGACTTTTTTTTTCTATTCAGCACTCCATGGTGTACGGTATTTTAAATAGGGGGCCTTAGATCTCCCAGCTGATTCCTTATTGGCAGTTAACCATAGAACATGACCTGGTCAAAAAGTTTAATTGTTCCCTACCCTCACTATTATGCTTACCTTTTTCTGGTCTGCCACAAGAGCTTTGCACCACCCCAATAGGTTGGAATATCAGAGCTCATGCTCAGATGTGCCGGCACTTTAGTCTATCCTACTCTAGAGAGTTAGGGCAACCCCTACTTCATAATTTAAACCTTTGTATTTCAGGCAAACAGCTTCCAGTATCCCTGTGGCATGCACTTGCAAATGGTTGGCTGAGGGATTTGTTCCTAGGAATTAAATTTCTTCCCTATACAGAGTTAAATGAAAAGTATTCATCCCCAGCTATATCATATTTTAAGTACTTACAAATTACCCTTGCATTAAAACAATATAGGCCCTCTGTCTTGCTTAGCAACCCCCTTTTTTAAATTCCTAATTGAAAAAGCTGTGGAGAGGAGTCCACTTCACTCCTCTACAAGGAATTGGTCAAGCAAGCCTGTAACATTTATTCACCAACAGTAATTTATTGTCGGAGTACCCTGGATAAAGACTGGCCCAGTTTTGATTGGTCATCCTTGTAGAACAACATTTACAAATTTATTAAACAAGCTCGCTTAAGGCTACTACAATTTAACATCCTGCATGACCTATACTTCACTCCTTATAAACTATATAAAATTAAAATAACTCCCTCTACCTGATAGTGACCGCTACCCAGGAGAAAGGGGCACATTACTCCACAAACTGTGGCAATATCCTGCGGCCAAGGTGCTTTGGTCAACTGTGCAGAGCAAGACTTCTTTGCTGTTTAATAAGATTAACTACTTCACTCCAGAAACGTGTTTACTGGGAGACTACTCGAATAATACTAAAGCTAAACACAAATACTATATTGCCCTTATCTCCTTTGTGACTAAGTTAATTATCACCCACCTCTGGCTGGGGGCCTGGTCTCCCTCTTAACCAAAAGGGTACATGAATGCCTTGGTGTTTTTCAGGCTGAAAATATTATTGCTCACTTTCACGGTAATTCAGACAAATTTTGGGATTGCTGGACTGATTTCACCATCTTTATTAGGAAATGAGTCCCCCTTCCTCTCATTGTAAGTGCCTCTAGGAAGGTACTCTGCAAAAAGCTCTATATACCATGCACTTAGCCCCTGGTAACAGGATATCCAAGGGCAACCTGGTTCAGTAAGGATTTAGGGAAGACACAGGCAGGCTTGGGAGGGTAGATTGGGGGGTGTGGGATGAGTTACTTTTTTTTTTGTCTTTGTCTTTGTATTTCCCTTTTCCTTTTTTTCCCCTTTGTGTAATTGTTGTTCTGTTGTGGTTATATGTTCCTTTTCTAAAGTAAAAGCATCAATAAACAATACTGATTTGCAAAAAAGAATGATGATGTTGATGTATGAAATTATCTTTTGGGTGTGTTTTTAAAATGTTCTCAACCCTTGTTAATGAGCAAGGTTGTAAGACATCTATGTTGAAAATTTGGGGTACAAGCATTATAAAACAATGAAGTTATGAGTGTATGTTGAAAGTTTGCAATGCATGCTCATAACCCTGGTAAATTTCAATATTTTGACCCCAAATTTACGACATTGCCACTCTTTCACATCACCTCATGAACATAACAACTGCCATTTTTCAAAACCTGGCCAAAATGTGTTTTTGTACTTGTACTGTGGAATGATGCTTTGGCTGACATTTGAAAATTTTCACATACTGAGTTCATGACGTGGGTTTGTAACAAGGCTATGCTGAAAATCTTGGGTCAGAATATTACAAACACAGTTATGAAGGTGCATTGACATTTTTCTATGTACTTTCATAGGACCCTCCATTTCTGTAGGTGGATGG
The DNA here is from genome assembly GCA_016271365.2 of Neoceratodus forsteri. NCBI lineage: Eukaryota > Metazoa > Chordata > Ceratodontiformes > Ceratodontidae > Neoceratodus > Neoceratodus forsteri. The sequence goes on from CM028138.1 coordinate 512,556,337, forward strand.
AGTGTTCCCTTGATGCACACCCCAGATGGCCCTGTGTGTCGGCTTCCGTTCACGGGTCCCAAAGGGATCTGCATGAATGAGGATATCATTCTACTATCTCAGTAAGAAGGGAAATTCTTTGCAGAAAACTTTGTTAGTGTGCTAGTTAGGGTAACTTAATGTCACGAAAGTAAGGAAATGTGGTATTAGGGTTTCCAACCCTAACTGCCCATTGTGGGATCTGCGTAAAGTAAGGACATAATATGTGATGTTGTTTGCACAGGAAACAGGGTAGGCATCAGGGATGAGAACTCCAGGCAAGACCCCACCACTAATTCATTAAGACTCCATAGACCCAAAACCCCAATATTTTTTTCCTTTTGCTGCTTGGGGAGTGGGGGTGGGGAGCTTGAGTTGGAAACCCTAATGCCACTTTGCCCTACTTTTGTAGCATTAAGCTACCCTAACTGGTGGATTAATTAAGTTTTCTTGCAAACATTATATGTAAGTATTCTAGAAGTGGAATTAGCGATGGCAAGAATGCAATGATGATAACCAACTGGACCCACACACACACACACTGTGACTTCGATTGTCTTGTTCTCACTACAGACTACAGCACAGCATAATACTGCCCCAAAACACTGCTGAAATTAAAGAATACTGATATGCAATTGATCATGATGAATTGGGCATGACTGGAGGCATGTCTTTGTTTAAATTGAACAACACAGAGCAGATCATGTGCCAAAATGTCACAAAAGATGCTCCACTTGTCTTGCATCATTCTTTGGGTTTGTAACTCCGTAGCTGGTTAACTGCATTACATTTATTTTTGTCAGCACTATAAAAACTGCAGAGACTTTGGAACAGTGTTAAATTGAGCAAACAGCTTGAGCATTTCTTTTTATTGAATTGCAGCATATACTTGGAGCCCTAATTTACATTAGGCAGAGGGGAGTGTTAGCCCTGCATAAAACTACTAGGGGCAATACGACCATATCAATGATTTAACTAGCTAGTGTGTATTACTGCAGTAGTCAAGGAGCCCATTAATGATTGGTGGCTCGATTGACTACTTTTAATGTGAAATTATCGCAACTCTGGTTGCGAAGCAGTCGGGAGGTATGCACCACTACTTCTGGGTTTGGGAGCATAAATCTAAAGAAGAAGTGAGCAGGGTGAGCGTGGGCAGGGTGCGTAGTGTCGCGATGCTGAGACGCTGCAGAGACACAGAGACAAGCGTTGCCAGCAAGATAAATGGCTGTGTCAGCTGAGGCAGCTGAGCATATCAGGAGGCTATATTGCTAGGAAGTGAGTAATCTTGAGTCTAAAGATGTCATGGTGTAAAGTATGTGAGATGTTCAAGGAAGGGGTACATAAGCAGATGTTTACATGCAGCAAATGTAATGAGATAAGCGAATTAAAGGCAGAAATCTTAGAATTAAAAAGAAGAATACAAGTGCAGTTAGAAATTTCCCTGCAGGAACAATATATTGACACCAGAGCTGAAGTGAATGTACAAGATAGTATGGGAGTAACCTTGGAGGAGACTAGAGAGGTGGCACCACCATGCAACGTAGCTAAAAGCCCAGAAAATTGGTCAGAAGTCCCTCCAAAAAAAAGGATCATTTAAAAGAGGTAGACGCAATATTGGGGGGGGGTCTCCAATATCCTGACTCCAAATAGATTTCAGGCCTTGTCAAAAACTGAAGAGGGGGAAGAAACTCAACAGTGAAATGCTGAATTAGGCCCTCAGGATTTATTTAAAGTATGCACAAGCACACAAAATAAAGAGTTGCCAGCCCGTCCATTTAATACTGCAGTAGATCCATTTGAAGTCATGAATGAGAGTGAACTCTATGGTAATATAGCACATTGTCCATCAACATATATGCAGGACCCACTAAACAATATTCCACGTGACATTTTATATATTAGTGATTCTATTTTAAGATATGCAGATGCTGAGCTATGTAAACAGCGAAATGACTATACAACTGTCAGTGTATTACCTGGAGCAGGTATAGGGGATATTAGGAACTTGCTACCAGGATTACTAGAGAATACCAGCACTCCATTTATAGTGCTACATATAGGAGCAAATGATGTGGGCAAAAGGCGCACATTGGATATACAGCGAGACTTTGAGGTAGTGGGGGCTTCACTAAAAGCAAGGGGGTACGAGTTATTGATTTCAGGAATTCTGCCTATATTAAGGGCCAGCGAGCATATAAACCAGGCAATATACAGTTTTAATGGTTGGCTAAAGAGATGGGCTAATAGGGAAGGTTTTCTATATATTGATCACTGGTATGAATTCCTTAATAAACAGTTGTTCACAAGGATGGGCTACACCTTAACAAAATGGGAAAACGCATACTAGCCCAACAATTAAAAAATAGTGTAAATCACCATTTAAACTTAATAGGGGGGGTTATAAAATTGGCCAAACAGCAAATAAGTGGAATTTTATTTTACTTAATGCAAGGAGTCTAACTGGTAAATCTAATGAGTTACAAGTGATTTTGAAGAATCAAAATATACATATATGTGCAATAGTTGAAACATGGTGGCAACTCGGGATACCTGGGATAGGAAATCCAGGGTTTGTATTGTATAATAAGGATCGGCCTCAATCTAGAGGTGGGGGGTTGCTTTATATATTGTCAAGACATTACTGCTGAGAGTATGGATACAACTAGATGGTAGGATGCTGAGGCTATTTAGTTAGGATAAGCCCACCCAAAGCAGCCAAAATTAATCTGGTGGTAATATATAGGCCTCCATCGACGAGATCAGAGGAGGATGAAATTATCTTAAATCTGGTAAATCAGATAACAGCAGCAGGAAATGTATTATTAGCCAGAGATTTTAACCTACCCGGTATAGATTGGGGTGGCTGGAGGGCTAGTACAGCAGCTGAATCCAAATACTTGGAGGCTTTTAGTCTAGGGGGGGCTGGAACAGCATGTAACGGCCGCTACCAGACATAATCATATACTGGACCTAGTATTAAGCAATTTAGGTGATAATATTATAAACTGCAGGATTTGTCCACCCTTGGGATCAAGTGACTATGATATGGTGAGTTTCAGTATTCTGGAAATCTAGGAGAGAACAAGGGTAGTACTAAAATACATAGATATAATGCTGCTGATTTCATACAGATGGGCCAGGAACTAGCCGCATGGGAATGGCAAAAGGATTTTCGATACTAGACAGTAACACATATGTGGGATTTACTAACAGACAAGATAAATGGAGTAGTAGCTAGATATGTTCCTTGCAGTAATAAATATAACAAGACAAAAAATCAAACTGCACCTTGGATGAACAAAACACTTAAAAGTTTGCTTAAAACCAGAAATAAATCTTATCATATGGCCAAAAAAATTAATTCTAAGGAAGGATGGGAGGTTTATAGGAAAAAATCTTAAAATAGCTGAAAAAGCTATAATAAGGGCCAAAAGCACCTATGAGTATCTATTAGCAGCAAGGGTTAGGGACAATTATAATACCTTTTATACATACATAAACAGTAAAATAGGGAAAACTACTGCTATTGGACCATTAAAAACTCAGGATGGCAGTATTGTAAGCGATAATAAGGCCCTTGCAGAGGTATACAATGTTTACTTTTCATCAGTCTATAATAAAAATTCTCAGACCCCTGCAGGTAGCGAGATGGTTAAAAAGGGGGAAACATCTCTAAGAATTGATCCCGTAGATGTCTTGACTAGGCTGCAGAAGTTAAACCAGAATAAGACACAGGGCCCGGATGGGATCTACCCAAGGGTGATAAAAGAAATGGCATTATTTCTTGTGGAACCCATATCTTACCTGTTTCAAGAAAGTATCAATACAGGTGAGGTACCTGAGGCTTGGAGACAGGCGGTGATTATACCCATACATAAAAAAGGCAGTGGACAAGAGGTTTCAAACTATAGGCCAATTAGTTTGACCTCGGGTGCTGGGCAAGATCCTCGAGGGTATAATCAAGGATTATATTATGGACTTCATTGGCAGTACAAGCAGGATAGATAGTACACAACATGGATTTACTAAAGGTAGATCATGCCAGACTAACTTATTGGAATTTTATAACAAAGTTAGTAAGGTATGGACATGGGAGAATCGGTGGATGTGGTTTTCCTGGATTTCGCTAAGGCTTTCGACAAAGTCCCAAGCAGCTTGTAGAATCACTAAATGAGATAGGATTACCCCTTTGGATACAAAAATGGGTGGGGGATTGGCTTACCGGAAGAAGTCAGAGGGTATGTGTAAAAGGAGAGTTTTCCAGCTATGCCGGAGTGACTAGTGGAGTTCCTCAGGGCTCGGTGTTGGGGCCATGTTTGTTCAATTTGTACATTTGTTCGATGCAAGTAGAACCAGTTGTCTGGATGTCTAAATTTGTGGACGACACCAGAATTGGGTGTACAGTGAATAATTTGGAGGATCATGTAGTTCTTCAAACGGCATTAAATAGTTTGGATAAGTGGGCTACTCAGAAGCAATCAGTATTTAATATTGATAAGTGCAATATTATGCATTTTGGGAGGAGTAATAATAGATTCCAGTATACTCTGAGAGGGTCAGTGCTGAAGGTAGTCTGTGAGGAAAGAGATCTGGGGATTATGATAAACCAGGACTTTAACTTTAGGCTTCACTGCAATACAGTTGTCAAAAAAGCTAGTGGTATAGCAAACTGTATAGCAAGACACATCTGGAGCAGGGACAGGCTGGTTGTGATGCCATTGTATAGTGCACTGGTGCATCCCCATGTGGAGTATTGTGTACAGTTTTGGGCCCCTTATAAGAGGGGGGATGTTGAGCTGGTGGAGAGGGTGCAGAGGCGTGTGACTAATAGGATCATGGGGACAGAGGGTATGAATTATGAACAGAGGCTACTTAGTTTGAAATTACATCCCTTGGAATATCGGAGATTGAGGGGCGATATGTGCTTGATTTATAGTGCATGGACAAATGCAGACATGTGGGATGTTTGGGTCTAAAAAAAAGGGACCAAACATATGATACTAGGTCTCACAGTTTCCAATTGCTCAAGGACAGATACAATACAAACAGGAGGAAATATTGGTTAAATAATAGAGTGACAGAGGTGTGAAACAGACTACCAAGAGAAATAGTGGAAAGTGGTACAATGCAGTCATTCAAAACACAGCTAGACAATTACCTTTTAGAAAGAAATATCATTGGGTATAGGCAAAGTATGATTCGCGAGCTCACGGACAATTTGTCTCTATGCTCTGTATGATCTATGTAATCTATGTAATCTATGTACTTTGATGTGAATGAGAGTATTCAGAGGGATTGCTATCTGGTAAGTAATAAAAAAGAATTTCAGTCATCAGGTACCCACCCTCCAATTCAAATCTATGATCACTTATTTGTGGATGTGTGGTTATGATACTTTATTGTGAATCAGTTATTCCTTTATTTATTTTTGTGACAATGCTGTATATAGCCTGGTGTTGCAACCTAGTACATGATGGTGTGTGTGTGTGTATATATATATATATGTATGGAGGGAGATTATTGCTAATCATAGGCTAGGTCTCCTCACTAGGTTATAACACTCTGGAGCAGACAATCTGAAAATAGTTCCATATGGATAATAATTCTAACCAAAACAGACACAAACACACATGAATCAGGTTTGTAATTTGAGGATGGAGCTGACAGAGGCTTGGCACCTTCTTGCAAGAACACTAAAAAAAAGCACTCCCACTCTAACATGTCCATCATATTCATGCCCGAACAAGTGAGAGGAACAGTTAATTGTCACAATAGGCATTGGCAGGCATCAGTAGAAAGAAGCAAAGAAGTGGGAGGCTCTGCTGGTCGATTGAGGCAGGGCACCTTTTCACTATTGTGTAACAGTCACTACTGTGAAGGGCATAAGTTCAAGGGTAGGCCAAAATTGTGAATAGATGTAACACCCTATCAAGAGTAGGAGTATGAAGAGATTTAAACAAAACAAGTGGAAACACAAATAGAAACAAACTAAAAAGGGTAAAACTTGAAACACCCTATCAGGCGTAAGGGTACAAAGTATTTCCAGGTAACACAGGAGGCATAGAAGTTGAGAATGCTGGGATCAGTGCAGTGCAATGCAGTGACTGTGGGGTGGCAGTTTTCAGAGACCGTCTGGAAGCTGCAGTACTGCTCCATCTGAACATACCTTTCTGGGTTGAGAGAGGAGGTTGCCAGATTCTAGATTGAGGTGACTAATATTTGGGGGACTTCTTTTCTCTCCAAGGGGCCACCAAGTCTGCCACTGTTACCTCAGAGGATGCCAGGAAGGAGGAGTGGTGGGACTATAGTGGGCTCTGGAAGGGTGGGGGTGGTAGAAAAGAGGCACATTCCTCAACCAGTACTACTATACAATTCCTTCACTGATCTGTTGGGGGTGGGACTGCTGGGAAAAGGCTTCAATGCAAACAGGCTATACAGTACAAACAGAAAAGTAGCAATAACTTTCACACACCAATTTGTCCAGTCCCCCCCCCCATGCACACACACTGTAGCGGGTACGGCCATGCTGCTACAGACAATCCACCAATTATATATAGAAGTAAAAAGTCTCTTACTTGAGTACTAGGGAGCTAACGGCAATAGTCTTTAAGACATGATGTCCATAGGTCAGAGTGCTGGGGTATATTTCCTTGAAATAAATGAAGTTATTTTTTTCTTATTATTTTATACATTATGATGGTAAGTTGGAGAATAATGAAGACCACTGTTCTACTAACAAGGCCCTTGTTAGTCAAGCAGTGGTCTTCATTAATCTCCAACTCTCCATCAATAATGTATAAAATAGTAATTTAAAAAAAAACATTCATTTCAATGGTGCACTCCCCTGCAGTCTCCTTTGGCCTTTATCATATTGTGCCTGAGTGTGGGGATGTGGAGGTTAGTTTCAGAGGAGGGGCATAAGTATGACTATAGTGGGGATCCAATAGTCTGTGCATACCATACCGCTCAACTATCCATTAATGCAAGGGACAGTTCTAGAATGTCTGTAACATCTCTAAAAGGTAAAATTTATTTGTTTTGACTGAAAAGAGATATGCAAATCAGGAAAAATTAATATGCATAAGATTCATCTGTATATACCCCAGAGCAGTGCATCAGATTTGAGATTAAACCCACTCAGTCACTAATCAATTATTTTCCTGACCCCCCCCCAAAAATTAACTTTGTCCTGATTTTTCTCCCCAGCTACATTCCATTCAATACCCATACCCTGTGGGTCATGAAGCCTCCAAAAGGTGAAGAAATGTGAAAAGCACATCAACATTTCAGTCCTTCATCCTTCACCAATCCCCCTGTAAAATAATTATTTACTTTTACTTACCCAGTCACGTGGCCAGAACCTGCAGTCTGGCACAGTGTGCTAATAGCCCAGTTTTCCATCTGCTCCCCCCCTCTCCTTTCACCAGAACTTGGATGCTAGAACCGACCATCACAGGTCCCCAACATGGTCCGTGATCAAGTCAACTCACCAACCAAACCCACCCAAGCTGGGTTGCTTTCTTCTTGCTTGGTTGCTGCTATGGCTGCTGCCACACTGCATTGATCAAGGACTATGATGGCCACCAACACCACTGTCACCACTGTTACTAAGCCTAGCTTGCTGCCGTGGGGGTCTGTGCTGTTTTGTTTTTGTTTGTTTTTTTGCATGGTGAGCCTAGTAGAGTAAGTAGGTAGCCTAGTCTTTAGTTAGCTTCTAGCTCACCCTCTGCCCCTTGAGCCAGTAGGAGAGATGGAGACTCACTAAGAGTAGAACAATAAAAATTTGCTGCCACAACACTGCTATTGAGAATTCAGTGCTCATTGACTACTCCAAGCTGTAGTGTGCAGTCTGTCTACTCTGTGGGGGGAAAGACAGTATCGCACATGCAGGACTCATGCTCTCTTTCTTGGCTGGAGCTAATCCACATCACATGTGACTGTGCTACCACTAATAGGTTGAGAGAGTTGACAACACAATACAGACACAGTCAGATCTGGACAATACCTGCAGCATGAGCACACACAGGCCAGGTGGGCACTTATTATGCAAAATATTAAATTGAAATTTAATGCAATTATTGCCACACCATAACAGCAACCTAGGTACAAATATGGTGGGGGGGGGGCAACTACCTCTGCCCTTCCTAAATGGCACTGCTGCTTAATTTATTCTCAGGTGCTAATGCAATGGTTTCCATTGTGTTCTGAGATACTGTATCTCCATGTTTCATGGTGTGTGCTGATCATCATGTGGGCTAGTGCCCCTCATTGTCCGTCACATTGAATGTCCATGTCCCACATTTCAGTGACAAAATGTGAGGTATGGGGCATACTTCTAAGACCCTACTCAGCACACAGAGTGCTGAGCATAGCCATAGTGTCTATTCTCAGTATACAATTACAAAAGGAAAGTAAGTGAGATGAAACAGTCATGGAGAAACACATTTGTAGCACTAGATATGCACAAGGGATTTGCATGCTTCAAAACAAAAAGGATAGGCTACACAACACAGAGGCCCCTCTTCATACATCTGGAATGGGGGGTGTTGACTGGCTATATCCTAGGCATTTAATGCAGTAAGCAAACAATGCTTTACAAATTAATGGTGATTTAATTACAAAAATCAAAAGCCATTAAACAACTTGCAAAAGGATTAGAATTAATGTATTTTAATGACACCATATGCTAGCAGTAGTATATGAAGTAGAAACTGATGTGTTTTTTAGATAAGATTTGTACCAGCTTAGCTGCTGCACACATGGCAAGTACACAGCATGTGAACCTGAATTGATGATTAAATGATGTTTACACCAGCTTAACTGCTGCACTTATGTCAAGCATGCAAGACATGAAAGTGATGTAATTTTTAGATGTTTACACAAGCTTACCTGCTGTGCACATGTCATGCTTGAAGCATGTGAACCTGATTTGCTTTTTAGACCCGGTTTGCTTAGGATCACTTTGTGTATGTGAGCTGCATGCAAATATTACACAATTAAGCATGTGGCATGCATTCTGCATGTACACAGCACACCTACATTTCTGTAAGGGACTAGACCATTTTATTCAGGGAATCAAACACTTACTACAGTAACTCAAATAATAACAAGACACATTTGTTAGTGGATTTGTCATTTTTTATTTCCTGTCCTCTTTAGACCATGCTGCTTCTATGCAAGTTAAGAAAGTATGTTACAAAAGGTGAGCCTACCATTTGCAAGGTACATATTTCAGTCTTTCTATCTACCCCACCTTTTGTATCCCTCCTAGTATAAATGCATACAGTGACCAAAGTATTCTTTTGTACTCCTGCCGGAAATTCTTATTAAAAACCCCATAAACCATACCATTGAGGCAGCTGTTGAAGCAGGCAGTAAAGTAACCGAAAACAAATAGCCAATCTGGAAACTCCGGTGCCTTTCCTGGTGGGCTGAAACCTACAATCAAAGCAGGAATGCTGAACGGGCCCCATAAAACTGCAAAAAGCACAAAAACTGCAAACATTGTCAAAAAGTTTCGCACTTCTGCTGGTTTCAGCTTCTGTTTGCTGTCCTGTCTGACCCGATACTTAGTCTGTATGACCAGGACCCAGATTCTCACATAGCAGTAGATAACGATAGTTACTGGTATAATGAAGTGGAAGACTGTAACACCAATAGTTAATGATACATTTGCCGTAAATATGAATGTGCATGAATATACCCGGGGGTGATACTGTAAAGCCCCAACTAAGGTAATTGGTAAAACTAAGATAAAGCTCAGTATCCACATCAGGAAAATGTAGCAATAGGTGTTCCTCATGCTGTACAACTTGTCGTACGTATTGCTATGGCAAATGCAGCAGCAGCGGTTGATCGCTATTGCCATGATGTTATAGACAGAGCCAATGAAACTCAAACCATGAATCGTCGCTGAAATCTGGCACTGCACTTCTCCAAAAGTCCATTGGTTTTGTAAAATGGAACTGATAAGCAAAGAATATGGATAAACAGCAACAATGAGGTCTGCCACAGACAGACTGATAACAAACATATTACCTGGAAGAGAAAAACAAAATGTTACTATTGAGAATATATAATTTTTTGGCAGCAAACAAGAGTTTACCACCTATCCATCACCAGACCTATTTCATCTAACAAATACACCAACTATACAATGCATGCAGCAAGGATGCTGTAGATGAGCTTCAGTGGAGATGAGGTGACCAACACAGCATACATATTGAATTCAGGAGGTGGAGCAATTCTCCTGTCAAATCTGGAAGCTGCTATGATTAGTGGATAAAGGAGTGTCATAAAGTGGTTTTGATTTTTTTTTTTGTAGTGGCTGTATGCAATGTTTCTTCTCCTTTTATGCCTGTTAGAAAAAGAAGTCATATCTACATGAGCACTTTATGTGTTTTGTGAATCATTGCCTTGTCCTTGTCAGTCTGTGGACCTTTTTGTTTTCCAGTGATGTACTGAGTGATCCTTAAAGATCATATTTTTATATAGTGTGCTGTAACATGCAATTTGTGTAATTGTAACAAGACGTAAAAAGAAAATTTATTTATTTATTTATTGAATTTTGTTGACCCGGTAGGACCACTGGGACTAGAAGTCCCTTTTTCAGGGGTGACTGGGGGGAAGGGGGATACAGATCGCAAGCAACTGAAATAGAACCAGATTAAGCTGCTGGTGGTATTTTTAGTGAAATGGGGAAAATTTGGCCAGGAGACTGGGTAAATCTCTTACTCTTTTCGATAAGTTCCATGGGATCTTTAACATTCACCTGAACTACCACCAATCCAAGCAGATGGGACCTTGGTTTAATGTCTCATCTCAAGGACGACACCTCAGAAGTGCAGCACCCCCTCATGCTGCACTACTGTGTCAGTATTGGGATATTAACCCAAGTGCCAGATGTGGGAACTGAACCCACAGCCCTCTGATCTCCCAGCCTCATAGATGAGTGTGCTACCTACTGAGCCACTGACACTAAAATGGCTAAGCTTTTCTCTGTATTTTCCCTGTGGCTGTGGCTAAAAATGTAAGTCTCATTCAAATGTCATCTTGAGGCCAGCAGTTACCATCAGGGTGGTTCACAACTCTAAATTACTCATTTTGACTGTTGATAGCAGTAGCATAAAGCCAGCTGGCTCACTACTATCCAGATCACAATGGAGTTCCCCTACTTTGTTTTCTCCCAGACACCCAATGGTTAGTAATTAAAATAATTAATGTGTTTGTTCAGTGTGAATCCTTAATTAGCAGGGCTGCTGGCAAAAGTTAATCTGGAATGATTTGGTTTTAAGATTTGTAGGAAAAAAAAATTGGAAACTCTGTAGAAGAAGTAGGCTGAATCCTCTCAGTGATGTGATGAGGTAGGGCACCCCTGCAAGGTATGTCTCAGGAAGTTTGTTGCTATAACTCAAATCCATTTGGGGAAGCCAGTGATAAGGCTGAATTACCACTATATCAAAGAGGACTGCTGGGACTCTTGGACCTCAAAGCCTGTAGGCAAAAACAAAGTCTTTGACTTCTGAGAAGGTCCCATGGAGCATGGAAATAGATATTTAAGAGTTAGAGAGGTTCCTCTGTTTGTAACTCTTTCTTTTTAAAATGATTTATTTGTCAAATTCCACAGTTGTGTTGTATGTTCTTTAGTTTGATGTATATCTTTTACATTTAATGTAAATATAATTTTATATTTAATATAAATCTGAGATTGTTGCATTTTTATAAGCACAGATTTTATTGAAACATTTCACCAAAACATGATGGAAGTCGGACAATTGGGAGAAATGAATAGAAGGGTTTCAACTCTTCCACAAAGAAAGCATTGATGAAAGGGGGGAGGCATGGCTCTCTATATCACAGACAAAATAAAAGCCAAAGATATTGAAAATCAAGACCTAGGTAAGGGTGAAATAGAACAAACATGGATCCAATTAAGTATGAAAAAAAAACTCACCATAGGAGTAGCCTATAGATTCCCCAATCTAAACAGCAAAGAAAACACCATTTTGATGGATGCTATTGAGACAATGGAGCCAGAGGCCCAGATATTCAAAAGGGTTGCACATGGCGCAACAGTGTTGCACCATGCACAACCCACTGATGCACCCTGGTGCGATATTCAAAAGGGAAAAGTGCGCCGCACAAATCCCGATGTACCGGAGTGCATCAGTAATGTATGCAGGCACAGGTGGGGGTGTGTGCCCATGCATAACCTGCACAGCCCGATATTCAGCCTGGGATGTGCAGAGTCATGCATGTACAACCCCTACCTGTGCCAGCACAAAGTTACACCACAAAAAAAAAGGAACAAGTGATGGTCACCCACAGGTGAGATGCTGCATTGCAGGGTGCAACACAGCAGCTGCCACCTGTGGGTGGCCACCTGAATTCCTGCCACACCTGGCAGTGCCTCTCATTCCCCATCATGGGCATCCATGTAGAAATCCCTCCAAGTCCAATATCCCTGGTGGTCCAGTGGACTGCATTGAGCCCGATCGTGGGCATCAGTAATAGAACCCCCCCAAGTCCAATATCCCTGGTGGTCCAGTGGACTGATTTCTGCCTGATCCTGGGCATCTGTACCTCAGCAAATACCCCTAAGACCCTGGTGGTCTAGTGCACCTCCATCCCACCCACCCACTGAGCTCCACAGCCCCGCTTCCCCCGTCAGCCGGCAGGTGGAAGCACCCCACCTGCCTGCCACCCCGCCGCCCACCAACTGGCAGCTCAGTAGGGCTGCACACCCATTGGTTCACAGCATGAGCCAATGGGCATGTAGCCCATACCATACTACTCAGCCCATACCATACTACTCAGTCCAGATATGTGAATGAATTCAGAAAAAAGACCTGCATGGGAAAATGCTTATACAATAATGGAATGGAATAAAGCAAAAACTTGATTTCTGTATAAAACTTACATTACCCCCAAAATAAAATATGAAAAATTAAGAATAATTCTAAAATGGCTTAATAAAAACATTAAGCGAATGATAAGAAAGAGAAAAAAGTCCACAGGAAGTACAGAAACATCCCACTCTAGAAAATGACCTGTATACAAAGAAAATCTAGACAATGTAAAAAACATGGTTAAACAAGCAAAAAGTAACACAGAGATAAAGATGGCCACCCTTACTAACAATAATAAGAAAGTATTCTACAATTATATAAGAAGTTTGGGAAGAGGACAACAAAGTGTAAGGCCTTTGGAAACGAGAACCAAGGTAATAGACAATGAACAAGAAATGACTAAAGCCTTTAATGACTAATTCATGGGTGTTTTTCAACAGAAAACAAACAATAAGACCATCTTATATGAAGCGGAAAATTTAGAGGGACATATATTACTAATAACAGAGGATAAAGTAAAGGAAAAGGAAAAAGTAAAAGAAATTAAGGTTAGTAAGTCAGAAGGGCCCGATAATATACATCCCAGAGTCTTGTATGAATTGCCAAGTGAACTGATAGGACCCATAATGTCACTATTTAATACTTCTTTCAGGGAAGGTAATGTCATTACCGAATGGAAAGAAGCCAATGTTACCCCTATCTATAAGAAAAGATCAAATCGGGATGTCAGGAACTATAGACCAATTAGCTTGACATCTGTCCTTGGAGAGCTGATGGAATAATTTATAAAAGAAATGATTGAAATTAACATATCCATAGAAGTATTAGTAGATGTATCTCAACATGGGTTTAGGCATAGTAGGTTGTGCCTCACAAACTTGCCCCAATTGTCTGAACCCATAAGTAGAGCACTGGATAGGAGGCCTCCCAGTAGATGTGGTGTACCTGGACTATGCCAAGGCCTTTAACCTAGTCCCTTGTAAAGAACTGATAGACAGACTAATTGATTTCACATTCCATCCTAATTTTGTAAAATGGGTTAAGTCACTGCTACACAAGAGAAGGCAAAGAGTGTGCATTATAGGGTACTATTTGAATTGGGACAATGTGACAAGTGGAGCCCCACAGGGATCAGTGCTTGGACCTACACATTTTAATGTATTTATATCCACCATGCAAACATTTTCCATGTCTTGGATATGCAAGTTTGCTGATCACACTAAGTTAGGGGCAATAGTCAACAGCATGGCAGCATGGCAGCAGTATCTGAGTTCCAAAATAAACCCAGCAACTTATCTGGAATGGATATCATTTCCTGCAGGTACTGTGTAACACTTTTCAGAAGGGTAGTTTTACAGGATTTAGGACACTGTCCTACATGCTGGGCCATTGGAGATCTAAGGGCTCAGCTCCAGGCAGCATGGGCAGAGATTGCGCGCCTCAAATTGCATATTCAAGAGGAAATATATTATGAGAACCACCCGCCATTTCCCCAACAACCAACAGAAGCACCTCAACCACAGACGGTAGTTGGTCTGGGAGGCTGGCAGGTGGTTAGAAGGGGCAAATCGAGTGTGCCATCACTCTGTGCTCTCCAACATATCACCTCCACAAACCATATAAAAATTACAAATCTGTCTCTATCTCCAAAATCAAACAAAGGGGCAGAGGACACTGCAGAGCAGGACACTGCAGCACAGGAGCTAGCACAACAAAACTCACCCAAAACAGGAACCAAAACAAAAAAAGCAAAAAGGAAATCAAAAAAAACTTCTGATCATAAGAGACTCCATGATTTGCGGAGTTGATACCCATCTCCAGCCAGAAGTAATGGTCAGATGTCTCCCAGGTATATCAGCATGTAGAGACACTGACCGCATTGCTAAAATTGTTCAGGAAGCAGGAGCAAACATTGACATCCTGGTACACATAGGGACTAATGATCTCGCCAGCCAGTCAGTTGTGGAGACCAAGGAACACCTGACCAGGCTGGGTGAAAAACTATCATCCATTTTGTCTGGCATCTCCTTCTCTGAGGTCCTGCCAGTCTGGGAGAGGGAGCAGCTGGACAGAAGGTCAGAGAAGGGGAGATAGGGGAGCTAAACATGCGGCTCAAGGGCTGGTGCCAGGAAAAAAGACACACATTCATAGGGAACTGGCAACAGTTTTGGAAGCAAAGTTATTTAAATTTGCTGGACTGCATCTGACTAAGGAGGCAGTCAGTGCATTGGGGCAGAAATTTGACATTTTTGCAGAATATTTAAACTAGCAAATGGGGAGAGGGGTGCAGCACCCCATATGTCAAATGGGAAGAACACCCTTCCCCCTCAGCTAGTGATCAAAGAGGAGTTCAGCATGTTTGTAGTTCATTTGCATAACTAGGTAAGGAAAAGGTCCAGTTCTCCATATGACACACAGAGAAAATGCCAGACCTCATCAAACAGCTAACACACCAAAATCTGGCCAATGGAAAATCATGTACACAAACGCTCACAGTCTGGGAAACAAGATCCCAGACCTGCAGGCAATAATGACAGAGGATAAACTGGACATAGTAGTCATTAGCGAGACATGGTTTACTAGTAACCACACTTGGGAGACTTCAGTGCCTCTCTATGTACTGTTCAGAAGAGACAGAGGTGCAAAATGGAGGGGTGGAGTGGCCCTGTATCTCAATGAAAATATCTAAGTTACAGAAATTCAGAGTACACATAAGGAGCCAGAAGAACTGTGGGTCACCTGGAAACAGGACATGGGACAGCCATACCAATTGGTATGGTATGATAACATTTTATTTATACAGTCATAAAGCCATTAGGGTTCGGAAAATCCCTGTTCACAAGGCTTACCTGTTTACATAATACAAAAGAAACAGTTACAACTTTACAAATGTTTGTTACAATACAAAAATACAAAACATACAAAAAATACAAATACGTTACAATTTTTACAATAATGTCAAAAACAGGCAAATAATCATTTAACGTCTGCATTATTTTCACCATTACAATAACAGCGAAAACTGATCTTATGATTCAGACCATTTTTAAAAACATTATCAGTGATAGTTAGTTCACGTAGAAAAGGGGGGAGACAATTCCAGCAAGAGGCTGCCTGATACTGAAAAGTTACTTCACTAAACGGATTATTTAATATTGGTATAATTAAATACCTGGAACCTGTTTTTAAGAAATTTAAACCATGTTTGGGTTTTTGTAATTTGTTTTTTTTAATTATTTAAAGATTTATTTTTAAATATATTCCGGACCTGGTTTAACCAGATTCCTTTTGCCCATGAATTGGAGTTGTGTAGGCCTCCAGACCAGGGGGAGGACATAGACACATTATTGTAAGAAGAGATATAAAACATGACAGCTAAAGGGGAGGTTCTGATAATGGGAGACTTCAACATGCCAATTACAGATTGGTCAATACCAGCAGGAACATCTGCCAGAATTAGACACATAGTGGATTCCCTCCAGGGGAAGGGCCTCAAACAACTGGTACAACAACCCACAAGAAACAGGACTATCCTAGATCTAGTACTGAATAACAGGGAAAGGATCACAGATCTCCAGGTAGAAGGTCACCTGGGGGCCAGTGACCATCACATGGTATGGTTCAATTTGACCACTAGAACTAAATCATCCCATTCCAAGGCAAAAATATGGCACTTCAGAGGAGCTGATTTTGATAAGATGGCCAACAGAGTTAAGTTAGCCATGGCAAAAAAAAAATACAGGTGAGGGAGTACAGGTAAAGTGAGCAAGCATTAAGAATGCAATACTTGAAGCAACATCCCATTGTGTTAGAGAGAAAAGGAAGTGCAAAAGAAGAAGAAAACCACTTTAGTTCTCAAAAACAGTAGCAGAAAAGGTCAGAGCCAAAAGGCTGGCTTTCAGGAAATACAAGGGAACGCAGCAGGATGAAGATAGGGAGGCATACCAAACTTCCCTAAGGGAAGCAGGGAAGGCAGTAAGGTAGGCAAAGGCTCAAACTGAGGAAACACTAGCACAAACAGTAAAATAAGGTGACAAGACTTTCTATAGATACATTAATGAAAGGAGAAAGTCTGGGGGGTATTGCTAAGTTCAAAGGGGATAAGGGGGCATGTGAGACGGAGGACCATGTAAAAGCATATATCCTAAATAGATACTTCTGCTCAGTATCTACTGAAGAGAAGGTAGGGCAGAGCCCAAAGCTCAGCACCATGGACATGGGGGAGGGGGGTGTGCATTAGTCCCTTTACAAAGGAAAGGGTCCTACAAGAGCTCAATAAGCTCAGGGTGGACAAGACAATGGGACCTGATGGCATACATCCCAAGGTACTAAAGGAGCTAAGGGTGGAACTAGCAGAGCCATTATCAGAACTGTTTAGCGAGTCTCTGAGCACAGGAGAGGTCCCGGGAAGACTGGAAAAAGGCTCATATGATCCTGCTTCACAAGAGTGGTAGCAGGGAGGAGGCAGGGAATTACAGACCAGTCAGTCTTACCTCAGTAGTGGGCAAGATTAAGGAGACAATCCTTAAGGAAAGGATAGTGCAACACCTGAAATCCATAGGAGCACAGGATCCAAGACAGCATGGGTTTACCAAAGGAAGGTCCTGTCAAACTAATCTCATAGATTTCTTTGACTGGGTAACCAGAGTGGTGGACCAAGGGGGAGCAATTGATGTTGCCTACCTTTGACTTCAGTAAAGCTTTCAATATTGTTCCACATAGAAGATTGATTAATAAGCTGGGTAGGCTTGGGGTGGGTCACAAGTTGTTCACCTGGGTGGCAAATTGGTTGACGGGCAGAAAACAGAGAGTGGTGGTAAATGGTATACAGTCAGAAGAGATGCAGGTCACAAGTGGGGTACCTCAGGGATTAGTCCTGGGGCCAGTCCTCTTCAATATCTTCATCAGTGACATTGAAGATGGACTGGAGGGTAAGGTTTGTCTGTTTGCAGGTGACACCAAGATCTGCAACAGAGTAGATGATCCAGATGGGGTGGGCAGAATGAGAAGAGATCTGGATAAACTAGCAAAATGGTCAAAAGAGTGGCAACTGGGGTTTAACACAAAGAAGTGCAAGATCATGCACATAGTGAAGAGAAACCCTGAAGCCACCTATAGGAGGAGAGAGGAGTTACTGGCAGTCACTAGGGAAGAAAGACACTTCAGTATCATCATCATCGATGACCTGAAATCATCCAAGCAGACCACTAAAGCAGTAGGTAAGGCTAGGGGATGTTGGGGTATATTAGTAGGAGTATCACAAGTCAGAAGAGGGAGGTAATAATCCCTCTTTACAAGACACTGGCTAGGCTTGTTACACAAGGACCCCTGCACCCTTATTGGTACCCCCAGAGGTACACCGTAGACAGCTAGTACTTAGGCATATGTTATACTAATGTATAGGGCTAAGGGCATCTACTGTACAAGAGTAGATGTCAAGATATGTATGCATTCTATTGTAATACACTTTGCTTCCTAATACATATATATATATATATATTTTCTATGTATTTTCTGTGTATTTCTTACTCATAAGATGATATGACATATGTGTCCTTGGAATAATTATGATATATAAGTCACCATTGCCACCTTTTGGTGATTTGTACTACTACACTAACTTATGTAAGACTCTGTACACTGTACTCTTTTGTTTTACAAACTGATGACTACTACAAAATTGTATAATGTTATCTTGGACTGTGGAACTACCTCTAATTTAGCCAATAGGGCTCATCCCTGTAACTAGAAATGTTTCTATCTTACGGTAACCATAGTAATTATCATAGGTACTGTATATAATGTGAGACATTGAGTCTTATACCTTGGAGACCCCAAGAGACACGGAGAAACCTTGAGGTATAAGTAATGCTAGGCATTGGCTCCCAGTTCATATTGGTAAGAACTGCTTAGGACAACTATGATTTATCCTTTTGGAAGCAATAAACAAGTTTATTCATCTTATACAACGTGTTTGTGATTCCTTGCATTCCCAATATTGCCAAGAACCTGAGAGTGAGGTTAAGACCTCCTGACAATTGGCGACCGCGTGCAGGCAATATTTGGTGTTTGTAAGCATTCACTTATTGCTTAACACTTTTCCCTTCCCAACGGGAACAGTAGGTGTGCATTCCCACATCACCTGTCCCATTTTCAGACCACTTTGTAGTCATTTGCAAAGTCTGGCTGTTTTTCTTGGGGTAGGTCGATGCCGACTCAACCCACTCCACAGCAGTTTTGAATTGCAAACTTACAAGGCATACAGTAGCCCAACTGTGTGTAAAGTGTTCCTGCTGCACATCGATTCATAGCACAGCACCTTTTTCACAGTTTGATTTTTCTTTCCCTCCCACACAATGGCCTTCATATCAAATATCTGCGCAGAACTGAGACTCAATGTCTCAAACTTCCTTATCTCCCATGGAGGCTGGACTGACTTCACACGGGATTCAAGTCAATCCGAAAACCCTATACTGGGGATTTCAACCCAGTATTGTGAGACGAGACAGACAGCCAATAAGTGTCATGCCAAAGGGCTGTTGGTCGTGGCTCTCTATTCTGCTCCGGAAGCCTCCAAAGTGAGGTTTTGAACCCTTGATCTGCAGATCTCTTCTCTTAAGCAAGAGATGGGTTTGCAGGAAACAGAGTGTATTAGACTGCAGCAGAATTTGGAGTCTGAACTCCAGACACTGCGGAATGAAAAGGATTCACTTTTGTATCATTCAGCACAGGCTGGAGAGCAAGAAATTTGTATGTTGAAGCAGGAGTGTGAAAGTTTGAGACAGGATAAGGGGCAGGCTTTGCATATGAATGATGTGCTAAGTAGAGCAAATGAACAGTTGACTGAGGAGATGGGAAAGCTACAGGATGAGCTAAACCAGGTACGTAATGACTTAGAAGTGGCTACTAGGGACAATGACAAATTGAACGCTGCGTATAGAGTGTTGCAGAAACAAATGCAAGATAAGGTTGATATGGATGCTGCAAATGTGAGTCATGCAGAATGAGAAACCAAGATGGCGAAACTGCACCATCAGCAGGAGGTTCTGGCTGGACATGTTAAGGCAATGGGAGGTGTAGCCCCTGCCTTAACTATGTCATCTAAAGGGGAGGTCTTGGATGAGGACATTTCTCAGTACAACACCCAGTCACACCCCTACTATGGTCCAGAGACCCCACCCAGCCATCCACAGCTTGGCGGGTCCCACTCCACCCACACCACGTCATACATCGTCAACGTCGTGACGCACATCATGGGAGACGCCAACATGGTGGCCCCCATGATAGTGGGAAGCAGGCCAAAGCCTGGTCCTGACGGCACCATTGGTGGCCATAATTAATGTGGAAGACAGGCAGGAGATAGAAACAATGATTGAAAATGCAATAGGCAATGTACCTATCTCTGAGAGAAATAAACGGCCATTAAAACCCAAATTAGGCAGCTTCTACAAGAGGCTGACACTCAGGAAGGCATAGTTCATACCTCAGCTGAGACCGCAGCCCGGGGCCACCCTGGATGGTGCCCGAGGCAACTTACCTCTGCCTGATCGACCCAATAATCACCTACAAATGGCCTACTCTGTTCAGTAAATAGCTGACAGTATTGCTCAGATGAGTCCGTCCAACAACCTAAGCTGCCACTTGGAGAAGCTCCGTTCCAAATGTGAGATGCTCAGTCTCACTGCAGACTATCAGGTCAAAATACTATGCCAGACCATCGAGCCTGGACTGTGGACCAAACTCCCCCAATGCCATCCGCCAGGACAGAAACGCCACCTTTGATGAGCTTACAGCTGAACTCATTTCCGCACACAGCCCATGTGTAGTAGGAGTGATGCTTGCATACCCTGTAAAACAGAATGCAAAGGAAAGTCCAGTGACTTACCACCAGAGACTCTGGATGGCCTACTGAGCAGGAAAGCACCTTGCACAAGAAGCTGCAGATGTGGATCTTATTGAATACAAGATCCTGTTCCTTAGGAACATGATCCCTGCAGTGAGAGAGAAGGTAGAGCCAACCACTTATCCAACCACGGAAAGGTTTGCCGGCATCCTTCGGAAAACCAAAAGAGTTTACCAACTCTATATCTGTGATCTGGGCTCTGGTTCCAAGAAAGTAGCCACCGTGGAGCCTACCCAAGAGGCTGCGATGCACTACACGGTGGAAGGGCAGGCCCAACACAAACAGCCCCTCCCCATGGTCAACCAACACCCCCAGCAGGCCCAATAGCAACCACCACAACAGCAGCAACAATGGGGTGGGAACTGGAACTATCATAAGAATAAGAAGCATAAGAATAAGGGGCAAACAACAACAGCAAAGACCAGGCCCTTTATACAGGGAGATAGCCAAAGAAAATCAGAAGTTTAGAGAGCTCCTGGGGCAAGTGCATTGTGTAGCAGATGCTGTTCCTGCTCAGTCCCTTGTGGCCATACAACTGGGAACCTAGGCCCAAATGGGCCATAGCGACACCAGAAGTGCAGGCCCACCGGCCAATACAGGCCTAAACCCAGAGGCACCACCCTATATAGCATTAGTGCAGCATGGTGAAGTGGTTCAAAGAAGCCAGGCTCAACCTCTCCATGCTCCCTCCAGTACAGATTGATAATTACTGGCCCCAGTCCAGATTGTAAACAAGCTGGTCTTGGATACAAATGGAAGGCCCTGCACTGAGGCCGAGGTCGGGGGCTGCCTACTTACAGTGTTATTGGATACAGGCGCGGCTGTGTCTGTATTACATGATGACCACCCAGACATATCTCCTTGGTCCACCGGACAGAGGACCAACATGTCAGGAGTAGATGGTACTAGGTTACCTGCATACCGCTCCCTACCTCTACCTGTAGAGTTGGGTCACTTGAAGGTCTCACACACCTTCCAACTAACTGTATTGCATGATCATCCTAGTATTATTGGAATTGACTTCCTTGCCCCACATGGCTGTGTTGTAGACCTAGCTAACATGCTAGTGATACAGATTCAGAGCCAATATCATACCATCTTGATTCCTGCTTAACACATTGTGACAATGATATCTGCTAACAACAAGGAGTATGACGTCATAGATTTGTTCAATAACCACAAGCTTTTCCCAAAGCTTTTACCCATTTTTCAAAAGCATTTAGAAGCATTTGCTATCAACAAGCGTGACTGTGGCAGAATGCACACTGTCATCAAAGTGCCAGGTCCAGCACATGAGAGGCAACGGCAATATCCTTTCCCATCTGAGGCTTTGTCTTCTCTTAGGGAAACAATAAAATCACTCCTCAATCAAGGGGTAATCAGAACATGTGTTTCTACTGCTAACTCCCCAGTGTGGCCCATGAAGAAACCTACAGGCACCTGGAGACTTACTATTGACTACAGGAAACTGAACCAGGTCAACCCCAGTTGTGCTCCAACTGTGGCTTCTGCACCAGATGTGCTTCAACTTTTGACACCTGATCTAAAATGGTTCTATGCCCTAGATATCTCCAATGGTTTCTGGTCACTGCCATTGGCTCCCAAGAGTCAATATAAGTTCGCCTTCACCTTTGAAGGTAGACAGTATACGTAGACCTGCTTACCACAGGAATTCCATAACAGCCCCTCCCTGTTCCACCTGCACATGATGGATGCCATTGAAGGTTTCTCTACTCACCAATGTCTCTTGCAGTAAGTGGACGACCTGCTGCTGGCAACTGCCACACAGGAACAACACTTGGATCTCTTGGATGAACTATTGACTTTCATCCAGAGAGCAGGCCTTAAATGCAATCCAGCAAAAGCACAATTATGTCAGAAAGAGGTACTCTTTCTGGATCTAAAAATAACTTTACCAAGGCCGTAGTCCTACCTGGAAGAAGATACAAGGACTGCAAGACTTGCCATTTCCCACCAGCATAGAAACTCTTAGAAGGTTTCTGGGTATGGTGAACTATTCCAGAGATTTTATCTGTGATTTTTCTCAGAAGGCTGCTTCTCTATATGAGCTATTGAAAAAGTACATTCCTTGGACTTGGGGTCCTATACACACCCAGGCTGTGACATCACTGAAACAGGCCTTGGCCTCTGCCCCAGCTCTGGCAAACCCCAATCCAGCGCTACCATTCCATCTGGAGGTGTGCCACCTCTGACATTGCCATGTCAGCAGTGTTGGCCCAGAAGGTACATGGCACACTGAGACCCATTGCATATGCATCACAGCTCTTGACCCCAGTGGAACAGAAGTACACCCTTTGTGAAAGGAACCTTCTGGCTACCTGCTAGGCGTCAAGCACTTTCTGTATATCATTAGGTACTCTCCACTGGTCATTAACACCAACCACACCCCAACTACCTTTCTGCTATCAGACAGAGTGAAGGATGGTTCAGTCTCTAACACTAGACTGACACACTGGTCACTTCTCCTCTAGGATAGAGACATACAGGTACACCCAACTAAGATTCCATCTATGCTGGCACATGGACTCCTTTTCCAAGGAGAACCCCATGACTGTACACTGTAGTCACCTGATCTCCCAGATCTGGGTGTTTTCCTCCCCACCACGTCACAAATACTTGAGAACACCTCTTTGTGTTGTATTTTTACTGATGGTTCTGCCTCCTACTATCAGGGAGAACAAATTTCAGGGATGTGTATCTTAGTGATTTGCCCCTATGGTAACACTGTTAAAATTTCTAAGCATTGCAGTGTAGCATCCTCACAGTATGCTGAGATGGCAGCGGTGGCCTGTGCCCGCAAGTTCATACAGCATGGAACTGAGGATACTATCATTTTTACAGACTCTAATTGGGTTTGTTGTTCCCTTACTGAATTTCTCTTGGTTTGGAAGAAGAACTCCTATCTCTTTTCTAATGGCAGCCCAGTGAAGTACAAGGAACTGGTTATATACATACATTCACTTGCACAAAGATTTGCTCACGAAGTCTATGTACACAAAGTTAAGGCTCGTTCCCTACATGACCCCTACCATGCTTTCAATGATACAGAGGATACCTTTGCCAAGGAAGATGCCATGAGGGGGCACCTGGATGATGGATCTTCCAGAGGCCAATGTGGCCATACACATTGCAGCACTCAGGAGGAAATCTGAACCCTTTTCCCCCTTGGACCTCTCAGCAGCCCAACCTGTTGATACTGAACTCAAGGAAGTATTCAGATTCCTTGACAAAGGTACTGAAGAAAAACTTCCCGCACATAATCCTTATCGGAGGCATGAAGGTAAGTTACACTTGCCACCAGATGACAAGCTCATCTGGTACCAACCAGATGATTCCACCGCCAAGTTGTGGGTGGTCCCCAGGCACCTTAGGCCTGCATTCTTGTGCCAAGTACAGGTTACACCCACTGGTGGACACCAGGGAGTGGAAAACACCCCCCAGAGGCTTAAGACCACCCCCTGGTAGCCTGGTGTCACCAAAGATGTTAAACAATACATAGATAACTGCCTTGTTTGTGCTCAGAACAATCCCATCCCCACCAAATGAAATGCCAAACTCCTACCACAAAGACATTCTGGCCCTTGGCATGCCATACAAATTGATTTCATTGGTTCCCTGACCAATATTAGCAAACACAACAAGTATGCTTTTGTGGTAACTGATCTTTTCTACAAGTGGGTTGAAGTTTTCCCCACTAAGACATGCACTGCTAAAACAACTGCCAAAATCCTGGTGAAACAAATTTTCTCCAAGTGGGGCCTACCTCTTAAGGTAGACTCTGA
This sequence comes from Neoceratodus forsteri, assembly GCA_016271365.2. Classification (NCBI taxonomy): domain Eukaryota; kingdom Metazoa; phylum Chordata; order Ceratodontiformes; family Ceratodontidae; genus Neoceratodus; species Neoceratodus forsteri. The sequence goes on from CM028138.1 coordinate 512,580,909, forward strand.
CAAAGGAACCAGTTTTACAGGTGAGTTGATGAAACAATCCCTTGAACTCCTTGGAGTTCAACAAAAGTTCCGTATACCTTACCACCCCCAGTCTTCAGGTCAAGTAGAGAAAGCCAACAGACAGATTAAGCAAATGCTTTCCAAATTCATTGAGGACAATCCCAAAACCTGGGATTCCTTATTGCCATTACTCCTTAGGGCAATCAGGGGCACACCCTCAGCTGCCACCCAGTTGACACGGGGGTAACCCTTGCCTCAGTGTTTGCACACAGAGGTTCTTTGTCTTTTAAATATTTTTTTATTTTAATGGGTTCACCACAATATATCCGAAGCACACTGCCTTAAGGGTAGCTGGTCCATTCCACTGGGGTGTCAAACAGATGAGGCATACTGATGAGTCCTGGTAGGATGAAACACGTGTCTATGTCTTCTGTTAGCACCCTTTGCAAACTGTATGAGAGGCCTTTTGGCACCATGCAATTCTGCTTAAAGTTGGACCAGCATAACATTCTGTGGTGATTTGCATATGTAGCCCATGATGCTTTGCATTGTGGGGGCATGTGTGATTTTGTACCCTTTGAAGTGATGACTGGAAGACAGATGAGATTACCTGAACACCTGTTGTTTGACCTGCACACCCCCCCACTGCAGACCTTGTGTCTGTAGACAAATATGTGGAAAAACTCAAGAAAGACCTCATACATGCACATTTGTATGCTGCCAATTGCATGGGCAAGGCCCAGCAACAGTCCAAGATACAGTTTGACAAGCATGCACAAGAAGTGGACTGGCAGGTTGGGGATCAGGTGATGGTCCTCTGATTTGCACATCCCACACATTCCTTCTCCAATAAGTGGGAAGGTCCTTACCCCATTGTCAACAAGCTCAGTTCGGCAGTCTATCAAGTTAGACTCCTGCACAACAATAAACTGACTGACAAATGGTTACATGCAAACCAACTGAAACTGTATAAAGGAGTATAATTACTTTTCCTTTTGTTTCTACAGAGTTAACCCGGTAAACTGGTAAGTGCCCTGGAGTAAATATAGATGCACAACACTTTCTTAACTCCCTGAATCTATTGTGTTACCAGGACTCCAAAAGATCACTTTGTAAATCATTTTTCCTAGTTTTGCTCCCTACAGTGGAATCAATACTTGTATTCAACAATCCAGAAAAAGTATAATCCCCATACTTGACAACTGTCATTGGATTGCTGGCAGGATATGGGGTTCCCCTCTATAATTTGCTGGAATAAGACATCAGACACAAATAATTAAATGTTTAAATGTGACTGCAAGGACTTCCAGTTCCAGTGTGAGCCTTTGTAGATGCACAGTTTCAGAGCTCCAATTGGTCATTGATTTAATCCTTTATTTGCACTCTCATTGACTTGCAAGCTGTTTGAGAAATGATGAATTGATGTCATAGCCATGGCTACTAAGCAAAAACTGAAAGATTTTATGGTGGATCTGATGATTGCAAAAAACTCATTCAGGGCCACAGACAGCCTGCCTGTCTGCCAAGCACCTCACCTACCTACCACACAGATTTATTGGAGGAGGAAGATGATGAACTACAGTTTTCAATCACATCTCAAAAACTATCCCAGGAACTAAGAAATGTGGGATCCTCAGTGAATTGGATGAAAGAATTTCCTAGTTAACACCAAGCAGCTGCTTTGGGAGGCAAAGGAGTGGACAGTGGGCATGAAGCATAGCCTGATGGAAATTGCCACTTAGACCATCATAATATGGCCCTCCACTACTTGTTTAAAAGAGACAGAGCTGTAAGTTAAAAATTAGAAGACCTTAAGCTGCACTTTATCAGAAATAATATGAATCCACAGAATACCAGAGGGTACCAAGCAGAGGGATGTAGTGAAAGTCACTGAGTCCATGTTGAAAGAACTGTTTGGGTGGCCAGAAAATAAGTTGCTTCTCATTGAAAAAGTGCACTGAGCTCTAGCACTGTACCCAACTGACCCAAAGGCATGACTCCAGACTCTGGTGATGAAGTTCCTCAATTATCAGATGAAAAGCATGTCCTTCAGGTAGCTTGGAGTAAGAAGGAGATGATATTCAGAGATGCAAAGCTGTTCTTTGATCATGATTACCCCCCCAAGAAAATGATTAAATGCCATAAGCGTCTTGAAATACAGAAGCACCATGATCAAAAATATATAAAAATTCAACTGTTTACCTTACGCAGTGAAAAGTCTTTCTTCAGAATGGGTTGAAATTCTTTTCAGAGTCAACATTCAATCAGGCAGTTAAAAAGGGGAAGACTCCAGGATTAGAGGACATAGCTGTGGAGTTTTATAATATATGTATTTCAAAGCTGGTTCCAGTCTTAACAGAACTTTTTAATTCTTTCCTAAAAGAAGGCAGCTTGCTGGAAAGTTTTCAAGAGGGACTAATAATAGTTTTGCTAAAAGAAAGGATCCAAGGTTATGTGCCTCATGTCATCCAATTTCTTTATTGAACTCAGACTATAAAATATATACAAAAATGCTTGCTAATAAACTGGAGAAGGTGTTATATTCAATTGTACATAGTGATCAAACTGTATTCAGTAATGGAGGATAAAGTTTCAATAATATCAAAAATGCTATAAATATACTGGTTATGGAAAATCAAAAAGAGGCAATGGTAACATCACTGGAGGCAGAAAAGGCCTTTGATGGGGTGGAGTGTGCATATCTGATTTAAATAATGGAGAAAGTAGACTTAGGCACAAATTTTATAAACTGGGTTAAATTGAAAAATCTCCAGCAGCAAAAGTCTTAACAAATCATGACATTTGACAGGGTTTAAAATTAGAAAAGGTTACAAGACAGGGTTGCCACTGTCTCCCTTTTTTGTTTGCTATAGCTATAGAACCTCTGGCTATTTTAATAAGGGAACACAAATATATAGATGGGTTTGATGCTGGTGGTGGTCAATTAAAAAATGTCATCATTTGGAGATGATATTCTCTTATACTTGAGAGAGCCAAGTAAGTCTATAAACACTGTAATGAATGCTATATGGGAATTTGGATCTGTTTCTGGATATAAAATTAACTGGTACAAATCAGAGGCAGTGTTTGTCAATCCTAAAACTATTTTTTTGCAATCTCAAAACTATTCTTTCAGATTTAAACAAGAAAAAAATGAGATGTTTAGGAATTCTGTTAGCTCAAACAAATAAATTAGCTCATAGATTGGAATATCATTCCACTAGTAGGAAAAATTGAAAATTGTTGGAGGAATAGGTAGATTTTTACCCTTAACACTAACTGGAAGAGTACAAGTAATTAAAATGAATGTACTTCCTAAAATTTCATAATCATTACAGTCGCTTCCTATTGCTATAAATAAATGTTGGCTTGAGAATCTTGAAAAACAGTACAAAAATGTCTATGGAAAAATAAAAGGGAAAGAATTAATATTAGTAAACTTAAAGCTCATATACAGAAGCAGGATTAAAACTTCCCAGATATCTGGAAATACAGAACCACTATGATGATAAATCAAATTAGAGAATAGTATGCAACTGAGACACCATGGTGGATGTGATATGAAACTAGTCTTATAAGATATATTATTCCAAGACAAATGTTGCTGTCTAATATGAACAACAAAGAAAGAATGGAGATAAAAAATGAATTGACTAGAAATGTTCAAGAAACTTAGATAAATTACCATAAAAAAAGAAAATCTATAGGCACACAGGTATATGTAAATTGAACAAAATCACACATGCCCCCACAATGCAAAGCATCATGGGCTGCATATACAAATCACCACAGAATGTTATGCTGGTTCAACTTTAATCCTCGTTAATAAAACCCCAAAAGTTTTGTTCATCTGTGCCTATATCCGAATAGAGGCCATGATAGGCATGTTTTACACTGTTTGGAACTTTATTGGTACTCAGATAGGAAGACTCTAAATATCTACTCCAGCTGCATTACATATTGGCTTTTCTATTTGTAACCACAGTGGGGATCTTCTGAAGGTATTAGCCATTGTGAAATAATGGCACAATTAATGGCCAGGTAGTAGTGATAAAAATTGGGACATGTAGCCTGCCCGTTCTTTAGGTCTCTGTAGTTTAACAATTGCTCTTCGAGGTGACTTATTTTTCCAAATGAATTTTGAAATGGTGTTGTGCACTTTGGAGAAACCATGATTGAGGGAGGGAATGATTTAACATTTGAAGGGGTATAACAAGCGGGCAAAACATTCATTTTATAATGCTGATACGTCCCACAAGGAAACAGGGAGTAGTGCCCAATGATTCAAATCTGACCTAATATTTATGAATAATTGATCCAAGTTAAGTTGCCTCATTTTGCTATTAGATTGAGACAAGTATATGCCCAAGTATTTTATTTTATCCCTTACCCAGGTGAGCCAAGTTTATCAACATCTGTTTTAGGGTATAGTTATTTAGTGGTATTACTTCTGTTTTAGCAACATTTAATTTATAGTTAGAGAGTTCCCCAAACTCTTGAATAATGGTGAGGGTGGCTGGTATAGATATGGATGGGTTTGTAACATGGAGCATAATATCATCGGCATACACCGATAGCTTATATTGAAACTGGTTGATCAACATACTGGATATTGCTATGGATTGATTAATCTTCCTAATTAGTGGTTCTAGGATAAATTAAATAGGTAGGGGAGAGGGCAACCTTGCTTTGTGCCCTGTTGAAGGGGAAAGATGGTGAGAGGACTCCGTTGCATAATGCAGGCGGAGGGATGCGGTAAAGTATTTTAACCCACTCTATGAATTGTTTCGGGATTCGATATCTCGGAAGTAAATCAAACAAATATTCCCATGAAACCTGATCAAAGGCTTTTTCTGCATCCAGGGACACCAAGGCTGCTGGAGTGTTGGAGTCCCTGGACGCAGAAATGAGGTGAGAAATTTTACGTAAGTGATCTGATGAAAGGCGCCCGGCCACAAATCCAACTTGCTTAGGGCTAATTAGTGTGTGCCAAACCTTGGCCATCCTATTAGCCAGAATTTTAGCTAGAATCTTCATGTCTATATTTATAAGTGATATTGGGCGATAATTCGGCAATAATGTAGAGTCCCTATCCGGTTTAGGGAGCACCACGATAATAGCCTCGGTGAGGCTAAGGTCTGATAAACCACATTTGTCTATGTAATTGTATGTGTCAAGTAAAATTGTACCCAATTGAGATCTAAAAGCTTTATAAAAGTTGGTTGTATAGCCATCTGGGCCTGGAGCTTTATCAGTAGGAAGAGCCTCTATAGCTTCATGTATTTTGGCTATGTTCAGAGGGGGCTTGTAAACGCTAGTGGAATCTATCCCTGATTCTGAGGGGAGATTCATTTTTGTCATAGGCAAATTAAGCAACCTGGATATTGTCTTGGGTTCAGTTTATGGCCCCAATATTGAATCCTCATATTTTTTTATTCACTTAGCTATGGTTCTAGCTCCCTTTCTGCACTACCCTCTTATAATAGGAGGTGACTGGAATTTGGTGCAAACTAATAACTTAGACCATTCCTTTTGCAGGGGGGAAAGCTCCTCACTTGCACAAAGAGCCTTAAATTAATTTATATTGTTCCTAGGCCTTGTGGACCCATGGAGAGTGTTCAACCTGTTAAGTAAAGACTTAACTTTTTTTCTCCAATTCACAAAAGTTATTCTTGAATTGATTATTTTTTTAACCAGCCACCAGTTATTGTCTAACATAGTAGATGTTAAGATCCTGCCTCAAGTAATTTCAGACCATTCTCCTATCCTAATGCAAAGTGCTTTGTCGAATATTCCAGTCCAATCCCACTCATGGTCTCTGAATAATAGATTGTTAAAAGACAGCCAAATTATCGCAAAACTCCAAAACTTTATACAAAACACTATAGAATTTAATTGGGGTTCAATTCCTGCAGTGGACCAGGTGTGGGCAGCCTTGAAAGCAACTTGGTGGGGGGAGCTAATTCGCATTGCTACAATCCAAAAAAAAAATGAAAAACTACCTCCTGAATAGTTGCTTACTAAAAATCAAAAATTTGGAAAGTAAAGGGACTAATAAGCTTTTACACAAAGAAGAGCAAGAGCTATCTACTTTGCCAGCCACTTATGCTAGCATTATTAGAGAAGGTGGAGAGATCTGCTTCTTTATTAAAGGCTTCATACACTGGTCAAGGAGGTAAAGCAGGCAAACTACTTTCCTGGCAATTAAAACAGCAATCCACATCCAAATGGGTTACAGCTCTCAGACATTCCCAGACAGAAGCTATGGTGACCGACCCTGCGGAGATATTAACCCTATTTCGAGATTATTATAAGACATTATATACTTCAGATCTATGTTTGGAGGATCACGATAGAAAGATGTGGGCCTTTTCTGGAAAGGGCAGATCTACCACTTCTGTCTGAGGAAAATAAAAACTTCCTATTTGCCCCAATTACCAGAGAGGAAATCTCAGCAGTTATTGATTCCCTAAAACCTGACAAGGCACCGGGTCCAGACAGTTTTACAGGTCTATTTTATAAGACTTTTAAAGGATGTTTAATTCCCCTGTTACTGGAACCGTACAATTTTTGGAACTCCCACTCCAAATATGAGCAATCATTATTTGAAGTGAGAATAATTTTGCTACCTAAACCGGGGGAAAGATCCATCGGTGATCAGTAACTATAGGCCCATTTCGCTCTTAAACATAGATATAAAAATTTATTCCAAAGTCTTGACTAATAGACTGGTGAGTGTGTGGATAGGTTTATTGAGTCCTGAACAGGCAGGGTTTGTTGCAGGACGTACCTTAGCAGACCACCTTACAAAGATATTTCATTTAATTTCTGCGTTCGGGGCTTCTGAGTTGGGAGGCGGCTTTGGTATCCCTGGATGCAGAAAAAGCTTTCAACAGAGTGGAATGGTACTATATGTTTGTAACACTACAAAAGTTTGACCTCCCGCAACCCTTTATTAATCAAATCCGTGTTTTGTACTCTTGCCCATAAGCTAGAATTCAGTGTAACAACCTTATTTCTGACATATTCCCTATATGTTGGGGTACCCATCAGGATTGCCCTCCCTTCCCTTATCTATTTAATTTATACATAGAGCCCTTAGCTAGAGCTTTAAAACTGGATGAAGCAATAAGGGGTATACACTTGTGGCACCTTCAATGTAAACTATCCTTATTCACTGATGATTTGCTTGTTCATATATCAAATAGCAGGGGAATCTCTCCCTCGAGTGTTACAAATTATTTCCCACTTTAGTTTCTTTTCAGGTTATAAACTCAACAGAAATAAAACCGTAGTTTACTCACTATCCCCTCTCCTTTCTAAAGACTGGAGTCTATCTATGGGGTTACAGTGGGAAAGTGAATATTTAACTTACCTGGGTATTAAGATATCTAGGGATCTTGCTAATCTTAAAGACCTTAACTTAGCTCCATTAGTAAAAACTACTAGAGAAGATTTGGCGAGGTGGAATAAGCTACCACTGTCCCTTTGGGGATGGGCTAATATTATTAAAATGTCAATTTTGCCCAGATTTTTTTACCCTCTATGTAATCTCAATATTTACCTGCCAAAGTCTTTCTTCATGTCCCTTTATAGAATTTGCTCTGATTTTCTTTGGAAAGGTAAAACTCCACATTGGGCTTATGCTAAGTTTACTTACCCTAAAGGGTTAGGTGGGCTTCAATTACCTGATTTTTATGTCTACTATTTAGCTATCCATGCTAATAGATTTTTGCACTGGCTGTCCATAACAGTCTCTTTAGCGAACACCCCTCCTTGGCTATTTCTAGATTGGCTGCAAGCAAATTCTTGCAAGATAGACTTAGAGGCCCTTTTATATATCCCTTGGGCCAAAGCTCCCTTGAAAATGAAGAACTCCCCCCTGGGCTGGGACATGAGGGCCTTGCATCAGCTTTGTTCCTTGCTCCAGAAATCTAACTTAAGGGACCTAAGGCAACCATTACTAAATAATCCGCATTTACAGATAGGCAAGAACCCAATTCGAACTTGTCCAGGTAACTACTCTATTAAGTTACATTTAGAGAGCTTTGTCTCAGATAAATCTCTTTTATCTATTTCAGAACTGCAATCAAAATTTGCAGTGGCCCATGAGGGCTATTTTCAATTGTACCAAATATGCCAATGTATTCATCACTTCTTGGGGAAACCTCCATGGTCAGAAGGGGTTGGAACCATGCTAAGCAGCTTGTGGGCATTATCCAAGAGCTGTAAAGCAATAGCTAAGTTATATAAATCAATGTTGACCCATATTATGTCCAGGTTTACTCCTATAGCCTACTACTGGGAAAACAATTATAACAAAGCCTTCCCGGTCAAAACCTGGGAAAAGATTTGGACAGACATTTGTGTTTTAACTAAACAAGACCGTTTAAGGAACATCCAGTTCAATATTTTGCATAATCTATATTATACACCCACCAAGTTATTTCAGATTAAGAAATTATCCTCAGCTGAATGTGGGGATTGTGGGTTCGAATTTGCCACTTTACACCATAAATTATGGGCATGTCCAAAAATTGTTAAACTATGGAACTCTGTTAAACAATGGGTGGCACTATACTTCAATATTGCTGCCTTTTTTAATGAGGATACATGCCTGTTAGGTATGTACTCACTGATCCCTACTTTTATCAAAAGATACAAGTAGCTATGGTTGCTATGGTTACTAAGCTGTTAATTCTTCAACATTGGAAGATGACTGGGAACCCTCATTTAAAGAATGGTGGGCTGAACTCCTCAATGCCCTAAATGCGGAGATATGTGTTGCCTGGATTTTCCAGGCCAGTGAGAAGTTTCAGAATTGTTGGGGAGACTTCTTGGTAAAGTTAAGAAGCAAATTTGGTTACTAAGGCTAAGTTTACTGCCTCTCTTCTTTCCTTCTCCATTTAATCTCCTCACAGAAGACTCTTGGGGTAAAATCCCTTTTAACTGTCAAACTCTATTTCCCAGGATAGGCTATGGGCTATGTTTTCCTCTCTATTACTAGATTCTATTTTTTATCCCTCCCTTACAGTAAAATTAATATTCCCTTGGCAACATTTCTTCTAATATAGCTCCCCTTTATGATATAGCCTTTTTTGGTCAAAAGTATTAGTGCTGTGCCGTTGCCTCGGTTTTGTATTCTATATAAGCTTTGGCTAGAGTTTAGTATATGACCATGATGGCCTTTACATGGTTTCTTACCCCAGCAGGGTATGGTAAGGTGCCTGCTGCAGTTGGGTGGGGAGGAGGGTGGGGTATGGGTTGTTTTTTTTTTTTGTTGTTCAGCCTTTTTGTATTGGGGCTGTATGTTATTTTGCCTTCACTGTACAAATCATCTGTATCATCCATCCATGATAAGTGCTGGGTTATGTTTATGTTATGGAAAAATAAAGTTAATTGCAAAAAAAAAGTGCATTTGTGACACTTTCGCATATTTTAACTTTTCCCATAGACATAATGGGAAAAGTGTTTTCAGAATAACGTTTAAACTGCTTAATACTTTTTCATGAACTCTTCAAAAGCCACATCAGGGACCCTGGCTGCATGATCCCTGAAGGTTTTGGACCGGTCGCACAAACCATGAGGGGCTGTAGGCGTGAGTAAAGAATGCACAAAAATGAGTAATTTGTGCATTTTTCAGTGCTCTGTAGCTCCACAATTGTACATCTGACCATAACGACACTTGGCAGATCCAGAGATCTACGGTACCAAACCATGCATTCCAAATTTCAGGTAAATCTGTCATATGGTGGCAAAGTTATTAAGCTGCCAAATTTCAGATTTAACCTTAAATGTGGTACTGAACCCTAACTATAGTGGCACTATCATGCCTCTATAGTATATAGATAGATAGATAGATAGATAGATAGATAGATAGATAGATAGATATTCATGGCAAAAAGAACTCCATTTAATGCATCAGCTAGGGTTGTTCCACAGCAACAAAAGCAAGGAAATTTGATGTTAGGTTTTCCACCCCTTGCACCCCAACCCATCCTCACCAAAGGCATCAGTGTGTGCTTTGGGGTCTTGGCTAACTCTTACCCCATTCCATGTGTAAACAAGCTGAGGTGGTGCAGTATAGAGAATGGGTTGAGAGTTAAGACGATGACCCCAACACACGCCAATGCCTGTTGGTGGGGTGAGGTGGGCGTGGTGTGCAAGGGTGGCAACACTAACATCGAATTTCCTTGCTTTTGTCACTGTGGAACAATGCTAACTGATGCATTAAATTGAGTTTTTTGCTATGAATTCACCTTCTTTTTGAGAATGTGCGATATAAATAGTGAATGGAATGTGGTGGTGGGAGCTTGGGTCCCTTCGTTAATGGTAACGCAATTGGAAACTAACGCAAATGGAAGTGCGTTTGCAAACACAAATGGTAATAGACATGGCGACACAAAAGGAAATGCAAACACAAACAAAAACAGTACTGGAAATGCAAATAGTAACAGTAACGCAAGCGCAAATGCAAAGGGTAATGCACATGGTGATGTAAGCGGAAACGGAGATGCAAATGGTCACAGAAACAGAAGCAGAAACGCTAACTGTAACAGTAATGTAAATGTACCCACTTTGTTTCCCCAAAAGATGCATTCAAAAGCATGGTGAATGCAAAGAATGTATGCATTATAATGGCCCTCAGAGCAGAAAATGAACACTTGGAATGCTAAATTGCTTATATCTCAGGAACTGTATGAAATAGAAAAAAAATTAAAATCTCATATTATTTATGACTTTCCTGGGTAGTTTTGTACTTAGCCCTGAGTGGGGGGGCTAAGAATTCTTCCAACTAAAAGTCCATATTTCAAAACGTTTTGAAGAAACGAACCCAGAAAGGTTCAGTGGATGCCATAATGTTAGCCTATGGGAAAAATAGTCAACTTTGGAGTGCTGTAACTTTGCAGCCCTGTAATATTTTTGTCACCAAACCACCAAAAGACACATCTGTGGGATCGTGGCTTTCTTCCCACCAAATGTCAGCCCAAAAGACCAAACCATTCATTTACAGCAGGGTAGCAAAGATTCCCTATTGTTTTGGGCATAGTGTTGAAAGTAGTGTCACAAATCACGACACTTTCGCAAATGAAATCACAAAAGTGTCACACTTACAACACTACTGTTAACAAACATTTTAAAACATATTTCTGGGGGTTTAACACCCAAAAGACATGGCTAGCATCCTCAGGACTTGACTAGGTAAACACAGAAAGAATTGTGTCCCTAGAGAGTCCCAAATTTAAATGTTGAGCACTTTTGTGACCAACTGAAAACAAGATGGCACATTTGTGACACTACAGGGGTCATTTGTGAAAGTAAAACCTGCATTTGTGACACTTTCAAACTTTTTATTAACTTTTCCCATTGACTATAATGGGAAACTTGTTTTTTGAATAACTTTTGAACCATTTAATATTTTTTCATGAAATCTTTGAAAGGCACATTAGGGACCCTGGCTGCATGTTCTCTGAAGGTTTTGAACCAGTTACACAGACTGTGCAACCTGTAGGCACGAGCAAAGAATGCACAAAAAAGCATAATTACCACATTCTATGGTGCTACATATCTCTGCAACTGTATATCCAACCATTATAAAGCTTAGCAGTTCCAGAGATCTATGGTACCACTCTGAGCTTGCCAAATTTCAGGCAAATCTATCACATGGCGGTAAAGTTATTAACCTGCCAAATTTCAGACTTTACCCTTATATAGGATACTCAACCCTAACTATAGTGGCACTACCGTGACTATAGATAGATAGATATATATATATATATATATATATATATATATATATATATATATATATATATAGAGAGAGAGAGAGAGAGAGAGAGAGAGAAAGAGAGAGAGAAGAGAGATTTAGATAGATAGATAGATAGATATATAGCTAGCTAGCTATAGTGTGGATAGTATTCAGAGACTCGGGTGTGCACTTAAAATAAGGTCTTGTATTTTACTCATAATTTATTAAAATACAGAATTTATGCTTGTACTTGTTGCCTATATGGTCACGAGATAGTGTGCATAAAAAGGGTGTATGTATTTTATTTTATTGTGGCAACATTTTAATAATGAAAACAGCCTTAAAAATGCATCTATTTTGTGACATGGCTGTGCTACACATCTTGGTGACCATTAAATTTACTATATTTAAAGCACAATACTAAAGTTTTTTTAGTGGACAGAGTGGATGTGTAACTGTCCCACAGTGATTATTGATTTTATGCAGATGTATTTACATTTACATGACACCACATGTAATTTATTATTTTGTGCATTACTGTGGTGTCTTATATAGCTGCATAATTTATTTTGTGTATTCTGTCTTTATGCTTTGAGTTTTTTCTTTCAGTGTCAGTTCACATTGCTTAATGTGTTTCTCCTGCACAAATCTGCAATCTTAATGCAGTGGCACATACAGCCTGCTAGGAGCAGCAGCATCAAAAGCTGTGGCTCTTGCTGTCATGTCCATGTTACCCAAGTGGATGTTGATGATGCTGGTATTGGTACAAATAGCGGACTTGAAGGTGACATCAGGATTCAGTTTTGTATTCTGGCTCTAAGCAAAACTGTTCTCTTCCCACTGCTTCTCCCAGTTACCATTCTTAAAAACAAAACAGGTAGAATGAAGCATTGTTCATTTAAATCAGGTGTGCTGCACAGGAGTTTGGACAGATCTCAAAGGTCTCCAGTCACTAGAAAACATGATCTTCAGCATTCTGCTAAAACAGCAAGTTAAAATTTGGGTGCATATTAAATAGTGACTGGCTAAAGTGCAGCAGTTATTCTGTGTCATTTGGGGACAGAAAAATTAAAGTATTCCTCTTAAGACTTCATGGTCCCACTGTTTGTGAAGGGCCCCTCTTCAAAATAGAGGATGATTGGATTAGTGGGCTGTGCACTAGCACTGTGAAAATCGGGCATATTAAATAGTAAAGTTTAAAGTTGAGTATGGGATACATATCAGCAGATCTTTCTTCTGGTGTGGTTAGTGTTTAAATGGGGCATATTACATAGTATATTTTAAAGTTTTGTTTGGGAAGTATATCAGCTGAACTTTCCTCTGGTGCTGGCACTGTTTAAATAGGGCATATTAAATACTATCTGGCTATAGTGCAGCAGTTGTGTTCTATCATCTTTGGGGGCAGAAAAGTTAAATTTGTGTGTTCTCTCATGGCCCAGTTGTTTGTGAAGAGCCCCTCTTCAAAATGGGGCTGTGCATATATGTGACCAGTCTAATCAAATAGAGTTTTGTTTGAGATGTATAGTTTTTTGTTTACAATCCATCCAGCGGGTTTTCATTGTATAATTTGATTTCTTCAGAATATTGCTAATATTGGTGAACTTTCCCCTGGTGATGACTTTAATCATGTTTAAATAGGGGGAAAAAACAACACCTGTGGAGTTCCTACCAGTAAATTCTAAGAATGTGTATTTGTTGAATGAATGCTGCACCTGTTGATGTGATAATGGCTCTATTTTAGAAGTGTGCATATGGCATGAATATAAAACTGCACTCTTAAAATGTTTTAAATAAAATAAATGCAATTTGCGAGATGCTTGTAATTTTTAGAAAGAAGGGTGTTTTGCAAAGTTAATTGAGTGAGTCAGAGGCTCAGTGAGAAAGACAAACTGCTGCTGGTAACACTGAGAAACAGAACCTGCTTTGTAAAGGCTTTCATTTAGAATTCAGGTTGTTTTGAAGCTGCCATCAGAACAGTAAAGGGCTAGCAATGTTAGAAACACAGTGGGACATAGGTGAGAGTCTTTTGCAAAGCTAACTGAGTAAGTTGCAGCTTCAGTGAGAAAGAGAAACTTTTTCTGAAGCAGTTTCCTTTAGAATGTAAGCTGCAGTGCATTTATACTCACTCTGGTGACATCAGGAGAGTATGTCTAAATGTCAACATCCTCACTCTGCTGATGTCATCAGGATTTATCCTCACTGCAGTGGAAATAACACAGGTTATCCTACTGAGAAAGCTGTCGCCCGTGGTATAAATATATATATATACAGGGATTTATTTAACTCTAAAAATTGATTAGCGTTTTGCTCATAAAAGTGCTAAATCTTTGTGAAAATGCATAGCTCCTGCCTCACTGTGTTTAACAAACACAGCACTTCAAGAAAATCTATATAAATACTTTCTGTACAGTTAGTATAGTCCCAAGAAAAAACTGCTAATCAATTATTTAAAACCCTGATATATATATATATACCCCAAATGAAATATATACATATATTATAGGTGCGACAGTGCACCAACTTACTAAATGCATTAGCAGCCCTTGCAGTTATAAGATGCATGGGAGTTATTTCAATTGTTTTCAATAAAGCATGGATCAACCTTTCTGCTGTAACAGGCCAGACAGCATACCCTCTTACAAATCCTTCTCTCTCACAGCAAAATCAGCAGATTTACACTACTGTAATAGTCTCCTAGCCCCTCAGCACAAAAATCAATATAAACTAGCAGTTCAAGGGTTATACGCAGCTGGGCTGTGCAGATTGTTGAATTTCAGATGGAACGAAATTCAGTGAAGTTTTAGAAATTTTGGCTGATTTCTATCATTTGCAGAATTTTGACATTCTACATGTGAAGTGTTTTTGTGGAATAATATTCTGCAGTTCACATAAACCACAATTTTTTTTCCGAATCCATGGAAAATTATTGCAGTTTACTTTATCCATAGAAAACTGTTCCACAGTTTGCAATAGAAATGCTATTCAAAATTCAATGGAATTTAAAAGAAATTCTGCAAAGCATTTCTGAAGCAGAATGTCCATTCCACAGCAATTCTGATGATGGAATTTCACATTTTGCACAGCCCTATGTGAAGCTGAATACATTTTTCACCAGAAATACAAACTGTCAGCATATACTTGTGGATCTGGGATAGATACGGTTGTGATCTGTCATATATACACATTGTCATACATGCATTCTCAATATGTATATTACTAATTATAGAAATGTATTTGCTGATTGCTATACAGTATAATGCTCAATATGTGAGCTTACCTGAGAATCAATGCTGCCACCTACATGCAGTATAAATATATATATATGTATTGTGCAATGCATCTACTTTATGTTGTGACTCCCTGTAACGTAAATTATCAGATGTAAATGACTTTTTGCATGGATATGATATTACAGTTACTGTATAATAGAATACAATGTTTTGTAAATGTAGGTGTAACTGGGTAACAGCAAAAATTATTTTTTTAAAGAACTTCACCATATGTAGTAGTTTTAAAACTCAGCAGCCAAGGGCCTGACATCCATTTTGATGTAAGTTTATATTACCTGAGTTCTACATAAGTTGCAATGACTGCATATGAGGTGAAGGACTGATTTTAAGGTTCTTACTTTTGTCTATTATGCCCTCGATTGGGCCCCCTCCTACCTCACTCTTTAAACTGATGACTATTCTACTATGACTCCACACTTTCTTTGTTCCATGGACACAGGGCTGTTGAAAATATCAAGGTAAGACCATCTACAGCAGGAATGGGGTCATTGCAGCATACACTCCATGGCTCCCGGGTTGCACCTGGAAACTAGCCTTGGTTCAGTGTGCCTTTCAGATCAGTCAATTAATAAATAAAATGTGCCCCTCAAGTAAATTCACTTTACCCTTTGTCTAGCACAGCTTTAAGAGACTAGCTTATTCCTAGGATGTGACTTTCTCCTATATTTTTATGTTAAAGGAATATAAACCTTAATTGTTTTAGAGCTATGCAGAATATAAAATTATGTCCTTGGAATGACCATTCTGATTCCATGGAAGTCCACAGAAATTTGCAAAATTTTAAATTTCATCTATTTTGCTATAAATTTAAAGTACCTGACCACTTAACCAAAATTTGGAACATAAGCAGCACCCCATGGCTTACAACATGTTCCAATTTTGAGAGTTGTGAATGGAAATGGGTAGAGTTATGAGTAGTGAAATATTTAATCAAAATTTAATTTTCAGTTATTTTGGGATTATTTTCAAATTTCTTCTAAATTTCTCCATAATATCAAGATTTAGAGAAACACATATAATGCATATATGCACCATGTTTTAAAACTCAGCGTTAATGGTATCTGAGTTATAGGTAGTCAAATAGTTTGCCAAAATGTGGATTTCTGTAGTTTTAGCATAACTTTGATAGTATTCATTGTAATATTACAAAATGAATGGGTATACAGGTTAGCACTACATTTGTATATGCACATTGTTTTTGATTTCTAGCTTTAAATGGGACTGCTTTATAGCCTGCCAAACATGTTGCCAAATTTTAACTTTTGGTTAGTTCCCTCTAATTTTAAAACTACATATCCAAATTTAACCAAAGTTTGAAACATTTAAACTACTATATCACATGGTCATTTCTGAAAATGTTCATATTTTCAGCTTTAAATGGGATTAAATGAAAAGCAGTCAAACTTTCACAACATTTAAAAAGTTTATTTTGCAAGAATGTAAATTATAAATTTATAAATCCCTGAAACTTTAAAACTAGACAATGTCAATACCATTACATTTGGCAGGTTCATAGACCTTATAAGGGGACTGTGTGTGCCAATTTTATTAATTGTTTGCTGTGAGACATTGCAAAATAACATCTCTATTTAAAGTTGAATCCCATGAGTCTTTGTGGAAATTGAAGAATTTCATGAAAAATTCCATAAAACTGGAATTTTCTAATATCACTCAGCCTTATCTGGGTTGTTCTAATTAAAGGATATGGATATAAGAGGCAGGTAGTGCAGGGGGTCATCAGGTTCAGGAGTTAGATGTACAGTTTCACTAACAAATACACAACTGAGCTGGGTAGCACAACAGTGGTAGACCCCCCCCAGGTTGCAGCTAGAAAGCACAGTGTCTACAATTCTAACCTGAATGCAGGATATTTAAGGATCACATCCAGTAAATTTATGATCCAGGGAGCCTGGTGTACATGCAAGTCCAGGACTTAGTGGTACTCAAAAACATGCAGTAGGGAAAGACAGTGTCTTGGGCAGCAGGAAGAATGAATTCTGGCTATTCCAACAGGGTAGGTTGATAGGAAAAGGGGTAGGTGACTCATGTTTTAAGGAAGTTTGTCACTGTAAAGAACAAAGAGGATATTCGTGGGATCAGTAGTTCTACGGAGTCACTCTGGCTATGCCAAAAGAGAAGGGGGGGGATAGTCACCCAGCGAGGAACAGTTGGACTGCAAAAAGCTCAGCCCAGCTTATCAAATGAAGTAATGATATTTGCATTGCTAATGTTAAATTCCACAAAAATATCTGTAGGTTTCATCTACAGAATATGCTATCATAAATATGTGAGAAAATGTTATTAATCATTTTTTCTTCTGCAAAATTAAAACTGTTTAATTTATCCAGTTGTGTTAGACAACAGCATACACAGACTATGGATATGCATGTAAAATGTTAACTCTATGCATGCAAGAGCAGAGAAGTTACAAACATTCACGTTTTTGATAGTTTTTAGAAAGTTTTGCAAATATTTACATAGTAATGTTTTGAACCCCTGTAACTTAAAAATCTCTTATCTATTTCACTCCATATTTAGATCATTCTATAACCATTACAAAAAAGTTATCCATAATAATTTACACATGTCTAGATCCAAAGGTGCCTGAGTTACATGTAGATGAACTTTTCATGAATGTTCCTGAAAAAAATAAAATAACAGATTTTGAGCACATATAATTTTGAGATGATGCATCATATTGTCATGAAATCTGGCACATTGTTAGAACAACTATCACCAAGAAATTGTGCCAAATTTAAGATCCCTGACCCAATAGATGGTTAAGGTATATGCAGATACAAAATGTTTATGAAATTTCTCACAAACAATAACATGACAACATTTGAGCCCCTATCATTTTGAAACTATCCCACCAAATTACTTGATATTTGGGAACATTTATGGCCATTGTACCACAGAAGATATATTTCAAATTTCAGACCTCTAGCTTGAACAGTTCATGAGATATAACCAAATTACTAAATGTTTAACGTTCTACAATATTTCAATGAAACTCAATGGAATTTTGTGAAATTATGTGACATTTCATCAAAATTCTGTGGATTCTGAATTTTCCCATTCTATACAACTCTCAGTTTTTTTTATATAAACTGCATTTTGAAATGTGGGCACTTATGTAGTCTGTTTAATACACCTAGGCCCAGATATTCAAACTGCAATGAGGCTGTGGCGCAAGCCCGGGCACAGCTCAACTTGGCTGCACAGGGGTGTGGACTGGGCGATATTCAACAGAGCTGTGCCATGGCTCAGCATCGCTGGAATATCGCACCCTGGCCACCCTCAATGCACATGGTGAGTGGCACTGTGCCAGCACCAGTGGCCAGAGTGAGCATGGGGATGTGCTAGCGCAAGTTCCATTGCGCTAGGTGCAACTACCGTGATATTCAAATGTTTGCATACAAATGGGGCCATAATGTATGCAAGGCACAAATGGGGCCATTTGCATGTCATTATGGCCCCATTTGCATGCAGGTGCACTGATCCCCAATGACTTGCGCCTGGCACCCTGCCAGGCAGCAGCTGTCAGGGACCAATGCTCTCTGCAGCGTGGTAATGTGCCCCACAGCCAGATTGTAGGCATTAGTAAAAGAAACAAATCCTCTATATCCTGGCAGTCCAGTGGACCTTGTCCGCCTTATCGTGAGTTGAAGTAATATTATGCGTTTCTATTCTGGTGGTCCAGTGATTCCTGTTCTGCCCACTCTGGGATTAAGGGTCAACATGATTCCCTATCCCCTGGTGGTCCAGGTACGATGTCTGCCCAATCACGGGTGGCAATAACATTGACTTCATATCCTGGTGGTCCAGTGACCCCACTCCCCACCTGCTCACTGATCCCCACTGCCCCACTCCCCCAGTCAGCAGCTGGAGGCAGCACTTACCTACCTGCTGCTGCCCTGCACGCAGGTAGCTGATTTCGTTGTGTATCCCACTGGTCCACACTGTTAGCTAATTGGCATACTAACCCATACTGTGTCTTACATATTCCAGATATATGAATGGATCCCATTTACATATCTGGAATTATAGTAATGGTATACTGTATGCCCATTGGCTCATGATGTGGACCAATGGGCGACAGCCCTACTGACGTGCTTCAGTCAGCGAGGCGCAGGGGAGGCAGGTGGGTGGAGGCTGCCACCTGCCACTGACCGGGGAGGGGCGTGGGGATTAGTGTGGGTGGGAGGGGGTCCACTGCACCACCAGGGATATGGGAGTCAGTGTTATTTTACTTAAGCCCATGATCGGGCATACATCGGTCCACTGGGCCACCAGGGATATGGGAGTCAGTGTTATTTTACTTAAGCCTGCAATTGGGCAGACATCGGTCCACTGAACCACCAGAGATATAGGAAACTTAATTATTTTACTTCAGTTCGCGATCGAGCAGACAGCAGTCCACTGGACCATCAGGGATTTAGGAAATTTAATCATTTTACTGAAGCCCACGATCAGGCTCACAGCAGTCCACTGAACCACCAGGGATATAGGATATTATAGTTTTAATACCAATGCCCGCAATCGGGCATGGGGGGCGCCACCATGGACGTGCAGCCGGATCTCAGGTGGCCACCCACAGGTGGCAGCTGTCTTGTTGCACCCTTACAATACAGCAGCTCACCTGTGGGTGGCTGTCTGTTGCTCTTTTTCTTTTGCTCAACTTTGTACGGTGCAGGTAGGGGTTGTGCATGCATGGCTCAGCACATCCCAGGCTGAATATTGGGCTGTGCAGAGTATGCATGGGCACGCCCCACCTGCACCTCGCTTACATTACTGATGCACTCCAGCACATCAGGATTTGTACCAGGCACAATTCTGTCTGAATATCACACTGGGTGCATTAGTGGTTGCGATGCAGTAAACATCATGCGCCATGCCCAACTCTTTTGAATATCTGGGCCCTCAGTATATAGATAAGACTGTTTTGAAAATAGTCTTATTTTGTCCATATTTTGTCTCCTCCTTCTTCTTGTGCCTTTTCTCCACCCAGTATTCATTTCTCAAGGTTTATGGCATCACAGCTAATCTCTTGTAATCATTCTGTGAGTTTTCCCAAAACACAGAGAATAACTGTTTAATGCAGGTCTCACATTAACATGAACATTGAATGTTGTAAAAACTGCAGCACATTGTTCCTTTCCACTGTACCTTTTGGACACTTCCAGAGTGATATCATTGTGCTGCGTGCAGGGAACTCATGTGTGTGCTCTACCTGGTATGCCTGAGGGAAGGGTAGCTCAGCCATAACATTTCAGGTTGTGCTGAGAATTGAAACTCATAGGCTAACCCCACCTGTGTTTTTTCTTATGTGTAGTCTATCACCCACCAATCCTCCATTTCTGGTCTCTGCAACCCACCTATTCCCTCCCTTGTGTGTTGTCCCTCCCACATTTGCTTTTTCCTGGCTCCAGCCTAACTAATCCACCCACTTATCCTTCCACAAGCTCTTCTCTCTGGCCAACCTTCTATTTCCAATCTGGTCCTGGTAAAACACCTGCTTTTTACTGTCTGTGTGTTCTCACACCCACTAAACTCCCTTCTTGGCCGTGTCCTGGTAAGCCATTCACGCCCTCCATCTGAGTGCTCTCCCTCCCACAACACCCCCTTCCTAGTGATACTGAATAATCACAGAATACACCCCAGTCCTAAGAAATAATTGCACTCCACACAAAATTTAGTGCAAATAGGTTCAGCAGTTCATTAAAAACAGCAAAATTTAGCAGGTGCCTCACACAGGAGGTGAAAAGACTAAAGTTTCAACCCTTTGGTCTTTTTTCAAAGTGTGCTCCCTCTAGAGTTGCCTTAAATTTATACACATAATCATGATCCATTTCAAATATTTAAAGTGCCAGTGCATACATAAATTCATAAATCCACTTATTCACTAATAAATTCAAAACACTTGTTTCCTATAGCAAAGGTGCACAATTACCAAGCTACATCACAATAAATCCTAAAAAAATTTAAACTCAAATAAATGCTAAGGTAAATACAGAGAGCTGTTACTAAAATTAATTTTAAATAGGCTAAAGCTGCTCAAACATTTTTTGGTCTATCTCAACATTTATATGCAAATAACAGCATAATTAATAATACTAATACAATTATATAAATTTTTCAAAAATGCATCTATAGGTTACACTATTGGAGACTACCCCAGGAAGTGTCACCTAGGAGCACAAAGGAAAGGGAAGAAAGGGGTGGGGGAAGGGAAGAAAGGATAGGGGAAAAGGAAGAACAACCATAGGTACATATCTTATCTGTAAGCAAATACAGCCAGACATCCCAAAATAATGGCAAAGAAAAAAACAGAACTGGCTATACTCTCCATGACCAGGGAGAAATATAATGTGTCTTGATCTTTACATTATGAGCAGACTGCCTGAAAAAAATACAGACGTGTACATACATCAGGTGCATGCTGAACATTATTACATAGTAGAGACTATTGAATGAACTGTACTCTATATTCTATATATTCTACATCCAATTAAACCTTCATTTAATAAAAATGGTTCCAGTTCAATATATTCTATAAACCCCTGCGTAATGCATGCACCTAGTTTATAGATCCAATAGTTCTCATGCCTACTTAAAGTAACTATTATCACCCCTGGGTCCCAGGGTCTCCTGTTCAACCCAATGAACTTTAGTTCATGTTCATAGATATTTTCATTGTTGCACGTGTAGCCCAGATATATTCTAAATTACCATTAGAAATAGCCCTCACATGCTCACCAACCCTTTCTTTCAATTTTCTCTTAGTTTGCCCCACATAGTAAGCCCCACATTTACATTGTGAGAAATATTACCCACATAGTGTCACAATTGATAAATTGTTTTATTTCCAGAGTCTCACCATTATAGGGGTTTACTATGGAGCTACCTTCATAATGTAGGGACAATATTTACACTGGCCACAATTCTGACACCCTTTCGGGAGAGGTGGGAGCCACATTCTTTGTTGTTGAATAGGATGAGATGAAGACACTAATTCATCACTCAAATTCTGTGCCCTATGATAAGACATCCTAGGTGGTGTTTTAGCAATCTCCACTAGTCTGGGATCTGTACCAAGCACATGCCAGTTTTCATATATTATGTCTCTCACCTTCCAGGACCTCACATTAGAGGTGCTGATGAAATTAATACATTTATCACTGCCTTAGAGAATGTGTTATTTTTCCTTCAGTAATTGGCCCCTTTCTAAGATGTCTACTTCCATCTAGGCTTGTGCTATCGCCTGACTAGAATACCCCCTCTCCCTAAATCTTCCCCTGAGATCAATCTTTTCTTTTTCATACACTGCTGGTTCACTGTAGTTCCTTTTGACTCTAAGGAATTGACTTTTAGGGAGGTTCTGTATGATATGTTTGGAGTGACAGCTGCTAGCTAGCAGCATGGTGTTCCTATCCATTTGTTTTCTGTACAACCTTGTTGCAATGCCCTCCTCATTTCTACAGATAGTAACATCCAAGAAAGAAACTTGTACAGGGTCAGCATGACATACAAAACATGGCAGGGATTACTATCATGAAGATAATCAACAAATTTCTCAAATCTAACATTTCCCCCTCCCACACCATAAGGATGTCATCAATAAAACATTTCCACACATGAATTTTCAACAGGCGTGGATTATGATGACTCCAAATAAACTTTTCCTCCCAATAGGCGAGGTACACATTTGTGTAAATGGGGCAAATGTTGCCTCCATCACAGTTCCCTTGATCTGATGGTTAACATTTACCTTTAAAGGAGAAGTAGTTGCCCTCCAAAACCATTTGTGCCATTTTGACCAGTAACTCAGTTTCTGGCATGGCATTCTGTTGCCTAATATTTAGAAAATATCTGAAGGCTTGCAGGTCTCTCAGATGAGGAATACTGGTGTATGATAATTCTACATCTAAAGTCACAGAAAGAGAACATTTCTTTATGTTGGTATTAGCTAAAACATTCAGTATAGCTCGGGTATCCAAGAGAAAAGAGGGTGTAGTTCATACTATCTGCTTGATGGCACCCTCCACAAAGTATGCCAAAGGTTCAGTGACTATACCCACTCCTGACACAAACTGTCTGCCTGAGGGGTTGTCCAGGGTTTTATGTATCTTATGTAAAGTGTAGAATTGGGCCCTTTATGATACTTTAATAGTGAGAAGATCTTTCTTTCTCTTAGTAAGAAGCCCTGAAGTGTGAGCCCATCCCAAAAAGGCATTAATTTGTCTTTTAAGGGTGGGAGTGCGGTCAGACATTACTAATTGATATGATTCAGCATCACTGAGCTGCCTAAAGGCCTCTTCCTCATAATCACATGTATTTTGAATGACTGCACTCCCACCCTTATCAGCTGATTTTATAATCATGTCACCATTTAAGATTTCTGGTTGCTGTTCTTTCTCTATTACTCAAGTCGCTAAATTGTAGACTATACATTTCAACTCTTAACTTTTCAGGTCCCTCCTCACACAATTTTTTAAATATCAAAACAGTCAGAAAAAGGTACTATATATGAATTTATCAAGTAAACATTTATAACCTTCTTGGTCATTTACATTTCTGCTTGTACCCTGCTGCACTTCATTCATCTCAATTTCACACTCCCCCACATTCTCTAAATATAAAGCCTCCAAAACATCCTGAGTAGACAATGGAACACCACTTAAATAATTTCTTTCATGCTGGCTATTATTGACAGAAGACACTTCTAAGTTATTAGAGGCACCCATATTGTTGTAAAAGCATTTCAAGCTTAACTCCCTATAAAAACGATATAAATCTAATGTTTTAAATTATTTTATGTCAGCTGTGGGGACAAAGGACATGTCTTTATTTAATACTTTAATTTCAGTTTCTGTGAGTTCACAGTTTGACATATTTATAATATTAGTTTGTTCAACCTGTCCCTCTCAGCTGGCTGGTAGCATGTCTTCCACCTCTGGTCTTGATTGCTTATCTTCTTCCCATGTCACCCTCACTTCTTCCCTCTTGGTGTCCATATTTCCTCTTCCCTCTTCTCAGTGGCTCTCTCACCTCCTGATGTTGTTCTAAAAATGCCTGATTGCTCAGAATCACTTGTGAAACTCACTTCCGAGGTACTCACTGAGAGTCAGGGGTGCAAACAGTATAGGATGAATGAGCATGACCATCGCATCAGGGTTGTGAGATCCAGAAGGTGCCCTGGGCAAAATGGAATCCAGATTGTGGTTCTCCATATTTGGTTCCCATTCCCAAGGGCACCACCAATTTAGGTGGGCAGGTGGCTTGGATGGCCCTGGAAGTCCATCCAACTTGGGTGGAGTTATGTAATGCCAGGTCCATTAAAAACAAGACTGCAATTATTGCAGGTCTTGTTGGAACAGTAGACCTGGCATGTGTCACCGAGACTTGGCTGGATGAGAACTTTGGCCCCATATTGGAGGCTGCGATTCCAGCCAGGTACTCAGTGATTCACCACCGAGATTGGATCCGGGGGTTGTGGCTGGTTTCAAGACAACTGGGCCCATGAGGTAGCAGTTGAGGAGACCAGTCATTTGAATGTACCATGGTAGCAGGTGTAGGCTGTAGGATCGCCCTCATCTACAATACACCCTGGAATGAGAAGCAGTTCCTTCAGGAAGTGATGGATTTCTTGATTGACATGGCATTTGAGTCATCCCAGACTGATGGTTCTGGGTGACTTTAACACCTGGGTCAATGATGAACTCTTGCAATTTGGTCAGCACTTTCTCCAGCTGATGACATCTTGGCCTTACAGTAGATTGTTTCTACTGCTACCCATAAACACGGTCATTCTCTTGGTTTTGTCTTCCTCCTGGGTGTTGAAACCTCAGATCTGGGGGTGGAACCAGTCAGATGGTTGGATTACTACACTGTGTGATTCAGTTTCTTCACCCCCCCTTCATAGGCCTACCCCTGTGGAGATGGTCAGACACCGCCCTTTCTGAGATATAAGCTCTGAAGGCATGGCAGCAGTATTTGACCTATTGGTTCTTCCATTGGCAAACTGTGACCCAGAGGCCCCTAGTGGTGGCCTATAATATGGCCATTTCTACAGCCCTGGATGTCATTGCTCCTGTCCATGTTAGTCCTCTCTCCTTTCACGCTCAGTCCCCTTGGTTTGATGGGTCCTTGAGGGAGATGTGGCAACTAGGATACAGGTTACAGCATTGCTGGCAAAAATCCACCCTTGATGCTGATCACCTTCGATTGATGGACCATTATCAAGCCTATCAATCTGCAATCACCCATAAGGAAGAGTTCCTGTCCGAGGAGGTTGTGGCCACTCAGAATCGACTGTCTCAGCTTTTTAAACCATGGACAGATTGTGCAGCCAGCCTGTGTACAGGTCCGAAAAGCATTTTACAAGTTGAGTGCGAGGAGCTCGCTCAATTCTTTGCGAATAAGGTGGTTGACATCAGGGTGGTACTCCAACTAGCACAATCTGTGGGTGTTGCCCTAGATCAGTGTTTGGACACTACCCCTCAATTTTCCTGGAGTACCTTCAGCCAGCGTGAGCTCGTGGACATCATGTGGATTGCCCAGGGTATGCTCCCTCCTGCTGTAGTTTGGATCCGGGACCAGCTACCCTGATTTTGGGTTGTGGTGACATCATTGATTCAGTCCTAGCATGGATATTCTGGAGCTTCATGGAAACAGGTGAGTTTTCTGGCTCCCTGAAGGAAGCAGTGGTGACACCCCCTGAAGAAAGCTTCTTTGGACCCAAACTGCCATGCAAACTACAGACCAATCTCGAACCTACCCTTGATGGGGAAGGTGATCAAGAAAGTAGTGGCCATACAATTAGAGAACCATGATGTCTATGAGCCTCTCCAGTCTGGTTTTTGAAAGAGGCATAGTACTGAGATTGCACTTGTTTGGGTGCTCAATGATCTCCTGATGGCTAGAGATTGGCAAAGCTGCTCCATCTTGGTTCTCCTCGATCTTTCTTCAGCCTTTGACACTGTGGACCATGGGGTTCTGCTCAACTGCTTGAGGTTAATTTGTGGCCTGTCAGGTACAGTCCTCTGCTGGTTTTTATCTTTCCTCACTGGAAGAACTCAGAGGGTGGTGTCAGGGATTTATTCCTCTGTCCCAGTTCCTTTATCATGTGGGGTTCCTCAGGGGTTGGTGTTGTCCCCCATGTTGTTCTCAGAGTATATGCTACCTCTTGGAGACATAGTAAGAAGGTATGGGTTGAGGTTTCTGCCATGCTGATGATACCCAGCTCTACCTTTCTTTCATGTCTGAACAGGATGGAGCTCTCAGTATTTAACAGCAGCCTCACTGAAATCCAGGAGTGGATGAGTTTGAACTGGTTGAGGTTGAACTTGAAAAGAATGAGGTGCTGGTAGTGGACCTGGGTCATCAGATGGGAGGGCAGTGGTGAGGCCACCTCTGGACTTCTTCTTGGGGTTTGCCACTCCCAACCTCTGAACAGGTATGAAATCTGGGGGTAATTTTTGATGAGGGACTGACACTGCATTGGCAGGTGTTGGCCGTCATTAAAATCCTTTTTTTATCATCTGAGGAATATCTCCAGAGTTAAGCACCTTGTTCTGTCTGGTGACCTTCCTACACTGGTCCATGCCTTTGTGTGCTCATGCTTGGATTACTGCAATGCCCTATACCTAGGGCTTATGAGGCTGGATATTTGACACTTGCAGTTGGTGCAGAATGCAGTGGCCCAGCTACTGACAGGAACCTCTCAGGCCTGTCATATTTTGCTGGTGTTGCATGAACTGCACTGGCTGATGGTGCGGTGGTGAATCACCTTCAAAGTCAGTCTTCTGACTTATAAAGCCCTACACAGACAGGGTTTGGTCTACCTGAAGGAGCTCTAGGTTCCTTACTGCCCTGGGTGATTGCTCCGCTTGACTGATGAGGGGTTGCTAGAGATTCCAAGGGTTTGTTTAAAATCTTCTGGGGCTCACGCATTTATGCATGTGGCCCCTACCCTTAGGAATTCTCTACCCCACCAGTTATGTGAGTGCGTGACTGTGGAGGGTTTTAAACAGGCCTTAAAAAACCTTTTTATGGACACAAGCATTTGGGGATTAACTAGAATATTGTTTTATTTTCCCCATTTTACATTATTAATAATGTATATAATTTTACGCTGTAGCTGTTTTACTTGTTTTGTGAGGTGCCTTGTTAATTGAAAGGCGCCATATAAATAAAATTGATTTGTTTTGATTTGATAATGGGGCTAGTAGCTGGAGACTGCCTTATAACCTGTTGTCCCAAATTTTTAAGAATAGGATGGGTATTAAACTGCACTTTATTCTTTTAACTTCTAGTTTTTTTGTATCCTTTGGCCAGCTAAAAATGTTTCCAAGTCGGTAGTTCATCTTGTCTCTTTGCAATTTCTTTTTTCTTAGCAGCACAGATTTTCTTGTCCTGTTGTGTAATGTATGATTTCAATACCTCCTTGAAATGTGCAAAATTCAGGTCGGATGAAAATGTCCTTAACACTTTTTCTTTCTCATTCTGTTCTTTCTCTATCTCCTTCTGGCATTTAGTTGTATTTTTAATTACTAGCTGCTTCTACTTTATGGATATCTCTTGAGCACTTTCGTGCCATGGGCCAATAAGTTCACTGTCTTCTAGTCCAAAAGTAGGGTCCTAAACAATTCTAAGGCCCTCCGGACCCTATTTACTCTAATGTATTCTTCGAATGTCACAATTAGCAGTTCTGCCTCCTCGACTTTAAGGCAACCTTTTCAAACTGAAAAAATGCTTCAGATCACAATTTTGGTTTTTCCAAAAGGCAGACATCTGGTGCAGGTGTGGGGCAGCATCTAGGACATCAATTGCCATGTGGCTCCCCCCACCCCTATCCAGGTATATTTCCTGGTATGTACAACAGATCTAACATTTGTGGAGGAGTATTTAGGTTTAAAACATAAAAGCTCGATGTAGATTCTGATGACTTTCTACATCACAGGGGGTTATTCACACTCCTAACAGATAAATAGTTGGAGAGGTCTAGAAAGTAATGTTTAATAGAAATGGTAGCAGCTACAGTTATAGTGCAAAAAATGAGAATGGGATTAATTTGGGCAGCACAATATGGGATTTGGTGTGGAGCAAATGACAGTGATATTCATGAGACAGCTTCCCAAGGAACTAAACTTTTATGTAACCCACTACATACAACAACTTGATAATAGTCACTTCCATAACCCAAGAGAACTTTGGAAATTAATGTCAAACCTCCTAAATGGTAATAGCCAAAATACTACTGGTAGTTTCAACATAGATGGACATATAGCACCCTTCCTCAAGAAGTGGTGGATAGATTTAACAATCATTTTATCAAAATGGATTGTGAAGCCTCAGGAAAAGCAAAAAATAATGTAATGACTGAACAAAGGTATACACCTCCAGCACATCAGTTCTCCTTTTTAAGATTTCAGTGAAGGAGGTGAGATTGGAACTCTTAAATCTAGATATAACTAAAGATGTGGGATTGGATAACATCCCATCAAGACTTCTAAAGTATGCCTTATCAGTGGTAGCATTTCCCTTAGCGGAAATATTTAATTCTTCACTTAGCTCATGTGAATTTCCTGAAACCTGAAAGCACTCTAAAGTGGTTCTTCTGTTTAAGTGAGGATTGAAAGCTGATATGGGAAATATTATTATTATTTAGCTTTTGTTGACTGGGTAAGTGCAGTAGACAAATTCTGCCTATTTTCAGGCACAACATGGGGAAGGGGGATACAGATGAATGCAACTGACCTTGAACCAGATTAAGCTGTTTGTGTTTTTTTTTTTTTAGTGAATGAGTTTTAGGTACAGGATCAAAACATTCAAACACTTTAAGGGCATTAAAAAGGTGAGAGAGTCTAACATGTTTAAATATAAGAAAAATAGCAGGACAAGAGGACACAGCACCAGATTAGAGGGAGGCCGATTAAGGGGGAATGTGAGGAAATTCTTTTTTACAGAAAGAGTGGTCGATGCATGGAACAGCCTACCTCAGGAAGTGGTGGCTATGAATACAGTTCAGGGCTTCAAACAGGCATGGGATAGGCATAAGGAAGCAATACAGATGAGTAGGAATAGATAGGCCACTGACCGAGCAAAGGCTGATGGGACATTTATAAGGCAGAAAAGAAATGGGCAGACTGGATGGGCCTTGCTGGTCCTTATCTGCCATCAACATCTATGTTTCATGCCAGGGCACTGGTAAAATTCCCTACTCACCACAGGTGGCTGGAAAAGTGACCACTTGGAGTGAGCCTCCAGACAGCATGGACATCGCAGAGGTAGGGGAGCCAGACTCCTCTTCTGCCTTGGATTTGCAAGAGACTGAAAATGTTAAATTCAATGATTTAGTAGAAGGAGATGCAGAAGATGAAATGGAAGATGAAATGGTGGATATTTTTCTGTTGACTGAGGATTTGGCTACTGAAATTCAGCACTCTGATGAGGTTGATGAAACTATGTCAGTGGATTGAGTGATACTGCAGCTAAAAAGGGAAAAAGAAGGTACCATAAGATACAGGACAAGCTGAAAGCACAACTTGCTAAAATGAATCAGTCTGCTTCTTTGGCTCGCACTACAGACCCGGCTGTCAGTTTTCTGGCTCATGCAGTCACATCAAAGGCTTCGACAGGGCTGGGTGAGTCAGCTGTTTTGAATATTTCTTCATCTGTCAAACTTGTTGATAAACTAGACTTTCAGGCTGGCAGTTCCAGTGCTACTTTGAACATGTGCTGAAAGCAGGAAGAAATAATTATTGCTACTGCTGAATTTGGTGCTAAAAAAGTTTTACAGGCTGGCAGTTCTAGCACTAATTCAAGTGTGTGCCAAAAGCCAAACAAGATGATTATCATTACAGCAGCTGCTGAACTTGAAGATAAGAGTGTTTTACAGGCCGGTAGTTCATGTGTTGCTATGAGTGAATGTCATACACCTGTAAAATTAAGAAATACTGTGTCTATGGCTGAAAATGATTTATGATTAATTAATTGATTAAAAATTTATTTTTTCACAGGAAATTCATTTGGTAGGACAAAGTCTCGTTTACAACAAAGTCCTGCATGTAGATTCTAATACACTTACCAATTAACAATTGACATTTAACATAACTAATACAAACAGACATAATCACACTCTACATACATACATTATTTAAAACACATACATAAAAATACAAACTATTAAACAATTCATTTTTAAATTTAAAAAATCTAAATTTGTTTTCTGTGATTCAGTCAAACCATTCCAACTTAATGCTACTCTATTCTGAAGCATACTGTACCCTAGTCTATTAAAGCTTCTATACATCGGGATATTGCTTAATGGATTCCTAGTCTTTATATATGATTCGTTATTTATCTTTCTTTTACTTGCTTATAAAAGATGGTTATACTTTTCATGAATTATCTTATGACATAAAGTAAGCCAAAGATAGTTTCTTTTTGCTTCAGGTTGAAGCCAATTTAACTTATTATAAATTATACAATGATGCTCATTTTTAATACTTTCGGAAGCAAATTTACCTATCCTATAATATATTTGATTAACCAAATTTAAAGCAGTTTTAGTCAAATTCATGTAAATTATAGAACCATACTCCAATATGGGTAACAGCATCTGTTTTGCCAATCGCTCCTTTGCCACCAAAGGTAAAGCTCCCGCAACTCTTCTAAGGGCCCCTATTCTTTTATTCACTTTCTTTACCTGAACTGATATATGATTTACATATGTCATTCTAACATCTACTTGAAACCCTAAGTATCTGTATGTTAATACATTTTCAATCTTTGTACCATCTTGTAAATGTAATTGTGGTTTGGGCTGTTTTCCTCTATATGAACCAATTGAAAACAACATAGTTCGTGTTTTTTTAGCATTCAAAAGAAGACCAGATTTACTAACCATTTTTGCATTTGTAACAAATCACTTTGAAGCGAATCAATCATACCTGTGAGACTGTCAGCAGACGCCACTAAAACAGTGTCATCTGCGTACAGTCTCACCTCACTATGTTTAATTTCATGAACCAAATTATTAACATAAATATTAAATAATAATGGGCCCAAAATAGAGCCCTGGGGAACACCTCTCTCTAGTTTCCCAGGGGCCAACATCATTATGCCACATTGAATACATTGATATCTATTTGTCAAATATGACTTAAGCCATTTTAATATTTGGCCGTTAATCCCTATGGCCCTTAACCTAGTCAAAAGCAAATCATATTGAACTAAATCAAAAGCCTTACTGAGATCCACAACACTGCCCCAGTGTACTTTCCTTGTTCATAGATGTAGCAACCAGGTCATTAAATTCCAACAGGGCAGTGTTTGTGGATCTCCTTTCTAAAACCATGTTGTTCATCTACTATTACAGTATTTGTATCTAAATAATTATTTACCTGTTCATAGACTTTACATTCCAAGATTTTAGATAAAATTGGCAAAAGGGCTATTGGCCTATAATTTGAAGGAATAGTTTGATCCCAGACTTATAAATGGGAATAATTTTCCCATCTTCCAAATTTCAGGAACAGTAGAAGTACTCAAACTCAATTGAACAAATAGGTCACAATAGGGCTATTACATGTGCTCACGATTTTAAATATTGGGCCTCAATCCCATCAATACCTCCTGATTTACTTTTATTTAAATGTTTTAGCTCTTTCAGTATATCCCTCTCTTTTAAAGTTTCAAACTTAAATATTCCTGCATGGGCTACCAGCGTGTCTGATACAGTAGAGAAGTCCATTCCATTCACATTCAAATCTGGCAACTTTAAATCCAGTAATTCCAAAAAATATGTATTAAAAATATTCGTTATAACCTTTGTATCAGTCACTAGTTTTCCATCTTGTACCAAAGTAGGACTTATGGAGTCTTTATTTGGGTATTTCAGCTCTGTTATAAGCTTCCAAAACTGCTTGGAGTCAGAGGAATTTTTTATTTTATTCTGATAATATTTATTCTTTATGTTTTTAATCATATTTTTACACTTATTCCTCCAAAACCTGAAGGTATTCCAATCTGCTTCTTTCTTTGTTTTTCTCGACTTTTTTCATATCCTATCTCTAATCCTTAAATATTTTTTTATCTTATCGGTGATCCATGGGGCTTCTTTATTCCTTTTAATTTTTCTTATTAATGAGGCATGGTACTGTATTACATTCAAAAACATGTAATTAAACTCTTGAATAGCCAGTTCTATGTCTGGTATCAAATAAATTATATCCCAATGGATTTGCCCTAGATGATTTACAAAGGATTGCTCATTAAACCCTTTAAAATCTCTGCTCCAATAAATAGTTGATTGTTGAGTAATGCACTGTTGTAACTCAATAGTACAAGTAATAGGATTATGATCCCCCAAATTTAACGTAATACTTCCCAGGTTTTACTATGTCCTGATGCAAAAATAAATCTAAAGAGAACCGTAAGTTCCATTTTTTGTATTTCTTGTAGATTTTGTATTATTTGGTGCAAACCCAGAACTGAAAAACTACTCCAATTTCCTCCTCTAGTCTGAAACCAATCTGCATTAAAGTCCCCTGTTAAAACTACTTGTCTGTCCTTTATTTTTCTAAAATTAACTCTGCTAGTACATCAAATGTTTTACTTTTTGTTTTAGGGGTGCATAAAACTCCTACCACTAATTTTATCGAATTAATTCAATAATAAGACAGTCAATTCCATCCTTGTTCATACTTATAGTACTTTATAGTCAAGAGTATTCTTAATAAACATCACCCCTCCCTTTTACCTCTATCTGCACATTCTATAGAAAATCCTGAAGCTGAATTTCTTCCTGCATTATACCTGCATGTAACCATGTTTCTGATACTGCTAATAAATCATACTCAGTTTTAGTTGCCCATACCTATACTCATCCATTTTATGGACTACTCTTCTAACATTCTCATGAACCATCGAAAGCTGCTTAATTTTTTATAATTAGGCCCAGATTTAACTCAATATCCCCACTTTGAATTAACAGCATTAAACATAACATATTTGTACTTCCTGTTACTTTTAACCCACAAAAACCATGCTTAACACAAGAACTCTTTTGATAATATCGGGATTCATTTGTAAGGCGATTCCTTCTCCGAACGAATCCATCTTCACAATTAAATCGAACATTTCCCATAAAATACATACCTGATAACTTCATCATATCACCTCTAACTTCTTTTTCTTCAAAGGTACTCATGATTGTTAATCCCCATACAAACCAACCCCCCAAACATATATACAAAACAGACCCCATAATTAAGCTTCTTACTGCTAAACAAGTTAAACAATTTCTGTACTGGGTGAGCGCCACTCACATTACTAAATGCCACAGCACTCACGCCCGTGATCAGTGTGAGGCTTTATAGCACTGGAGCCCTAGTTCATTCAATCACTGACCCCCTCATGCAGAATGACAGAGTTTCAGGTGCAGTTCATTCAAACCCAGAGTAAAAGCAGGCACTCAATTAGCAGCAGTAGTAAAAAGTACAGCTTTTAACAGGCATTTAATTCAAGCAAAGCAGTTCTCCCAAAGAATGTCCCAACTGGATATTTATACTGGCGTTTTATGCAGCTCTCACCTGCCACCTTCTTGTTGTCTCACACAGTCACTGGGCACTAGGCAATATTTCACAGGCTGGCAGTCTGAATGCTATAACAGGTGTGTGTCATAAGCCTAAAACAACTTGGATTTGATGGAGGATATGACATGTATAAGCTCTGAATTATTATTAGACTTTCCTGTAAGGTTGCAGATGGAGAGGAAAAATGAAGAAAATAATAAAATAGGTGGCACAGAAGACAAAAGACCATATGACAAGAAAGGCTGGGTTTGTCTTTAAAACACCTGTGGGACCACAGGAGCAGCAAACTCTTTAAATGCTGGGCAAAATGTTCAGTATTAAACAACTAAGGACTCTCAGGAAGGGGCTACATTTTTTTCTTTTTCTGCTAAAGGGGTCCCATTAAAAACAGGGAAAGCTGAGGATTTGAAGGACAAACAAGCTGCTATAACCTTAGCTAAAATAAATATTGGGGCAGGGGCTGAACATATCTCTTGCACAGATAAAGGTCTAAAAGAAGTGGTAACACAAGCAGTAGCCACTTTCCCCTTCCCTATCCCTAACAAAGAAGAATGGACTCCACAAAATGCATTGAAATATGCTGGTTGGAAGCAAACTCCAACTGGGACTTGGCTACCTGATGCAGATTGGGACCCGAAGCTGAACTTTTCACAGGCCTACCCAGAGTGTAAGCCTCCACTTCCAGAAATAAACAAAGTAGAAACTTCAGGAAGTGTACCCCAAGGCTTTATCAACCACAAATACCATCACTGAGGGTTCTACTAAAGCTCTTCCAGAGGATGAAGGAAAATAAATAAAAAATGCCATTGAAATCTGAGCTGCCTTCATCAACTAATGTACTTTTACCTGATATAAATAAAACCTCTTTACAACACTACCTCCACAAAACCTTTTCTTCAGATCTATTTACTAAAACAAAGAAGGAGGTGGCCTCTAGGTGAAATGCTGTTAGCATTCGGTATAAAAGGGGTTGGTAGACAGACCAGATAGACAGTATGTGGGAAAACACTGTCATTGTATTTTCACTGAAAGAACTATATGCCTTTATCAATATATCAGGAGAAGACAATTACAATGTTAGCTTCAGAACTCGTATGCTCTAGATTGTTTTGGGAACACTACTCCAGTTAAATTTTCCCCACATGGACCCCTTTATAATTCCTCTAACCAAACCTCTTATTAAATATGTTATGGTTATGATTCGAAATGAGGGGTCCATGTGCAGGACATTACATATTGGTTATCTCAAAATGTGACATTCTAAGTGCACCAGAAGCTTATTCTGGACACTGAAATGTTTTGGACTGGGGGTGGAAATATAAAGTTAAGCTACTACAAAACAACTCAGGCTTAGAGCATTTTCTAATTCTTTTATGCTTGGAAGAGATTGTGGGGTTTGTTTTTATGCTGGACAGCCTAGAGCCTGCTATAAGTGTGGCTCCAGGACCCATCAACCTAGCACATGTGACAAAGCTCATTGTGACTATTGTGGAGAGATTGGTCACATCACTATGCAATGTGCTAACCACACTAAATGTGACTTGTGTGAAGAATATGGACTTTTTTGGGGGACTGTCCTTGGGCAGCAAAAAATAAAGCTAATTGTATTAGTCCAGAATTATTAATTCAGCAAGCACAGGATACAGCCACAATCTCACCTCCTCAACCTGAACCTCCTTATACTGGTCCACCCCCACCCCACCTCACCTCATTCTTCCCCACTCCCATCTTCAGACATAAATGAAGTAATAGTTATCTAAGAAGACCTTCCTCGGACATCTCTCAAAGTGGAATCTACCTCTGATATTCTTGAAAACCCTGTAACATTATCTCCTGTTTGTTATATGGATCCTGATAACATTAAGGGGGTCCTTTGACCCTCCCCATGTTTTCTGCATTACCTAGAGGAGATCCATTAGGAATCTGAAACCAAAACACCCACTCCTCCTGCGTCATTTAATCTAATAATACATATGCAGCTTTGTTTACCAATAAAGGAAATTCAGAGATAGATGGAGCAAGGTGACTCTGACTCTCAAACAGTAGGATTAGACCAGCCTCTTAAAGGTACAGAGCAAGGGTATTATAAAGGGAAAAAAAGAAAAGATGAAAAAAGAATGCATAGTTTATTATCTCTTTTTCCCTTTTGTATAATGTTGGCTTCATTAACTAGTGGAACTTTAAATAGTCACAGTTTACTAAATAATGTAAAATGTCAGGCTGTTTTTTCTTATATACATGAACAAAAAAATAAGTATATTTTTTTTCTGCAAGAAACTTGGATGTACTCTAGGAACAGGTGATTGATTTTAAAGAGAATGGTTATGGGGACCTTCATATTGGTCCTTTGGTCTGGATTGTGCAGATGGTGTAGGAATATTGTTTGGGTCTTATAATTTTACTTTATATCAATTGATGGATCTTATCCCTGGTGGAGCCCTTGTTATTGATGGTAGCTGGAAATCCTTAGATTGCCATCTTATTCATAAATATGGTGCACAGACGAAGTCTGAAAGGGTTTCTTTATTCCAAATTATTCAGCCTTATTTAGTAACCTCTTATAAAATATTTTTGTGGTGATTTTAATTGCTGATATTCAGAGGCACAGAAGCCTCAGGGAAAAGGAAAATATCTATTGTGATTCTAATATGCTGACAAAAGTAATAGCTACAGCAGGATTAATTGATAGTAGTATAAACAACAAAGGTTTAAATTTCACTTATACCCAGAATAAACATAAAACCATAATAAATCATATTTTATTTCATCAAATTTGCCAACTGGGCATTAACTATAAATTCCACAGAATTTTGGACCACTTGATGTTGGTCCTTGTTAGCAACAATAAGTGGGAGTTCCAAAATAAGGAACAGATGGAAGTTGAATACTTTAGTATTAACAGATCAACATGCACAAAAAGTATTTTGACCCTCCTTAGTGCCAGAATGTCTGTTCAGTTTTGTATAATGACGTAGGAAAATGGTGGTCGGACACAAAACAGATTTAAAAATTGGTTTATTAAGTATGGGAAAAGAATAGGAAATGATCATTGTTTTTGAAATTATATTTCTTTATTATTTTATATATAAAGGTAATATACCTGAGAGAACAGTACAGGGATTGCACAATATGACCAAAGACATAAACTGTATAGCAGCTGCAGAGTGGCAATATACAACATTTTACAGAAATCCCTGAATCTGGAAAACCAATGGGAAATACCCCCCTACCCCTCTAACCCAGATCCCCTGGCCCCCATCCCCCCACCCCGAGGATGTGCCTTCTATAAAGGAAAAGGAAAAAAAAGAAAAAAGAGAAGAAAAGGGAAGAAAGGGAGCTGATCCTGATACATATGAGATGCATAAAGGTATATCAGCTGCCAAGGTAGCTAGAGGTGTACCCAACAGGACATTAATTCAAATAAAGAGCATATAATTTGCCCCATTTCTGCTCAAATGAAACCAGACAATTTCAAGAACTTGCTATTAACCTTCAGTCTGAAAGCAGCGAGAAATTTCACTGATCCATTCTGCATACGAGATAACCAGTTGATCCATCCAATGCCTAAGGACCAATCTTTTGATGACCATTGAGATTAAAGCCATGTGGAATCTACACTCAATCACTTGTATATTGGAAAACATCCCTAAGATACAAACTTCTATAGTAAATAAATCATCAAGGCCCAAAAGAGGGTCTAAGTTAGATTGGATGGACTGCCATAAGGGAGCCACCTTCTCACAATACCAGAAAAATGTATCAGGTTCCCTCCACTGTGCCACACCTTGAGCATAGAGTTGAAGATAATCTATTTAATTTAACCAGTTTAACTGGGGTGTAATACATGTTGTTCAATATATGGTATTGAGTGAGTCTATGTCTGTCTTGAAAGAGATACCGATATGTGTCTACCCAAATCCCACTCTAGAAGGGTGTCTGGCAGAAGAGAGGACCAGCATTTGGAACCTGTCAGGGAGTCTAGGAATTTAGTGTCCAGTAGGAAAGAATAAAGCTTAGAAATACTATGGGCCTTAGTTGCCTGTTCCTGTATCTGGTTTAGGAAGGGTTTAATTTGAGACGGTGTGGGATTGGAGCTGAAGCTGGAAGCCACTAGGTGTCGTAACTGAAAAACTTTAAAAATGTGCTTCTGAGGAATATTATACTTGGTCAGAACCTCCCCGGAGGGTAGAAGAGAGTTATTCAGGAATAAATCATCGACACAGCAATCTCTCAGCTGAGGAAGCCAGTCTAGAGAAAGCGGGAGACCCCCGATCCTAATATTTAAATTAAGGGTAAGAGGTTGAGAAGTGTCTTTCCTGGGAGAGAGATTGAAAAAATGCCAGCATTGATTTAGCACCTTGACAGAAGTACCAATGACGCTCCCCTGTAAAAGTGGAGGCAAAGTGGATAGGCTATAATAGAGGAGTCTGGATGGGGGAAGGCCAAACTCAATTTGAATCTTTTTCTCAAGTTGTACCCAAATTGGTAGATACTCATCCACCCTCTGGTCGTACCACCTCCCAATTTTCGCCATGTGGCTTGCCCAGTAATATAGCATAAAGTTGGGAAGACGGAGCCCCCCCCTTCTCTTTGGGTAAATTAAGTTTTAAAAAGGCTTTCCTGGGCTGTTTACCCTGCCAAATGAACTTGGAAATGGACCTGTGGAAGTTATGAAAATAGGACATCGGCAGGAAAATGTTCATTAGGCTAGGGTGGGTAGAAGACCCAAGGCAACACATTCATCTTAACAATATTAATATGACCCCACAGCATAAGGAGGGCAGACCATCTTTGAAGGTCTTGTTGAATTGTAATAAATAGATTGTCTAGGTTAAGCTTCCTGAAGAGTTCAAGGTCTTTAGTAAGGAAAATGCCTAAATATTTGAGAGAGGAGGGGCCCATTTCATACCAAACTGGAAAAAGTTGACCTGAGCGTATGACGTTCAGTGGAAATATGATTGATTTAGCTAAATTCAATTTGTAATTAGCCACTTGGCCAAACTGGGCTATAATGTGTAGTATATGTGCTAGCGACACTTAGGGTTAGTCAAGTGTAAAGAATATCATCAGCATAGGCCGAGAGAACCAGAGACTGCTGTTGAATGAAACATCCCATGACCAGCGGAGAGTTTTGATACTGAGAAGGAGATGCTCCAGATATAGATTAAACAGGAAAGGTGACAGGGGAGCCCTGCGCGAGTGCCTGTAAATAGCGAGAATCGAGAAGAAAAACCCTGTTACAATAAATTCTGGCAGTAGGGATTGGTAGACCGATTTAATCCATTGAATAAAGACCTCCAAAAGCCCATTCTCTTTAATATAATCCAGAGAAATTCCCATTGGACTCTATCAAAGGCTTTCTGCATCTAATGATATCAGAGCCATAGAGACTTGAGAGTCCTGGGCAGCTTGAAAATATGTGAGAGAGTACGAGGTGGTCTATAGATGAGCTGCCCTGTACAAACCCTGTTTGTTCGGACTCAACAAGTTAAGCCAGACCCGTTTGAGTCTAAGGGATAGGATTTTCATTAGGATTTTAATGTCGTAATTATGAAGTGAGATTGGGTGAACTAGCAGGATCAGTTGGGGATTTGTCTGGTTTCAGTAACAGAACAATAGTGGCTTCCAGCAGAGAAGAGTCCAGAGTGGTAGCATTAAACATGTATTCAAATAATTTTGTGAGGAGAGGGCAAGTTCCTTCCAAAAGTTTTATAGAAATTGAGGGAAGCTATCAGGTCCTGGAGCTTTGTCCGAGCAAATTCTTGATCACCTCCTCCACTTCCATTACCATGATAGGAGCAATCAGAGCTTCTCTAGGTGAGTTTGGAGGGTGGGAAGGGCAGGCCTCCAGAAACTGGTCCACAGGGGAATGAGAGAGTGAAAGCACCACTGCCATAAAATTCCTTATAAAATGACTCAGAAATTTGTGAAATATCCCTGGGATAAGTTTTAAGGGAACCAACAGAGGATAATAATGAGGGAATCCATCTCGATCCCTCGACTTCCCTCAAACATAGAGCTAGCATTTTACCCGATTTCTCCCCTTGATCGAGATAGAGGGCCTTTGTTTTCAGGAGAGCATACTCTGCCTTGTCTCTTATCCAATCTGAGTACTCATTTCTAAGTTTCATTAGGGTTTCTAGATCAGCTTGGGAAGAGAAGGAGGATAACTTATTCTCTGCCAACCTAATTTGGTTAGACAATAACATGATATTGGCCTCCCTCTGTTTTTTTCCTCCTAGATGCGAGTTTAATAAATTTGCCCCGATTAAGCATTTAAGGGAGCACCAAAACAGATCCTCCCTCTCGATTGAACCTGTGTTGGTCTCAACAAATGAGGTGATTAGGGATCTAATATGGGAGACTATGCCCTTGTCCTTTAGAAGCTGGGTGTTTAGTTTCCAGGCGGTGTCTCTTTGCACCTGCGGGTTTGGGGAGACCAAAATCCATGCCACCAAGTGGTCTGACACAAATATGGGCTCAATACCAGATTGGAATACTCCCGAGAGAAGGTTATTGCTGACTAGTACTAGATCAATTCTGGACCACGTCTTGTGTACTTGGGAATAATAAGAGAAGAGTTGTCTTGTGGGATTAAGTAGGCACCAAGGGTCACACAGGCCCAGTAGGTCCATAAAATTCCTCAAGACTAGCTGTGAAGAGGAGAGTGGTTTCAGAGGTCTATAAGATTTATCCAAGTCTTGTGAGGGAGTGATATTCCAGTCCCAATTATTAACATTGAGGGTAAGAGTCCACTCAACTCTTCAGCCAAGGTCATGAGGAAATCTGGGTCTCCCCTACTGGGCGTGAATCGCCTTAATGTTATCTTCGCGATTATGGAGCGAACCTTTCACAATAATGAATCTACCTTCATGGTCTGATAAAAGCTCTTCTGCCAGAAAGGGAATGTGCTTAACCAGAATGGCCACCCCTACTAGAGGATGACCCCTGAGGCAAAACCTGAGTGTAACCTTGACGGCGAAGCCCATTGACTTCTGATGAGAGCAAATGGGTTTCTTGCATCAGGAGAATATTGACATTCAGCAAAGCACAGTTTTGAAAACCTGGTACCTTTTAGTTAGGTCTCTGACACCTCTTACATTCAAGTAGCAATTTTAAGTGCTGTAACACTCATTACAAATATACAGTGCAGCAATGAAATATGAAAACATGAAAAGGCAGACCACCCTAGAAGGCACATCCTGCCCTTGTCCCAAAACCAACCACTGACCCGATCCCACCCCTCTACCCATCTCCCTCAAACATGTAAAGAAAAACTGAAGCAGTGTAAATTTCAAACATGGTATTACAGCCTTTACCAGGTCATGAACTAGAAAGAGACCCTCCTCCCTTCCCCCTCCTCATCCCTGAAACTATATACAACTGTTCTCCCGACTGCCTCCTGAGAAAAACTGAAAGTGGTATTGCTTGGGTCAGGGAACAAAGCCCCAAAAGCCAAATCCAGATGGGTGTACCAGGAGGTAATCGTGAATCGGTACCCTGAGGAAGTGTCGGCAAGTAAGTAGAGAGTAATTCCCTCATAAGCACTGAGAACTTCCTGACTGAAGAAACCCCCATGTGGGCAGCTCTCCCCCCTCTCCTTGGTGTGTTTAGCAGTCCCACCAGGACCGACCCTCCTGCGGAGCCTCCCCCCCCCAGAGAAATCAGAATAAGCCTACAAAAAGACCTGGGAAAGTTGAGAACCTGGCCAAAATCTCAGGGTTATCTAAACCGTAGCAATGCTATATTCTCATAACTTGAGAAGGAGTGTAATAATACACATGGAATGTACTCAATAAATCTATTCAGAGAAAGCCCCCTTAACCTGGGTTCGATACAACCAGATCTCACTAGGGAATGAGAGCCCACCAGGGCCCCCTGGATTCCAGTCTTCGCCATGAGAAAATAGCCACTGACCAAATTGCTGACCGACTGGTTCATCACCTGCCTCCAACCTCGCAACTGCCATCTGAACCCCTTAATCCCTCAAGAGAGATAATCGAACTATGTCACCCTCATAGGTTTCGAACTGAATAGGGTAGGGGATAAGAACCCTGAGACCCCAATGGCAGTGCTAAGAATCGGAGTCAGCCACCCCAGCCCAGGAGGTCAACTTCGGGCTTCACCGCCATCAAAAACCGTCAGCGGTAAAATTATGTTCCCAAATATAGGAGCGTGTTAGGGCACAAGCAGGGTCAGACTAACGTCTTGCTAACCCACCTCCGAAATGCTCACCATAATGACAACAATCCTCATTGCCTAATATCGGTCCAGCTCATCCCTTTTCTTAAAAAGCCTCCTCAATCCAACAACCACACCTGATGAATACCTCAGGATATCCTAATGACCGCTTCTGCCCAACTTGCTGTAAAATTAAGCAAGCCTAATTACCTGAGCCGGGGAAGCACAGGAGGGACCAGGGATAATGAGTTACTAGGGGGACCAAAGGTCCCACCAGTCATGCGTCATGTAGAAACCGCCTCACTCCCTAAGTTCCCACCCCCAGTGAGCAGGCCCCATGAACCACTGCACAAACTGAGCCCACTCAACCCCAACAGACCACACCAAGCTGTTCCCCCACCATCAGGGAATCCAGATGAGAGAGAACAGAGAAATCAAAAACAAAAGGTGAGAGTCCAAAAATGCAGTATGTAGCAAGAGGTAACTTCTTGGTGCTGCCTCAGTGATTCGGCCTGGTTTAAACAGGATAGGTAACTTGATTGAGAGATCTGCACCAGAGAGTCCAGACGAGAGGAAAAGAGAAATCAAAAACCAAAAGTGACAGTCCAAAAATGCAGCATGTAGTAAGAGGTAACTTCTTGGCTCTGCCTCAGCGGTTCAGCCTGGTTTAAACAGGTTAGGTAACTTGATTGAGAGATCTGATGCCGCTTTGTCTGGGGATTCATAGGAGAACCAAGAACCATCAATGGCAACTCCTAGCTTGGCAGGGTAGTTCATTTTGTAGCGAATGCCCACTGCAATCAGCTTGCTGACTGTAGGATGGAACGCTGAGCATTTTTCCTCATCTCATAGGAAGATCCTGAGTAATACACAGCTTGGAACCACTCCATAGAATTGCTTGAAATCTCTTGCCTTTGATAATATATGTTGCTTTTCCAGGAAGCTTAAAATGTAATAATGATAGGTCTTGGCGGGCTCCAACAGCAGGTTTAAGTCTAAGAGAGTGGTAAGCACGTTCAATATGGTATTGTGGATTAAGAGGGAAGGCCCAACGACTTTGTTTAGAAACTTCTGGAGAAAGAGATTAATGTCAGGGCCCTCCTTGGACTCAGGGAGGCCCAGGATCACTCAAGTTGTTTCTTCGGCCTTCCTTCTAAGTCCTCCATTTTGAGTTACAGTTTACTGATCTGTTGTCTGAGGTGAATGATTTCTGGGTCTATCTTTTCCTCCAGGTCTCCAAAGAGGAAGTTCTGGCTTTGAATCTCTCATTCTGGTGGTTAGGGCACTGAGATCTCCCTTAGTGATTTCAGCTCAGCAGAGATATCATCCAATGTTTCCTTAAAAGGTATTAGCTCTGTAAGAAACAGTCCTCAGTAACAGAAGTTGGAGAAGTATTGGAAGGGGTGGTTTTACTGTGGGCCCAATTCTGGTTTTAGATTTTTTGAAGATTTCTCCGTGAGATGGTGGAGTGTGCTTCATGCCAGCAGGCCTCATCTCTGCTTCCATCTCAATCTGCCTCCAAGTGTATTAATATGCACAAAGCACGATGCTGTCAAGTACAAGAGTGTTATCTATACCTAAGTGTAGAATAGAACTTTAAATGTTGAATTTGTAGGCTGAAAATAGTTTAAAGATGGGTTGGTAATGAGAGCTCCACGAAAATACTGCCTCTAGCTGCACTGC
This sequence comes from Neoceratodus forsteri, assembly GCA_016271365.2. Taxonomy (NCBI): domain Eukaryota; kingdom Metazoa; phylum Chordata; order Ceratodontiformes; family Ceratodontidae; genus Neoceratodus; species Neoceratodus forsteri. The sequence goes on from CM028138.1 coordinate 512,624,414, forward strand.
ATCACATGACCCCCAAATGATACATTTTTGAAATACTTATCTTTATGTAAATAACTGCAGTACTTGTACACATTAACTCATCTTTCAGAACAGGATTATTCTACTCAAATTTCTCAAGTAAAACAAGAAATGCAAGCTTTTCAATATGATAGAGCAAAAACAGTTCAGGCAATGTTCTATGGGGGAACTCAAAAAACATCAGTAGGAGATCCTTTTGAGGCATGTAAAAAATTGCATGAATCGATGAATGTGGAATACCTGACAACTCCAGAGGGACATAAATTAGAAGCTGTTAATGATATGGAGGGTATTATAAAACACTATCAATTCTTTATTCCATGTGACCCCCCCAACGGATCAAAATATTCAAAGTTATTTACAAGGCATACAGGTCCCCACTTTTTCAGTAGAAGCTCTTCAACTGCTAGGTAATATAACATCTGTTGAAACAGAGGCTGCAATAAAATCTCTAAAGAATAACATGTCACCAGGTTTAGATGGACTTCCTAATAAATTTTATAAAGCCTTTGCATCAGAACTGGTCCCCTGTTTAGAAAAAGTGTGTAACATTTATTTTCATGGTAATAAAATAGATCCTTCATTTACAGAAGGTTTAATAGTAAATCTATATAAATCAGGGGATAGATCTAAAATACAAAACTGGAGACCAATTACTCTATTAAATATGGATTATAAAGTATTAACTCATATAATGAATAATAGATTAAAACAATTTGCAAATTTAGTTATATCTCCACAACAATTCTGTGGACTTTCAAATAGGAAAATTAAGCATGCACTCATAATTAGGGATGTAATACAACATTGAACTCTTTTGGGAGCAGCTGGTTGTATAATTTCAGTGAACCAAGAAAAGGTATTTGACTGGGTATTATATTCCTTTTTGTTTGACACTCTCCAGAAGTATGAGGTACCACTAGATGTAATAAGACACATACAATTACTTTATTCTAATGTTTGTGTAAGAATACTTATTAAATGGCAAATAACAGAGGGGTTTCAGATATTTACTGGGGTTAGGCAAGGTCGCCCCTTAGTCCACTTCTATATATATTTTTTCTCTGGACCTCTATTAAGACATTTGACTGATAGGCCTAAATGAGATAGTTTGTCTGAAAAAGGAATGCAGCAATTGTTAGTTCAAGCATATGCAGATGATATTTGTGGATTCTTTTCAAACTATAATCATCTGATTTATTTTTACAAGAATTAGATTTATATGCTCATATCTCCAACTCTAAACTAAACTATTCAAAAAGTAAGGGACTTTTAGTAGGTTCAGGAAATCTAACTTCAAGTCAGATACAAGAGATAACATTAACCACAACCCCTATTAAAATTTTGGGCATATATTTTTGACCACATAATATTCCTCAGGTTAATTGGGAGACTTCATTGCAAAAAGTGGATTGTAAAGTAGAGAGGCGGAGGCATTGGAAGCTATCTAAACTAAAAAGGATCCAAATTCTGAAACAATTTATTATTTCTCAGTTACAATATGTAGCCTATATTTTCCCACCTCCAATACAATTGGAAATGAATATTTACAGTATTTTTTCCAGATGTTATGGGGAACAAATTAAATCCCATTAAATGGAGTTATACTTATTTAAGTAAAAAGAGGGAGGACTAGGTATTATAGTGCCTGTAGTGCTTCTACATTCATTGTTTATTTTCCATACTATTAAATATGGTTTATCCATAATATCTTCTATTGCTCGCCATTCAGTGAAATATACTTTAGGACAATATTTTTCTGCATGGTGAAATATAGCCCCCAAATTACATTCTCATTTTATATTTCAGATTATTTTCGACCCACTGCTCAAAAACTTTTGAAATAGAATGTAAATAAATTGTCAATCTTGAGAGGTACAAGGAATACTCTATATCAAGAAATTATGGATCAGAGATACCTCAACGAACCTTGTTTTAAAAATTGCCCTTCCAGCTCTACCTATTTGGTTTTAAAACAACTCACAAATGAAAGACTACCACTGCACATGTGGGAAATACTATGGCTCACAGTTTATGGGAAACTAAATGTCAGAGGTAATGCTAAACACAACGTATTAGCAGAAAGAAATTGTCCCTATTTGGACTGTAGGAATAAGGAGGAAACCATGAAACATTTCCTATTAGCATGTTCATATTCAAAACTATTATGGGCTTTTTTAGCTATAAAAAGGAATTTGGGATGGCTTCAGAGTCTTACGTATGATATACTGGTGATTGGGAATTGTACTTCTATACAATCCCAGTTTAAGCAAGATACTCTGATACTATTTTTTTGTTGTTTACAGTTTTACCTATGGCAAGCTAGGTGTCAATGGTTAATGCCTTATGAAGTATTTAGTTATTTAATTTCACAAGCAATGAGAAATGTGCATATTAAGGATGTAAGTAAACATAATACTAACAAAGTATTACAACTGTGGAAAGGGTTTCAATTTTTCATTAAATATAAATAGAGGGACATTATACTAATAAGGATGTCACTTATGGCTATGTTGAGTTTGATATAAGTGTTATATTTTTAGAAAAATGATTTATTATGTATAAATGTCTTTTTCTGAACACTAGAAACCATTCTTATTTAGTTAGTTTTTCAGAAATAATATAGAGAAAATGTAGTTGGAATTATAAGAATTGTAAAATTATTGTTTCATTTTTTTCTGTTTTCTTCCCCCTATTTTATAATGTGAAAGTTATATTTTGATTATTATTTCTATCATATACCATTGTATGCAATATGTGCTATGCCAATAAAAACTCCCCTACTCTGCAGCAGAGGGAGCTGTTGAACCTATGGCTGCTGACCCAGCCACTGGTCAGTTTGCTGGTACACTTGCAGGAGAGCAGATCTCCCTCTCTGTAGGTCCAGCACAGGAGATCAATTTGCAGAATGACTTGCAAGGTGCCAATATGGAAGTAGAAGTGGAACATAAGATGCATGAGGTGCTAAAGGAGGATGATTTAGTACAGAAAGTAATGCAAGATCACTGGAAATATTTATTGCACCTTCTTCAAACTACTGAGGCCAACGATGGAAGTTCTAGACAGGAGAATGGAAAAGAAGCTATACAAAATGAAGCAGCAGAATGGAACAGCATGGAAAAAAACTTCTAGCATTGCAGTAATGAATGATGACACTGATTCATCAAAGGAACTGCTTGACAAGTGGCCAATGCCCTCTGACAATGTTGCATGGAACAGAATGCCAACTGCAATGAAGGAAAATGATCTGAGGACACACCCAAACAACAAAGGGTACCGAAATGGGATTAAATGTAAGTGAAACAAACTTTGTAAAAACTGTGAGAACTGAGGTTTTGAATCTAGATAAAGAGAAAATGAGTGAAGTTAACACTTGAAATGTGACAGAATGCTTGAATATGGAAACACCATAGACAGAAGAAAATTTGTAAGGGGGCGATGGGAGTCCAAAGAGCTATACTGATAGAGGGCTTAGAAGAGGCAGATGAGAAGAAATGGGAACAGAAATGGGGAGAACACCTTGGACAGTAGAAAAAGCGCTGTCAGGCACAGGCTGGAAAAGACTGAAATGAGAATGGCTAGCATATCCAGATTATCAGCATGCTTGAAAACTACAGGGAAAAAAGATATTAGCTATGTATCAAAAGAGGAAGCAAAAGCTGCTAAAAAGAGTGTTCCTTTGCTATTGCTTTTGATTTAGGTTTACACTCAGAAAATGTTTTGGTTAGCCAAAGTGATGACAATCTACACCTGCCCCAACTCCATAGATGCAAGTTCTGTGGACAGTGAAAATTAAATTACTGACCAAAATCAATCCTGGGTGAAACAATGGAGCAGGAAAATCCTCAAGTGGGACAGACAGTAGCATCCCAGGCCTTACAATTATGGGCACAATTTAGAAGGAAAGAACATGTTTTCCAGAATGCTATGCCAGCACAAAGGAAAAATGCTGTATGCCTGCAATATCTAGGAGGCCTTCCCCACCCCAGATAGAATTTATGTGGGAAGATCCTTAATCAAAGAATCTTTGCACTTCTTCTCAAATGAGATATATGCGCCATTCCATCCATCAGGGGACACAATATTCAACATTTGTTTTAAAAGCTATACATCCCCGATGTTGACATGTTGACAGCAGAGTCCCCTACAGCAACAATGGCACCACATTGCTGCAGGGAACGTGTTGGCACCTGGCACTGTCTGTAGGGGGTCCTGCACCCCCCGACTCAGCTCCGACTTGGAGTTGAGAATCCTAAGGGGGGAGTGTGGGGGGAGCAGCCACCTGTGTGGGGGGTTCGGGATGTGAACCCCTCCAAAGAAAACATTTGTTGCTTCTGCAAACTGGCAGCTGACTGAAAAATGCAATTGACCTGCTGGTTTTACTGTTGGATTGTTTGACAAATATTTTGTTGACAACCCATCATAGATTTGTTTTAAAACACCAGTAGGCCTGGACAGATTCTGGGCAACTTATAAAAAGGTGAGGTACATGTCCCTGTGGGTTCCTTTTAGATCCACCTCACTGAACCAACTATAAAGCAAGTTACAGTTCTTTTATGAATGAAGGCATTAATGTACATGATATAAAACACTGGCTGCAACAAAGATGTGATCTGCTGGGGAACCAACCCTATTTTGGATGACGAACATATATGGACTGGGGGTTGGACGTTTAAAGTCAAACTGAGGACGGGAGCTCATGGGCCTAGACATTTGCTAAGCTTGTTTATTTTGGGAAGATCTGGAGGCCATTGCTTTTATCCAGGCCAACCAAAAACTTGTTTTAAGTGTGGGGCATTATCACATCTTAGTAATGCTTATGATCGAGTAAATGCAATTTGTGTTTGGAATATGGCTGCAATAGTGCACAATGTAACAATGAATTATGCTGTAACTTATGTGAAGAGATTGGTCATGTATATAGGAATAGTGAATGGGCAACACATAAGAGAACAGACGGCACAGACCAGAGATAATACTCAACAATGCACAGAAATACTCAACAATGCACAGAAAACAAGTATTGAAAACATCGAAGATGCAGAAAAACAAGCACAAATTGAACACAGATTGGTAAATGAAGAGCAAGACACAGTGTTGAATGGCAGCCCTCAGAACCCTCCTCTTCAGCAGATACCAAGGATGGAGGTAGAAGGAAGTGAGAATAACAGCAAATGTCCTGGAACTGAATCTTCTATTTATTTAGTTTTCTTGACCGGTAAGTGCACTAGACAAATCCTGCCTATTTTCAGGCATGACCCCAGGGAGGGAGATACAGATGAATGCCAACTGACCTTGAACCAGATTAAGCTGTTGGTGGTATTTTTAGTGAATGAGGGAAATTTGGCCAGGACACCGGGAAATTCCCCTACTCTTTTCGATAAGTGCCATGGGATCTTTAACATCCACCTGAACTACCACCAATCCAGGCAGATGGGACCTCGGTTTAATGTCTCATCTGAAAGATGGCATCTCAGAAGTGCAGCACCCCTCTCATGCTGCACTACAGTGTCAGTACTGGGATATTAACCCAAGTGCCAGATGTGGGAACTGAACCCACAGCCCTCTGATCTTCCGGCCTCAGAGGCGAGTGTGCTACCTACTGAGCCACTGACACTCAGGGAATTCAAGTGACAACAGAACCCAACAATGAACAAAGAACTGACGCTGATATAATAATAATAATAATGATGCCTCCCCCTGAAATGACTAAAGAAAACTAACCCAAAGGCTACATTGCCAAAAACTTCTATGTCCCCACAATCTGTTGTGCTGACTAACAAATCTGAAATTATCCACCCACAGGAATCTGGAGGAGAGCCAGAGACTTCTTCTACCCTCTCTTCACATCATGGGGTAACCTCAGACTTGGAGGATGATCAGCTTGCAGAAAAGGCACAAACTGCTTGGACAAAGCAAAACATTTGGGCCTGACCTAGAAGAATTAGAAACTGGAAAGACAAGTGTATAAATAAGCAAAAAAAAAAAAAAATTTTCTTATGACCTCTTCTCTTATATAAAGTTGTTATTTTAAATGTGAATAACATTAAGAACCCCAGGAGGAGAGTGGAGATCTTTTCTATTTTAAAGGACCTAGAAATAGACATATGCTTTCTAAAGGACACTGGTTAACCACAAACAGTGATAGTTCTACAGCTAGTAAATTATGGTGTTGGGGTCCTTCTTGTTATTCTATGGAACTAGAATGCTGTGGGGAGTAGGCAACTCTTCAAGGGATACGACTACAAAATTTCCAGAGTAGTAGATACATGTCCAGGTAGGGCACTACTGTTTGATGTTCTACACAATAATACAGCCTGGAGAATCATTCAATTATATGCCCCACAAACCAAAAAAAGAAAGAACAGATTTATTGAATTTAGTAAAACCCTATATATTTACATCCAAATTAGTAATAGGGCAGGCAACTTCAATTGTGTACAAGACATAAAAGATAGAAGGGCTAAAACTGATATAATATTCTGCGATACTGAGGCCCTAAATAAAATTGTAGAGCAAGGGGGATTAAAAGATATGTATTACCATACATTCTACAGGAGGCTATACCTTTTATAAGAGCACACTAACAATATGCATAGATGTCATGTTTTCTACAGCTTCCTTAAAAACATTAAGAGCACAGACAATTTCTGTAGAAAATTCTTACCATTTAAAAGTTTTAGTGTACATTTCTCTTGTGGACGAAATTCAAAATGGTAAGAGATACTGGAAACTGAATGCAGCCCTGCTGGAAAACCAGGGAATTCAAGAACAGATAAAATAACTGTTAAATGCTAGGAAACTGATTGCCTGTCTGGAAGATGACTTAAGTAGATTTTGGGCATTAATAGAGAGAAATAAAAATGGTTAGAAGCATTAGCTTGGGAAAAACATACTGAGCAATATAAAACAATTTAACCCTGAGGGCTCAGTTTTTTTAAATATTGTCATTAGTAAATGAAGGACATGGTGCCTTTCAGAACAAGTGAAAACACTTAAAAACAAAATAGAAAGCTTACAATATTCAAGAGCTTCAACATTACTATATAAACATAGAATAGGCACACCAGGTAAAACAACAACAGGAGATATATCTGAGAGCTGTGAAAAAACAGTGCAACAATAAACTATGAAAAAACTGGTAAACCAGGAACAAGTAGTAGCAGACACACAGAGATACATTAAGGGCCAGATCTTCAAACATTTGCTCAGGGCAAAATTAGCACTACCCGGTGGGCAAACTTAGCCCGAGCACAAAGCAAGCTATATTCAAAGGAAATAGCCCAGTACTAATCCTGCTGTATATAGCAGTCTAGAAAGCTGGACAAACTGGTTTTGGAGTGCAGGGCAAAATAGCCCAGGAATAAGACAGCACTGAATATAGCAACAGGGAAGTGCAAACTACAACTGCAGCTCATTAGACTCTGTAGCAAGCCAATGCTGCAGGTGGAGAATATTGTGTGTGATTTTACAGAGATGTCTCACACCTACTTTAAACACACCTCTCAACCTCCTGCCTCATAAATCAGGGACAAGGCTTAAAAAAATCAGGAACAAAGGTTTAAAATCAGGGACACACCTTAAAAATTGGTGATATCCACCCAGGAAGCTGGTAGAATAAGTGGTGTAGTGTACAATGCATCTTCTAAGGAAGAACATGTCTGTAACATTAATGTCTGACATTATGCTATGCTTACAACCCCACTGTTTTGTCATGGAAACACAATTTGTAGGAGGAAGTAATAAAAGTCTGAGGTAAGATCAGGGACTTCCTGAAAATCGGACAGTTTAGAGGTATGCAAACAGCATTGTAAGCCACACACTCCAGAACTGTGCTTAGTGTGCTATGTCGAAGTGAGGTTTGCCAATGGCTAACCTGAATGCAAAGTGCTTAATACATTAGCCCAGTGCAAACTGGTTAGTCTGGGGCAAATGGAGCTATATTCAGAGCTCCCATACAAATGAGCCTACTTAGGTAATCCGTGGCAAACAAGTACATTTGCATCTCATTAAGTGCTGTTTAGCATACATTACCATGCAGTTTGCCTGGTGCTACTGCATGGAGAACAAAGCTCCCCCTTTTGGTCAGAATGGAAGTACAGGCTGGATGCTGCAGGCCAAGGCATGCCCACAGCATCCCCGTTGGTCGGAATGGAAGTACAAGCTGGAAGCAACAGGAACTGTGTGCTGGCAGGCACAGTCAGTGCATACAACACACCCATGCAGCTGTGCAAGCAGGACCTGTATATATATATATATATGCATGTGTGTATATATGTATACATATATAGGACAAAGAACCTCTGTGCGCAAGCACTGAGGCAAGGGTTACCCCAAAGGGCAATTGGCTGGGAAGCTAAGTTTCAAAGAAATACAAAATCACACTTCAGGGGACATTGTGATTTTGTATTTATATATATATATATAGATGGATGGGGAAGGATTTGATATGATAATTTAATGCACAAACAAGTTGTGGGATGCTACATAAGCCCCGAGGGTGAAGCCCGAGGGGTTTATCAAAGCATCCCACAACGAGGGTGTGCATTAAATTCTCATATGAAAAACCCTCCCCATCATTTATTTTTTATAATAACAGACCAGCAATTTTTCTCCAGCAGTTTGTGAGACTGTTTGGCCCCGCCCACATACAGAATGTTGGCCAATGAGGCAGCAGCATAATTTGACTGGCATGGCTTATGAATGTCATAACAACCAGCTGGTTGTTATGGAAAAATATCAACCTGGTCAGTACATTGAGAGAAATTGCTGATCAGTTATTATATATATATTATATCTATATGTAAATAGATTATATATATATCTATATGTATATATATATATATATATATATATATATATATATATATATATACATATAGATATATATATATATATATATATATACACAGATATACATACATATACAGATCGATAGCTAAACAGACACACTGCCCATGGCCATACATGCTCTGGAGGATGCCTCCCAACAACATAGGTACCCCACTGCAGTAGTGGGTGAAACACAGTGGGGGATGCAATGCATGGGACAGACATAAGACAAACCTAGTGGGGGCAGGAGGCCATAGGCTGTAGGGTTACTAGGATATGCAGCATATTCAGTAGATAGAACAGGGCAGACTGGCTGGGCCAGGCAGTCCTTTCGCCATCATGGTCCCTGTTCCAGTGTGTGCCTGTTACACCCTGGTAGGCTAGTGTCTCCCCCAGCATGATCCCCGACCCACGGTAGCCCCAAAACACACTGAAACCCCTCATGTGCCAGTGGTCCCCCCACCCCAAGCACGGCCCCAACCCCATTGAAAATAACATAAAAATATTTTCCTGGTAGTCTAGTAGTCCCCCACCCCAAGCATGGCTCCCAACCCCGTTGAACATAAAATAAAAATCTTTTCCTGGTAGTCTAGTGGTCCCTCCACCCCAAAGCATGGCTCCTGACACCTTGAACATAAAATAAATATATTTTCCCTGGTAGTCTAGTGGTCCCTCCACCCCCAAGCCTGCTCCTTACCCTGTTAAAATAACATAAAAATCTTTTCCTTGGTAGTCTAGTGGTCCCTCCACCCCAAGCATGGCTCCTGACACCCGTCAAACATAAAATAAATATATTTTCCTGGTAGTCTAGTGGTCCCCACCCCAATCATGGCTCCGACCCCGCTGAACATAAAAGAAAAATATTTTCCTCTGGTAGTCTAGTGATCCTCCACCCTCAAGCATGACTCCCAACCCCTGTTGAAAATAGCATAAAAATCTTTTTCCTTGTAGTCTTGTGGTCCCCCACCTCCTAACATGGCTCCCGACCCCATTGAAAACATAAGAAAATCTTTTCCAGGTAGTCTAGTGGTGATCCACCACCAAGCATGGCTTCCGACCCCCATTCTTCTCACCACCACCATGGCCAGCCACTGACTGAGGTACAAATGAGCACTACTGTAATGAAGTAGCACTCATTTGTACCTCAGTCGGTGGCCGACTGTGGTGGTAAGAGGAGGGCTCAGCCGGTCACCAGCTCGTTTGTGCAGTCTGATTGGGATAAGTGGGGGCATCACTGCCGGGTGGGAGGAACCACTAGACTGCCAGGGAAAAGATATTTATTTTATGTTCAATGGGGGTCAGAGCCATGCTTGGGGGTGAGGGGACCACTAGACTATCAGGGAAGAGATATTTATTTTATGTTCAACGGGGGATAGGAGACATTTTATTTATTTATTTATTTAGTTTTTTGTTGACTGGATAAGTGCACTAGGCAAATCCTGCCTATTTTCATGCATGGCCCGGGGGAGGGGAATACAGATGAACGCCAACTGACCTTGAACCAGATTAAGCTGTTGGTGGTATTTTTAGTGAATGAGGGAAATTTGGCAAGGAAACTGGGGAAATTCCCCTGCTCTTTTCGATAACTGCCATGGGATCCTTAACATCCACCTGAACTACCACCAATCCAGGCAGATGGGACCTCGGTTTAACATCTCATCCAAAAGATGGCACCTCAGAAGTGCAGCACCCCTCTCATGCTGCACTACAGTGTCAGTACTGGGATATTAACCCAAGTGCCAGATGTGGGAACTGAACCCACAGCCCTCTGATCTCCCGGCCTCAGAGGTGAGTGTGCTACCTACTGAGCCATGACATGCTTGGGGCTGGGGACCACTAGACTAACAGGAATTTATATTTATTTTATGTTCAATGGGGGTCGGAGTTGTGCTTGGGGGACCACTAGTCTACTAGGGAAGAGATATATATTTTAAGTTCAACGGGGGACGGGAGCCGTGCTTGGGGGTGGGGGGACCACTAGACTACCAGGGTAACATCTTTTACTTTACAGTCAATGGGGGTTGGGATTTGTGTGTGTGTGTGGGGGGCACCGCTGCATTATGGTCAGCTTTTTGTTGGCGGTATTTAGTGCCACGCTACAGGTCGCGCTAATGCCTGTAGTGCGGTGCTATACTTTTGAATATGCCGGTGCGCCAGCATTCAAGACCCCTCCCCTCAGTCCCTCCCCTGCTTACATTATTATTTAGCATTGGTGCTAACACCTAGTGCTGGCGCTAAATGTCCTTTTGAATATTGCAGTCGAGTGCAAATTGGTGCTAGTCCAGTGCAACGGATTTGCACCCGCACTCCACTTGAATATCTGGCCCTAAGAATGTAGTAGAACAACATATGAAAACCATGTTTTCTGATCCAAACATCACAGGAGAACAAGTCTGGAAAGCTGTCAAAGAACTAGAAATACCTGAGATACCTGAAGAAATAAACAAGATTTAATCTTACCTGTAAATTTAGATTAAGTAGAAAAGCTATCGTGACTTTAAACAATAATACTACCCCAGGAATGGATGGATTGACATCAGAATTTTATATAACCTTAAAAGGGGATATAGTGGAGATTATAGTAGTAGTTTTGAATACTATATTATATACTGAAAACATTGCACCCCAATTAGGTCTATCAGCACAAATCTTTCTGCATAAAAAATGAAAGGAATTTCTGAAAATTGGAAGCCATTAAGTATTATGAATATGGATCTAAAAATTTTAATGAAAATTTTAAACAGCAGATTGGCTACAGCCATGCCTTATGCTATAGAACAAAATCAGTCATGCACAGTACAGGGTAGAAATATCCAAAACAATCTTCTACTTATAAGAGAGGTTGTAGAAATGGGAGTGCAAAATAAAGTAGATGGATATGTGATAGCTTTAGACCAGGAACACGCCATTGATAAGGTCTCTTATGTATATTTAAAGGTAGTGTTACAGAGATATGGTATACCTAATAACTTTGTAAATTGGGTTAGATATATTTATAGGGTGGCAGCAGCAGTCCCAACAGTGAATGGTCATCTAGGGGCCATGGTTAAAATAAACAGAAGTGTTAAACAGGGTTCCTCGATGAGCCCTATGCTAAATGTATTTTGCATAGATCTCCTATTAAAACTAATACAACAAAAAGAGGAAATTAGAAAGCTAAAAATAGTGAATGGAGATAGCCTTACTAAATCAATGGCATATGCAGATGATTTATGCCTTATTTTATTTATTTATTGAAATGTTTCACCAGGAGGGCACACTGAACAACAAGTTGCTCATCTCACGGTGCAACCTGGGGGGGGATTACAGAGGGTTGTGAAGGATGATCAGTTACAATAGTATGTGGGTAGCATAAACAATACAGCATTGTAAGATTGTGCAACAGTTGAAACACAAGGTATTGTACAATAAACAGTAGTGGACACTGGGTAGATTATATGTCCAAAATCATACAAAAGAACACATGAATGTACAAAACAGTAATAATGCGATAGAACCATTTAAAGTGCATGAGTGTACCAGGAGCAGGCTTGAGGTAGTACGCAAGTGCTGTTGGAGTAAAAAGGATGGGGTTAGGCTGTGCACACTGGTGACCAGAAGGGCAGGAGGAGAAGAGAGAGGGGAGAGGCAAGAACTGAATATAAGGAGAATGAGTAGCCATTTCCTGATTTCTCCCTTCAGGACATTGAGAACCCTGTGGGGGGGAGGTTGTGCTAGGAAGGCAGAAAATGGGGATAGGTATTAAGGTGGGTTAAAGCAGGAACAGCTGAGGGAAAGGTAATTGTGTAGGGCAGAGGCAAAGGGAGTAGTTGAAGGAGAAGTGACGTATTTCGGGGGGGGGATTCCAGATTTTAGGGAAACAATGGGCAAAACCAGTCTGACCGATGAGGGTGGAGTGGTGAGGACCGTCAAGGTGCAGGTATCATTTGATCTGAGAGAGTGGGTGGGGAATAATATCCTTCAGTAGAACATGCTCTAAAAATGGTGGACCAGTTTTCAGTATTAACCAGAGCCAGTATAAATCATACATAAAATACAGGCTATAGATTAAGTGATGATACAGAAGAGAATGCAGAAACAGAGAATAACAATTTCTGACTCATCAATAAAACTTTTGGGCATATCGTTTGGTAAAGGTGATACAGCATATGAAAAATGGAAGCAAAAATTAATTAGAGATTGGAGCAAATAAAGTTATGATTTGGAAAACATGGCAGCAGACTAAAAAGGAAGAAGTGTCATTAGTTAAAATGTTTTTCTCCCTTATTTACTTACCTAGTGTTGTGTTTCCTCCAGCTAAATTAGACACGACAATATTAAATTTGGTATTTCAACTAATTTGGAAATAGACTAAACCCAATTAAAAGAGAAATATTGTATTAACCTTACAAAGAAGGAAGGATACATTTACTAAATCCAATTCATTTCTTTTATGGCTTATTTTTTCATACAAATATTGTGAAGTTCCAATCCCCCTCTAATGCAGAATGGAAAAAAATTGCAGCAAACTGGTTATTACCAATCTTAAACTTATGGTCGCAGTCGCCTCAGAAGGTTAAGAAAAATACTCAAATGCCAATATATTATTTACCTCTCATAGAAAAAATAAGAAGCTAGAAATTGACAGTTACACAGGAATCATATCCAGACAGTAAAAAAGTATATGCTGCAATACAAGAACAAGGATATAATATACAAACTGAATATAAAGGAATTAATCCAGGTAATAATATTAGAATGGGGAGCTATTTAATTGATAAAAGAATACCTCCAAAGATCAGGGATACTGTCTGGCTATGCAGTCATGGGAGGTTGGGTGATAAAGGACATGCAAAACACAAGATTATTTTTATTTATTATTTTTTGGTAACCTGGTAAGGTGCATTAGACACAAGTGCCTGTTTTCAGGGGCAATCTGGGATCACTGGATGGCTAAATGACTTGATCAGAGTCACACAGTATGCAAATGGAAATTATGGGAATCAAACCCAGGTCTGCTGGATATACCAAGCTCATCCACAGCTCATTAATCTAACCTCCAGGCTATACTGCCAGCCAAGGAAAGATAGAGGAAAGATGGTGCCCCAGACCAACATATTATCAGAAAGAAGAAATGTTAGAACATGTTTCTGTACAATGTTCTTATGCTAAACAAATATGGAATGAACTCAGTAATAGATGGATTAATGACTGTTGGAATAAGGTGACATATGAAAACATAATCGTAGGTTATTCTAGGAACTGATGGTATAGAAGAAGGAATGTTATGAATACTTTTAAATGTATCAGATTTATAATGTGGCAAGTAAGATGTACATTTATGATTCAACAATTAAATATTACTCCAGGAATGACAGTATTGATAAGAGAGAAAGAAAAAGTTCAATACAGAAAAATGAAATATAATCTTTACATACCTAAACAGTTAAAAAATGGTGGAAGGAGTGTCTGAAGATATACTAAAATGTAAATTTGTATAGAAGTTGGGTAACTAGATGAAGGTAACAAGTTAATATTTTGTTTGGTTTTGTTTAGAAAATATTCTTTTGGAATTTTGTGAAAGGAAATTGATTCAGAATATAGCAATATTATTTATAATAGCTGTGATATTATTTTATGATTTAATCAAAATTCCCATCTCTTTTAAAGAAGTGCCATTGGGTCTTTTAACATCCACCTGAACTACCACCAGAACAGGCAGATGGGACCTTGGTTTAACGCTCATCCGAAAGACGTCCACGTCAGGAGTGCATCACCCCTCATGCTGCACTACAATGTCAGTATTGGGATTTAAACCATGCCTGGTGTGGGGATAAACCCACAGCTTGATCCCACAGCTTTCTGATCTCCTGGCCTCAGAGGTGAGTGTGCTACCTGCTGAGCCACTGACACTTATAGGCCCATTTCTCTTCTTCTCAAGTTTCAAGATCTTTGAAAAGCTAGTCTCAGCTCAACTAAAGTAATTTCTGGAAACACAAAATAGAATTAATCTTTTTCAGTCAGACATCAGACAGAAGCATGGCACTGCCTCTTGATGAACTACTGATAATTAAAAAATCATAAATTAGTTTTAAATCCTAAAAACAACTCAGGGTTATTCAACAGAAGTAATAAAAGCTCAATAGAACTGACGTCTACCTTAAAAACAGATGATGGAATCATGATTCAGCAAGTTCAGTCCTATAGATAGTTAGGACTTTGGCAAGACAGCAATTTAAAGTGGGATGCACATATTGATCAAAGGTTAAAGAATGTTGGTAAGCAATTATGTGCCCTTTACAGGGCTTAAATGTGTTTATTCCCTGAGACTAGGAGGAGGAGGAGGAGGAGGAGGAGGAGGGTGGTGATAACAATGATTCTATCAGTAAGTGATTACGGGGACATTTTGTATGCTGCTGCTACTAAGAAACAATTGACTAGACTTGATATATATTACAACAGACTTGCTCACTCTATAACCCGTGCCCCCTGAATGGCTTACAGTTGTCAGTTGTATAAAGAGCTAGGCTAGCAAAGGCTGGGAGATAGGAGACAAGGTCATATTCTTGCATTTATAAATAAAGCCATTAGAAGACAGCTCCCAGACTACATATCTTCTAAAATTATTATTAGACAAAAAATCCTTTTGAGATCAGCTATAGGTGTTGATTTGGTGGTCCCTAATTGTAATCTGGAAATAGAAGGGGCATCAGTCTCTTGTACAGGGGCAATGGCATGGAATAATGTCCCTATTACTTTGAGAAATTTAATGAGGGAAAGCCAGTTGGAAGGAGATAAAATCATGGCTAGATAGCAAGACTGGTGAATCTCATGATTGTTGTCAGACGAGATGGCATTTTAAATATTACTATGGTGCACTTAGTGATTCTTGCATGTAATAGTATGGTCTTTGTAGTTATTCTTAAATTGAATATCAATATTGTACATACTTATTGCTGAATATATTAATTGTATGGTTTTGTAATGTCATTTATTTTATGAATTGTAAAATTGTTGCTTTCACCATGGACCTTGCTGTAAAGCGAACCTCAGCTCAATCGATTATATCCTTTTTTCATATATATTATGAAAAAAATTTTACTACTACTACACTATTCATGGAACACTGTATCGGTTTCCTTGTTGTTTTATATTTTATTTAGAAGCTTGTGACCAGGAGATGCACACTGAGCTGTGGCTCATTGGGTATGACTCGGGGCAAGGAAGGGAAAATTTGTACAGATGTAAACTGACTTACAGAACCAGATTAAGCTGCTGGTGGTATTTTTAGTGAATGGCAGGGAATCTGCCAGGACACCTGGGAAATTCCTCTGATCTTGTCGAGAAGTGCCATGGGATCTTTAACATCCACCTGAACTACCACCAGAACAGAGGCAAGACTTGGGTTTAATGTCTAATTCAAAAGATGGCACCTCAGGAATGCAGCATTCCCTCTTGATCCACTATACTGTCAGTATTGTAATTAATACCATGTTACCAGCATGGGGCTAGAATCAACCACACTCCAATCTTCCGGCCTCAAAGGTGAGCGTGCTACCTGCTGAACCACTGACACTGCTTCACTTCTAGGTCTAGAGCACTCTTTTTAAATGGGACCAGGTAAATTAATCAGACATAGTCTGGCTTTGGGTTCTCATGCAGTTTGTGGACAAAGGCACAGAGCAGCACCTCCTCTCCCCTCATGGGAGCAGTGCATGTGGCTAGTATTGAATAGTGTTGCTGACATTCTTTCTCATTTGCAGTGGGAGAGATTTCGAGAGCTGACACCAGAAGGGAAGATATGCCCCAGGGAAGTTCCAGCCTACCTCTGTGAATTGGTGATCCAGAAGCCTGGGAACTACTCAGGTATTCTTTAGTGCCTAGTATGATGGTGGTCTGTCAGAGGGTGTGGAGAACGTCTTGGGATGTGGCATCAGCTGGGCTGGGCCAGTGTGGTTGATTCTGGAAGACTGTTTTCATACATCTTGCATATGAGGTGCAAGGTCTACGTCAGCAGTTGTGGGGCAGTACTTAGAAGTCATAGCATTGTTTGCTAAGGCCATGGGGTAAAGGGTATCATGTGGGCCTTTTGTGTATGTAAAAAGCTGGAAGGGTGGGCCCATTATGATCCAAAACTGTTGAACATACGTCACCCTATTTACCTGGAGTTGTTAGTGAACATGATGAATGCACTTCCCAGGGTTTGCTTATCTGCTTCGGAGGTGTGTCTGTCTCAGACAGCCTTCTTGGTAGACTTCTGCAGGGCCTCCAGGGTGTTCAAGATATCTCAGATAAGCAAATCCTCCTCATTGCCAGAGACACTGGGTGAAGATGATGTGGCAGTGGCCCCAGAAAGGGTTTGTGTCTCTTGTGGCAGAGCAAGATGGATGGGGGGGTGCCAGGGGCTGCTGGTGCAGATTCTGGTCCCCTCTCATATACAGTGGGACATCCATGGGTGGGTTTTGGCTTATCTTCAGTAGTTAAATGGTAGGGGCAGGCCTTTTTCTGTCATGAGGACTGGTCTTCCCTCACAGTGTTCCAGTTTTGTCACCTACTCAGTAAGGGCTTATGGGCTCTGGGGGGTCAGTTCTCAGGAGCACAATATTCACTCCTCCTGCATAGGTGCTGCCTCACTTGCTAGGGCAGAGGGTTGGACAGATGTCCAGATTCAGTTCTTGGGACAGTGGAAGTCCCAAGCTTTTGAGTTATGTGCAACTGCAATTACTGTAACCTCTGTGTTTCTGTTTTTTTTTGTAGGTCTTAACTCCCAGGGGAAACAAGTGTGTATCCGTAGCCATTCTTTTCTCTGCTGGGCAGCGGTGAGAGCACAGTGGTTCTGAGGGGTGACAATCTCTTCATGGATCTTCAGTGAGGGGTGCAAGCCATAGGTGATGGATAACTCTCAGGCTTTGGCTCACATTTGGTGGCACCCTCTGATGGGGGAGGTCACTTTTAAGACTGAACTACTAAGAGCCCTCCTCATGCTGAGGCCAGAGTCTCTTGTGAGATTTGGACAGTATGCCAGCCCTCCAAAGGGGAGTGGAGGTGTATAATTAGCAATGTATATGATTAACAAAATGATCAGCTGCAATTACCTTGCTGCACGTCATGCCAGATAAATTGATATCTATCTATCTATCTATCTATCTATCTATCTATCTATCTATCTATCTATCTATCTATCTATCTATTGTCTGTCTGTCTGTCTGTCTGTCTGTCTGTCTGTCTTTCTGTCTGTCAGTCTATCTATATATCTATCTATTTATCTATATATCATTAGTGTTGTTGTTGGTTTTGTTTTTGTTCTGTCTTGATGTAGCGCTGTCATTATAAAACTGCGTTGTATTCTTGATCTACCCAGGTCAATCTTAACAAGCATTTGTCAATGCTGAATGTTGATTGCGTTGGTCTGTTGAGCTTGCTCAGTGGCCCTGTGTCACTGGCTCAGTGTGTTTGTCCCGGTGCTGCAGGCTGCTCTTTTGTACTGGGCTGCTGCCTGTGTTGGCATCTTGTTCTGCTGAGGAAGAAATCCGCAGCTGTCCCGACAGAGCTCCATTGAGGTGGCTCACTCCCCCTCTGTCACTCGCTCATTCTGTTTTTCCTGGCGCTGCAGGCAGCCCTTTTGTACTGGGCTCCTGCCTGTCTTGGTGGCTTTTTCTACCCACAAAGAAATCCACAGCTGTCCCGACAGAGCTCTGTTGAGGTCGCTCACTCCCCCTGTCTCACTCAGTCATTCTGGCTCTCCTGGCGCTGTAGGCTGCCCTTTTGTACTGGGCTCCTGCCTCTGTTGGTGCCTTTTTCTGCCCACAAAGAAATCTGCAGCAGTCCTGACAAAGCTCCGTTGAGCTTGCTCACCCCCCTCTCTCACTCACTCATTCTGTTCTGCCAGCACTGCAGGCTGCCCTTTCTACTGGGCTCCTGCCTGCGCTTGTTGCCTCTTATGCCCACAAAAGAAATTTGCAGCAGTTACAATATAGCTCTACTGGAGCTCACTCATTCGCTCATTCTGGTTTTGCTGCCAATGCAGGCTGCACTTTTATACTGGGCCCTGCATGAATTGCTGCCTTTTTCTGCCCACAAAGAAATCTGCAGCAGTCCCAACAGAGCTCCGTTGAGCTCACTGACTCCCCCTCCCTCACGCGCTCATTCTGTGTCTCCTGGTGCTGCAGGCTGCCCTTTTGTACTGGGCTCCTGCCTGCATTGGCAGCTTTTTCTGGCCAGAAATAAATCTGAAGCAGTCCCAACACAGCTCCACTGAGCTCACTCACTCCCCCTCTGTCACTCTCGCATTCCGTTTCTGGCGGTGCTGCAAGCTGGCCTTTTGTACTGGGCTCCTGCCTGCATTGCCGCATTTCCGCCACAAAGAAATCTGCAGCAATCACACTAGAGCTCCATTGAGCTCACTCACTACCGCTCTGTCACTCGCTCGTTCTGTTTCTCTTGGCACCGCAGACTCGCTTCTTATGGGGCTCCTGGCTGCATTGGCACCTCTCTGTCTGTCCACAAAGAATTTGTAGCTGTCCCGACAGAGCTCCATTGAGGTCACTCAGTCTCCCTCTCTCATTGCTCATTCTGTTTGTCCTGGTGCTGCAAGCTGCCTTTTTGTGCGGGGCTCCTGCCTGCATTGGTGCCTTTTTCTGCCCACAAAGAAATCCCAGCAGTCCTGATAGAGCTCCGTTGAGCTCACTAAGTCCCCTCGTCTCACTCACTCGCACTGTTTCTCCCACCGCTGCAGGCTGGCCTTTTGTACTGGGCCCCTGCCTGTATTGACACTTTTTTATGCCCAGAAACAAATCCACAGCAGTCCTGACAGTGCTTCGGTGAGTTCACTCACTCCCACTCGCTCTCTCGTTCTATTTCTCCCAGTGCTGCAGGCTTCCCTTTTGTACTGGGCTCTTGTGTTGGGGCCTTTGTCTGAACACAAACAAATCTGCAGCAGTCCCGACAGGGCTCAGTTGATCTCAGTCACTTTCCCCTCTCACTGGTCGATCTTAATCAGTGCCAAACACTGATTTCCCAGAGTGACTCGTGTTATTGTCCGCAGAAGCGCAAAACATATTTTAGTGAGGATGTGAAAATGACAGCTGCAGTGTTCATAAGGAGTTGTGAAAAATGCCACTGTTGAAAATGTGGGCGTGACAGTATTACAAATTTCGATGTTACAAGAGGTGGAAACAGTTCAATGCACGCTTGTAACACAGTCATGTTATGGATTTCGTCACCAAATTTTCAACATAGGGATTTTACGACCTCTGCTCATGAACAGTGCCTCTGTCATTTTCTTAATCTGTCCTGAACACTGATTTCCCACAGTGACCACGTTATTCTGCGCCGGAACTGTGAAAACATATTTTGATCAGGATGTGAAAAATGACAGCTGTACTGCTTATAAGTAGGTGTGAAAAAATGGCACTGTTGAAAATCTGGTGTGACAATATTACAAATTCTGTTGCGTTCACTGACTCCCCCTCCCTCACTCACTTGTTCTGTGTCTCCTGGTGCTGCAGGCTGTCCTTTTGTACTGGGCTCCTGCCTGCATTGGTGGCTTTTTCTGGCCAGAAAGAAATCTGAAGCAGTCCCGACACAGCTCCACTGAGCTCACTCACTCCCCTCTGTCACTCTCGCATTCCATTTCTGGCAGCGCTGCAAGCTGGCCTTTTGTACTGGGCTCCTGCCTGCATTGCCGCATTTTCTGCCCACAAAGAAATCTGCAGCAGTCACACTAGAGCTCCGTTGAGCTCGCTCACTACTGCTCTGTCACTCGCTCATTCTGTTTCTCTTGGCACCACAGACTGCGCTTTCTATGGGGCTCCTGGCTGTGTTGGCACCTTTGTCTGTCCACAAAGAAATCCACAGCTTTCTTCTGACAGAGCTCCATTGAGGTCACTTAGTCTCCCTCTCTCATCGCTTATTCTGTTTGTCCTGGTGCTGAAAGCTACCCTTTCGTACGGAGCTACTGCCTGCATTGGCGCCTTGTTCTGCCCACAAAGAAATCCCAGCAGTCCTAATAGAGCTCCATTGAGCTCGCTAAGTCCCCTTGTCTCACTCGCTCGCATTGTTTCTCCCACCACTGCAGGCTGGCCTTTTGTACTGGGCCCCCGCCTGCATTGATGCCTTTTCCTGCCCACAAAGAAATCCGCAGCAGTCCTGACAGCACTTCGGTGAGTTTGCTCATTCCCCCTCCCTCACTCGCTCTCTTGTTCTGTTTCTCCCAGTGCTGCAGGCTGCCCTTTTGTACTTGGCTATTGTGTTGGGGCCTTTGTTTGAACACAAACAAATCCGCAGCAGTCCCGACAGAACTGAGTTGAGCTCGGTCACTTCCCCCTCTCACTCGGTCAATCTTAATCTGTCCCAAACACTGATGTCCCAGAGTGACCGTGCTATTGTCCGGCAATAGTGCAAAAACATATTTTAGCCAGGATGTGAAAAATGACAGCTGCAGTGCTCATAAGAAGTTGGGGAAAAATGCCACTGTTGAAAATGTGGCGTGACATTATTACAAATTTGCGAAGTTACAAGGGTGCATGGAAACAGTGCAACACACGCTTGTAACACAGTCATGTTATGGATTTTCGTCACCAAATTTTCAACATAGGGATTTTTGGACCTCTGCTCATGAACAGTGCCACTGTAATTTTATTAATCTGTCCCAAACACTGATTTCCCACAGTGACCACACTATTCTGCACCGGAACTGTGAAAACACATTTCAGTCAGGATGTGAAAAATGGCAGCTGTACTGCTTATAAGGAGGTGTGAAAAAATGGCACTGTTGAAAATCTGGTGTGACAATATTACAAATCTGCGAAGTTACAAGGGTGCATGGATAGTGCGCAACGCACACTTGTAACTCAGTCAATTGATGGGCTATCATCACCAAAATTTCAACATAGGCATTTTAGGACCTCTGCTCATGAACAGTATCATTGTCATTTTCTTAATCTGTCCTGAACAGTGATTTCCCACAGCAACCGCTCTATTCTGTGCCGGAAGTGTGAAAACATATTTCGGCCAGGATGGGAAAAATGACTGCTATACTGTTCATAAGTAGGTCTGGAGAAATGGCAATGTTGAAAATCTGGAGTGAAAATATTATAAATTTGGAAGTTATGAGCTGCAGGTGCCAACTGCTAACGCACGCTCTGTGAACACAGTCATTTTATGGAGTATCGTACTAAATTTTCAACATAGACATTTTAGGACCTCTACTCATGAACAGTGTCACTGTCATTTTCTTAATCTGTCCTGAACACTGATTTCCACAGCAACTGTGCTATTCTCTGCCAGAAGTGATAAAACACATTTCAGCCAGGATGTGATCAATGACAGCTATACTGCCACAAGGAGGTGTGACAAAATGTCAGTGTTGAAAAATTTGGCATGAAAATATTGTAAATTCGCAAAGTTACGAGCGTAAATAGCAACTGTGCAACACACGCTCGTAAAACAGTCATTTTTGGATTTTTTCCACCAAATTTGCAACATAGGCTTTTTGAGAGCCCACCTCATGAACACTGGCACTGTTGTTTCATTAATCAGCCCTGATGGGTGATTCCACATAGTGACCGCGAAACCACCTTTTGGGGCCAATTAACGCCATGACAGTTCAAGAATTCATGAGGAGGAGTCCCAAAAACCCGATGTTGAAAATTTGGTGAAAAAAGTCCCAAAAATGCCCGAGATATGCACTAAGGTTGAAAAAACCCTATTTATTACATTATACTGCTTACCAGCATTTCCTCAGTTCACAGTCGGCTTTGAAGAGTGCAGACATGTTCCTGGTCCACCGAAGATCATCGCGCCAGACTCAGAGGTCAGTATAGGGTGAGGGGGATGTGGGGAGGCAGGGTGCGCAGTGGGTGGGTGCGGGTACTGGGAGGGGGGCCTGGAAGAGCTGCAAGGGACTGTTTCCTTCTTACAGGTTGAAAAAACAAAAATAAGACATCAGGGGACCATTTTCTTGTTTAACAGGTGCTTTGGCATGCTGGGGTGGGCTCCCCGTGTGCCACCTGTGTGGATAGGTGGGTGCATTAGCTGATGGGGGATTGAGCACCCCTGTCAGCAAACAAGGATGGGGGAGGGGAGCTGCAGGAGCTGAGGGGGATTGGGCCCCCCCTCAGCTATAGAAACAGAAGGGGGGTATCATGATACTGATGGGGACTAGGCACCCCATTGGCAGGAACAAAAGGGGGGTATCATGATGCTGATGGGGATTGGGCACCCCCATCGGCATGAACAAAAGGGGGGTATCATTATGCCGATGGGGATTGGGCCCCCCATCTGTCAGCAGGAACAACACGGGGGTCATTATGCAGACGGGGATTGGGTACCCCGTCGGCAGGAACAAAGCGGGGGTTACAGAATGCCGATGGGGAGTGGACTCCCCTGTTGGCAACAAGTAAACACGGCAGGGGTGAGGGGTTATATTGTTTGAACATGGCAGCAAGCCACCGCCATGTTCACAAACAATATCAGGGTATCGCGATCCCACCCTGCAATGACGGGTTGCTCTCATTGCAGCAGATGGCTGACGCTGCAATGACGAGGCGGCCCCTGATTGCAGCAGCTGATTTTTATGTTTGCTTGCATGCATGTGCAAGAAACATAGTGCCTTCATCGGAGATTTCAGAGGTGTGTCACCTCCTCCAATTCAGGCACTATGCTGGCAGGCGCTGCTCCCCATTATCGCATTTTGAGCTGTCTATGACACGCTCCAAAATGCAGTGGCATACAGTTGAAAGGGGGAGCTACGCTTGAGTGAGCAGCGATAAGAAGCTGCTCATGTGCAGCTCCCCCCCAGCCGCAGGCGTGTGCACCCCCGCATGCAGCGTATAGCCGATGGGGTGCCCAATTCCCGTCGGCTGAACTGCGTCTGTCTCCTCCCCCTCCCCTCCCAATAGTTAATGCCACGCTGGGAGCCCACCCCAGCGTGGAAATCCATCATGTTGCTGATGGGAGTGCCCAATCCCCCGTCGGCTGAACACGCCCCCCTCCCCAAATTCCTTGTGCCATGCTGGGAGCCCACCCCAGCGTGGCAACGATCCCAGCGTTTTTTTAAATTTTTGCCGACAGGGTGCCCAATCCCCGTCGGCTGAATCGTCAAAGGTCCTGGTGCTGGGAGCCCACCCAGCATGGCAAGCGGTCCCATGACATCTTTTTTTTGTTTTAACCTGTAAAACAAAAACGGTCTCTGGCGGCCTCCCGAACCCCTCCCACAACCCGCACCCACCCACTGCACTCCAGCTCTCCCACACCCCCCTCACCCCATACTTACCTCTGACTCGCGATGATCTTCAGTGGACCGGGAACACGTCTGCACTCTTCAAAGCCGACCGCGAACTGAGGAAATGCCGTAAGCTGTATAATGGGCCAGATAGGAGGGGTTCAACTTTATGCATATCTCAGGCATTTTTGGATTTTGCATCAATTAACATGGGGTTTTTGGGACCTTTTCTTGATCGATGTCACTGTCATGGCATTATTCAGGCTCGAAGGGTGATTGCAGTAACTGCGCAGTGACTGCGAAATCACCCTTTGGGACCGAATACCACCATGACAGTGACATCATTCATGAGAAGGGGGCCCAAAACCCCCATGTTGAAAATTTGGTGCCAAAATTCCAAAAAATGACTGTTTAACTAGCGTGCGTTGCGCAGTTCCTACGCAGGCTCGTAAGTTCGCGAAATTTCAATATTTTCACTCCAGATTTTCAACATTGCCATTTCACCACACTGTCTTATGAGTAGTACAGCTGTCATTTTTCACATCTCACCCAAAATGTGTTTCCACCCTTGTAGCGCAGAATGGCGCAGTCGGTGGCTAAATCAATGTACGGGACAAATTAAGAAAATCACAGTGACACTGTTCATGAGCAGAGGTCTTGAAATGGCTATGTTGAAAATTTGGTGAAAAATTCCTAAAATGACTGTTTCTAGCGAGCGTCACAGTTCCCACACACGTCGTAGGTTTCGAATTTTCAATATTTCCACCCTGATTTCCAACATTGCCATTTTTCCACACCTCCTTATGAGCACTACAGCTGTCATTTTTCACATCCTGCCCAAAACATGTTTCCGCCCATGTAGCGCACAATGGCGCAGTCGGTGTGCAAACTCAATGTATGGGACACATTAACAAATCCACAGTGACACTGTTCATGAGCAGAGGTCTTAAAATGGCTATGTTGAAAACTTGGTGAAAAAATGCCTAAAAATGACTTTTCCGGCGTGCGTTGCACAGTTCCTATGCATGCTCGTAAGTTTGCAAATTTAATATTTTCACTCTAGATTTCCAACATGTCCATTTTATTAAACTTCCTATGAACAGTCCAGCTGCAACTTTTCATATGTCACCCAAAATGTGTTATCGCACATGTAGCGCACAATGGTGCTGTTGGAGTGCGAAAGCAATGTTTAGGACAGATTAAGAAAATCACAGTTACACTGTTCATGAGAAGAGGTCTTAAAATGGCTATGTTGAAAATTTGGTGACAAAAGTCCATAAAATGACTGTGTTACGGTGAGCATTGTGCAGTTTCCACGCATCCTCGTTAGTTCATGACTTAGTAATATTTTCAGTCCAGATTTTCACTAGTGGCATTTTCAACACTTCCTTATGAACAGTACAGCTGCCATTTTCACAACATGGCCGAAGTGTGTTTTCACACTTTCAGTGCAGAGATGCATGGTCGCTGTGGAAATCATTGTTCGGCACAGATAAAGAAAATCACAGTGACACTGTTCATGATCGGAGGCACCAAAATGCCTGAGTTGACAATCTGCTATAAAATATCCCCAACCTACTTATATAACGGGTGTGCATTGCACAGTTTCTATGTACGCTCGTGACTTCACCATTTTTTTAAATATTTTTACTACACATTTGCAACATAGCCATTTTTACACCTCCCCATGAAAGAGTACAGCTGTCATTTTTTACATCCTGTTCAGAATATTTTTGCACCTGTGGTGCTAAATCCAGTAGTCACTGTGCATAAGCAGCTTTTGGCTACCAAACTGATATTCCCCCTGTTCATGAGGTGGGGTCACAAAACAAACACGTTGAAAATTTGGAGTTAAAATACCAACGAATGCCTGAGGTATTAGGCTTTTCAACTAAATCGCCCAACCCTATAGAGAATGACAGAATCAGGGTGTGACTTGGGATTCTTGCCTGTGATGCTCATACCATTCCACACCCTGCAGTCACTGAGAGGCATCGAGGTATGCCTTGGACTCTTCGGCCCCAAACTTCACCCCATTCTCCTATATCGCACCCATCTCACCGTATTTCCTAATGAAATGGGGTGCGCATAAGGGCCAAAGACCCCAAGGAACACGTCACACTTGTCAGTCTCTGCAGAGTGGGGTGTGGTGAAATGGCGTGGCCGTTATACCTGATGACCCAAATGCACACCGGATGCCTGTCACTCTCTGCAGGGTGGTGGTGGGGTTGGCTTCAGTTCAATACTTCACTGCCATTCCTATTACGCAGCTCTGTAACTTCTACACTACCACTGCCAATGCCAGTAAGCAAACATTCGGCATTGACAAATGCTTGTTTAGAACGTTGTGGCACGCTGGCTGAACTAGTATCAGCAGCAGTAGCGTACCACAGCATTGGGGGACGGGGGACAAGCCTCTGCAGGCTGTAGAGTCATTGGGCACAATAGTGCCACGCCTCCACAACCTGCTTGTGAAGAAAGCTGACGCAATATGTTTCTTGCGCATGCTCGCAATCAACATAAAAATGAGTTCTCTCAATGGTATTTCACCTGGTAAAATAACGACTGATTGATTGATTGAGTTTACCAATTCCAATTCTAATTGGCTATTTAACAAATACATGCATGTGGCCATTTCCTCTCACATTGTCTGTCTCGTTTGTTCAGGTGAAGGAAGGGATTGTGCCTTATAAGACAATACAAGAGCCTGCAATGAATAGTAGCAGGTGAGGTTTTATGAAGGCATGCCCCAGATGACAAGTGAGCAGAGGGGGTAGATTATACCCACTAGGGACAGGTCAGAAAACTAGGTAGGGTTCCCAAGAGGTGGGAGCTACTACCTGCTGGAGAGGAGGAGCATTGTTAGTTTAAGTTCACATAACAAAGGCAATGACTTTGATACACAAGGTCCCTGCATCTTAATTGATACCCCAGAGGTACACCGAGACAGCTAACATTTAGGTATATGTTATACTAACATATATAGCTAAGGGCATCTACTGTATAACAGTGGATGTCAGGATATGTATAGTATGCATATTATTGCTTAGACTTTACTTTTAATATACACATGTATTTCTTGCTTGTAAGATGCTAGGACACTTGTGTCCTTGTAATGATTATGATATATGAGTCGGCATTGCCATCTTCTGATGATTTGTATTACTACAGAGCTATGTCAAACTGCACCTCTTTGTTTCTGCAAATTGATGACTACTACAGAATTGTATAATGTTATCTTGGACTGAGAAGCCACCTCTAATTTAGCCAATAGGGCTATAGGGCTCACCTCTGTAACTAGAAATGTTTCTATCTTACAGTAACCATGGTAATTATCATAGGTATATAATGTAAGACATTACGTCTTCTACCTCGGAGGCCCCATGAGACACGGAGATTCCTCGAGGTATAGGGAATGCTTAACATTGGCTCCCAGTTCCTATTGGTAAGAACTGCTTAGGGCAACTATGATTTTCCTTTTGGTAGTAATAAACAAGTTTATTACTCTTACTGTATGCAACGTATCTATAATTCTTTGCATGCCCACTATTGCCAAGAACCTGAGAGTGAGGTTTAGACCTCCTGACAATTGACTACCATGTGCAGGCAATATTTAGAGTTTGTAAAGGTTTTACTTGTTGCTACAACTTTCCCTTCCTGACGGGGACAATAGGTGTGTATTCCCCACATCACCTCTCCCATTTTTTCACACACTTTGTAATCACTTGCAAAGTCTGGTTGCTTACTGGGTGTGGTTGATGCTGACTCACCTCACCCCACAGCAGTCTTGAATTGCAAGCTAACAAGTGCACAGTAGCCTGACTGTGAAGTAGTGCACCTGTTGTGGATCGATACATGGCATGGTGCCTTTTCACAGTTTGATTTTACGTTCCCTCCCACACAATGGCCACTGTATCAAATACCTGTGCAGACCTGAGACTCAATGTCTTGAACTTCCTTGTCTCCCATGGAGGATGGGTTGATTTTGCGCAGGACGCAAGTCAATCCAAAAACCCTGTGCTGGGGATTTCAGCCCAGTACTGAGATGAGACAGGAAGAAAGTGAGAAGTTAAAGGGCTGTTGATCATGGCTCTCTACGCTGCTGTGGAAGCTTCTGAAGTGAGGTTTCAAACTTTGAACTGCAAATCTCATCTCTTAGCAAGAGATGAGTTTGCAGGAAACTAAATGTGTAAGATGTAAGCAGGATTTGGAGTCTGAACTCAGACTCTGTGGAATGAAAAGGATTCCCTTTGCATCATTCTGCACAAGCAGGCGAGCAGAACTTTGTATGTTAAAGCAGGAGTGAAAGTTCGAGACAGGATAAGGGACAGACTTTGCAAATGAATGAGTTGTTAAGAAGAATGAATGAACAAATGTGTGAGGAGTTGGGAGAGTTACAGGATGAGATAAACCAAGTACATAATGACTTAAGAGTAGCTACTAGGGACAATCAGAAATTGAGAGCTGCATATAGAGTGTTACAGAAGCAGATGCAGGATGAAGTGGATCAGAATGTTGCAAGAGTGAGTCATGATGACTGTGAATTTAAAATGGTGAAACTATGCCATCAGCGAGAGGTGCTGGTTGGTCACGTCAAGGCAATGGGTGCATAGCCCTGCCTTGTCGACGTTATCTGAAGGGGAGGAGCAGATGATGAGATCTCAATACAATGCCCTGTCACACCCTACTATGGCCCAGTTACCTCCACCCTGCCATCCACAACATGGTGGACCCCTCATACATCACCCTACGTCCCTACTTCATCAACAGCATGACACACACATCATGGGAGACGTCAAATTGGGGGGGAGCAGGCCTAGGCCTAGTCCCAACTGCACCACCAATAGCCATTATTAATGTGGAAGACAGGCAGGAGACAGAAAAAATTATTGAGAATGCCTTAGACAATGTTCCCACCTCTGAGAAAAATAAACAGGTTCTCAGAATCCATATTAGGCAGCTTCTACACAAGGCAAATATGCAGGAGGGCATGGTTCATACTGTGGCTGAGGCTGCATCTCTGGCAGCCCTGGATGGCACCTGAGGTAATCTACCTCTGCTTGATTGTCCCAATAATCCCCTGCAAATGGCCCACTCTGTTCAGGAAATAGCTGACAGTATTGGTTGGATGAGCCCGTCCAACAACCTCAGCTGCCACTTGGAAAAGGTGCATGTTAAATGTGAAATGCTTAGTCTCACCACAGATTACCAGGTCCAGATCCTACACCAGACCATCGATCCTGGCCTGTGGGCAAAATTCTCGATGCCATCCATCAGGACGACTATGCCACCTTTGATGAAGTGGCATCTGAGCTCATTTCTGCACACAACCCAGGTGTGGTAGGAATGATGCTCACATACCCTGTGAAACAGAATGTGAAAGACAGTCCAGCTACTTTCCAACAGAGGCTTTGAAAGGCCTACTGAGCATGGAAGCAACTTGCAGGAGAAGCTGAAGATGTGGACCTCACTGAATATAAGACCCTGTTCCTTAGGAACATGATCCCTGCAGTAAGAGGAAAGATAGCGCCAACCATTTATCCCACCACGGAGAGTTTTGCTGATATTCTTTGGAAAACAGACAGTTTATCAACTTTACATCCATAACTCAGGCTCCTGTTCTAAGAAGGTAGCTGCCATGGAAGCCATTCTGGAGGCCACTACGTACTACATGGTGGAGGGACAAGACCAAGAGAAACAGCCCTTCCCCACAGACAACCAATACCCCCAGCAGGCCCAACAACAGCAACAACAACAATCCTGGGGCAGAAACTGGAACTACCACAAAAATAAGAAACATCATAAGAACAACAAGGGTAAACAACAAAGATCAGGTCCTTTGTATAGGTAAATAGCTGATGAAAACTGGTAATTCTGGGATCGTCTCAGGCAAGTACGCTCCATAACAAATGCCATGTCTATTCGGGCCCTTGCAGCAATACAACTGGGAGAACAGGCCTCAACAGGCCGTGGAGATACTGGAAGTCCAGGCTCTCAGGCCTTTACAGGCCTGAACCCAGAAGTGGATCCCTATATAGCATCAGTGCAGCAGCATGGTGAGATGGTTCAAAGGAACCAAGCCCAGACTCTCTATCAAGAGCTACCCAATGCTCCCACTGGTACAGACTGACAATTACATGCCCCAGTCCATATTGTAAACAAGCTAGTCTTGGATAAAAATGGAAGGCCCTGCACTGAGGCCGAGGTCAGGAGCTGCCTACCGACAGTACTGCTGGATACAGGCACGGCTGTGTCTGTACTACAGGATGACCACCAGCCACATCACCCTGGTCCACCAGGTGAAGGACTAATATGTCTGGTGTAGACAGAACTAGGTTACCTGCATACCTCTCCCTACCACTACCTGTGACACTGGGACACATGAAGGCCTATCATACCTTTCAGTTAATGATACTGCATGATCAACCTAGTATCATCGGAATTGACTTTCTGGCACCACATGTTAGTGTGGTAGACCTAGCCAATATGCTACTGATACAAATTCAGGGACAATACCACGCCATTATGATCCCTGATTCGCATGAGTTTGCAACAATCTCTGCCCACAACAAAGAGTATGATGTCATAGATTTGTTGAGGAACCATGAGCTTTTCCCAAAGCTCCTTCCTATTCTGCTAAGACATCTGCAGGCATTTGCCACCAACAAGCATGATTGTGGAAGAATGCACACTGTCATTGAAGTGATAGGCCAAGCACATGAGAGGCAATGGCAATACCCCTTTCCACCTGAGGCCTTACCTTCTCTTAGAGAGACAATGAAATCACTCCTCAGGCAAGGTGTAATCAGGGCATGTGTTTCTACTGTAAATTCCCCAGTGTGGCATGTGAAAAAAACCACAGGTACCAAGAGACTTACTATTGACTACAGGAGACTAAACCAGGTTACCCCCAGTTGTGCCCCAACTGTGGGATCAGCACCAGATGTGCTGTGACTACTGACCCCTGATCAACAATGGTTTAGTGCCCTGGACATCTCCAACGGTTTTTGGTCATTGCTTTTGGCTCCCAAGAGTCAATATAAGTTTGCCTTCATCTCTGAGGGTGGACCACAACAGCCCCTCCCTGTTCCATTTGTACATGATGGATGCCCTTGAGGGTTTCTCTACACCCCAGTGTCTCTTACAATATGTGGATGACCTGCTGTTGGCCACGTACACACAGGAGCAACATCTGGATCTCTTGGACAAACTACTTAGCCTCATCTAAAGGGCAGGCCTCAAATGTAACCCTGCAAAGGCATAACTATGTCAGAAAGAGGTTATCTTTCTGGGCCTGAGGATAACAGATCAAGGCCAAAGTCCTACCTGGAAGAAGATACAAGGACTCGTGAGACCTGCCACTGCCTATCAGCTGGCCAATTTTAGAAGGTTTCTGGGTATGGTGAACTATTCTAGAGATTTTATTTGTGATTTTGCTCAGAAGGCTGCTCATCTGTATGAACTACTGAAAAAGGATATTCCATGGACTTGGGGCCCTATTCATACCCAAGCTGTGATGTCACTGAAATATGCCTTGGCCTCAGCTCCAGCTTTGGTCAACCCCAATCCAGCCCTACCATTCCATCTGGAATGTGCCACATCTGACATTGTAAGGTCTGCTGTGTTGTCCCAGAAGGTCCATTGCACCCTGAGTCCCATTTCATATGCATCACAGTTCTTGACCCCAGTGGAACAGTTGTACAGCCTTTGTGAAAGGAACCTTCTGGCCACCTACTGGGCTGTCAAGCACTTTCTGTATATCATTGGGTGCTTTCCCCTTATCATCAATACAAACCACACCCCAACCTCATTTTTGCTATCAGATAGAGTGAAGGATGGGTCAGTCTCTTACACCAGACTGATACACTGGTCTCTCCTTCTCCAGGATAGACATCTAGGTCCTCCCAACCAAAATGACATCCATGCTGGTGCATGGTCTCCTTTTCTAGGAGAACCCCATGACTGTACACTGCAGCCACCTGATCTTCCAGATCCAGGTACTTTCCTTCCTGCTACACCACAACAACTTGAAAACACCTCATTGTGCCATGTCTTCACAGACAGCTCAGCTTCTTATTACCAGGGAGAACAGGTAGCAGGAATGGGCATATTAGTCATTTACCCTTATGGTAACACTGTTAAGATTTCTAAGCATTGCAGTGTGGCATCATCACAGTGTGCTGAGATGGTAGCAGTGGCCTGCACTCTCGAGTTCATTCAGCATGGAACCAAGGATACCATAATTTTAACAGACTGCAACTGGGTTTGTTGTTCCTTTACAGGATTCCTTCCTTTCTGGCAGACGAACTCCTTTACCTCCTCTGATGGCAACTCAGTGAAACACAAGGAACTGGTAATATACATGTATTCACTGGCACAAAAGTTTTCACACAAAGTTAAGGCCCATTCCCTGCATGATACCTATCATGCCTTCAATGACACTGCTGACATCCTTGCAAAAGAAGGGGCTCAAGGGGGGGACATCGAGATGATGGATCATCCAGAGGCCAGAGTAGCCATACACATTGCAGCAGTCAGGAAGAAATCTGAACCTTTCTCCCCCTTGGATTTGTCACAAGCTCAACAGACTGAACCTGAACTCAAAGATGTGTTCAGATTCTTGGACAAATGTGCCGAGAAAAATGTACCCACTAATAATACCTACAGAAGACAATAAGTTAAGTTACACCTGTCTCCTGATGACAAGCTCATCTAGTATCAATCAGAGGACACCCCCACCAAGCTGTGGGTGGTACCTCACCATCTTAGATCTGAATTTCTACACCAAGTGCATGATACCCCCACTGATGGACACCAAGGAGAGGAAAACACACTTCAACGGCTCAAGACCACCACCTGGTGGCCTGGTGTCAACCAAGGATGTCAAACAGTACATAGACAACTGCCTTGTTTGTGCACAAAACAATCCCATTCCTACCGAACATAATGCCAAATTGCTACCACAAAGGCATTTGGGCCCTTGGAATGCCTTACGGATCGATTTTATTGGTCCCTTAACCAATACCAGCAGAAACAACAACTGTGCCCTTGTGGTTACTGATCTATTTTCTAAGTGGGTTGAAGCTTTCCCCACTAAGACATGCATTGCTAAAAACCACTGCCAAAATCCTGGTAGAACAGAACTTCTCCAGGTGGGGTCTACCTCTCAAGGTAGACTCAGACAAAGGAACCAGTTTTACAGGTAAGTTGCTGAAAGAAGCCCTTGAACTCCTTGGAGTTCACCAGAAGTTCCAGATACCATACCACCCATAATTGTCAGGTCAAGTAGAGAGGACCAACAGACGGATTAAACAAATGCTTTCCAAATTTATTGAGGAAAATCCCAGGACTGGGATTCCTACTGCCGATACTCTTATGGCAATCAAGGTCACACCTCAGCCACCACCCAGTTGACACCCATTGAGGTGATGACCGTAGAAACATGAGATTACCCAAACACCTGTTGTTTGGCCTGCACTCCCTACTGCAGACCATGTCTCTGTGGACCAATATGTGTAAAAACTCAGACAAGACCTCATACACACTCACTTGTATGCTTAACTGCATGGGCAAGGAGCAGCAACAGTCCAAATTCTGTTAGATAAAGACGCACAAGAAGTGGATTGGCAAGTCAGGGATCAGGTCATGGTTCTCAGATTTGCACTCCAACACATTCTTTCTCCAATAAGTGGGAAGGACCCTACCCAATTGTCGACAAACTCAGTCCAGCAGTCTATCAGGTTAGACTCATGTAAAACAACAAACTGACTGACAAATGGCTGCATGCAAACCAGTTGAAACTGTATAAAGGAGTATAATTACTTTTCCTTACCCCATTGGGTGAAAAGTACTAATTGCTAATGTTTCTTTTCCTTTTCACATACACTGACAAGATGGCTGTCTTGTTCCATTTTCTCCTCATCTCAGGAGTTATCCCTACATCCAAGGTACGAAAGCACCTCCTTCCTCACTTTTATTCACCTGCAACTACCCCAGAGGGAGTCTCCATCAATATCCCCGACAATTTGATAACTGTCCAGGAAGGTTCTGATGCTTACCTCACTGCCTTAGTTGTTGCTCCTGATAAATCTACCCTACAGATTGAGTGGCAAACCAAGTCTCAAGGACAAATACTCCCCATGGCCAAACTCTCCAAGGAAACTTTCCATGGATGGCCCAATGCAAAATTATTCCCAAATGGTACTCTGTCCTTGCTCCAGACCTCTGTTAGACATTTTGATTTATACAATGTCACAGCCTTAATTGACCCCTCATATTGTGATTCATTGTCTAAAGATTCTGCCAGGAAATTTTGTGCAGTACACAACATGGCCTCAGCTGCCATGTACCTATCTGTGTTACCCCCTACTGAGAAACAGCTTTTGTAATTTCCAAAACAAACCCGTGGTCCTTGTAGTGGTCTCACAGCCACTGCATTACCTGGTTAATTGATTAATAACTGCAATTTATGAATATACCTGTCTTGTTTAATTTGACTTACTGGAATATGAAAGAATTTGGTATGTGTTATACTACTAACACATCAATATTTTATAGTACTTTGTTACTTGATAGCTTAGCAGCTTTTCAGATACATAATCAAGACCCCATTGCTGGGGTACATACCACTGAGCATAGAGGCAGTTTTTAGAGAAAACCTAATTCAGATGATCAAAGTCATAAAAAAAATACACGTGACACATCCAATGTCACTAGTTCCACAGGTACCCTCACTGGTGTCTGTGGTTCTGCAATGTCTATATGGAATAAAGCAGACATTGCCACTATCAAAGCACATATCACAAAAGTTTGAAACTGGTATGATCTTAATGACTCATACCCCCATTATTGCATGGTGTGGATGGCCTTAGTCAGAGAAGAAAGATACACGTATACAATATGTACACATTGCTAAGGCATTTACAGACTCTAAAGATAAGATTAACACCCTAGTTGCACAAAGCAACAAAGAACCAGATAACCAATACATTGCCCATTAAATATTATGCTCAGCCTATGGCTCTTACATCATCACTACCATCAACAATCTCTTCTGTGATCTAGAATCTGAAGAACCCTGATATCATATGATGATCAACGATCTCTAAATGGTACTGTCTTCATTGCAAATCTTCTAACTGTGTTGCCATGTGTATGCTATAGTCTTTAACAATTCCTATTGCCGCTGCTAGGAATTTGGTTTTGTGACCAGACACCCAACACTGGTCCTTGTTTTACTTCTAAGAAATGTTCCATTAAGGATACCATGTTTTGTGTCTTTCACTGTTTCTTTACCACATTTTGATCCTACTACAGCTCTGTTTGATAAACCGCATCTATACACTCCATTGGGCACTTTGATGATGACATCTACAGAGAATGCCTAGACTTGCCTCCTCTGCTGGTTTTCCATCCTTTTCTGGCTGCATGGGTTTTGCCGCACACAGATTGTTGTGCAAAAAAAGGGTATATTTATTTGTCGCTGTGACATATTTGATGTTATTAAACTTGTATGTGGATACTCCCCAGACAGTATCGATTGGTCCTTTTCTATGGACAATGACATCACCACCAATGGCACAGAATACCAAGCTCAGCATCTGCTCCAGATGATTCCAAGTTATACCTGTCCTACCATGAGGAGGCTCACCGCCTGTCAACATGGATTTCCAAACAGACTTATACTTGCCCAGTATAGTTGCAAAAATGGAGACTGCCTACAGTAAAGATGCAATATAACTCAGATGGTTAATACTGTGTTGTTACAAATTATAAGACCTTATGTATGGTTCCCAGACATGTTCTATTGACACTTCTAACTTCTGTTTGCCCCCACCAGAAAACAGTTATTGGGCATACAGTTATGGTAACCCTGATTATCTGCTCACTCTTTGGAGGATTTACCTTACTTTAATGTACGCATTTAACCTTTAACTTTAACACTGAAATCACTCATAGACAGGAAAGACAACCCATCTCATCCACATCAGCAATAATATCTCCAAAGCTAACCTAAGATGTCCTCGCACTTATTAATGATGGTGATATGAATAATGCACTT
Source organism: Neoceratodus forsteri (assembly GCA_016271365.2). NCBI lineage: Eukaryota > Metazoa > Chordata > Ceratodontiformes > Ceratodontidae > Neoceratodus > Neoceratodus forsteri. Next base: position 512,660,527 of record CM028138.1, read on the forward strand.
ACTAACACTTGGCTGGAGATTACCTTTAAAGGTTTTGTTATTATACAAGCATTTTTATGTTTTTATTATTGTGCTTTGCTGCCTCGATTGCATGTTTCACCAACACAGTGAGCAGTTGGGTTCCTTTACAAGGCTTCGTGCCGGGTCTGTAAACACCCTGCTCCCTATCCTATTCCTTACTTTTGCTTGTGTTGCCCTTCAGAGTCAACAAAGGGGATGTTACATGAGGTCCCTGCACCATAATTGATACCCCCAGATGTACACCACAGACAGCTAGCATCTAGGTATATTTTATACTAACATATAGGGCTAAGGGCATTCACCGTATAAGAGTGGATATCAGGACATGTATGCATGTTATTGCTGTAGACTTTACTTTCTTAATATACAAATGTATTTCTTGCTTTGCAAGATGCTAGGACACTTGTGTCATTGTAATGATTATGATATATGAGCCAACACTGCCATATTCTCATGATTTGTATTACTACATGGCTATGTTCAAATTGCATCTCTTTGTTTCTACAAAGTGATGACTACTACAAAATTGTATAATGTTATCTTGTACTGAGAAGCCACCTCTAATTTAGCAAATAGGGCTCATTTCTGTAACTAGAAATGTTTCTGTCTTACAGTGACTATGGTAATTATCATAGGTAAGAAATCACATCTTCTACCTCTGAGTCCCCATGAGACACCTAGATTCCTTGAAGAATAGGGAATGCTTAGCATTGGCTCCCAGTTCCTATATTGGTAAGAACCGCTTAGGACAACTGTGATTTTCCTTTGGTAGTAATAAACAAGTTTATTACTCTTATGCAATGTGTCTGTAATTCTTTGCATGCCCACTATTGCCAAGAACCTGAGAGGAGATTTAGACCTCCTGACACCTTCTTTCAGCTTCAGCCTCTTCAGCAGATATCTTCCCAATCCTTCCCCTTAAAAAAAGCAGGGGGGAGGAACCATGTTGTAGAAAACTCGCTGTCCCACTATGGTCACTCACCGTCAAGGTGAGAAGACATTTCACCAGTTTTTCCCACTGAGTTTGAAGGTTTCATGCCTTCTCTGGTGGGGTGTTAGTAGAGGGGGATTAGACAGGCACGTTGTCACAGTCATGAAGGAATTACAGTGGCATTGTAGTCTCACAGGATTGTACAGAGGGATTAACAGGGTTTCTCACTGCTTTTGATGAAGTTTGCCCTGAAGCTGAGGAGAGGTGAGGCATTGGCAACAGGTACCAGAGGGGTGCTAGCCACTGGTGAAGGATAACTCTTGGCTTCAACCCAAAGTCAGTAGTGCCCTGTGACAGTGGATATACATTCAAACTGACCCACTAAGAGCCATTTCTGGATGGTTTGAGGCCCTCACAAGGTTGTATCTAGTATGTCTGCTCCTCCAAAGGGAAGTGGGAGACCATAATTATTAATTATTATCATTAAATGATGATCAGCTGCAAATACCTTGCTAGGTGTGTCACACCAGATTAATTGATATCTACATATCTATACCTCATCAGTTTACTAGTTCAGATTCTAATTGGTTGCTTAATAAATGTATGCATGTGGCTATTTCCTCCCAGAATGTTGTCTGTCTTGTTTGTTCATGTGAAGGAAGAGGTTGTGCCCTACAAGACAATACATCATTATGTTTGCTATTTTGTTAACTGAGACATAATCACCAGTATTTAATACTGATATGTGTATGCTAGTCACTGTACACTGGACCTGGTACTATGGAATGGGAGGCCATGAGGGAACTAAGGGTGGAAGGCCCACTAGCTGGGGTGACCATCAATTGATGTGATTCATGCTCAGGTTGAGTAGGGATTCTGAAGGCTCTGAAACCAGGGTGGTGAACTTCAAGTGGGCGGACTTTGGAGGGATGCAGGAACTACTGTAAGGGTAACTAGAAGGGATTAGGCTGGAGATGGATGCACAACAAAAGTGGGATATCATTAACTTGATCTAACAGAGACTACAGAGGCTTGCACCAGGACTCTGAGCAACAAGAGCAGAGCCAAGAAAGCATGTTGGCTAAACAGTAAAGTGATGGAGGAGTAAGGTCAAAGACAGCTGCTTATTGAAGATGCAAGAGGACAGGGAGGGGGAGGATAGGGAGGTGTATGAGAGTAGGTTCAAGGAGGTAACCAAGCTGGTTAGGGAAGCCAAGACTGCTAGGGAGCTACGGCTGACTCAGGGCATTAAGGGAGGGGAGAAGGACTTTTTTAGATAAGTGATGGGGGAAAAAAAGGAAGTGCAAGGATGAAATAATGCAGATCAAGAGGGGCAGGAGGTGGGTGGAAAAGGGAGATGAACAAGCAGAAGCACTGAATGAATACTTCTGCTTTGTGTTCACACAGGAGAATGGTGGTCTACTACCTCCAAGGACTTGGAAGTTGGGGTTGGGGGAAGGGGATGGCTGATGGAATGACTGAGGAGAGTAGAGAACAAGAGCATGTGAAGACACTAAGGGTGGACAAGGCACCAGATCCTGATGACATTCACCCTAGGTGATGAGGGAGATTACAGAGATGTTGGCCAGGCTGCTGGTGGACCTGTTCAGCACCTCCCGGGACATGGGATGCATGCCACAGGACTGGAGGATGGCCCATGTGGTGTCTATAAGTAGTGCAGCCCACAGGCAAAGCCAGGCAACTGCAGACCTGTCCATCTCACTTTCATAATGGATAAACACATGGAAGCGATACTGAAGAAAAGACTGGGTAATTTTTCCAGGTGAATGGCCTCCATAATGGGAACCAGCATGGGTTTATCTTGAGAAATCTTTGTCAGACCAATCTAATAGAGTATTATGATTGGGTAAGAAGTGAGCTGATATGACACACAGTGGATGTTCTGTATTTGAACTTCAGCAAGAACTTCAATTCAGAGCCTCACAGGTGGCGGGGGACTGAAATCTGTAGGGTGGGGCAAAGATTTTATTTATTTATTTATGTATGTATGTATGTATTGAAATTTTGGGTAACTCCTTTGAGAACAAGATCATTTCATAGGTTCCACGTCAGACTAACAATACATATTGGGAAAGTATGAGAGCAAGAAAACAAACAAAACAAGGAATTATACAAGACATTACAAGAGGTATAATTAGAGAAGAATATGTGTGGCATTGTGCAATGTATGTCATGGTGCATATGTGATTAAAACTTGGAATTCAAAGGTCATGTTAGAGGGTGGAGTCTTATGAAATTACCTTTACAGGAAAGTGAGAACAGACTCAGCCTAATATCTAATAATCAACAAGGTAAGGATGGCATCAGCCAGGGGCTCATCAGAGGTGAGAAGGTATGGGACAAAGTATTTAGAAGTGAGCAAGGAGCTCAGGAGGTTAACAGGGAGAGGGCTGGGGGAAGCCATACAGGGGTGAGGGAATGAGTGGAAGGGATCAAGAGGAAATGTGAAGGAGAATGATTAGCAACTTAGAACAGTTATTTACCTGCTGAGAACAGTTATGCATAAGATCAGGATAGCATAAGGTTATAATAAGTGCTGGTCACAAGAAGGAAGGTTATTGGAACCAGTCACAACTGGCATCAGCAACTAGCTGTTGCTTAAGTTTAACCTTGAAGGAGCCCTGGGTGGATGCTGAAGTGATGTCATGGTGCAGCAAGTTCATCCATACAGGGGCACGGTAGGCAAAGGACCTTTGTTCCAGAGAAGTGCGACAGTGGGGTATATTAAAAATCTGGCTAGTAGAGCTTCTGGTGCAATGATGGTAGATAGTGGGGGTAATAAGCTTTTGCACTCCTGGGGGCATTTTGCCTAAGCTTACTTTTCCGGACAGTAAACATGTTTGGTACATGAGTCTACCTTTGAATTGGAGACAGTTAGCCTGAGCGTACATGTGCAGATATGGAACAGAAGGACTGAGCCAGTAAGGAGCTGGCATGCTTTGTTGAGTGCAACTATGATGCAGCAAAGAGTTGTTTCAGTAGCTGATCGATAGATTGTAAGCCATAATCAATAAGCGAGACAAGAGAGCTTTGAATGGCCTGGTTAAGAGCCTCTGTGGGGTCAAACATTGCTTATGTCTATAAAGTAGCCCAATGCTGGTGTTAACAGCCTTAGCAATGTTGTCAATGTGATAGGCATAGGTCATTGTACTGTCAATAGTAATCCCTAAATATTTAAAGAGCTGAACTAGCTCCAGGAGAGCCCTCTTCGTTGGTGATAGAAAGAGGGTAGTTCTGTGCCTATTTTGGGAGCTGGAGAAAGTTATAGTTTTAGTCTTGTCATAATTCATAACCAACTTGTGCTTATGGAACCATCTTTCTATGACTACAAAATTACTCTGTAGCCTGGATTCAAGAACCTTAGGATCTGGATCACTGGTAACTGGACAGCGAACTCAGCATATAACAAGATGTGACCCTGACAGGAGTAAGGAAGGTTGTTGAGAAAATGTTAATAAAAGAGGGCCCAAGACGGACCCTTGAGGAACTCCAGATAGGACAGGTCTGCTATCTGAGAGGGTGTTACCAATCTTCACCTGCAGTGTACGGTTATGCAGGTAACTCAAACCAGGCTACACTGTCATGAGCTAGGCCAACAGTGGTAAGCTGTTTGACCAGGAGGGCATGATTCACTTTGTTGAAAGCTTTGATTAAACCAATGAAAGCAGCACCGACGGGTTTTCTTTGATCTAAGGATGGTGAATAAAGCCAGGAACGCCAGAAGGGCGGTAGTGGTACTATGACCATTTCTGAACCCGTATTGTTGTGGGCATTGTAGCTGATATTTTCTAAGTATTAAACGCGTTGGTCGGCCACTATATGCTCAAGAACTTTTGAGAGTGGTTGCAGGATAGAAATAGGCCTGTATTTCCCAGTAATGGCGCAATCCCCAGACTTAGGAACTGGTGTCACAGTGGCAGATTTCATTTCTGAGGAAATTGAGAGCATCTAATGACATGTTAATAATATGATAGAGGTGACAGAAGTTTATCCAGTGTAATGGCTACAAACTTAAGAGCCAGGGTATCACCACTAAATCTTGATTTCCTAATGCCCTTGAGTAGGTAATTCCTAGCTTCATGGACTGAGAGGTTTTGAAGTAGAAAGGAGGATGAGAAGGGTGCAGAGCCTCTTTCAGAATAGTCACTTGTGAGGGGTGAAAGAAGTAGCTAGGTGGCAGGACATCACCAGATCCGTGAAGGCATTATTAAAAGTGTCAGCAATAAGTTTGGGGTCGAGTGAGGGTACACATGAATGTTAGCATGGTAGGGGCTGATCTGAGGTGTCTCCCAGTGGCCTCTTTAAGATTAGTGCAAAATTTTCTGCCATCATTCCATGTCCAAGAGAACACTTCCTTATAATATTGATTTTAAGCTGCACAAATAGCCCTTGTGCAGTTGTTTCTAGCCACTTTGTACCTCTGGATGTTAACCTGGTTACACAGGGACCTAGACTGTGCCATAGATGGTCCCTGGCATTCAGAAACTCAAGGAGATCCAGAGAAAACCATGGATTACAGTGGCCTTTGATTTTACATTTTTTATGGGGGGCGTGCCTATCACATATAGCACTGATCTGAAGAATGAATTGGTTGAGGGCAATGTTAATGTTGTTAGTTGTGTAAACCATTGACCAGCCCTGATTATGCAGGTCAGCTTTTAGTGATTCAAGATGACCATGGATGAGTACCTGGTGTAATTGTTCTAGCGGTGGAATACAGAATTTGTTGGCCCAATGAACAAGACTGGGAGTGGTCACGGAGGCATCTGGAGTACAGTTGTGTGAAAGATGGTTAACTGGATTGTGAACTGGCAGAAGGGGATGCAGCAATGGATGGTGGTGGTGGGGAACTCTCAGTACCTATGCCAATGATGAGTTGAGTGCCACAAGGCTCTGATGAATCTGGTGTTGTTTGGGATATTCATATCAGATATCTCACAAGGAGTTGAGAGCAGGATCAGTTTGTTTGCAGATGAAACTAAAATGGGGGTGGTAGTGATGAAGTTGATGGGTAGAAACAACAAACAGGGGCCTAACCAAACTGGAGGAGTGGTCGGCTAGTAGCAGCTGAGCTTCAATGCAAAAGAAGTGCAAGATTATGCTCTTTGGGGTCAAGAACCCAAGGAGGAATATTGGTGAGGAGTGTAGGCTGGGGGTCACCAAGGAGAGAAGGATCTATGGGTGATAGTAACAGAGAGCATGAACAACTCTGCTCAATGTAGGAAAGCTGCAGCTAAGCCTAATAGGATGCTGGGGTGTATTGCAAAGGGATTCTCGTCAAGCATAGGGAAGTGATCCTGCCCCTCTACATGTTCTTTGTGAGGCTGCACTTGGAGTACTGCGTGCAGTACTGGCGTCTGTATCTGAAGAAGATTAGACTGCTTGAGAGGTGCAGCAAAGGGTGACAAAAATGGTATGGGGAATGGAAGGCAAAACCTATGAAGACAGGCTGAGGAATCTGAGTTTGCACACCCTGGAGGAGAGGAGGGATGAGGAGATGTGATTGAAACATTCAAATAATAGTAGGGGATCAACAAATCTAGCGCTGATGGATTATTTAAGCTGAGTAAGGAAAGGGACACGAGAAGGCATGGGCTAAGATTGTAGGGAGGGCAGATTTAGGAGAGAGATGAGGAGACATTACTTCATGGAAAGGGTGGTGTCAAAATAGAACACCCTACCAGATGGGGTGATTTCATGTAAGACAGTGGGTAGTTTTAAAAGGGCATGGGAAAGGGCATTGGGGAGAGTCTGGGTAAGTAGTGCTGAGAACTTCCTGGAGGTGAGAGGGAGAGGGGTGGGGAAGCTGTAATATAGGGGTGCTAGCTGCACACTTGAGCAGACTTGATAGACCATGAGACCTGTTTTTGCTGGCAGATTCATATGTTTATATGTATTTATTTCCTGTATAGTTATTGTATATATACATTAATACAATAGGAGTGAGTGATAAAATGAGAAGAATAAATCCTGTTATTCTTCCCAGTGAGATAAATCCTGCTGACGTAGGGCAGGTGAAATATATGACATTTATACATACTCTGCCTATGTCATAAGGTGATATTCTCACTGTGTGACATCTCCAAATGCACTGCCCTCACTGGACTACTTTCATATACCCCAAATCTATAAATACACCCATTGTCTAAACAAGATATAAGAAGGAAATTTAATTTCACTAGCAACAACCGTAACTCAGAAAATCACGTTATCCACAGTGAAATCATGCTTGAAACATTGCAACCTCAACAACATTACAAACTCTGCAGTCTGAGTCAGATCTCAGCTACAACTAACATGAATGGCCAATGTAGCCGATCCCCACACCAGAAAACACTGCCACAGAATGTCTCACAATCTAAAACATTTCTTACTAGCACTTTATGCAAGACTTTTACCTAAGTTTTCAGTGTGCCTCCACACGCGGAACTGAAAGTCAGAGACCTGCACTGCCGGTAATCAGAACAGCAATGGAATATCAAATGAAACACACAACCAACAGATTAAAAAGTGCAGGTGACACAAAATTAAAATAATACCATAAAAAGAGCACATAAAACGAATACTGCGCAATAAAAAACAGAACTACCGTAAAAAAACCCAGTCAGGAAGATGCCCAATGAACTCCTCCTACTAAAATGAAATACCCAATCACATCACAGAACTAAGGACAACACAACCAATCATGCAGTACAACGAAAGCAAAACACCAATCTCACAGCAGAAAACAACTCCATTCATACAGCCAGCCAATAACATTTCCAGACTCACTCCCATTCAGAAACGCACCTCAATACCAACAAGTTCTGTTCAGAGCCAACAAGGTGGCATAATGCTATTTTCAGTGTCAGTGGCTAAGCAGGTTGTACACTTGCCTCTGAGGCTAGAAGATCAGAAGGCTGTGGGTTTTATCCCCACACCTGGCACTTGGGTTAAATCCCAATATTTGCACTGTAATGCAGCATGAGGGGTTTGCTGCACTCCTGAGGTGCCGTCTTTCAGATGACATGTTAAAGAGAGGTCTCTTCGGCATGGTCTGGTGGTTGTTCAGGTGGGCGTAAAGATCCTATACCACTTCTTGAAAAGAATAGGGCATTTCTGGTGTCCTGGCTGGTTTCCATTCAGTAAAATACCACCAACAGCTTACATCAGGTTTAATTTCATTGATTACCATCTGTACCCAACCCTGGTCACCCCTGAAAAAGGACTTCTAGTTTCAGTGGTCCTACCGGTCAACAAAATTCATCAAGTAAATAAATAAATTTACAGGGGTTAGGAGTGATCTACAAGGAAATCTATATAGATATATATATATAAATAACCTCAAGCAGCTCAATATTTTGTTTAAAACTGGCAGCCAGTAACAGTGATTGCTGGGCCTGTTGAAATTAACACATTCTCTGGTGTCCATAAGTACAACCCACCCTCTTACTGCGGGCCTGTTAATAAAAAATAATTTCCTGGTTTGCGTGGCAACATTGTTGTCTGATTGCCTGTCCCAGTAGTAACAAATAATTATTTTGCTGCAGTATAAGGCCTGTCTGGTCCAGTGGTATGGAGGGAAGAGGTGTTAGGTGCCTTATTGCCAGCCACATCAGTGACCCAAGATCAGGAATATGCCAGATTGCCAGGGGATGGAAAGCGGACTGAACTTTCATCTCATAGCTGTCCTGTCCCTGCATGGAAAGGCATGCCTAGCAGACCTTTATCCCCCGGGTAAAGACAGGAACTCAAGAAAGGGAAAAATGCAGAAATGGCTAGTGCAGGTTCCATAAAGCCCTACCTCTGTCCCACATGACCATCTGAATGACTGGCTCAGTCGTGGATATATGTGACTGGGTGGCGATAAGCATGGGTCTCCCTTTTCTCGCCACCCTATCATGGGAGAGGGAGAAAATCCATGGGAACTTTGGGCTCTGTGGTTTGGGACAGGGGAGGTAGGGATAAGGCTGAGAGACTGCCCGTGTCAACTGGCAAAGCAAAATGTTTTATGGAGGGGGTGGGATGCTGCAGTATCTATGACCTCAACACATACAGTATACATAACCCTCACATAATGGTGCAGCTGCACTGTTGTAAACATATCAAGTATAGATAATATGTACAGGTCTCTTACCAGGGCACTACAGAGCCAGAGGTAGGAGTCATAAGGGGCTGACATTTCTTAAACCTGAGAATAAAATAGAGGAAAGGGGTCACAAAGGATCCTCAGTTCTTAAAGAGTTACGAAGGATGAGACAGGTTATTTATATTGTGATACTTATCTGATGGGAAAGAGTTCATATCCTGTGAGATCTGCAAAAGAGAAGAAGATTAATATGGAGTATATACAGTAGTAGGTACAATACAGAGGAGAAAGAAGATATGAGTACAGTGTCAGAGGTAAAAAAGTATATCTGTAGAGGGAAGGGTATACAATTAAATGAAGTAAAAGATACAGAGACAAGCTTAATTTAAGTAGTATGTTAACATCAGCAACTGTTCACCATGAGTGTCAAAAACAAAACACCCAAAAACAGAATAATGAAATATTTGTTACCACTGGAAAAGCTGTTTCTGTGTTTTCACTTTGAATTTCTGTAGTCCATGATTATTAGCGTGTAAACCATTATATTCGCTATTTCAGCACAGTACGCTTTTTTGAGCTGGTCGTGGTATTTACTATCGCTGTTATTCACCTGCTGATTTGACTCGCTATAATTGCCACGCCAATGGGTTACCTTTCACCTTGATTTGCTTGTTGTTTTAATGTGTGGTGTATATCACTTTGACATTTCTGTATGAATGAGATGAACCCTTTTAATATTCAGACCTGTCCTCAATGGAAGGGGCACTGAAGGCTTGAAGTGTTGGCCCATGTGGTGCATGCAGGTATGTTGTTGGAAAAGAAATCTTGCACTTTGCATGTAAACTGAATCTAGGAGTGCTGAGCATTCTTTTCTTTTGTTATTAAAGCTGGCTGCTTTGCTTATGCATCATTTTTTCCTTTACTTGTGCACAACTCTAAACTACTTACACAATAGCCACAGCACTGACCTCTGACCATCACAGGACTGACCATCCCACCCCTAACAGTCACAGGATTGTACCCCCTCAGACAGTCACAGGACTGACACCCTCCACTGTCAGTCACAGCACTGGGCACCCATGCCTGACAGTCACAGAACTGGTCCCCATTCCCAGCAATCACAGCACTGCACCCCACCACCATCACATCACTATACCCATATCCCCAACAGTCACATGGATGACACTTTCCGCAAACAGTCACAGCAGTAATCCTACCCCATCAGCCACAACACTGTACATCACAGTACTGATGACCACCCCACAGTTGGGACTGCAACATCCCCTCAAACAGTCACTTGAGTTTGGCATCTTATACAACCTTCCATGCATGTGTACAACTTCCTGCAAATTATTCCATCCCTCAAAGTTGTAAAATTGCACAGAAGCAAACCTCCCAAAAGTCAGAGGAATGACCCTCACCCTGATAGTCACACACATGACACCCTATCCCTGACAGTTATGTAACAGACCCTCCTCCCGATGATCACTGATCTGTACCACCGCTCTAACAGTTACAGTACTGACACAATCCACCATCAATCACAGCAATGACCAAGCCCCCAACAGTCATTGGATTGGACCCCCGCCACAGTCACAGGACTGTCCCCCCCAGTCACAGGACTGTTCTACCTCTCCCACAGTCACAGGACTATACCCCCCCCACAGTAACAGAACTGTATCACCCCTCCCTACAAGCACAGGATTGAACCCCCATCACCGGACTGTATCACCCTACTGACAGTCACAGGACTTCCACTGACAATCTTGCCAATGACTACCCACATCTGGCAGTCACAGCACTGATCCACACTCCTGAGAGTCACAACACTTTCTCAGCATTCACAATAGTCACAGAACTGCTCTCCACCCCCGCCAACCTGGCAGTCTCAGCAATGACCATACACCCTCAGAGTCACAGCACTGATCCCCATTCCCCATAGTAAAGCACTAGTCACAGTACTGCACCCCATCCTATCTTACAGCACTGATCATCATTCCACAACAGTAACACCACAGCCATCTCACCCCCAAAAGTCACAGAACTGACCCCTACCATCAGTCACAGCACTAATTCCCATCCCCTGACAATGACATCACTGACCTACTACTCCTAATGGTCACCACACTGACCCCATCCACAACAGCCACAGCACTGCTCTCCCCACCCACAATGGTAACAGGACTGCAACCTCACTCTCGACAGTCACAGAACTGTACCACTCTTCAATAGTCATAGAACTAACACCTTCCACCATCAGTCACTGTGGCCATCAACCTAACAGTCACAGTGCTGATCCTCATCCCACAACAGTTACAGCACTTACCTCTAACTCCAACAGCCACATCACTACCCACCACCACAGTCAAAGCACTGTTCCCCTATATCCACTACAGTCACAGGGCTGATACCCTCTACAGAAAGACAGACACAGCAGTAATCCCCATCCCCATGGTCCCAACACTTCCCCCCTCTGCCAAAAGTTGCAGTCCTACCCACCCCTTGACAATAACTGCACTGGCTCCCCACACTCAGCTGTTAAATCACTGACACTTCCAACCACAACAATTACAGTTCTGACCACTACCATTAACACAACACTGCCTCTGAGCCTCCCTCAACTGTTGTAGTACTTACCTGTCCCCTTACAGCAATGCCCTCGACAGTCACAGCACTGACAACCAGCCACTGCCTGTCCCAGAACAGACCACACCTCAGTCATTACATTTTAAAATAAGGGTCTGGAGTCACAAACCTCAGGAAAGTCCTGCAGCTACGGGACAAACTCCGCGAAGAGGGTTTCCACTGTGGATCTACAGGTTTCCCACAGCGGTGGGTATTCACAATGGTGGAGCCGATTATGACCGCCCATGAATTATGGCAGCTTTCTGGTGGTGTTACCAGGGATATCCCCACAGCTGCAGAAAGATGTTAGGATGGTGAACCAGCTGTAACACCCTCTGCAACTGCTGTGGCTGTGAATCGCAATCTCCACAGCTGCTGGGATTTCAGTCTGCCACTGGAGTTGCGGAGTGGGACTTAGTCCCTGAATGGTTTGTGAGTCCTGCCCAAGTTGTTTAAGTACTGGCAACCCATCACTGAGAGTACAGCGTTGAAACTTGTAGTCGGCTAACTAGCCAAATTCTGGTGGATTTTGTGTTAGGCTAGTAAGATTTTCCTTTAACAAGCACTGTAGGTTTATACTGTAGGATGTAACCAAAAGTACAGTATTGCTGGGCTAGTGGAAGAGTCTATGGGTTAGTAAATTTTCCAGCCACTAGACTTGCTGGCTAGTGGCTGCAAACTAACTTACAGCCTAGTGGGACATACCAGCTGAAGATGGCCCTCTCCCCTTACCTCTTCTGGTTTTACTCATTTTAATTTATGAAAGTGATAATCCATAGGCTAGAAAATGTGTTATGTTCCTTTGTCATATTATGATAGATTTGTTACTGTTGTACAGTGCCAGAGCCTCCATGATTGAGTGCCTGAAAAATAAAATTTGCCTTGCCTTGACTCTAGATATTCCTGCCCATTGACCAGCCCTAACACTGAGCACCTTGCTAAGAGTAGGAAAACATACATCCCAGCCCCCAAAGGGGACCATTCTTCCAGTGCCATTGCAACTCTGTATATTAAACTTTACATTACTTGTTAAACAGGCTTGTAGCACTACTTCTAGGGTTGCAACCCCTGTCTGTATTATTACCAGGTCGAGGGGCCTGAGTTCATAATTAGCTAGTACCAGGATTGCCCATCCACAGTAAGCACAGTGTTTTGGTGACTCCACAGAGTAAGGTTCAATGGGAATTTATTAAATTTGTTACAGCCTCTGGGAAGCTATATACACACTACCCCACCTATGGCACTATACCTTGGAACAAGCAGTAATCCATCACAACATTCACAATACATTTGTCAACAGACAGTAATGATATGCTCATAGGTTTCCTACTTAACTGTGATCTGGGCTTCTGTGTGACCTCCAGGAACCCTCTGAAAACAATGGTTATCAGCACGATGTTCAAATATTACCAAACACAATAACAGACCACCAGTAAACATGTGCGAGGTAATATAACATTGCAACACCAATCAGGGTTGTTTAGGGGAGCATAACAAGGAAGGGGCAGATCTGGTCAAATGACTTTATCCTTACTGGTTTGAGCAAGGATACTGTCATGCATTTATTTCCACTTTGCAGACCAATAAATATACTAGGTACCCACATGGAAAACAAGCTAACCTAAATGATGCACGGGGTTGCAGCTGTTGTTGGGGCCCTTGATGAAAGAAGACATGATGATTTGGCATGCAGTTTTATTTGTGTGCAGTGACCGGATGGCCCAGTCTCTTGAACCATTGAACTAGCAAAGAAATGGAGTTAAGGTGGCACCACAATGATTATTAAAACTTGTCTCAGGGAGCTACTCTGACTTCTACTCGCTGTACCCAAACACTGGAGATGAGCCAATCAAATAAGACATGTGGAGATGTTTCTTGGGTCATTTGAATGGTACTTAAAGGGTATCAAGAACAAAATGAAGGTTAAAGATAAAGAAAGGAAAATGAATGGCTGAATGGGTACAAATACTGAGAAATGAAGGGACTTTCAGAATAAAACAACTGAAATTCACACTTCTTTTCTGTATGAGCAGACTTCCTTTTGTCTTCCTTTTCCCGGGCTAAACTCCAGGAGGAGAAAATAAAACGTGTTCACATAAAATCAATGCCTCAAACAGCTGCAGTACTGCTAGATACCAGGAACAAAATGGAAAAAGGCACAATACAGCAAAACACTACAAACCATTTGCCGTTGATCTTAACTTGTTTGTTAAACTGTCTTCCTGGAATGTATAATGTCACGGCTGTTTATAGGGTTTTAAAGAAGATGCATTTACAGTCTCTCCATGTGCATGTGTACCAACAGCAGCTTTGCTTACCTAGATGTGTTTTTGTTGTAATAATTGTTGTTGTTTTCCAAAATAAGAAAATGAAGAAAAATCATAATACAGTATACAGTCACATGTCCCGTAGATACATTTAACCACCCTACATCTCTTTTCTAAGTACAAAGTGCCTGTACAGTAAGCAAGGGAAAGGTTAAGAGATAAAGGAAGGTGGGAAAGGGGGTACAGACATATATCATTTTACTTGTTAAAATACATTAATATACTTCCTGGTGATATAAACACACTGATACAGGTGACAGTGACAGCCATATAATTAAGGGGACCTACCTCAACTCTTATTAAAGGAGTTTACCTGCTCAAAAAACTATTATGTAGAGGCATACTATTAGGTTCAAGGGGGTAGACTACTATATCCTCATCAGCTCTAAGTAACTATCATGTAAGGGTACTCACCACAACATGGTGCCAACTCAGAGCGTCAACTCTGCCGGACATAAACACCTCAAACAGTACCTTTGTATATCTGCAACCAGACATATCCCTCTTCATGGCATCTAGAGGAAGTTGGGTAAGAGTGTGTATATGCTCTGCAAGAGACCGGACTGATCCTGGAATAGAAACAAGTATATCCCAAGCTTAAATCTGTACCCGATGGATTAAAGCATTCTACATATCATCAGGTATACAATCACCTATACGTTTACTAAAAAAGTCTTGTAATTATAGTCTCCAGTCTGATCAAGAAAAACCTGGGCCTCCCCACATATTATTGAATCCTTTGGTAGAGATCCCATTTGCCGTATTACCTTTATACCAGCAGAGGAGGATGAAGGTGATCACCCTATCCCTGTTGGTGATTGGACCATACTCAGATATTTAAGATGGGGATCCCAGCAGGCATCAAAAGTGGAAAGTTTGGACTTCTGTAAATAGGATATCTTGTCCAGTTGGCCAGAATAGACAAGGACCCGATATTTCTGCCGTTGTAGGAGTCAGAGGGGTTCTCCGATACTACATAGAATGGCTCTTTTGTTTTGTAAAGCCAAAATGCTAGCCACCTGATATCTTAATGGGGACAGTTTGGGTGTATCAACACAAATGCCAAAGAGAAACAAGAGGCGGCTGAGGGAATGGTTGTGGCAGAACCCTTGAGGCAATTTCTTGTATCTCTTGCCATAGAGGTTGGTTTTTGAGTAGAACCACAACACATGCACTAGGTCACTCCCCCAGCTGTTGGTATTCTCAACAATTGTCCTGATCTATTAATTTAGCTTTATGAAGAATGACTGGAGTTCTGTACCAAGGGTGTGAATTTTATTTTGAATTAGTCTGGTTTGGCATCTGTGAACCAGGTGATGTGTATCTCATCACACTTATCCCAGGCCTAGAGATATATGGGTCTGTAGCATCTTCAACCCATCTTTGCCTTGCTTCTTCTGATTGTGATGAAGATCATCTCTAGAGAGTAGCATATATATTGATCTGCAAGGCCCTTAGCACAGAGTATCCATTTAGCCAAGAGGCAAGGATTTTGTCATGACTTGTAGTGTGGGATAAAAGGTGCCGAGTTGCATCTCTGAGTTGGAGATATCTCCAAAAGTCCGATTGTGGGATACCCCATTCTTGTCTCAAAGAGTGGAATGTCTGCAGGGCTTTATGATTGGGGTCAATAAATCACCCATTTTAGTAATACCTAACCTGCCCAGTGTCTCCATAGGATTTCAACTCCTCCTATAGTAATTGGCTGTTTTGCCAGATAGGCACATAAGAGAGTGGGAGGGGGTCCAAATTCATTTTGCAATGAGAACTGACCCAGTTGTCTCTGGATACAGACACTGTGGATGAGATAAGGTCTGTATTTTATCTTACTGGTCCTGACTTTTTAGGGCTGCCCTCTGTGTACAAAAGGGAGGAGGAATGGGCAGACCCATAATATCTGTTTCTAGTTATATCCACTGCAGTGAATGAGGGAGGGAGGTTCATCCATTTGACCATTTGAGCCAAAGAAAGGTCTGACAGTATCCTTCTGGCTGTGGAGATTCCACCACCTTGCTTCCAATGTGACCTTGTTTAGTTCGACTGAATCTGGGTTTGGATCCTCCCATAGAAAATCCCCAATTAGTTTATCGATAACCTGAACACCACTGTGTTGGTAAGGGAACAGGCAAGTGCATCAGGAGATAGAAGAGTTTAGGGTGAGATCAGTGTCACCTCAACAACTTTCCCCACTAAGGTGAGTTTCAGAAATTCCATCTATCGAAGTCTGTCTTAATTGAGAGGAGGGGTTGTGCACTTTCTTGCCATATTGTCTTCTCTAAGGATGGGGTCAAAAAATACCCAGATATGTAATCCCTTCTGGTGCCCAAAGTAAGGCATCTGTGGCTACCTGTTGTTGTACACACAGTGGGCATTAAGAGGAAGTACTTGTCTATTCTGTTTCAGCTTATAAGCCTGAATAATTAGAGAAACATCTAGGAGAGCAAGGAGGGGGAGATAGTGGTGTGCATCCCCAAAGGAGGAAAGATTGTCCAGCGTGCATATAAAAGTTGTATAGGACATGTTCCCCACTGTTAACCCTTTTTATCTCTGGGTGGATACGAATAGCTGCAGCCAGAGGTTCGACTGCCAGCACAAGAAGAGGAGGGGGAGCGAGGCACCCTTGCACTCGTACTTCTGCCCAATGGAATGGATCAGAAAGCTTTGAGTTTGTGTTAACTCTGGCTAAGGGACCTCATGTAGGCTTTTATCCTGGCAAGAAATGTTTCCCCAACCCAAAGTGGGAAAGAGTCATATAGATAGTCCTACCCATGGAATCAAATGCCTTTTCAAAGTCAACCGTGATAGCAGCTGTGGGAGTAGTGAGGACTTAGTAAGGGGATCAGATTCAGCAGGGTTCTTAAGTGATCTGAACTATGTCTTGCAGGTATAAATCCTACTTTTTGAGGGTGTACAAGAACAGTTCAATAAAGAACTAAGTCTGGAAGCTAAAAAATTTTGTACATAAAGTTTGCTGTCCATATATATATGGAAATCGGGTGGTAATTTCTGGGGTTGGTAGGGTCTTTGCCTTTTTTTGAATTACAACTATGATTGCTCTCCCACATGGAGGGCGGTGTAGGGCTCCTGTGAGTTCTATCTTCTGCAACACTTGGGTTAAAAGCGGAAAATAGTGGAGACCAAATCTGGTGAAAATCTGAGTGTAACCATCACTGTCGGGGATTTTCTTTTTTCAAGTCTAGGATGGCTGTGATCACTCTTCTTTTGAAATGGGAGATCTAGGAGGTGTGTTTGCTGTCTCTGCAGTTTAGGTGGGCCTAATGTATCTAAAAAAGCCTCTGTGTGTCTCTGTTAGGGCCAGTGTGGGTGGAAGAGTATAGCCTTTTATAAAATGAGGACATGATCTCATTAAGCTATGTAAGCAAAATTGCCCATTTTCATACATGTCCAGTCAATGAACAACAAGCAGTTTTACAGAGTACAATGGAGACCCAATAACAATATCTATGCAGTACTGAAAATATAAGACATACAAAAGAAAAAACATTAACAAAATGCAAAAATTTCTAACAAAGTTTTAAGTGGATTAAGTAACATGCATTTACAAATTAGAAAGAAAAGGAAATAGGATGGGGAGGTTAAAGTAGAGTAAAGACTGGGGACTGTGTGAGAGCATGACTGAAGTCAGAGAAAAGAAACTGCATTGAGGTGGGGCAGGAGAAGTGGAGACAAGCAAGGAAGGGAGGGAGGGAGGATGGGAGGGTGGAGGCCAGGGACTTGTGGTGGGAAAGGTAGAGAAAATAGAGGACTGAGGAGAGTGTTAAGTGCAGGGGCAAGGGGAGGGAAGTGATTTTCAAGGAGTATTTAAAGGAGGCAGCAGAAGGACAGTGTAGAAGGTCAGGGAGGGAGATGTAGAGTTTAGGTCCCTTAAAATATAGGGTGTTTGGTTGTGAATTAAGCGCAGCAAAGAATAGTGAAAGAGAGGAAGAGCCTTTCTAGTGGACCTGCGGTGAAATGTTTTGGGAATAGAGATGAGGATGCTGTTGGGGAAAGTACCAAGGCAGAGTTTGTGAAAAAGGTGACAATTTTACCATTCAGGCAAAAGAGAGGTCCAGGTGGAAATATTGTATAGATCACAGTGGTGCGTATTAAGTCTAGGGAGCCCTGTGACAAAGCAGAATGATGTTATGGTATGTGCCATGTAACTTCCAGAGGCTTTTCTGGGATTGGGGATAAAAGACAAGAGCACCATAATCAAAGTGCGGCAGTAGGAAACCATGTATAGGAGTGCTTTGGAGGCCTTGCTAAGGAAGGTTTAACCCTGTGTAGCATGCCTATCCTCTGATGTGTTTCTTGATGGTTAGGTTGATATGTGCTTCAAAATTAAGGTGGAAGTCAGAGAAGAAGGACCGGCATTTAAATTCCTGTACCTCTCTCAGTTTGGTTCCCATCATTGTTATGTAATGGGAAGTCAAAGTAAACAGTTTTCTGGGTCTGTCAAAACCATGACCTTGTTTTTTTTCGAAGTTTAGTACCAGTCCTTCGAAGAGAACCAGGACTGAAGTCTCTTGAGAGTTGTGCTGTAGTTTGGTAGCAAGGGAGAAGGGTTTCTATCTTTGCAATACAGGGCATCATCATCTGCATAAAGTACAAGCTCAGTAACGGGTGCATATTTCCCGAAGAGGTTAACATGGGAGAAAGGAAGGGACTGAGAATGGAACCCTTGGGGAACAAGCATACATTGTATGGGTATGTCTTCTGTCAGGCAGTTTTATAATGTTGTTTACATAATTCACTTGTCTTACTACTTTGTATGGTCCTGCCCACTCAGCATGCAGCCTATCCTTCTGGACCAGGATTGGTACCATGACTTCCTGACCTACTCTGTACAAGTGAGCTCTGGGTCTGTGGTCATACCAGACCTTTTCTTCTATTGCACAGCTGACAGGTTGCTTTGGGCCCACTTCCATAAGCTCCTTCAGCTTTCCCTAAACTTTAGGACATACTCCACTATAGGAATTCCTGGGTGGAATGCTTGCCTTTCCAATCTTCTCAGACCCAGCCTAGGGACCCACACACCCTACATCCATATAAGAGTCTGAAAGAAAACCCTGTTGACTCTTGGGGCACCTCCTGTATGCCAACAACAGGTGGTGAAGGTATTTCTCTCAGTCCCTCCCATGTTGTTCAGCAAACATTTGAAGCATTGATTTAGGGTACCATTAAACCATTCCATGACCCATTGGATTGTGGGTTATAAATGTTGTGTGTCTGCACCACCCATGTTTTTCTCCCACAAACATTTCATCAGGTCCAACATGAAGTTATCCCTCGATTGGTGATAAGTTGCTGCAGGAAACCCTGACATGGGAAGAATACCTCACAGAAGCACGATCTGCCACTTTGTCTGTCTTAAGCGAGGAAAGGTGCCTGCCTCTAGGAATCAGGGTGGCATAATCCTCCACCGTCAGGATAAACCTCTTCCGGTGGAGCTTGGGGTACTCAAAGGTCCCATAATATCCATTCCTACACTATGGAATGGCACCTCCACAATGGGCAAGGGAATTTGGGTGGCTTTGGTTTTACTACCTGACTTCCCTATTTGTTGGCACCAGTGGCCAAGACCTGCAATATTCCTGCATCTGCTGGGTGAAGTTGGGCCAATAGAAATTCTGGGCCAATCACTGCATGGTGTTTGATTCCCAGATGTCGGGACATGGGGATACCATGAGCAATCTTGAGCAAATGCTTACAGTACCCCTGGGGAGACGACAAGCTGCCTGTCCATCATCCTCCCTCTGTCCTTAAGTCCTGTGTATAGAACAATCCACTGTCCCAATATACTGTATGTCTCCCATCACCTCTTGTGTCCCTCACATTCTGCACAAGCCCTCAGCCTCTCAGACTAGGGTCAGTCATCTGAGCAGCTGCAAAATCTTTACATTTCCAAAGACCTGGGATATGTCCACTTCAGTTTCTAAACTAGGGTCAATAGTTCTAACATCAGAATTCAGGGTCATTGCCATCCCCACCGCTTGACCACTGATACCCCTCCCTCCTTCCTTAGAGTAACCTTCTGTAGCTGTTTTGCAAAGTACTACATGAGAAGTCCTACCCCCTTTCACTATTCTCCATGTCAGGAGACACAGGCTGGGAACCAGCCTCCCATTATTCACATAGGGACTTCTATGGGGTCAAGAGGAACTACAATGCAGCCTTGGCCGTCTGACTGTGGCTAGCTGCACACACCACTTCTGGATATTGTTCCCTATAATCACATCCAGGGTGATATTGTCTGCAACTTCCACCTTTTGAACCCTTTCTCCTGTCTCACCCAGTCTAGGAGAACACTAGCAAGTGGCCGGTTTCGCCTCCCAGTGAATCCCTTACTGTTACAAACTGATTAGTATAAGCTGTTCAGGCTCAACATATCCCCTTTTACTAAAGTTAGAGATGCCTCCATGTCCCTTAACTCATGCAGTGTGCACCCCATTTACAGTAACCGAGTGTATGTGCTCCCTCATGTTTATATACATGCTTTCCAGGGATACAGTGCACCTCAACCCTGTTCAAACACCACTTTGTCTGCTGAGTGCCTTTTAGGACACTATCTTGCAAGGTTCCTGGCTGCTTGCAAAACCAACAATCATCATTTCTTTTGCCTGAAAGATCCCATTTTTGTAACCTGAGGCTTCCCCCTTTCTCTGGAGGCAGTGAGGGTTTTAGCTGCCCTGAAGGCATACTTTTCCACTTCTGCATTGCCACACCAATCCTACTCCCTTTTAGAGCAGGCCTTCTTCTGGCATAGCAGTCTGAGAGCTCAGCAGCCTGCTGCGCTGTTTTGGGGTCTCAGTTTTCTAACCAGTTTTCAACTCTGCTGGACAAGCCCAAAGAATTGCTCCAAAGTACAACCTCCTCAACTTTCTCTACAGAAATTGCTTCCCGTCCTCCATCAACATTTCAAAACTAACTTTGCTTAGTGGCGAGTTCCTCATAGCTCATGCCAAGGGTACTTTAGAGTTTATAGAACGTAACCCTGTATGTTTGAGGAGTTAACTCATACTTTTTAAGCAATGCAGATTTAAGTTTCTCATAATCACTATTGTCCTGATTGTCCATTTGACCTAACGCTTCACAATCTTTCCCGGTATGTAGGAGGGATAGCTGGAGGTTCAGGACTGCCTCTGTATTTTTGCCTGAATACAGACCTTTTCAAACAAATTCAAAAATGCATCCATATCATCTCCTCTTTAAATTCAGCTATTAATTTAGAATTTAACTTGTACCCCTGTCCTTAAGATTCAGGTTCACAACTGCAACTTACCTCGTCAGATGCTGTTCATTGAAGTTATAGCTTCTGCAGCTTAAATTCTCTCTCTGGCACTCTCTGTCCTCTCTCTCAGCCCCTCTCTGACACTGCCTTTCTCTTGTATTGGCCTCTCTCTGATGCAGATGTTCTTTTTCCTGCATGTCCAGCTCCATCTAGAACTTTGTTTGCTCCAGTTTCCTCAACTCTAGCTGCAGCCTGATCCCTTCTGAATTCAGTATTGTGGTGACATTCTCCTAGCGCTGTGACTCTGGGTCCCTTCTGGTCTGGCTGTCCTTGTTCCTGGGACTGGACTCTGTGATGGACCCTGGCACCCCCACACCCAGGCTCTGGTCCTTTTCAGTCATTAGCCATAACTTGAGGTTCTGGGCAGCTGTTAGGTCATCGGCTGCCATGAGATCCTCCACGAGGTGCATTTTGGCTTATCCCTCATACTGAACTCCTCTCTCCTGGCACAACTGCTTCAGGTATTCTGCATTGTATTCACTGTAGATGAAAGTCATCTGCTTCCCTAACTACTGCTACACTAGCTGGCACCTGAGAAAAATAATAAATCAGGTAGGGAACTTGATACTGTAACCAAATTATATATATGTTTTTAAATCTCTGCCTTGAATGTGTGTGGACTGTTTTCAGTTTAACAATCTGATACACTGGACTTGGAATCAAGCCCAACTGTTATGCCAGTGGCCACCAATCTCTCGAATTGTAATGCAGCCAAATCTATCAGACCCCAACACTGTGCACCAAATCTGTCATGAACCCACTCATGAGGGTCAGATCACTGAGCTCATAGTGCCCACCCCTAAGTGCAATCTGTGACGGGGGAAAAAAAGGGCATCCTCCTTTTGTCCTTCTAGAGTGCTGGCTGGGTTTACAACTGAACACTCACCACCAGGTCCTGAGTACACTCTATACTTTGGATCAGGGCACAATACCAGTCTCGAGTCTTGTGGCCACATATGAATCCTTTTTCATGGCTATTACACACAGGAGGAAGGCCTGTGTGTCTTTGGGGGTTGCAATACACCACCCCTTATTTGGTCTGTGCCTACAGGACATGCAATAGCTGCGTTCACATCCCGGCAAACTCATATAAGACTCTGGTATTCTCCCAAAATCTGTCTGGATGTCCCCACAGACCCTTTCAATTTGGTTGCTATCCATGGCCCTTCTATGCATAAACAGTTGTCACAGATTTGTAATAAAACTTCTACAGTCACACATACAATATAAAAACTCTCATGCAGGTAGAATTTCTTTAGGAAACAAAAATTTGACTAAAATATTTAAATAAATGCAGTACAACTAAAAGAGAACACATATTAATTTAGGTTACAGTATGGAAACAAATTTTGGAAAGTATATGGTATAAACACCTTAAAACTGTTTAACTATATCTTTACCTTAAAGATGAGTTTCAAAGTCCAGAGACTCTTTGGTTGGCAAAAGATCTCATTCCTTGTGTAGCAGCCTGGCAGTTGTTCTGTTGTGCTCAGGAGGATGTCCAAAACCAGAATAACACTGAGTGACTGTGCTGAGAGGTTAACTATCCTTTCTGAACTG
Source organism: Neoceratodus forsteri (assembly GCA_016271365.2). Taxonomy (NCBI): domain Eukaryota; kingdom Metazoa; phylum Chordata; order Ceratodontiformes; family Ceratodontidae; genus Neoceratodus; species Neoceratodus forsteri. The sequence continues at coordinate 512,683,371 of CM028138.1, forward strand.
CAGTGTCAGCAACATTCCAGTCATAAGGAAATCAGTTTATTTTCTCACCAGTAACCCACAGCAAGGTTTATGACAGTTCAAAATTAACCTCTTTGTAGTCTCAGGTTTTTACAATAACACTCTGGAAGTAAATTTCACACAATACTGCTAAAGGAATGTGTGCCTTTTATAGTACCTTACACAGGCCTGCTAGGAAGGTATTTCCTGGCAAAAACATTCCTGGGCCTTATAAAATGTGATATGCTATCAGACAGTAGTTCCTGAGATCAAAAAGCACTCTGCTTGTAGTGCACGTTTATGGCAGCTAAATGGCTTTTTGCACATCTCTGTCAAAAGAACCTGGGAATGAAAATCTCATTTCCTGGCAAGCAGGTGGCCTTCAAATCAAAAGGTCACCCCTTCAAAATCTAGGCTTTTCCCTATGCCTTGAATTAACACTGGCATAGGCACACACAGAAATCCCATAAAACAATATATAACATAAATATATATTGCAAATAATGATTGGCAGTTGGCTAGATCGCCCCAATTTTATCTATCAGTATTGCAATGGTGACAGAAATTCCATTCTCTTAAAGGTAGTTAAAGGTGTAGTATTGTGCTAAAACAGTCCCTGTATACACTATTGCTGGTGCTCTTGGTGTAGAAATAACATGGCTGAGAAAGATGGCACTGGATGCTAAACTGAATGTTCCATACCTTAAGGAGGGTTCAACTTCCTGGGCAGAATCCTGACTTACACTCAATCCTCGGGGATGGCAGGAGGAGGACTGAGAACTTTAAGTCGTCATTTCAGCAGGATCTGTGATTAAATCACCAGGTTGTAACACAGTTCTAGGCAGTGGTAGCAGCAGTAAGCAGGTCAATTGAAACAGGCGTCTCATTACATCAACAGGATGCTAGTTTAAGAGAGTCACTAATGATGACTCCCAGGTCCCTTTTTGTACCATGGTGCTCAGGTTAACTATTCCCTTCCAGTACTCTGACATGTGTTTTTGTTTTTTAGTACGATATGCATAACATTGCATTTTCTGGCATTGAAATTCAACTTCCAAACCTTAGACTGCCTCTCTAGCCTTGTAGATCCATTTGCATCTCCCTGATCCCTTCATCACTATCTACCCTACCTTTGTGTTTTGTGTCGTCTGTGAAGAGATTGCCCTGGATGCTCTCTCTAATGTCACTGTTGACATATTTTAGAGGACAGGATGAAGGAAAGATCACTGCAGAACCCCACCTGTGACCTCCCTTTCTTTGATTTTACCCATTTCTACCACCCTCTGCTGTCTCTCCTTCAGCCAGTATTCTATCCTTCTAACTTCATTATGTAGCTTCAGTCAGGTCCTACAGCTTATTTAGCAATCTTCTATGTGGCGCCAAGTCAAAAGCCTTGATAAAATCAAAGTATAGTAAATCCATAGCATGGCCCTTGTCTACTGCCTTTGTTACCCAGTCAAAGAAAACTGTCAGGTTAGTCTGAGAAGACCTCCTTGCCACAAACCCATGCTGTTTACTATTCTGTAGGCCATTGCTCTGTAGATAGTCCACAAGGTCCTCTTTGATCCATGAATCCATCAGTGTACCAACTAAAGAAGTGGGGCTAACAGGTGTGTAATTCACTGGTTGCTTCTTATCATCACCCCCCTTGTGTAGTGGGACTATATCTGCTACCCTCCTTCTTCCAGAACTACCTCTGTCTGAAATAAACTATTGAATAGTACTACTAGGGGTTCAGCCAATTATGCATCCAAATCCTTGAGCACCCTTGGCTGCATCCCAATCATCCCTTGGGGATTTATTTACCTTTTGGGCTTCAAGCCCCTTCTGGACCTTTTCTCTGGTAAATACTGGTTTCCTTATTTCAGGAATGCACTTCATGCCACATTCTGGTAAGGGGCCACTGTCTTCCCTTGTGAAGACAGAGCAGAAGTATTCATTAAGGATAGCTGCCTTTGTTCATCTTCTTATAGGACTCTCCATTTCTCATGTACCCTAACAATACCCTCCCTTCTTCCTTTGTCCTTAACACAGCTGTAGAATTATTTTTCCTCACCACTGGCCCTCTCTGCTGTACTGCTTTTGCCTCCTGACTGTACTCTTTATTTCCCTATTTTAATTTGATACTCTCCCATTCCACCTTCTTCCTGTTGTTTCTTGTACCTAGTGAAAGTCTTTTTCTTGGCCCTCACTGCTTCTCATACCCTTTCTAGAAACATATTGGTGTCTTGTACTCGTTTCATTTGTAACAATTCTTGTGCATGACTTTGTTCTCTTGAGAATGGTTCCCTAGATTGCCTCCATCTTTGCTCTACACCTCCAATGCTGTCCACCCTGGTCAATTTGTCTCAGACCAGCTCCCTCATCCAGTTGTAATCTGCCCTTCTGAAATTTGGACTTTGATACTGGCATTTTGATCCCAAGGGCCAGCCTGACAAATGGCGGTAAGGTCACTGGAACCCAGGAAATCCCTTACCCTCACACCACCCGCCATCTCTGAGTTGCTGAGCATCAAATTGAAAATGAATGCCTGTCTAGTGGGTTCCTTAACCAGCTGCACCAGCAGGCAGTCCTCCAATGTATCTTACAGGGCCTGACTTCTGGTGCACCTGGCCGCTGTAATGTCCCACACAGAAATCTGGACAGACAACGAAGCACCCTCCTGGAGCAAGGAACAACGCAAGTGCCCTAAGTGGCCTCCAACAGTCTACCCCCCCACACAGATACTTGGCCAGACAATGAAGCTCCCTTCTGAAGCAAGGAACAACGTGAGTGCCTTAAGAGATAAAGCATACCTCTCCCACCAAGCAGTATCTTTGTGTGGGGTGTTTTGGACTTTGTTTTCTCCCACACAGTGACTGATAGAATATTCAGAAACTGCTTTTCTAGGGGGCTTCAGTGGGATTTCACTGCATCTTAAAGTGTACTTTAAGACAGGATTTTTTCTCTATCTAGCGACTGCAAGCTGCCTGTGTAGCACTGTAATTGCACCATATAAGGGGATGTTTTAGCTGCTTTTCTCTGTACAAGTCTAGCATTTGATTTAAGTGTGTCACTCTTACCTGTACCTGCATATGGATGTAGGGTATATTGCCATATTAGAAACATGGAAACACAGAATCTGACGGCAGATAAGGACCACTTGGCCCACCTAGTCTCCCATTTTCCTACCTAACAGATAAGTTTCAGATCCTAGTTAACCAACAGCTTACTGCATTGTATTCTCTTGCATGCACACTAGGGAGCTGAACACACAACATAGCCCAACAGTTCATACATGTGCAGTTCCTTCTGGAACTGTCCCACTGCATACTAATTACTTTCATTGTCCTCTTCCCCCATATAGGACTCCAACAGTCCCTCCTCCCCACACAGACACCTGGCCAGACAATGGAGCTCCCTCCTGGAGCAAGGGAACAATTCACGAGTGCCTTAAAATTAAGCATGCCTCTCCCATCCAGCAGCATCTTTGTGTGGGGTGTTAGCCATGTGCTGTGCATCGACTGCCCTACCTCAACCACCCCTCACCAAGCCCGTTGACCATGATAATTTATTGGCCCCTTCCTATGACATCACTTTCTGCCTGTTCTGATTCTAAGTCCCCACTTTTCCACTTGCAGGTTATGCCTGCTAGCCACTAGAGGATCTCCTGCCTGTCCCCTATTTCTACCTGAACTCCACTTCCTCCTACTTCCTAGGAACCCCTCTATCCTCTTCCACTTCTCCTCTCCCTTACTTTCATCTGTGCTCTGCCAACACCTAACTCACCCACCCAACACCCTGACTGGTCCTACCCACTGACCCCCTGCCCAATCCTCCGACCCCCACCCAGGCCTTTTTTTCCTACCCTCAGTGACCACTAGAAGTCGCTATTTCCACCCCCTAATCTGCCACTAACCCTGCCTTCTCAAAGCCTTCCCAGTGTCTGGAACCCCATCTCACCCAGGTCCTAGGCCATCTGCCCCAAAAGGGTCCTGAACATTGCACCCTGTGCACCAAAGTCTGTGACCCTACCACTACTCCAAAGTGGTATCCATGCTTTCTGACAGACAGCCTAGATACTTATACCATCTGCCTCTACTGCTACCTTAGGCACCATGTTTGTTCACCTCCTCCTCAAATGTCTCCCCCTCATAACTTTGCTAGTGCCCACCTCCCTTCAGCCTGACCTCACCCCTGGCCCTTATGTGGCCACACCTCCACCTCTCTCTAGCCTAGCCTGACCCCCCCACACTGTCCATGTACCCTGGACCCCAGCACCCATCCCTTAGTGTCCCACCCACTGCCAACCCAAGCTCCCCATGGATCCTCCTCATCCTTGCCTTCTCGACCCTTCAGACCCTGCCCATCCCTTATCTCACTATGGTGTCCTCCTCATCTCAGCTCACCCCCAAAAAGTTAACATGCTGCCACCCCATGGTCAGAATCTTGTTTTTTCTACTACTCCTATCCAGTAATATCCACCCTAACCCAGGTCCTGACCCTTCCAATCTATCCAATAGGTCCCCTGGCCTCTGCATTGCCTCTTTGAATGTATGCAGTCTGCTGAAAAAATTCACTGCCCTTCTGTGCTGGGTCATGCTACATCAACCTGACATCGTAGCCCTAGTAGAAACCTGGCTGTCCAATTCTACCCCTGACTCCTTTGTCTCCCTCCCAGGCTACACCCTATACTGGGAGGATCAAGCAGGTAAATGCAGGAGTGGTTGTGTGATTTATACTCACTACACCATCATTGGCCAGGTGCTCCCCACCCCCTTGCTTGTGAATGGTGCCCAGGCCCTAACCCTAAAACTCACCCTAGACTGCTCAAGGGGCTCACTCTATCTCACAGTCTCCTACATTCCCCCAAGGAACCAGAACCCAGCATTGATGTCTCTTATGGATTATCACCACCCTCCCCCATAAGGTTGATTAAGTCCTAGTGGGGGACCTCAATGTGAACTGTCTCAGTCCCTCCACCTCCCCAATAAGGGACACCTTCACTTACCCAAGACCTGATGCAACTCGTCTCCCAACCCACAATAATTAACCCAACTAGAGGAACTTGCACCCTCCTGGACATCATTGTCACCAACCGCCCTCAGAAAATTCAGGACATTCAGGTCCTCCCTGACTCCTTAAGTGACCACTCCCCTATCCTATTCCTCTGGTCTTCCCCAACCCCCAAACCTATAACCCAAACCACACTCTGCAGGTGCTTTTGCCCTGGAGGGCTGATTAAACTCAAACAGTACCTCGTTCAGATTAATTGGTCCCCCATCCATCATGCACCCGACATTGATGCTGTCCTCACCCTCTTCTCACAAGCCTTTAATAAGGCCTTTGACCTCTTTGCACCCCTCACCAAATTCCATTCCAAAAAACTTAATGCACCTTGGGTTACCCCTGCCCTACTACAAATGCTCAGAAATAGTAATAACCTCTGGCACCTAGCCACTAAAATGGGCCAGGCTGCTGACAGACAGGCCTACAATGCTGCACAGAAGAGGTGCACATGGGCCATCCGTAAGGCCAAGGCAGACCACTACAGACCACCCTCACCTCATCTTGGAGGTGAGCCTGGACCTTCTGGGACAATATTAAAAGAGCTAAATGAAATCATGATGCCCCCATCCCAGCTCACTATTGATGGCTCTACCTCCACTGACTCAGTCTGCTTTGCCAACAGCCTTAACTCCTCCTTTATGAACTTCAGCTCTGTCCTCCCTAGTAACTTCTTTGATCAACCCTGACCTACTGCCCCCAGTCCTACAGTGTCCCTGGTTCTACCTACAAGATATCTGCCAGGAAGCCAGACCTCTCCTACTTAAAGAATTAAAAAGCAACAGCCCTAGCAGTGATTCCCTGGACCCCAAAATACTCCAGCTGGTCCTGGATGAAGTTCTTGTCCCACTCATTGGTCTACTTAACCAGTCCCTCTGGGGCAATTCCCCACTGCATGGAAAACAGCTGTAGTCATGCCTTTTCATAAAGGGGGTGACAAGTCCTCCCCCAGCAATTACTGACCAATCTCCACTCTTCCTCCCTCTCCAAAGCCCTAGAAAAAGTGGTCACCAATCAAATTACTGAATATCTGGCTAAGTATAACATCTTGTGCCCTTAGCAGCATGACTTCCATGCTGGTCACAGTACTAAGTACTGCATTAATGGATTCTCAACTTCCTGCACTCCTCCTAGATGCCAGCACCTAGCTGGTGCAGGTGTTCATTGACCTCTCTAAGGCCTTCGACATTGTCTCCACCCCTTCTACTTGACACCCTCTGCCACATTGGTTTCTCTGCTGGTCCCTCAACAATTGCTCAAGCTACCTAGCAGCTCATTCCCAGTGTGTCAAAATCAATGGGACACTCTCAGAAACCATCCCATCCACTCTGGGGTCCCCAGGAGCTCAATCCTGGGTCCTCTACTTTTTGGTCTCGATCTAAACACCTTGCCTAGTGCCTGCTCCAGCAATATTCTTCTGTATGCCGACGATGCCATCATTTTTGCCACCCACCAAAACCCTTCCTTCCTCCAGAACTGTCTCCAACACCCCTTCAATGATGCCAAAACCTGGTTTAGGGAGGGTAGACTCATCATTAATCTCAAAAAAAAAAGACACTGCTCTTTGCCCACCCCCAAAACAAAGCTTGCAACAACCCACTCCGCATCCATCCTAGCACCTTACAACCGCTTCAACAAGTTTACTCCTACAAATACCTTGAGGTCATCTTTAACTCAGCCCTCACCTTTCATGCCCACATTAATGCCCTTGTATCTGCCTCTAACACTCGGCTTGGCATCCTCTATCACCACAAGGACTGCCTCCCACCCGATGCCCTCTGACTTGCCATTACATCCTCAGTACTGTCCCTTGTGGTGACAGTGAAAAAGCAGGGCTACTGAATGAATATTTCTGCTCAGTATTCACAAAGGAAGAGGAGGGGGAGTTACCTAAACCAAACAAGAGAAACACTCTGAAGATGGGGGTCGATACCAGTCCATTTACAGAAGAAAGGGTTCTGAAAGAACTAATAAAATTGAAGGTGGACAAAGCAATGGGGCCTGGTGGGATTCACCCAAGAATTCTAAAAAGAACTAAGGGTAGAACTAGTGACACGCTGACTACTCTCTTTAACAAATCATGGGAGGATGGGGTGGTACCCGAGGACTGGAGGAGGACAGATGTGATTCCTCTTCACAAAAGTGGGAGCAGGACAGAGGCAGGAAACTACAGACCAGTTAGTTTGACCTCAGTGGTAGGGAAAATGATGGAATCACTTCTGAAGGAAAGAATTGTTGAGTACCTAGAAGCCAGTGGGACACAGGACCCAAGGCAGCATGGATTCATGATGGGAAGGTCATGTCAGATGAATCTAATAGATTTCTTTGACTGGGTGACCAAAGTAGTAGACCAGGGAGGGGCTGTGGACATGGCCTACCTAGATTTTGGCAAGGCATTTGATACAGTCCCACACAAAAGATTAATACACAAGATAGCCAGCCTTGGAGTGGGTCCCAAGGTGGTAGCCTGGATAAAAAATTGGCTAGACAATAGGATGCAAAGGGTAGTAGTAAATGGAGTACACAGTGAAGAAAGGAAGGTTACTAGTGGGGTACCACAGGGTTCAGTACTGGAACCGGTCCTTTTTAATGTCTTTATAAGTGACATTGCAGAAGAACTGGAAGGAAAAGTATGTCTCTTTGCAGATGACACAAAGATCTGCAACAGGGTTGATACACAAGATGGAGTGGAAAGGATGAGAAGGGACTTGGCAAGGTTGGAGGAATGGTCAAATGTATGGCAGCTCAGATTCAATGCAAAGAAGTGCAAGGTAATGCACATGGGAAACAAAAACTCAGGGGAAGCGTACACAATGGGGGGGTGAGATACTGACAACAGTAAAAACAGAAAGGGACCTGGGGGTAATTATATCAGATGACCTAAAGGTCGGCAAGCAATGTGAGAAGGCAGTAAGGAAGGCTGGGGGGATACTGGGATGCATAGGAAGAGGCATCAATAGTAGAAAACAGGAAGTTGTTATCCCTTTGTACAGACAGTTGGTGAAACCCCATCTGGAGTACTGTGTGCAGTTCTGGAGACCCCATCTCCGCAAAGACATAGACAGAGTGGAGGCTGTCCAGAGGAGGGCAACCTAAATGGTGCAGGGTCTGCACCAGAAGACATACGAAGAAAGACTCAAGGAGCTTAATATGTATACTCTTGAGGAAAGAAGGGAGAGAGGGGACATGATAGAAACTTTCAAGTACCTCAAGGGAATTAACAAAGTCCAAGAGGGCAGCATCTTCCAGAAAAGGAGATGTGCAAGAACAAGGGGGCACAATTTTAAGATAGAGGGGGGACGGCTCAGGGGTAATGTGAGGAAGTATTTTTTCACTGAGAGGGTTGTGAATGCATGGAACAGCCTCCCTGAGGAGGCCGTGGAGTCAAGAACAGTGGAGAACTTCAAGAATGCATGGGACAGGCATAAAGCAGTCCTAGTGGGGGGTAAGAGGAAGTAAGCTGTTGGTTAACTAGGATCTGCAGCTTATCTGTTAGGTAGGAAAATGGGCAGACTAGGTGGGCCAAGCGGTCCTTATCTGCCATCAAATTCTATGTTTCTATGTTGTGGATTATGGCCTGCCGGTATATGGTGCTGCTGACACCACTGCCCTCAACAAGATTCACCTCACCCTAAACAAGGCTTGCAGACTAATAACTGGTGCCCCCAGGCTCACTCACACATGTCAGCTCTATGACAAGGCCAATCTCCTTAACCTCGATGAACGACTCCGCTACCAAACCTGCCTTCTAACTAAGAAAACTCTGCTCCTGGGGTGACTGCCTCTATCCTTCTTCCTCCATCCACTGTCTCAACCCATACTGCCAACAAGACCACTCTTCTGGATCCCAGAACCAGGACCACTCAGGCTCAGAGATCTTTCTGCTACAGAGCCTCATCCTGGTTTAACCCCCTCCCTGCAACCATCTCCAATGCCCCCCAAATCACCGCCTTCAAATCCGCCCTTCGTAACCAACTGTTTAATACCCACAGTTGCACCTGTCTCTAATTGGCGCTCTGCTACTATCTTTGCACTTGACAATGTCCACTGGGCTGAGCCCCCATCTCACGCCCCAAATTCCACACTGGCATTCTGCCCTTCTGTTGGTATCTGCATGTGCTATATTCTGTCACCATGAAATGTTTCTAATTGCTTATTGTATGAAAACAACTGTGTAATTTCTATGTCATTCAATGCCTTGAATTTCTGTAAATGTGCATACTGTATGTCCTCTCTGTGACGAGGTACCTTTGCAAATGAGTCTCTGGCTCAAAGGTTGTAAATATGATTGTTCAAATAAATAAATAAAATAAATATCCGTCAGGTTCAGATCACTCACCACCACCACCTCCCACTTCTTCATTCACCTTGCTAGCTCTTCCCCAAGCTGTCTATCTCTTCCCCTTGTTCTGTTGGTCTATAGATCACCCCACTCGTATTTTCTTGCCCAAGAGTGCCATGAGGTGAATCCACAGTGACTCTGTTTCCCCTTTGCTTCTGCTGATGTGGCCATCCTCCACAACCACTGTGCCCTCCCAGACATTTGCCTATCCCTTTGTCCTATGTAAACATTGTGTAACCTGGGACTGACACATCCCAGTCATTATTTTTTGTAACCCAAGTTTCTGTGATGGTTACAAGGTCTGCCTCAGTGTCTGCCACTAATGTCAGGAGCTCACAAATATTACCCAGAATCCTGACAGACCCATTTCCGACAAGCTCCAGATCTTCTTTTGCTGTTTTGTGATTATAGTTTCTCATTCACCTTACCATCATATTTTTCCTATTGCTTTCAGACCCTGTCTTTTCCCTTTGCCTCTTCCACTACTCCTTTTGAACCTCAAACTTTACTGCTAGCAGTCCCCAGTATAGGTGGAGCACTAGCAAGATTCCTCACTCACTCCCTTTACTGTGGCTCCACTAGGTTCAGTGTCTCCAGCAGTGTGTTTAACTGTCTAATGTAAATGTCAGACTTCTGCCCCAGTGTGCTGGTCCCCCTCTTGTCAGGTGAAGGCCATCACCTTTGAAGAGCCTACTGTCCCAGAAGTCAACCCAGCTCCCACAAAGTGGTACCCTTTCTCCTGAAATAATCCCTTTAACCACCCATTTAATTCCTCTATTTCTTCCATCCATGATCTAGCTTTCCCTCCCCTCTACTCCACACAGGAAAAACCTAGTAAAAGGCCAGGGGGGTCAAGTGTGCCTGCAATCTGTCCCCTAGCCTCTGAAAGTTCTGCTTCAGTTGCTCCACAAGCTGGTTCATCAGATCATTGGTACTCAAATGTACAAACACCCCAGCTATTCCCTCCACTATCCTCCATATTCTGTCAATGTCTTAGATGACTGGTGCCCCAGGAAGGTACTTCACCATCCCCCACCCCTTCTCTCCACCTGCTCACTAATCTCCATACTCTCTTGATCATAGAATCCCATTAATAAACCAGTGACCATAATTAAAAAGAAAAAAATCATCTCAGTTTGCCATAATTGGCACCGTTATTAGTAGTCTCACATTAATTAACATGGTCAAACTAGGTATGTAGTCAAAATTAAATTTCTCAGCTACTAGCGGTAGTCACTCATTGGCAAGTTTGAGGTAAGTTGGTGGGTCAGTGTGGGGGACATTGCTAGAGTGCTCAACCTGTTTTACCTACAATGTCACTTCTGTTTCTCATGCTCTCAATCTGACACCTTCAAACATTTACTAAAATGTAAAAAAGAAAGGCTGAATTTCAAAAGAAGGAAACAAATGAAAAGAATTAAAATAATAAAGTTTCTTTCAAGAGCTTGTAACAGGTATATCAAAAAAGCATGACCCAAGAAATCAACAGCTTTAAAGTTAGAGAAATTATTTCCAGTCTCATAGCTCAAACTATAGTCACCAAGCCAAGTGTGAATTCATATTAGCATATGCACCCAATTATTTAATTGGGATAATTAAGTATTATGGAGCATACCCTCTTTCATATGGATTTAAGAAAACTTTAACTCTATTGGGACTACATTTTGTTATTATAAAGTCATCATGAACTGGCACAGAATCAAACTGTTGTTTTTTGCAGCTAAAATGCATGAGTGTTTTATGTTTTCCATTATATTATAGGGAAACATCCACATACAGTTGGGCCCCACCTCCATGTGAAGTGTGGCCCTATTAGCAGATGCAATAGAAAAACATTAAGATAAACTTACTCGCTTCTCATTTATTTTAAATTATATCTGGTTGATCCTGTGTCCTCGTTGACCTGGAATTTTAGGATGCAAAACCCTCCCTGTTGCACCCACAAGCACCTGTGGCTGTCCCTGTGATGACGTTTCAGGTGGGGAGCAGCTGGGGGCATCTATATACTTAATATGTGACTCATTTTAAAATAGCTCTGGTTTGGAGCCTGGACATTTCTTGGGCATGTCTCTTATAAGCAGTTGATGACTAGTACCCTGCCAGTTGATCGTGGTCTCGGTGTAGCCGGACATGCATAGATTCTAAACTGGAGCTATTTTTGAACATTTGGCGGTACAATAATCTGTATTGCCAAATCTTCAAATAACTCAGTTTAGAATCTATGCATGTCTGAGCTGATCGAGACCATGTATCAACTGGCAGGCATCAGCGCACAGCAAAGCTGTGCCCAAGGTATCAGGCTCAAACAAACTATTTAAAAATTTACCTGTTCAAAGTATATAGATGCCCCGACTTCCCGCCTGAGCATCATCACCAGGACAGCCGTAGGTACCCGTGGGCGTAACGAGAGGGTTCTGCATCCTAAAATGCCGAGGGCAACGAGTGCGAGGATCAACCAGATATAATTTCAAATAAATTTGAAGTGAGTAAGTTTATTTTAACTTTTTTCTATTGCATCTGCTAATCGGGCCCCACTTCACATGGAGGTGGGGCCCAACTGTACATGAACGTTTCCCTTTAAGCAGTTGCATGTCTAATGAAGAGAAAGCAGAACATTTTATAAGGAACATTTTGGAACTAGGGGCCAACTTTGGCCAAGATTAAAATGACAGCCTATAACTGAAATGCAATATTGTTGATGACATGTGATTTACTACAAAATAACAAAATTCTGACAGATTGAGTTATTTGAATGTTTTATAGCAATATGTTCATGTGATCTGTGACATATTCATGAAAGCCACAGAATTTTTTGACAGTTTAAGTTGGATTTTTTGGTAACATCCTAACTGACTCCTATACTGAGGGATAAACAATATTAGATCCTAAGTTTCTTTTATAAAAGGCTGGGTGAATTCAAGAAGAATAATTCTTTAAAATGTAAACCTAAGATATGTCAATTGGGTCATCCTGCCTTCTTTTCTAACCCAAAGAAGCAATTGAACCAGATGAGATCTTTAACAGTAGGAACTCATTAAGTGATTCCATGAAGGGACTGGCTGTAAATGATAGCTGTGTTGATTGCTGTGTCTCAGGTTCTAACTACAGTGTTTTTTAAACTAATTCTTCAAAAAGCATGGCCATCTTTCTGACCAGTGTGATGATCTTTACAACAGTTATGGACATCTCTGAAAATGTCCTAGTTATTCTATCCATCTTAAAAAACAAGAAACTGAGAATGCCGGTAAGTAAAGCTTTAACCATAATTACAGCATTTCTATACTGATAATCTCTCAGTGTCATGTAGGCTGATATAGGTTGATATCTGCTGTAAATAACTTTATATAATACTTAACTTTTACTAAGAATACTAATCTGAATATGCTTTAATACAAACAGTACAATGTGAATTTATTCTGCTTGAAACTTCTCTGTAATGAGGACATCTGTCCTAGAGAAATATAAAACCACACAAACCCCCTTAATGCAAAACATCACAGATGATATATGCAAATCTATATGAAGGCAGGCTAAATCAGCTTTAAAGCAGGAATTGAAGGTGTCAAAAGCCTCAAAACTATCTGCAAAGGCAAAAACAACAAACCATAGACACGTGTTCCTTCCTATAGGAGGCAGTATAGCACAGTGGGTTAAGTCTCTGAGCAGCAGATCTGGAGACCTGGATTTGAATCCCACAGCCACCTAAGTGCATACTGTGTGATCCTAAGCAAGTCACTTAACTTCCTTGTGCTCCCAGGCCATATCTGGAAACAAGCTTCAGCTTAGTGTGCTACTCCTGGTTAAACAATGTTCCCTTTCCTTTCCCTTCCTTGTTAAGCACACAATAAATATAACCTCAGTCCATAAGGCTGGACAACGAGACAAATTATATCAATTTTTTGTGCCATAGTGAGTCCAAACTAGAAACGTAATTTAAATCAAAAAAATGGCAGTACAAAAGCACTTAGGCAAGGGTTACATTGGAAATGCATAAGCAATAAAGCCTGTTTTCAAAGAAATATAACACTTAGCATACACCACCAGTGCAAACTATCATTGGTAGTACATGCACATCACTCTGATGAAATTCAAGCTGACACAGCTCTAATCAGGACTGCAGGGTGCCAAAAGCCATGATGATTAACAATCTGCATAGACTGAAAACAGTAGACTTCAGACATATTTTTCATCCTTGCTAGGACTCATCAATGTGTCATGGCTGTAGCCTAAGCCCAGAAGGAGATGGACCCAGCCCTAATGTCTTAGAAGGTGCTTACCATTCCTTGGGGATAAGTGAAAACACAATTTTGATGGTTAAAATGGATAAAGAAATAATTAAATGTGCAAATGAGCAAAACAAACAAACATTATTTGGGCATAAGTCCCTGCCATTTTAAAGGCACAACAAAACTGCACTCAAACCTTGATAAATACAAAATCCAGAGCAAATATAATAGAAACTGCTTTGTTTATTTCCCAGAAAAGTGCAGCACCCATAGACCAATTTGTTATGTTATCTGCACTGACTGTGTTGTTTGCAAGTGCATGTGTCTTCAGTGTTTGCTTGCCATTTGAAAGACTAAGGCCGGGATATTCAAAGCAGTTGCAAATGGTGCAACTGAGTTGCCAAAATCAATGCGGAACTGTGCCATGGAACCATATTCAGTGGGAGCCAATTCACAGCACAAGTACCAGTGTGCCAATGTGCAATGATAATGAATGCAGGCACGATGGCAGGGGGCGTGCCCATGCATATCCAGCGCTGTGCGATATTGAACCGTGGAACCATGGCGCATGTGAGGAGCATATCCAAGGTGCGCCAAGCATACATGAGCCTATGAAAACCAGATCCAAGCACACGGACAACATTTGCGCCAGTTGAGACATGGAAGGGGAGAGAGAGAGGGAGTGAGAGAAGAAGACAGAGAGAGAGAGACAGAGAGAGAGAGAGAGAGAGAGAGAGTGAGAGAGACAGCTGAACCAAAGACAGACAAAAAAGAAAGAAAGAAAGAAAGAGAACAAAGAAGGACAGAGAGAGACAGACAGAGGCAGCCACAGAGGAATGCAACACAGGTGGCACTGGAAGGGAGAAGGGGCAGTGGGAGTGAGGTGAGTGGCAGGCACAGTGCTAGGTGGTGTACCAGAGTGCCGCACACCCATCCGCAGCCAACTGCCCAGGGCTGATGATACAACAGGAGCCATGGACAGTGCACCATACATGATGGAGGCCATAATAAGGGGGGGTGTGAGGGGGCAGGCGGAACAGTGACATGGTCGAGGAAGTGCCCATCGGTGGTATGCCCTACACAGGAGGTACCATGCCCACATGACATTTGAGAACTTCACAGACACGGAGATAGTGGGCCGGTACCACATGAATGGGGCAATTTTGAGGCAGCTCTGCGAGCTGTGCAATGAGGAGATGCAGGCACCCACTAGACGGAGTCATGCAATGTCAGTGGAGATGAAAGTCACAGCAGTCATGTGCCTGCTCACCACAGGCACCTTCCAGATACCAATAGGGAACACCACAGGCATAACCCAGTCAGCCACGTCATGCCTCCTCACACATTTCCTCAGTGCCCTGCTGCCACGTGCTTCAAAATACATCCATTTCCTCATCACACAGGCAGGCGTACAGCAGCCATACAGGACTTCCACAGGGTAGCCCTTATGCCTGGCATGCTTGGGGCCATCGACTGCACCTATGTGGGCATCCACATACCACCTGGCCCTGAGGTCCTTGCATACATCAACCAGAAGGGGAGCCTGAGCATTAACTGCCAGGTGGTGTGCAATGCCACAGGGTGCATCACCATGTCTGTGCCACACACACCCTGAAAGTGCACATGGTGCCTTCATCTGGCACAGCTCTGTGCTATGCCGCAGATTCAACTTGGGACATCCCACAGGCCACCTAGTAGGTGAGTATCAGATGGGCAAGGATGATGGGCAGGGCAATGGAATGGGGGTGGGCAGAGTGGGTATGCAGGTGAGGACACCGGGCAGACAAGGGCACAGCAAGGGAGACAGAGAGCTAACCATGTCCCTATCCACACAGGTGACAGTGCCTACCCATTGAGGCCCTGGCTGCTCACAACCTACCAGTGCCCATCATCCCCATCCGAGAAACGCTGCAACAATGCACACGCGAGGACACAGAATATCATAGAGCATGTATTTGGAATGCTAAAGGCATGCTTCCATTGCCTGGACAGGTCTGGCGGAGCCCCACAGTACAGCCCCTCAAAAGCTTGTGGCCTATTCTTGGCCTGCTGCATACTGCACAACATGCCCATTGACCGTGGGATAACTGTCAAGGCTGATGAGGGCAACAGTAGTGGGAACGATGGAGGCAATGTGCCGGAGGGTGGTGGAGAGCCCCACCCAGGCGGAGGGATCCAAGGCTGATGAGGTAGGCCAGACAACACGCAACACCATCATGCAGGAGCACTATGGTGCACCAAGGTAGGTGGCACCATACACATGCAAAAGCCACACACACAGGTACAGCACACAGGTAGGGTCGAACATGGTGACAGGAATGCACACACAGAGGCATAGTACAGGGACACAGGGGATGGTGGCACCCCACCACACACAACTGCACATAGCAGCACACAGCAATGCACACACACACACACACACACACACACACACTCCCCACCGTCCAGGCATTGGCATGCAGCATGGATCAGAAGCATTGCACCAGTGCACAGGTGCATCCAGTGCAGGACAGCCATATCATGCCCACACCACATGGGCCAGCAACCAGGCAAGTACGTACATGTTCGGCATGCGGTGTGACACACAGGTGCCATGCCTGTGGTATGCACATGCACACACCACCCATGCATGCATTGGGCAGCAGCAGCAGACTGGGGACAAGGTGGGCTGCACATCAGGGCCACTGCATGGATCCCTGACCACCATGGCCATGGGGTCGGCCATGCCAGCACCGATTGGCAGCCATGGGCTGCTCACCAGTGACAGGGGGTGTTTGCAATGCTCCCTCAGGGGTAGATCCATGGGACTGTGACCGGGTCTATGAGGGGGTGCGTAAGTGCCAAACAGGCCCACCCCAGACATGCCTGGGATACCAACAGCAAAGCCTGGCATCAATAGTGTTGGTGTCGCCTGATGCCGAGAACGTGGGGTGGACGATGCACTGCGTGGTGTCTGTGGTGGCCGGCCATGCCCTGTGGCAGCCAACAGCACATGGCCACCTCAGACCACCTGTGCAATGTGATACATGGGTGCAGTCATGGCCTCCAGCATGCGGTGCGCTATCCTCTCCATGAACACCATCAAGGCCTCCTGCCTGCACTGCATCCCTGCCAGGAGTTGCACTTTGCCCCTCTCATGCTGCTTGGCCAGCTGGCGCACCTCCACATGCAATGCATGCAGCCCAGCAGTGACTTGAACCTGTTGCTCAACAGAGGCCCTGAGCAAATGGGTGTGCTAAGCCATTGGGTCAGCATTCTGGGGAATCTGGGTGAGACACTGATCCTCCAGTGGTGACCGGCCACGCTGCACAACCCCCCTCTCTGGTAGACACTGCACAGTGGGGCCCTCTTGGGGTGTGTCCCTACCTGGCACCCTGGCAGCAGAACCTGCATCTGGCTGCCCTGTGGCACCAGCGACCTGCTGCCACTGCCCCTCAAGCCACTGACCCATGCCCTACACCTATGGGACGCTTTCCGCCACCACTGCATGGCACTGCTGTGGCAATGCACATGATGGCACCGTGGTGGTGGCAGGCAGCTGGTCCCCTGCTGACAGGTCACTGGACACTCTGCCCGTGCCTGGTATGAGTGTCTCCCCTACTACACTGCCCATGCTGCCCACGCTCATGGTGAGGTCAACATCAGTGTAGGACCCCACCCCAACCTGTACCTCCATGCACAGGATGCCATGTATGTCATTCTGTAGGATCGCATCCAGGTCCTCATCTGACCCCATGCCCAGGACATCTGACCCGACAGTTGTGGTGTGCTGTGGCCTCCCAAGCCCCCAGATGACCATGGGAGTGAACGGCTGGTTGTCTGGGGCTTTGCCAGACTCTATGGCCAGAGCCAGTGCCTCATCCTCTTTCCGCAAGCATGCCAGTGCTGCAAGACAAAAAGGGTGAGTTAGTGAAGCAGTGGCCACATGTGCCCCCCATGATCATGTCACAGCATGCTATATGATGTTGCCATATGTACCATGCAGGGATGGGCTGCAACCTGTCTGGAATCCACTGCCAGGCACACCCTCCATGGTGCTGCGATGCATAGTGGCTGCCACCAGCTCCTCCTGCACCATGAGCTATGGTGCATCATCAGGCCCCTTCCGGTGACTGTCTGGGCTGCACAGATGGCTGCCACCTTCTCTTTCATCCACCTCCTGTCAGTGCCCACCTTCTTGTGGCACTCCTGCACCGACCACTCCTGACTGCTCTACTGGTTGACGTAGTCAGCCACCTCCACAAAGGCCCCAGCCCTGGTCTGTGGTGTGCCTATGGCACCACTCAGGAGTGGCTTCCTGTCGAGGTAGGCCACGAACAGTGCATCTGTTTCCACTTTTGGGAAGTTGGGCCTGTGCTTGCATGCAGGCCCACACTCCCCAACCTCCTCAGGTCCTGACATGTACCTTCCTGTGGTAATGGACAGCACGGTTAGTCAGTGGCTGCAGCTCCCAGTGCCCTCCCCCATGCTGTGCCCTCTGTGCTCAGTGTGCTCCTGCAGCATGCACAACTCACCTCACAAGGATGCAGTACTGGTCCATGTCCTGTGCCAGTCTGTGGCACTATTATTGTGCATCATATGCAAATGTGCTTTTGCTCAATGGTAATGATATGCTAATTCCCTCATTGTGCCACAAATTGGCAGATGAGCTCATTAGCATGTGATGGCTAAATATCGCATATTTGCACCATGTGCAGTGAGAGTGCTCCAGAGCAAGTCAGTTGGATGTTCCGTAGCATGCCATGCATTATGCATGCATGCGCATTGTGCAGTGGCACTGTGCGCATGCACCATGTTATGCTCTTCCCCCTATTGTGCACAGTGCATAACTGCACAATAGCAGTCAGCACACATACCCTGACCCCTGCAGTGACCTCTTACCCTGTCCCAGCCATACACGTGGGCCCCCCAGGCATGCCCATGTTATGCATCCACGCCATTGTGCAATTGGCTGGCACAGCATGTATCCCCTCAGCCCACGCATCTGGCGCATGCTGCTGCCACATGTGACTATGGGCACCATTTTGTACCTCAGACCGCAGCAACATTATGGCACAGCAGAGGGCAGCCTGTGTGAGCAACTGGACACAGGTGGAGCTAGCCAACCTCGTTGCCTATGTCCAGCCCCATGAACCACAGCTGCATGGTCAGGCCCCATTACAGCAGCCCCATGTCGCTGTTTGGGATGGCATTGCTGCTGCACTAGTGCAGCATACTGGGGTGGCCAGGACCAGTGAACAGTGCCAGCACTGGTATGGGGATCTCCTGCAGAGGTTCAGGTCACCTCGATGCCTGGAGGTGTGTGTCAGGTGTGGGCACGAGTGCCACAACCAGGTGAGTAGGCCCAGCATGCATGTGTACCCTGGTGCTTTACTGTAGTGATCTGTGGGCTGCCTGGTGTGGGCTACAGGGTGGTGGGCTGTCATAATGTGCACGCAGGGATGCATCATCCACTGCCGCTTGTGTTGCCCTGATGCTGTGCTGACCACGCCAGGCAGGGGTCCACACTGTGTTAGGGGAGGCCTTTTCAGTGGCTGTGTACTGATGTGTTCCTGTCCTTGTTCCATTCCAGACCCTGAAAATCAGAGGAGAGGTTGCGGCGGCCACCGCAGCAGGGGCAGCAGGTGGCTGCAGGACCGGGAGGTGGTACCGGAGTGGACCCAGCACCTGCGGGGCCACAGAGAGCAGGTAGCACTGGCATAGGCCTCCACACTTCTATCGTAGGTTGGTGGGGACATGGGTCCAGACATGGCCGCCTGTGCTGTGTGCCGTGGGGCTGGGTGTGATGCACTGTGTGGTGCCCACCACTGGGCGCATCCATTGTACATATGTGTCAGCTGTAGGTGGTGAGTGTGTGCCCGGCAGCCACTGTCGGTGCTGTGGTGCTGCTTGTGCACTGTACCATGTGACTGGCAATGCACAGTTGGGTGGCTTCTGTGTGGCAGGTGCCACCAATGTGCACTGTAGTTGTGTTCCGTGTTGCTGGTAGGTGAAGGTCCATCCCCCTGTGGGTGGTCTGTGCAGGCCCTCTGGGGGGGGTGTTCTCGCTGCCTATGTGTGCAGTGGTTGGGCAAGGTTCTGGGGTCACTGCACTGATGGCCTGTCCTGTCCCTTCTCCTAGGTGTCCAGAGGCAGGGGAGGTTGGTGCTGTATTGCCAGCTGTTGCGGCAGTTGATATTGATTACATCAACTATGAGGGAGGCAGTGATCCAGATCCACTGGTGGGTGTTTGATGGCAGACACCATGTAAAATGTGGGGTCATACTGCATGGTCGCCGCTGATGGACACCCTACCATCCCCTGTGTCCCCTGCTGTTTCTCCACCACCAGTCCCCCTTCCCACTGTACAATCCCTATTCCCTGTCCCCATCCCTTTCAGTCCTATGCCTTCCCTCTCCCATATGTTTGTACATAGTTGGCTGTTATGTTGCTCAATACATTGTTTTACCCTACCTGCCTGTGTCAGTGTCTGCTTTGCAGGTGGATGTGGTGCCATGCTGCAGTGGCCCAGTGCCTGTCCATGTAGTATGCATGTGATGGGGTACCTGTTGTGCTGCTGTGGGTCCTGCTGTGTGCTACAGTGTGTCCCACTGTGGTGGTGTCCCCTTTGTCAGTGGGGTGATGTGGGGGTGCCCATGGGTGGCCTGTCAGGGGTATGTTGTGGGTGTGTGTTCATGGCTGTATGGTCCTGGGTGTGTTCTACTCCAGTCTGGCTGAGTTGGAGGATGCATGCGGCCTCGGGGGTACTCTTGGTGGCCCTCAGTAGGCCATTGGCTCCTCCTAGTGCCTCACTATGGTGCCACTTTGTGCAGGGGTGTGGGTGCCTGTTCACACCCTGCTTTGCCTAGCTGGTGGTGGCCTCCTGTGGTCTGTCACTGTGCCTCCTTTTTCCGTTCATGGGTTCCTCTCTGTGCCATGCCCCTCCATTGCTGTGCTGCTGTGGCGCAACTGTGTGTGTGTGTTGCACCATGGCGCACTTCTTCTGCACCATAGCACACCATTCCTTGTGCCATGGCACACTGTCAGTTGCACCATTGTGCATCTGTGCCATATTCAGCAGAGTTGCACTGGCACACTACGGCATGCACAATCTCTGAATATTGCTCCAGTTGCACCTGTGCGAATCGCATTTGAGCTGTGCTGGACTTGAGTGCGCTCTGGCCCAGTTCTGAAAATCCGGGCCTAAATGTATGATTGACAATGAACCTGGCATTAACTAATTCTTGTACAGAACATTTCAGGTTCTTCTTTTTTTTTGCTCTTTATAATTCATCCCAGTAATAGATATGAATTTTTATTGTGCACCATTGTGTTCGTAAGTGCTAAAAAGAAGTGCCAACATTTTCTTTTACAAAATCCATCTTACTACCATCTAAAGTCATTGAGAATTTGACTGTTACCCGAAAAAGAAAGCTGAGTTAAAAAGAGCATCATAGAATAACTAGCTAATGTGGATACTGCATTTTGCTACAGTAGTTGACAGTCAGTTACGCAGCTCAGAGAGTGCACTGCATGATGCATCTGAGGATGTTTTATTCATTGAGCCAGAGTCACTGAGTCCAATAGTGCAATATCTTCTTCTTATTTATGTATTTTTGGCACTATATGAAATATTCAGAACAGAGCAAATACACTCATCTGCACAACCCTCATACTACACCTACGAACAATTATCAGTATTGCATCCTATAACAAGTAAGAACACTGTGATAATTCTGTCTGCCTTCATCTTGTAAGTGCCTTGAGTAGCATCAGTTGAGATAACTGGCTACAGATCCAAGCTACTAATCAAACAAATAGTGTAGTCTGTTGAAATTAATCATTATTAATGCTTCTGCTTAATCTTATGTGTTTTCTGAAATCTTAGGGGTGCTCACTCATCTTTATGTCAGTAATATTCTTTTGCATCTGCTGGTCACATTTTGGTGAAACTGTGACGTCTCTGGTCCTCCTCCTCCTCCTCCAACATTTTCACTGTACAATATTTTGGATAAAAGAGGGCAATACTGATAAACTTCAACAGGAGCACTGAGCAGCAAACACTGTGCGTTGAAAATGCAGTCACCTAGGTTGTGCAGGACTTTAACTGTGAAACCGAGACACATTTGCATTTCATGTCCTCCTGTGCATATTAAATGATTAGACTGATTGCAACATTTGCTCAAACTGATAGACTGAGTAGCCATAGACATGAGAGGGTTAGGACTATTATATCTTGTGGTTCTGGTATCTGTGAGACTGAGCATGGAGGGTCCCCAGGTACCACTGATACTACAGCCCACAGCACACAGATCCACGAGTCAAGGTGAGGTGGATGCAGGCTATAGTACTCCATGGGGTCTTACATTTTATGTATATTTTTAAAATTTGTCGCGTGATGAAGGAGCACATTTCAGCTGTGACCCGTGGGGTGGTCAGTTGGTAGTACCAGTAGCAAAATATTTGTATAAAGCAAGTGATACAGTCACTATTCTGATACTTATGCAGTCAGCAAACGTTTACAACAAGGTGCAGTAAAACTATATAAATTATTAGAAACCAAACAAAATAACCAGAGGGTGCTAGAAATACAGATTTTTGGGAAACAAATATGTGATGCCACGTGGCTAGCTAAAATGGAGGGGTGGGTATACCAGGAAACTATTAGCACAGCAAAAGCAGTGAATACAAACCAAACAATGTATCAATGGTACTGTACTAAAGGCATCAAAGAAGGTCAGTATGAAATAGTTATTGTTCAGAGAGAGAGAGAAAGATGACAGGCTTACCCTGGCAATGAAAAAGGAAGTGGCTTGGTGATGGGGTCAGAGACACAGCATCTATCAGTTGTAGTAAGAATGAAATAATTTCCCCACTCTGGGGATTGAGCAAGCACTCTACTTTTAATGCTTTGTAGCCTGTAGCTCTACTGCACTACTAAGTTTTAAAGCATGAAATGCATGCCATTGGAAAAGACATCCAGCACTGAGTACAGATCTCTTTCACACAGTGGCAGTACATTCTTTTAATGAACAACATTCTGGTTATTTGAGGTGATGTTTCCCAAGTTAAATTTAAACCTCAAAGTCTGAACTGAAACTTTTGAAGTGATTCAAAATATAGAATGCCAGACCTTGCTGGAAGCATACTTATTTATTTATTTGAAAAAGTTTCTCCAGGAAGGGCTTACTGAGCTATAATAGTTTGTTTCCAGATGCATCCTGGGGGGATAGGGCGGTGGGAGTACAATGTGTATACGCAATTCAAGATACAAAAATAAAGCAAAATAAGATAACATACTATGATACAATTTTGATACAAGTAAGCAATACATGAAACCAAGATAAATAACATATACAATGATATAAATCTGAAGTAGCTAAAGCTGTGACAAGTTTGTTATGTGATAATGTTCAAGATGTAGAAATAAATATTGCAGACTCAGCACTTAAAGTTAGAGGCTAGGCCTTTGCAGCTAGACATAATAAGTGTGTGTGTGGGGAGAAGAGAACACAGCCAGGCTCATTGAAGAATGGGGAGAATGAGGCGGATAAGATAAGGGGTAGACCCTCAACCCACTGGGATGCACACCTCACATGGGTTAGTCTTGGCAGGAAGCAACCTGAAACTGGACTGACTGGTTATCCAGGCCTGTAGAAAGAGAGAATAGTGCAGGAGGGAGGAGAGCAATCCTTTTGATAGCATATCACTGTCATCAGCAATGACCTCTAACTATTTTTCCATACTACATAAATTATAGTTAGAAAGAAAAATGGTGCACTCTGGATCAAACCCAGGCTCCTTACACTCTGCTGCTTTGTAGCTTGTAGCTCTACCACTGTAGTGAGCTTCCTGTACAGAAGATACATGTGGTGGCAAAGGACATCCATCAGTGAGTGCAGACACCCCTCCCCACCCCACAGAGCTACAGTGGATATTTGTACTTAGCACTCTGCCATTCTGAAGGAATGTTTTCTAAGTTGCATTCAAACCTGAAAGTCTCAGGTAGAAATTTTCAAGTTATCAACAATAAAGTACTTTAGACCTTGCTGAAACTGTATCATTAACATTAGCATGACATCTAACAATTTCTCTCATGCTATATAAATTGTAGTGAGAAAAAAAAAAAACTGTTCCCCAATGGGGATCAAAGCCAGGCTTGTTTAGAGCTGATTCCCTACACCAAGACCTAAAAGTACTATCACTGACATAATCATAGACACCATGCAGTCAAATTACTCACACTGAATGTACCTTTGACCTTTACTAAATACAAAAAAAGAGTACACATGACCACAATAGGTTCTTACAGCTACACCTAAAAATTAGTACAGAGGGAAAAGAAAATAAGTTTGTCATGTGACCACTTAACAAGCAATGTTGTTTAGCAGTCTGCAAAAAAATGTAAAGTAGTGTGCTATACTATGGCACTAACAAAGAGACAAGGGGGTACAGAGAAATAGAGGAAGGAAAAAAATACATGAGTAAGATACTAATGGTAACGTTTAAATACAGGAAAGGATAAGGTGGGCACATGCTAACACCTGTCCAGCAGACACATAAAAGGGGCTGGATTCACAAAGACAGCCAAAAATCCTGCAGCTGCAGAAAAAAGGCCTGCAGCACTGTGGAAATGCTGGTGTGGGATATACTGAAAGAAAAATTGAGCATGTTCAGAAATAGGTGAAAAAAAACATCAGTTGCAGAAAAGGTTTAGGAGGCACAACAACAGGTGATATATATATATTAGCTGGAGGAGCAGACTTTGACAGTCTTACTATAGATGTAGCTGAAAGTACCGACAAAGAGACCACCAACCATTTCCTCAACTGGGACTACTGCAGCATCACCGGTACCAGCAAAACCATGCACTACAGTGGCTGTCTGTGACTGATGGTCATCTCTCCCTGGAGTGTTTCTGTTACCTGCTGCAGCAGCTCTCACTGCAGGCTGTTTAGCCTCTACTGCCTGTGAAGCTCCATCATGGGCTGCATTGGGTTTGGTGATTGTTGTTTGTTGTCTTTCAATGACAATGTGTGCTAGTGTTGCTGTAACAACTGTCACTGATATACACCCACTGGTTTGCTATTACTTGTGCCTGGCCTCCACTATAATTGTATTTCAATTGTTGGAGCACTGCATGGCCCCAACAATTGAATGGTAGGGACATGTAAATGGCTTCAGTGTGCAGAAGATTGCAATGTACTGGGATGCACTGTACCTAATTTGTTTACAGACAGAGGGCTTAAGTCTCCAGTATCATCAGTCACTCACCCTTTACCAGTGCTAAACATATGACAGTGTGAGAAATTCTACACTGTACTTGCATGAATTGTATAATGACCCAGCAGATAAATAGAGAGTATCCATTCCCCTTCAAGATAGCCAATGTCTGGTTTTTTGGTATTGAACAGTGAAACACCTGCTCAGCATGCTGGAATTGCAGGTTTGTGCCCTGAACC
This sequence comes from Neoceratodus forsteri, assembly GCA_016271365.2. Taxonomy (NCBI): domain Eukaryota; kingdom Metazoa; phylum Chordata; order Ceratodontiformes; family Ceratodontidae; genus Neoceratodus; species Neoceratodus forsteri. The sequence continues at coordinate 512,708,423 of CM028138.1, forward strand.
ATGGACTTCAGGAGGGAAGTCTGACAGGGAGGATGTCAGAGCATCTGCACAGAAAGTACACTTCTGTAGAATGGCTTGGCAATATCTACCCTAGGAGTGGTTTCTGGTGGTTGGTGGGAGGTAGTGCATGAGAAGTGGGTGATCATACATCTGTTGTGCTCCAGCCAGAACATGCTACCTCAGACATGCACTGAGGAGGTATGCAGTGCCACAGATAGCGGAAAACCAGCCCGCTCTGTGTGTTCAATAATGACCTCCCCTAGTCCCCATCCATACACTTTTGTGGCTGTTCCACTCTATGGCTGTCTTCCCAAACATTCCAAGAAAATATCCTGCCTCTGGTGCTTATACAGAAGTTGGGCATCAGAGACTGGTCCACAGCAGGAATAAGCCAGAAGTCAAGGGGATGGTTGGACACACCTGTTTAGCTTGGAGGTGGAGGTCCAGTGACAGGTGAGTCTAGCTAGCAGATTAGGGATGACCAAAAGACTTGAAGGGGCGGGGTGATGATGGGTCCAGGGTGCAAACAAACAAAAAAAGAGAGAGCATTGATTATGTGAGGTTCTTTATGCTTCTTTAGCACTGGTGATAATGTTGGGTGGGCTTGGCAAAAGCTCAAAACGTAAATGAAAAGCCATAATGAAATCTGATGCATTTTTATATTGAGTTGCAAATTTTAGTTCTATTTCAGCTTTTCATGAGGAACTATACTTTTTTAATCTCCTTCACCTTCATCGTATAGCTTTAATCACACACGTTTTACTCTTGCTTCCAGCAACTCCTAATCTCCCTCAGTTTTGCAGGCTATGCACACAAAGGTGTTTGGAAATCATAAATAAAATTTAAAGGGCAATGGAAATGGACTTTTGTACTGCTTTATAACAAATGGTTAAAATATCTGAACCATTGGTATCTGTCTGCTATTGGTGCTATTATTTCTAAATTGGAAAGTTTAAGGGCAAAGATCTGCATTTAATGTAAATCCTATTGTTTTTTATTATTATTTTGCTGTGGCTGTTAGTAGCCATAAAAGAGGCGGACTGTTAGCTTGTACACTGAAGTTCTTCAGCATTATAGGTACAGTGTGCCAATCACGGTGCAAACTTCCCTACACACTCCCTCACCAATATGCTCCAGCCCCATCATGGAGGGACCACCACATAGTGAGAGAGGGTGGCTCATAAACCCAGCCTGTTGAATATTGTGTCCCTCATGGAGATGCCCAGAACAGGTGAGAGTTAGTACTAATTGTGTAGGTGGTTTTGCAATGTGAGCACCTGCCCACTGAGACACGGATGGAGACTACAACAACTCAGTTCAAGAAAACAAATAACACAAACCTAATACCACATGACCAAGGACTTCCAAATCAAAATGTAATGGTGCATCAGAACAGGTGAGCTAGTTGAGCTGCAATATGGTAGATGATATGTCCTTTTTTATTTTCTTTACTTCTGTTAACAATTTTTTTGTTCAGAAACTGCACTCTATATGTTAAAGTAATTTTCCTGTGTTGGGTGTGCCCACTTTGATTCCTGCTATTACAGTAGCAGGAGTGGATGTGTTTATTCAGAATACAGAATCACCCCCCCCCCCATTTCTCGAGGATAAACCCTTTGCAATGCAATACAGCATTTTGTTGGCCTTTGCAGTTGCCTTCCTACATTGTGCTGAGGTGTTAGTTGATCCCAGAATGAGCACCCCTAGATCCTTCTCCTCCTCTGTCTTGGCTAGCTGCACTCCCCAGCTGGTGACTCCTCCTTGGGTTTTTCACCCCAAACTGCAGCACCTTGCACTTTTTGGCATTGAACCCCAGTTGCCAGGTGTCCAACCAGGTTTCCAGCTCTCCCGGATCATCCTGCAACCCCCTGCCATCCCCCTAGGTTGTCCGCCACTGTTCCCATCTTGGTGTCATCAGCAAACAGACTGATCTTGCTGTTGATGCCCAATGGTATGTCTGTAATAAATATCCCAAACAACACTGGATCCAACACCAAGCCCTGTGGAACACCAGTCATCGCTACCCTTGGGGATGAGAGCTCCCCATCCACCACCACCCTCTGTTGCTGTCCCTGAAGTCAGTTCCCTACTCATATCACCAGCTTTGCACCCACCCCTGTGCCTTCTAACTTACTTCCCAGATAGCTTGTGAGATCATAGTCTGTTGCTCTGGAAATAATTATAGAGGCCACAAGGAAGTTTCTAATGTAAGATGTAGATAGCAGCAAACCAAGATGCAGTGTAGGAGACTGTGATCCTGTTTTCATGTTACTATATCTTGTTATTACCGAAACAGGGGATTAAATACAGGAATAATAATAAATATAAAATGAAATATATGTAAAATTACGTTTTTCCAAGTTTCTCCTGGTATGTCAGAGGCTCTTTAAAACTAAGCTCCTGATATTATGCACTCTGTACAAAAGATGGTGATTTCATTTTGATTTTAAGTAAAAATATTTTCATATTCTTGATGTTGTTGAACTTATTTTGCTTTGTCTTTGCAGGTAATGTCTTTGTGATTAGCTTGTCAGTAGCAGACCTGATGGTTGGGGTATATTCCTATCCTTTAGTTGCTGTCGCTACTTTATACAACAGATGGACCTTGGGAGATGTTCAGTGCCAGGTTTCTGCAGTGAACCAGTTTCTAAGTCTCATTGTATCTGTCTACAACATCATGGCAATTGCAATCAACTGGTACTGCTGCATCTGCCACTGCCTCAAAGATGACAAGCTGTACAAAATGAGAAACACCTACTGCCATGCTTTCCTGATATGGTCATTCAGCATCATTTTGCTTTTACCAATTGTGTTCTTTGATGTTTTACAGTATGATGAACGAGTACATTTCTGTCCATTTATATTTACAGTTAATCCATCTTTAACAAGCACATTGGCAGTTTCACACTTCATAATGCCAGTGACTATTGTGATCTTCTGTTATGCAGGTATTTGGATTGTGGTCATTCAGGTCAAGTACTGGGTTAGGCAGGATAGCAAACAGAAGCTAAAACCTGCTGAAGTTCGGAACTTCCTGACCATGTTAGCAGTTTTTATTCTTTTTTCAGTTTGCTGGAGCCTATTTAGCATTCCTGCCATTGTAGCAGGGCTGAATCCCAGAGGAAAAGCATTAGAATTTCTTGATTGGCTGTATGTGTTAGGTTACTTTACTGTCTCTTTCAACAGTTTCTTTAATGGCATAGTTTATGGAGTTTTTAATCAGAATTTCTGGCAGGAGTACAAAAGAATTCTCCTGTCACTGTGCTGATCATATCAACAAAATGACACAAGGTGAGAGAAGAAGGAAGCAAATGTCATACATACATAATGAGACCCCCCTACCCAATTTCCTAAGGAAATTCCTGTGCAAGACTGCCTCCAGATGCCACTCTTCAGCAGAGGGTATCTTCAGCCCCTACCCACCCCAGGCAATCCATAGTGAACATCATATGATTTCTGGATGAGTAGATTTGGTGCCAAATACCAAGAACAAACAGAGTTAAGGAACACTTGGGGACTTTGACAACTAATAAAGGTTAGATCAAAAATTAGTTTGCAACCATATATGAAATATAAAAAAGAGTGTTGGTGCAACATTGGCAACAATATTGAAAAAGGTAAACCAAGTTCTTACATGCATCACTGTAGCTAACTCTCCAACTCAACAAGCACAATACAGAATTACATTGAAGTTGTCAAATAAAATAGGAAAGGTCCAAATGGTCAAATGGTGGCCAAAATTGGGAAAAAATATTACATATTAATTTATTTATTTATTAAAATGTTTCACCAGGAAGGCACGCTGAGCAACACGTTGTTCATCTCCCAGTGCGACCTCTGGGGAAGAGAACATGAGAATAGTTTACAGAGATTTGGTACACAATACAAATTTACTGTAGATTCCATACAAATAATTTGAGCAGAGTGTACAGAAGTAATGAAGTAGTGGGATACTAACAGTTTTGAACTAGATAGATACTATGCCTTTGCTTTTGTACTAGATAGATATAACAACACAAAATAACATTAGGGCATACATTAAATGACACATAGCTGTGTAGCTAGAACATGGATGAATAAAATTGTTGTATTTTGAGCTAGGGAAGTTAGTGAGGAGTAAACACAGGCAGAACAGGTTAGCTAAGGTATAACAGAAGTTCAAGTTAACTACAAGTGCATTAGAGATTGAGGGTCAGCCATAGCTAGAGGCTACATAAAGGAGAAGGGAAGGTGAGAGAGAGTAGGTATTTTGGTAGGCAGAGAAGCAGGGTGGTGGTGGAAGGGGATAGGAGTAGGGACTGGCCCTTGGTACAACACTTGATGATTAGAAATCACAGTAAGAGAAATAATAGAAGGTCTGAAAGGAAAGAGTGGAGAAAGTAAGAAAAATATGACACTTATGAGGTAGGTAAAGTAGTACACTACAAAAGCATTACATAAAGAACTAAGAAAAGTAAAGGAATTTATATATAGAAGAGTAAATTAAGGAGAATTTACTACTTAAGAACTACTAAATTACAAGAAAATTTTAAAAAGGCATAACTAATGCAAATAATAGAATAAATGTTAACAAATTGCAAGAGAAGAATTCCCACATTTTAGAGAAAACCCAGTAAAATAACCAAATTATGAATAGAAAGCTGCTCTGAAACCACCAAGTACAAGGAAATTAGATAATCTAAAAGTAAAATGAAGTAGAAATGTATTATAATAAAGAAAAATAGAAAATTCACCCAACCACCAACACTAGAAAGTAGGCTGAAGTACAATAGAAAAAGCTCTTCTATTTATAAGAAGTAGAAAGAATAAGACATAATAAAATCACAATAGTAAGTAGAAGAAACATCAAAAACAAAACAACAGAAATTAAAAATATATCCAACTCTAACACAAAGGAACTTAGAAACAACACCACCAAACTATATCACAATAATGAAAATAGGAATCATCTTCACAAACAAAATCACATCCAACACATCAAAGAATACAACACAAATTCCTAGACAGGGCACACCAAGCTTAGAAGCACAATTTTTAATAGATAACATCAATATATGTAGAGAGATTTAAATGTTAATCCCAGTCAAACTCCTAACTACCCTGAAGGAGAATATGTCCTCAAAAAAAAGTCCCATCAAGGTATGAAAAGTAGGCAAGGAGGAAGCCTAAAGTGTCTGTCTTATGACCAAAGTCTTAGAGATAGTCTTCTTAGCATGAGAAAAAATTGATGAATTATAAACAGAAGCATGAACCTTATCAAAATCTTGGACATAGGTGAGAGTCTTTTGCAAAGCTAACTGAGTAAGTTGCAGCTTCAGTGAGAAAGAGAAACTTTTTCTGAAGCAGTTTCCTTTAGAATGTAAGCTGCAGTGCATTTATACTCACTCTGGTGACATCAGGAGAGTATGGCTAAATGTCAACATCCTCACTCTGCTGATGTCATCAGGATTTATCCTCACTGCAGTGGAAATAACACAGGTTATCCTACTGAGAAAGCTGTCGCCCCGTGGTATAAATATATATATATACAGGGATTTATTTAACTCTAAAAATTGATTAGCGTTTTGCTCATAAAAGTGCTAAATCTTTGTGAAAATGCATAGCTCCTGCCTCACTGTGTTTAACAAACACAGCACTTCAAGAAAATCTATATAAATACTTTCTGTACAGTTAGTATAGTCCCAAGAAAAAACTGCTAATCAATTATTTAAAACCCTGATATATATATATATACCCCAAATGAAATATATACATATATTATAGGTGCGACAGTGCACCAACTTCTAATGCATTAGCAGCCCTTGCAGTTATAAGATGCATGGGAGTTATTTCAATTGTTTACAATAAAGCATGGATCAACCTTTCTGCTGTAACAGGCCAGACAGCATACCCTCTTACAAATCCTTCTCTCTCACAGCAAAATCAGCAGATTTACACTACTGTAATAGTCTCCTAGCCCCTCAGCACAAAAATCAATATAAACTAGCAGTTCAAGGGTTATACGCAGCCAGGGCTGTGCAGATTGTTGAATTTCAGATGGAACGAAATTCAGTGAAGTTTTAGAAATTTTGGCTGATTTCTATCATTTGCAGAATTTTGACATTCTACATGTGAAGTGTTTTTGTGGAATAATATTCTGCAGTTCACATAAACCACAATTTTTTTTTCCGCAATCCATGGAAAATTATTGAGCAGTTTACTTTATCCATAGAAAACTGTTCCACAGTTTGCACAGAAATGCTATTCAAAATTCAATGGAATTTAAAAAGAAATTCTGCAAAGCATTTCTGAAGCAGAATGTCCATTCCACAGCAATTCTGATGATGGAATTTCACATTTTGCACAGCCCTATGTGAAGCTGAATACATTTTTCACCAGAAATACAAACTGTCAGCATATACTTGTGGATCTGGGATAGATACGGTTGTGATCTGTCATATATACACATTGTCATACATGCATTCTCAATATGTATATTACTAATTATAGAAATGTATTTGCTGATTGCTATACAGTATAATGCTCAATATGTGAGCTTACCTGAGAATCAATGCTGCCACCTACATGCAGTATAAAATATATATATGTATTGTGCAATGCATCTACTTTATATGTTGTGACTCCCTAACAAAATTATCAGATGTAAATGACTTTTTGCATGGATATGATATTACAGTTACTGTATAATAGAATACAATGTTTTGTAAATGTAGGTGTAACTGGGTAACAGCAAAATTATTTTTTAAAGAACTTCACCATATGTAGTAGTTTTAAAACTCAGCAGCCAAGGGCCTGACATCCATTTTGATGTAAGTTTATATTACCTGAGTTCTACATAAGTTGCAATGACTGCATATGAGGTGAAGGACTGATTTTAAGGTTCTTACTTTTGTCTATTATGCCCTCGATTGGGCCCCCTCCTACCTCACTCTTTAAACTGATGACTATTCTACTATGACTCCACACTTTCTTTGTTCCATGGACACAGGGCTGTTGAAAATATCCAAGGTAAGACCATCTACAGCAGGGAATGGGGTCATTGCAGCATACACTCCATGGCTCCCGGGTTGCACCTGGAAACTAGCCTTGTTCAGTGTGCCTTTCAGATCAGTCAATTAATAAATAAAATGTGCCCCTCAAGTAAATTCACTTTACCTTTGTCTAGCACAGCTTTAAGAGACTAGCTTATTCCTAGGATGTGACTTTTCCTATATTTTTATGTTAAAGGAAATATAAACCTTAATTGTTTTAGAGCTATGCAGAATATAAAATTATGTCCTTGGAATGACCATTCTGATTCCATGGAAGTCCACAGAAATTTGCAAAATTTTAAATTTCATCTATTTTGCTATAAATTTAAAGTACCTGACCACTTAACCCAAAATTTGGAACATAAGCAGCACCCCATGGCTTACAACATGTTCCAATTTTGAGAGTTGTGAATGGAAATGGGGTAGAGTTATGAGTAGTGAAATATTTAATCAAAATTTAATTTTCAGTTATTTTGGGATTATTTTCAAATTTCTTCTCTAAATTTCTCCATAATATCAAGATTTAGAGAAACACATATAATGCATATATGCACCATGTTTTAAAACTCAAGCGTTAATGGTATCTGAGTTATAGGTAGTCAAATAGTTTGCCAAAATGTGGATTTCTGTAGTTTTAGCATAACTTTGATAGTATTCATTGTAATATTACAAAAATGAATGGGTATACAGGTTAGCACTACATTTGTATATGCACATTGTTTTTGATTTCTAGCTTTAAATGGGACTGCTTTATAGCCTGCCAAACATGTTGCCAAATTTTAACTTTTGGTTAGTTCCCTCTAATTTTAAAACTACATATCCAAATTTAACCAAAGTTTGAAACATTTAAACTACTATATCACATGGTCATTTCTGAAAATGTTCATATTTTCAGCTTTAAATGGGATTAAATGAAAAGCAGTCAAACTTTCACAACATTTAAAAGTTTATTTTGCAAGAATGTAAATTATAAATTTATAAATCCTGAAACTTTAAAACTAGACAATGTCAATACCATTACATTTGGCAGGTTCATAGACCTTATAAGGGGACTGTGTGTGCCAATTTTATTAATTGTTTGCTGTGAGACATTGCAAAATAACATCTCTATTTAAAGTTGAATCCCATGAGTCTTTGTGGAAATTGAAGAATTTCATGAAAAATTCCATAAAACTGGAATTTTCTAATATCACTCAGCCTTATCTGGGTTGTTCTAATTAAAGGATATGGATATAAGAGGCAGGTAGTGCAGGGGTCATCAGGTTCAGGAGTTAGATGTACAGTTTCACTAACAAATACACAACTGAGCTGGTAGCACAACAGTGGTAGACCCCCCAGGTTGCAGCTAGAAAGCACAGTGTCTACAATTCTAACCTGAATGCAGGATATTTAAGGATCACATCCAGTAAATTTATGATCCAGGGAGCCTGGTGTACATGCAAGTCCAGGACTTAGTGGTACTCAAAAACATGCAGTAAGGAAAGACAGTGTCTTGGGCAGCAGGAAGAATGAATTCTGGCTATTCCAACAGGGTAGGTTGATAGGAAAGAGGTAGGTGACTCATGTTTTAAGGAAGTTTGTCACTGTAAAGAACAAAGAGGATATTCGTGGGATCAGTAGTTCTACGGAGTCACTCTGGCTATGCCAAAGAGAAGGGGGATAGTCACCCAGCGAGGAACAGTTGGACTGCAAAAGCTCAGCCCAGCTTATCAAATGAAGTAATGATATTTGCATTGCTAATGTTAAATTCCACAAAAAATATCTGTAGGTTTCATCTACAGAATATGCTATCATAAATATGTGAGAAAATGTTATTAATCATTTTTTCTTCTGCAAAATTAAAACTGTTTAATTTATCCAGTTGTGTTAGACAACAGCATACACAGACTATGGATATGCATGTAAAATGTTAACTCTATGCATGCAAGAGCAGAGAAGTTACAAACATTCACGTTTTGATAGTTTTAGAAAGTTTTGCAAATATTTACATAGTAATGTTTTGAACCCCTGTAACTTAAAAATCTCTTATCTATTTCACTCCATATTTAGATCATTCTATAACCATTACAAAAAAGTTATCCATAATAATTTACACATGTCTAGATCCAAAGGTGCCTGAGTTACATGTAGATGAACTTTTTTCATGAATGTTCCTGAAAAAAATAAAATAACAGATTTTGAGCACATATAATTTTGAGATGATGCATCATATTGTCATGAAATCTGGCACATTGTTAGAACAACTATCACCAAGAAATTGTGCCAAATTTAAGATCCCTGACCCAATAGATGGTTAAGGTATATGCAGATACAAAATGTTTATGAAATTTCTCACAAACAATAACATGACAACATTTGAGCCCTATCATTTGAAACTATCCACCAAATTACTTGATATTTGGGAACATTTATAGCCATTGTACCACAGAAGATATATTTCAAATTTCAGACCTCTAGCTTGAACAGTTCATGAGATATAACCAAATTACTAAATGTTTAACGTTCTACAATATTTCAATGAAACTCAATGGAATTTTGTGAAATTATGTGACATTTCATCAAAATTCTGTGGATTCTGAATTTTCCCATTCTATACAACTCTAGTTTTTTTTATATAAACTGCATTTTGAAATGTGGGCACTTATGTAGTCTGTTTAATACACCCAGGCCCAGATATTCAAACTGCACCAGGCTGTGGCGCAAGCCTGGGCACAGCTCAACTTGGCTGCACAGGGGTGTGGACTGGGCGATATTCAACAGAGCTGTGCCATGGCTCAGCATCGTTGAATATCGCACCCTGGCCACCCTCAATGCACATGGTGTAGTGGCACTGTGCCAGCACCAGTGGCCAGAGTGGAGCATGGGGATGTGCTAGCGCAAGTTCCATTGCGCTAGGTGCAACTACCGTGATATTCAAATGTTTGCATACAAATGGGGCCATAATGTATGCAAGGCACAAATGGGGCCATTTGCATGTCATTATGGCCCCATTTGCATGCAGGTGCACTGATCCCCAATGACTTGCGCCTGGCACCCTGCCAGGCAGCAGCTGTCGAGGACCAATGCTCTGCAGCATGGTAATATACCCCACAGCCAGATTGTAGGCATTAGTAAAAGAAATAAAATCCCCTATATCCCTGGCAGTCCAGTGGACCGCTGTCAGCCTCATCGTGAGTTGAAGTAAAATAATAATGTTTCCTATATCCCTGGTGGTCCAGTGGATCTATGTCTGCCCAATTGTGGGATTAAGTAAAATAACACTGACTCCCATATCCCTGGTGGTCCAGTAGACTGATGTCTGCCCAATCACGGGTGTAAGTAAAATAACACTGACTCCCATATCCCTGGTGGTCCAGTGGACCCCTCCCCACCTGCTCACTGATCCCCACTGCCCCACTCCCCCAGTCAGCAGCTGGAGGCAGCACCCACCCACCTGCTGCCCTGCCGCGGGCTGGCTGATCGTCAGTGGGCTGTCGCCCATTGGACCACACTGTTAGCTAATTGGCATACAACCCATACTGTACTCACATTCCAGATATGAATGGATCCCATTTACATATCTGGAATTCATAATCGGTATGGGCTGCATGCCAATGGCTCATGATGTGGACCAGTAGGCACACTGCGGCGGTGTCGATAGCGGCGAGCAGGGGCGGCGGGTGGGTGGGCTCTGCACCTGCGGCCGGGAGTGAGGCGGTGTCAGTGAGCGGTGGAGAATCACTGCACTCCTGGGGATATGAGGTGGTATGTTAAGCCCAGTCAGGCATACGTAGCCGATCAGCTGGGCCACCGGGGATAAGATCGTCGACCATTGCCAAGCCTGCAATTGAGCAGACGATCGATCACTGAGACACCAGAGATCAGAAACAGTCACTACTTCGGTTCGCCGATCGAGCGAACAGCAGATCCACTGGACCATCAAGATTTAGGAAACTAATCATTTTACAGGCCCACGATCAGGCTCACAGCAGTCCACTGAACCACCAGGATATAGGATATTATAGTTTTAATACCAATGCCGCCAATCGGGCATGAGGCGCCACCATGGGCGTGCGGCCGATCTCAGGTGGCCACCCACAGGTGGCAGCTGTCTTGTTGCACCCTACAATACAGCAGCTCACCTGTGGGTGGCTGTCTGTGCTCTTTCTTTTGCTCAACTTTGTACGGTGCAGGTAGGGGTTGTGCATGCATGGCTCAGCACATCCCAGGCTGAATATTGGGCTGTGCAGAGTATGCATGGGCACGCCCCCCCACCTGCACCTGCATACATTACTGATGCACTCCAGCACATCAGGATTTGTACCAGGCACAATTCCTGTCTGAATATCACACTGGGGTGCATCAGTGGGTTGCGCATGGTGCAACACTGTTGCGCCATGCCCAACTCTTTTGAATATCTGGGCCCCAGTATATAGATAAGACTGTTTTGAAAATAGTCTTATTTTGTCCATATTTTGTCTCCTCCTTCTTCATGCTGTCTTTTCTCCACCCAGTATTCATTTCTCAAGGTTTATGGCATCACAGCTAATCTCTTGTAATCATTCTGTGAGTTTTCCCAAAACACAGAGAATAACTGTTTAATGCAGGTCTCACATTAACATGAACATTGAATGTTGTAAAAACTGCAGCACATTGTTCCTTTCCACTGTACCTTTTGGACACTTCCAGAGTGATATCATTGTGCTGCGTGCAGGGAACTCATGTGTGTGCTCTACCTGGTATGCCTGAGGGAAGGGTAGCTCAGCCATAACATTTCAGGTTGTGCTGAGAATTGAAACTCATAGGCTAACCCACCTGTGTTTTTCTTATGTGTAGTCTATCACCCACCAATCCTCCATTTCTGGTCTCTGCAACCCACCTATTCCCTCCCTTTGTGTGTTGTCCCTCCCACATTTGCTTTTTTCCTGGCTCCAGCCTAACTAATCCACCCACTTATCCTTCCACAAGCTCTTTCTCTCTGGCCAACCTTCTATTTCCAATCTGGTCCTGGTAAAACACCTGCTTTTACTGTCTGTGTGTTCTCACACCCACTAAACTCCCTTCTTGGCCGTGTCCTGGTAAGCCATTCCGCCCTCCATCTGAGTGCTCTCCTCACAACACCCCCTTCCTAGTGATGCTGAATAATCACAGAATACACCCCAGTCCTAAGAAATAATTGCACTCCACACAAAATTTAGTGCAAATAGGTTCAGCAGTTCATTAAAACAGCAAAATTTGGCAGGTGCCTCACACAGGAGGTGAAAAGACTAAAGTTTCAACCCTTTGGTCTTTTCAAAGTGTGCTCCTCTAGAGTTGCCTTAAATTTATACACATAATCATGATCCATTTCAAATATTTAAAGTGCCAGTGCATACATAAATTCATAAATCCACTTATTCACTAATAAATTCAAAACACTTGTTTCCTATAGCAAAGGTGCACAATTACCAAGCTACATCACAATAAATCCTAAAAATTTAAACTCAAATAAATGCTAAGGTAAATACAGAGAGCTGTTACTAAAATTAATTTTAAATAGGCTAAAGCTGCTCAAACATTTTTGGTCTATCTCAACATTTATATGCAAATAACAGCATAATTAATAATACTAATACAATTATATAAATTTTTCAAAAATGCATCTATAGGTTACACTATTGGAGACTACCCCAGAAGTGTCACCTAGGAGCACAAAGGAAAGGAAGAAAGGGGTGGGGAAGGGAAGAAAGGATAGGAAAAGGAAGAACAACCATAGGTACATATCTTATCTGTAAGCAAATACAGCCAGACATCCCAAAATAATGGCAAAGAAAAAAACAGAACTGGCTATACTCTCCATGACCAGGGAGAAATATAATGTGTCTTGATCTTTACATTATGAGCAGACTGCCTGAAAAAAATACAGACGTGTACATACATCAGGTGCATGCTGAACATTATTACATAGTAGAGACTATTGAATGAACTGTACTCTATATTCTATATATTCTACATCCAATTAAACCTTCATTTAATAAAAAATGGTTCCAGTTCAATATATTCATATAAACCCCCTGCAGTAATGCATGCACCTAGTTTATAGATCCAATAGTTCTCATGCCTACTTAAAAGTAACTATTATCACCCCTGGGTCCCAGGGTCTCCTGTTCCAACCCAATGAACTTTAGTTCATGTTCATAGATATTTTCATTGTTGCACGTGTAGCCCAGATATATTCTAAATTACCATTAGAAATAGCCCTCACATGCTCACCAACCCTTTCTTTCAATTTTCTCTTAGTTTGCCCCACAAGTAAGCCCCACATTTACATTGTGAGAAATCGCTACCCACATAGTGTCACAATTGATAAATTGTTTTATTTCCAGAGTCTCACCATTATAGGGGTTTACTATGGAGCTACCTTTCATAATGTAGGGACAATATTTACACTGGCCACAATTCTGACACCCTTTCGGGAGAGGTGGGAGCCACATTCTTTGTTGTTGAATAGGATGAGATGAAGACACTAATTCATCACTCAAATTCTGTGCCCTATGATAAGACATCCTAGGTGGTGTTTTAGCAATCTCCACTAGTCTGGGATCTGTACCAAGCACATGCCAGTTTTCATATATTATGTCTCTCACCTTCAGGACCTCACATTAGAGGTGCTGATGAAATTAATACATTTATCACTGCCTTAGAGAATGTGTTATTTTTCCTTCAGTAATTGGCCCCTTTCTAAGATGTCTACTTCCATCTAGGCTTGTGCTATCGCCTGACTAGAATACCCTCTCCTAAATCTTCCCTGAGATCAATCTTTTCTTTTCATACACTGCTGGTTCACTGTAGTTCCTTTTGACTCTAAGGAATTGACTTTTAGGGAGGTTCTGTATGATATGTTTGGAGTGACAGCTGCTAGCTAGCAGCATGGTGTTCCTATCCATTTGTTTTCTGTACAACCTTGTTGCAATGCCCTCCTCATTTCTACAGATAGTAACATCCAAGAAAGAAACTTGTACAGGGTCAGCATGACATACAAAACATGGCAGGGATTACTATCATGAAGATAATCAACAAATTTCCTCAAATCTAACATTTCCCCTCCACACCATAGGATGTCATCAATAAAACATTTCCACATGAATTTTCAACAGGCGTGGATTATGATGACTCAAATAAACTTTCCTCCCAATAGGCGGGTACATTTTGTGTAAATGGGGCAAATGTTGCCTCCATCACAGTTCCCTTGATCTGATGGTTAACATTTACCTTTAAAGGAGAAGTAGTTGCCCTCAAAACCATTTGTGCCATTTTGACCAGTAACTCAGTTTCTGGCATGGCATTCTGTTGCCTAATATTTAGAAAATATCTGAAGCTGCAGGTCTCTCAGATGAGGAATACTGGTGTATGATAATTCTACATCTAAAGTCACAGAAGAGAACATTTCTTTATGTTGGTATTAGCTAAAACATTCAGTATAGCTCGGGTATCCAAGAGAAAAGAGGGTGTAGTTCATACTATCTGCTGATGGCACCCTCCACAAAGTATCCAAAGGTTCAGTGACTATACCCTCCTGACACAAACTGTCTGCCTGAGGGGTTGTCCAGGGTTTATGTATCTTATGTAAAGTGTAGAATTGGGCCCTTTATGATACTTTAATAGTGAGAAGATCTTTCTTTCTCTTAGTAAGAAGCCCTGAAGTGTGAGCCCATCCCAAAAGGCATTAATTTGTCTTTTAAGGGTGGGAGTGCGTCGAACATTACTAATTGATATGATTCAGCATCACTGAGCTGCCTAAAGGCCTCTTCCTCATAATCACATGTATTTTGAATGACTGCACTCCCACCCTTATCAGCTGATTTATAATCATGTCACCATTTAAGATTTCTGGTTGCTGTTCTTTCTCTATTACTCAAGTCGCTAAATTGTAGACTATACATTTCAACTCTTAACTTTTCAGGTCCCTCCTCACACAATTTTTAAATATCAAAACAGTCAGAAAAAGGTACTATATATGAATTTATCAAGTAAACATTTATAACCTTCTTGGTCATTTACATTTCTGCTTGTACCTGCTGCACTTCATTCATCTCAATTTCACACTCCCCATTCTCTAAATATAAAGCCTCCAAAACATCCTGAGTAGACAATGGAACACCACTTAAATAATTTCTTTCATGCTGGCTATTATTGACAGAAGCACTTCTAAGTTATTAGAGACCCATATTGTTGTAAAAGCATTTCAAGCTTAACTCCTATAAAAACGATATAAATCTAATGTTTTAAATTATTTTATGTCAGCTGTGGGAACAAAGGACATGTCTTTATTTAATACTTTAATTTCAGTTTCTGTGAGTTCACAGTTTGACATATTTATAATATTAGTTTGTTCAACCTGTCCCTCTCAGCTGGCTGGTAGCATGTCTTCCACCTCTGGTCTTGATTGCTTACTCTTCTTCCCATGTCACCCTCACTTCTTCCCTCTTGGTGTCCATATTTCCTCTTCCCTCTTCTCAGTGGCTCTCTCACCTCCTGATGTTGTTCTAAAAAAATGCCTGATTGCTCAGAATCACTTGTGAAACTCACTTCCGAGGTACTCACTGAGAGTCAGGGGGTGCAAACAGTATAGGATGAATGAGCATGACCATCGCATCAGGGTTGTGAGATCCAGAAGGTGCCCTGGGCAAAATGGAATCCAGATTGTGGTTCTCCATATTTGGTTCCCATTCCCAAGGCACCACCAATTTAGGTGGGCAGGTGGCTTGGATGGCCTGAAGTCCATCAACTTGGGTGGAGTTATGTAATGCAGGTCCATTAAAAACAAGACTGCAATTATTGCAGGTCTTGTTGGAACAATGAGACCTGGCATGTGTCACCGAGACTTGGCTGGATGAGAACTTTGGCCCCATATTGGAGGCTGCGATTCCAGCCAGGTACTCAGTGATTCACCACCCGAGATTGGATCCCGGGGGGGGTTGTGGCCAGTTTCAAGACCAAACTGGGCCTCATGAGTGTAGCAGTTGAGGAGACCCAGTCATTTGAATGTACCATGGTAGCAGGTGTAGGCTGTAGGATCGCCCTCATCTACAATACACCCTGGAATGAGAAGCAGTTCCTTCAGGAAGTGATGGATTTCTTGATTGACATGGCATTTGAGTCATCCAGACTGATGGTTCTGGGTGACTTTAACACCTAGGTCAATGATGAACTCTTGCAATTTGGTCCACTTTTCTCCAGCTGATGACATCTTGGCCTTACAGTAGATTGTTTCTGCTACCCATAAACACGGTCATTCTCTTGGTTTTGTCTTCCTCCTGGGTGTTGAAACCTCAGATCTGGGGGTGGAACCAGTCAGATGGTTGGATTACTACACTGTGTGATTCAGTTTCTTCACCCCCCCTTCATAGGCCTACCCCTGTGGAGATGGTCAGACACCGCCCTTTCTGAGATATAAGCTCTGAAGGCATGGCAGCAGTATTTGACCTATTGGTTCTTCCATTGGCAAACTGTGACCCAGAGGCCCTAGTGGTGGCCTATAATGTAGCCATTTCTACAGCCCTGGATGTCATTGCTCCTGTCCATGTTAGTCCTCTCTCCTTTCACGCTCAGTCCCTTGGTTTGATGGGTCCTTGAGGGAGATGTGGCAACTAGGATAGGTTACAGCATTGCTGGCAAAAATCCACCCTTGATGCTGATCACCTTCGATTGATGGACCATTATCAAGCCTATCAATCTGCAATCACCCATAAGAAGGCAGAGTTCCTGTCCGAGGAGGTTGTGGCCACTCAGAATCGACTGTCTCAGCTTTTTTAAACCATGGACAGATTGTGCAACCCAGCCTGTGTACAGGTCCGAAAAGCATTTTCACAAGTTGAGTGCGAGGAGCTCGCTCAATTCTTTGCGAATAAGGTGGTTGACATCAGGGTGGTACTCCAACTAGCACAATCTGTGGGTGTTGCCCTAGATCAGTGTTTGGACACTACCCCTCAATTTTCCTGGAGTACCTTCAGCCAGCGTGAGCTCGTGGACATCATGTGGATTGCCCAGGGTATGCTCCCTCCTGCTGTAGTTTGGATCCGGGACCAGCTACCCTGATTTTGGGTTGTGGTGACATCATTGATTCAGTCCTAGCATGGATATTCTGGAGCTTCATGGAAACAGGTGAGTTTTCTGGCTCCCTGAAGGAAGCAGTGGTGACACCCTGAAGAGCTTCTTTGGACCCAAACTGCCATGCAAACTACAGACCAATCTCGAACCTACCCTTGATGGGGAAGGTGATCAAGAAAGTAGTGGCCATACAATTAGAGAACCATGATGTCTATGAGCCTCTCCAGTCTGGTTTTGAAAGAGGCATAGTACTGAGATTGCACTTGTTTGGGTGCTCAATGATCTCCTGATGGCTAGAGATTGGCAAAGCTGCTCCATCTTGGTTCTCCTCGATCTTTCTTCAGCCTTTGACACTGTGGACCATGGGGTTCTGCTCAACTGCTTGAGGTTAATTTGTGGCCTGTCAGGTACAGTCCTCTGCTGGTTTTATCTTTCCTCACTGGAAGAACTCAGAGGGTGGTGTCAGGATTTATTCCTCTGTCCCAGTTCCTTTATCATGTGGGGTTCCTCAGGGGTTGGTGTTGTCCCCATGTTGTTCACAGAGTATATGCTACCTCTTGGAGACATAGTAAGGGTATGGGTTGAGGTTTCTCTGCCATGCTGATGATACCCAGCTCTACCTTTCTTTCATGTCTGAACAGGATGGAGCTCTCTCAGTATTTACAGCAGCCTCACTGAAATCCAGGAGTGGATGAGTTTGAACTGGTTGAGGTTGAACTTGGAAAAGAATGAGGTGCTGGTAGTGGACCTGGGTCATCAGATGGGAGGGCAGTGGTGAGGCCACCCTCTGGACTTCTTCTTGGGGGTTTGCCACTCCCAACCTCTGAACGGGTATGAAATCTGGGGGTAATTTTTGATGAGGGACTGACACTGCATTGGCAGGTGTTGGCCGTCATTAAAATCCTTTTTATCATCTGAGGAATATCTCCAGAGTTAAGCACCTTGTTCTGTCTGGTGACCTTCCTACACTGGTCCATGCCTTTGTGTGCTCATGCTTGGATTACTGCAATGCCCTATACCTAGGGCTTATGAGGCTGGATATTTGACACTTGCAGTTGGTGCAGAATGCAGTGGCCCAGCTACTGACAGGAACCTCTCAGGCCTGTCATATTTTGCTGGTGTTGCATGAACTGCACTGGCTGATGGTACGGTGGTGAATCACCTTCAAAGTCAGTCTTCTGACTTATAAAGCCCTACACAGACAGGGTTTGGTCTACCTGAAGGAGCTCTAGGTTCCTTACTGCCCTGGGTGATTGCTCCGCTTGACTGATGAGGGGTTGCTAGAGATTCCAAGGGTTTTGTTAAAATCTTCTGGGGCTCACGCATTTATGCATGTGCTACCCTTAAATTCTCTACCCCACCAGTTATGTGAGTGCGTGACTGTGGAGGGTTTTAAACAGGCCTTAAAACCTTTTTATGGACACAAGCATTTGGGGATTAACTAGAATATTGTTTTATTTTCCCATTTTACATTATTAATAATGTATATAATTTTACGCTGTAGCTGTTTTACTTGTTTTGTGAGGTGCCTTGTTAATTGAAAGGCGCCATATAAATAAAATTGATTTGTTTTGATTTGATAATGGGGCTAGTAGCTGGAGACTGCCTTATAACCTGTTGTCCCAAATTTTAAGAATAGGATGGGTATTAAACTGCACTTTATTCTTTTAACTTCTAGTTTTTGTATCCTTTGGCCAACTAAAATGTTTCCAAGTCGGTAGTTCATCTTGTCTCTTTGCAATTTCTTTTCTTAGCAGCACAGATTTTCTTGTCCTGTTGTGTAATGTATAGATTTCAATACCTCCTTGAAATGTGCAAAATTCAGGTCGGATGAAAATGTCCTTAACACTTTTCTTTCTCATTCTGTTCTTTCTCTATCTCCTTCTGGCATTTAGTTGTATTTTTAATTACTAGCTGCTTCTACTTTATGGATATCTCTTGAGCACTTTCGTGCCATGGGCCAATAAGTTCACTGTCTTCTAGTCCAAAAGTAGGGTCCTAAACAATTCTAAGGCCCTCCGGACCCTATTTACTCTAATGTATTCTTGAATGTCACAATTAGCAGTTCTGCCTCCTCGACTTTAAGGCAACCTTTTCAAACTGAAAAATGCTTCAGATCACAATTTTGTTTTCAAGGCAGACATCTGGTGCAGGTGTGGGGCAGCATCTAGGACATCAATGCCATGTGGCTCCCCACCCCTATCAGGTATATTTCCTGGTATGTACAACAGATCTAACATTTGTGGAGGAGTATTTAGGTTTAAAACATAAAAGCTCGATGTAGATTCTGATGACTTTCTACATCACAGGGGGTTATTCACACTCCTAACAGATAAATAGTTGGAGAGGTCTAGAAAGTAATGTTTAATAGAAATGGTAGCAGCTACAGTTATAGTGCAAAAAATGAGAATGGGATTAATTTGGGCAGCACAATATGGGATTTGGTGTGGAGCAAATGACAGTGATATTCATGAGACAGCTTCCCAAGGAACTAAACTTTTTATGTAACCCACTACATACAACAACTTGATAATAGTCACTTCCATAACCCAAGAGAACTTTGGAAATTAATGTCAAACCTCCTAAATGGTAATAGCCAAAATACTACTGGTAGTTTCAACATAGATGGACATATAGCACCCTTCCTCAAGAAGTGGTGGATAGATTTAACAATCATTTTATCAAAATGGATTGTGAAGCCTCAGGAAAAGCAAAAAATAATGTAATGACTGAACAAAGGTATACACACCTCCAGCACATCAGTTCTCCTTTTAAGATTTCAGTGAAGGAGGTGAGATTGGAACTCTTAAATCTAGATATAACTAAAGATGTGGGATTGGATAACATCCCATCAAGACTTCTAAAGTATGCCTTATCAGTGGTAGCATTTCCTTAAGCGGAAATATTTAATTCTTCACTTAGCTCATGTGAATTTCCTGAAACCTGAAAGCACTCTAAAGTGGTTCTTCTGTTTAAGTGAGGATTGAAAGCTGATATGGGAAATATTATTATTATTTAGCTTTTGTTGACTGGGTAAGTGCAGTAGACAAATTCTGCCTATTTTCAGGCACAACATGGGGAAGGGGGATACAGATGAATGCAACTGACCTTGAACCAGATTAAGCTGTTTGTGTTTTTTTTTTTTTAGTGAATGAGTTTTAGGTACAGGATCAAAACATTCAAACACTTTAAGGGCATTAAAAAGGTGAGAGAGTCTAACATGTTTAAATATAAGAAAAATAGCAGGACAAGAGGACACAGCACCAGATTAGAGGGAGGCCGATTAAGAGGAATGTGAGGAAATTCTTTTTACAGAAAGAGTGGTGATGCATGGAACAGCCTACCTCAGGAAGTGGTGGCTATGAATACAGTTCAGGGCTTCAAACAGGCATGGGATAGGCATAAGGAAGCAATACAGATGAGTATGAATAGATAGGCCACTGACCGAGCAAAGGCTGATGGGACATTTATAAGGCAGAAAAGAAATGGGCAGACTGGATGGGCCTTATGGTCCTTATCTGCCATCAACATCTATGTTTCATGCCAGGGCACTGGTAAAATTCCCCTACTCACCACAGGTGGCTGGAAAAGTGACCACTTGGGTGAGCCTCAGACAGCATGGACATCGCAGAGGTAGGGAGCCAGACTCCTCTTCTGCCTTGGATTTGCAAGAGACTGAAAATGTTAAATTCAATGATTTAGTAGAAGGAGATGCAGAAGATGAAATGGAAGATGAAATGGTGGATATTTTTCTGTTGACTGAGGATTTGGCTACTGAAATTCAGCACTCTGATGAGGTTGATGAAACTATGTCAGTGGATTGAGTGATACTGCAGCTAAAAAGGGAAAAAGAAGGTACCATAAGATACAGGACAAGCTGAAAGCACAACTTGCTAAAATGAATCAGTCTGCTTCTTTGGCTCGCACTACAGACCCGGCTGTCAGTTTTCTGGCTCACATGCAGTCACATCAAAGGCTTCGACAGGGCTGGGTGAGTCAGCTGTTTTGAATATTTCTTCATCTGTCAAACTTGTTGATAAACTAGACTTTCAGGCTGGCAGTTCCAGTGCTACTTTGAACATGTGCTGAAAGCAGGAAGAAATAATTATTGCTACTGCTGAATTTGGTGCTAAAAAGTTTTACAGGCTGGCAGTTCTAGCACTAATTCAAGTGTGTGCAAAAGCCAAACAAGATGATTATCATTACAGCAGCTGCTGAACTTGAAGATAAGAGTGTTTTACAGGCGGTAGTTCATGTGTTGCTATGAGTGAATGTCATACACCTGTAAAATTAAGAATACTGTGTCTATGGCTGAAAATGATTTATGATTAATTAATTGATTAAAAATTTATTTTTCACAGGAAATTCATTTGGTAGGACAAAGTCTCATTTACAACAAAGTCCTGCATGTAGATTCTAATACACTTACCAATTAACAATTGACATTTAACATAACTAATACAAACAGACATAATCACACTCTACATACATACATTATTTAAAACACATACATAAAAAATACAAACTATTAAACAATTCATTTTTAAATTTAAAAAAATCTAAATTTGTTTTCTGTGATTCAGTCAAACCATTCCAACTTAATGCTACTCTATTCTGGAGCATACTGTACCCTAGTCTATTAAAGCTTCTATACATCGGGATATTGCTTAATGGATTCCTAGTCTTTATATATGATTCGTTATTTATCTTTCTTTTTACTTGCTTATACAAAAGATGGTTATACTTTTCATGAATTATCTTATGACATAAAGTAAGCCAAAGATAGTTTCTTTTTGCTTCAGGTTGAAGCCAATTTAACTTATTATAAATTATACAATGATGCTCATTTTTAATACTTTCGGAAGCAAATTTACCTATCCTATAATATATTTGATTAACCAAATTTAAAGCAGTTTTAGTCAAATTCATGTAAATTATAGAACCATACTCCAATATGGGTAACAGCATCTGTTTTGCCAATCGCTCCTTTGCCACCAAAGGTAAAGCTCCCGCAACTCTTCTAAGGGCCCCTATTCTTTTATTCACTTTCTTTACCTGAACTGATATATGATTTACATATGTCATTCTAACATCTACTTGAAACCCTAAGTATCTGTATGTTAATACATTTTCAATCTTTGTACCATCTTGTAAATGTAATTGTGGTTTGGGCTGTTTTCCTCTATATGAACCAATTGAAAACAACATAGTTGTGTTTTTTAGCATTCAAAGAAGACCAGATTTACTAACCATTTTGCATTTGTAACAAATCACTTTGAGGCGAATCAATCATACCTGTGAGACTGTCAGCAGGCGCCACTAAAACAGTGTCATCTGCGTACAGTCTCACCTCACTATGTTTAATTTCATGAACCAAATTATTAACATAAATATTAAATAATAATGGGCCCAAAATAGAGCCCTGGGGAACACCTCTCTCTAGTTTCCCAGGGGCCAACATCATTATGCCACATTGAATACATTGATATCTATTTGTCAAATATGACTTAAGCCATTTTAATATTTGGCCGTTAATCCCTATGGCCCTTAACCTAGTCAAAAGCAAATCATATTGAACTAAATCAAAAGCCTTACTGAGATCCACAACACTGCCCCAGTGTACTTTCCTTGGTTCATAGATGTAGCAACCAGGTCATTAAATTCCAACAGGGCAGTGTTTGTGGATCTCCTTTCTAAAACCATGTTGTTCATCTACTATTACAGTATTTGTATCTAAATAATTATTACCTGTTCATAGACTTTACATTCCAAGATTTTAGATAAAATTGGCAAAAGGGCTATTGGCCTATAATTTGAAGGAATAGTTTGATCCCAGACTTATAAATGGGAATAATTTTCCCCATCTTCCAAATTTCAGGAACAGTAGAAGTACTCAAACTCAATTGAACAAATAGGTCACAATAAGGGCTATTACATGTGCTCACGATTTTAAATATTGGGCCTCAATCCCATCAATACCTCTGATTTACTTTTATTTAAATGTTTTAGCTCTTTCAGTATATCCTCTCTTTTAAAGTTTCAAACTTAAATATTCCTGCATGGGCTACCAGCGTGTCTGATACAGTAGAGAAGTCCATTCCATTCACATTCAAATCTGGCAACTTTAAATCCAGTAATTCCAAAAATATGTATTAAAATATTCGTTATAACCTTTGTATCAGTCACTAGTTTTCCATCTTGTACCAAAGTAGGACTTATGGAGTCTTTATTTGGGTATTTCAGCTCTGTTATAAGCTTCCAAAACTGCTTGGAGTCAGAGGAATTTTTATTTTATTCTGATAATATTTATTCTTTATGTTTTAATCATATTTTACACTTATTCCTCCAAAACCTGAAGGTATTCAATCTGCTTCTTTCTTTGTTTTCTCGACTTTTTCATATCCTATCTCTAATCCTTAAATATTTTTATCTTATCGGTGATCCATGGGGCTTCTTATTCCTTTTAATTTTTCTTATTAATGAGGCATGGTACTGTATTACATTCAAAACATGTAATTAAACTCTTGAATAGCCAGTTCTATGTCTGGTATCAAATAAATTATATCCCAATGGATTTGCCCTAGATGATTTACAAAGGATTGCTCATTAAACCCTTTAAAATCTCTGCTCCAATAAATAGTTGATTGTTGAGTAATGCACTGTTGTAACTCAATAGTACAAGTAATAGGATTATGATCCCCCAAATTTAAGGTAATACTTCCCAGGTTTTTACTATGTCCTGGGATGCAAAAAATAAATCTAAAAGAGAACCGTAAGTTCCATTTTTTGTATTTCTTGTAGATTTTTGTATTATTTGGTGCAAACCCAGAACTGAAAAACTACTCTCCAATTTCCTCCCTCTAGTCTGAAACCAATCTGCATTAAAGTCCCCTGTTAAAACTACTTGTCTGTCCTTTATTTTTTCTAAAATTAACTCTGCTAGTACATCAAATGTTTTACTTTTTGTTTTAGGGGGTGCATAAAACACTCCTACCACTAATTTTATCGCAATTAATTCAATAATAAGACAGTCAATTCCATCCTTGTTCATACTTAATAGTACTTTATAGGGGTCAAGAGTATTCTTAATAAACATCACCCCCCTTCCCTTTTACCTCTATCTGCACATTCTATAGAAAATCCTGAAAGCTGAATTTCTTCCTGCATTATACCTGCATGTAACCATGTTTCTGATACTGCTAATAAATCATACTCAGTTTTAGTTGCCCATACCCTATACTCATCCATTTTATGGACTACTCTTCTAACATTCTCATGAACCATCGAAAGCTGCTTAATTTTTTTATAATTAGGGCCCAGATTTAACTCAATATCCCCACTTTGAATTAACAGCATTAAACATAACATATTTGTACTTCCTGTTACTTTTAACCCACAAAACCATGCTTAACACAAGAACTCTTTTGATAATATCGAGTTCATTTGTAAAGGCGATTCCTTCTCGAGCGAATCCATCTTCACAATTAAATCAGACATTTCCCATAAAATACATACCTGATAACTTCATCATATCACCTCTAACTTCTTTTCTTCAAAGGTACTCATGATTGTTAATCCCCATACAAACCAACCCCCCAAACATATATACAAAACAGACCCCATAATTAAGCTTCTTACTGCTAAACAAGTTAAAACAATTTCTGTACTGAGTGGCGCTCACGCCACTCACATTGCTCGTGCCACAGCACTCACGCCCGTGATCAGTGTGAGGCTTTATAGCACTGGAGCCCCTAGTTCATTCAATCACTGACCCCCTCATGCAGAATGACAGAGTTTCAGGTGCAGTTCATTCAAACCCAGAGTAAAAGCAGGCACTCAATTAGCAGCAGTAGTAAAAAGTACAGCTTTTAACAGGCATTTAATTCAAGCAAAGCAGTTCTCCCAAAGAATGTCCCAACTGGATATTTATACTGGCGTTTTATGCAGCTCTCACCTGCCACCTTCTTGTTGTCTCACACAGTCACTGGGCACTAGGCAATATTTCACAGGCTGGCAGTCTGAATGCTATAACAGGTGTGTGTCATAAGCCTAAAACAACTTGGATTTGATGGAGGATATGACATGTATAAGCTCTGAATTATTATTAGACTTTCCTGTAAGGTTGCAGATGGAGAGGAAAAATGAAGAAAATAATAAAATAGGTGGCACAGAAGACAAAAGACCATATGACAAGAAAGGCTGGGTTTGTCTTTAAAACACCTGTGGGACCACAGCAGCAAACTCTTTAAATGCTGGGCAAAATGTTCAGTATTAAACAACTAAGGACTCTCAGGAAGGGGCTACATTTTTTCTTTTCTGCTAAAGGGTCCCATTAAAACAGGAAGCTGAGGATTTGAAGGACAAACAAGCTGCTATAACCTTAGCTAAAATAAATATTGGGCAGGGCTGAACATATCTCTTGCACAGATAAGGTCTAAAGAAGTGGTAACACAAGCAGTAGCCACTTTCCCTTCCCTATCCTAACAAAGAAGAATGGACTCACAAATGCATTGAAATATGCTGGTTGGAAGCAAACTCCAACTGGGACTTGGCTACCTGATGCAGATTGGGACCCGAAGCTGAACTTTTCACAGGCCTACCCAGAGTGTAAGCCTCCACTTCCAGAAATAAACAAAGTAGAAACTTCAGGAAGTGTACCCCAAGGCTTGCTATCAACCACAAATACCATCACTGAGGGTTCTACTAAAGCTCTTCCAGAGGATGAAGGAAAAATAAATAAAAAAATGCCATTGAAATCTGAGCTGCCTTCATCAACTAATGTACTTTTACCTGATATAAATAAAACCTCTTTACAAGCACTACCTCCACAAAACCTTTCTTCAGATCTATTTACTAAAACAAAGAAGGAGGTGGCCTCTAGGTGAAATGCTGTTCGCATTCGGTATAAAAGGGGGTTGGTAGACAGACCAGATAGACAGTATGTGGGGAAAACACTGTCATTGTATTTTTCACTGAAAGAACTATATGCCTTTATCAATATATCAGGAGAAGACAATTACAATGTTAGCTTCAGAACTACGTATGCTCTAGATTGTTTTGGGAACACTACTCCCAGCTAAAATTTTCCCCCACATGGACCCCCTTTTTAGTAATTCCTCTAACCAAACCTCTTATTAAATATGTTATGGTTATGATTCGAAATGAGGGGGTCCATGTGCAGGACATTACATATTGGTTATCTCAAAAATGTGACATTCTAAGTGCACCAGAAGCTATTCTGGACACTGAAATGTTTTGGACTGGGGGGTGGAAATATAAAGTTAAGCTACTACAAAATAACTCAGGCTTAGAGCATTTTTCTAATTCTTTTATGCTTGGAAGAGATTGTGGGGTTTGTTTTTATGCTGGACAGCCTAGAGCCTGCTATAAGTGTGGCTCCAGGACCCATCAACCTAGCACATGTGACAAAGCTCATTGTGACTATTGTGGAGAGATTGGTCACATCACTATGCAATGTGCTAACCACACTAAATGTACTTGTGTGAAGAATATGGACTTTTTGGGGACTGTCCTTGGGCAGCAAAAAAATAAAGCTAATTGTATTAGTCCAGAATTATTAATTCAGCAAGCACAGGATACAGCCACAATCTCACCTCCTCAACCTGAACCTCCTTATACTGGTCCACCCCACCCCACCTCACCTCATTCTTCCCACTCCCATCTTCAGACATAAATGAAGTAATAGTTATCTAAGAAGACCTTCTCGGACATCTCTCAAAGTGGAATCTACCTCTGATATTCTTGAAAACCCTGTAACATTATCTCCTGTTTGTTATATGGATCCTGATAACATTAAGGGGGGTCCTTTGACCCTCCCCCCATGTTTTCTGCATTACCTAGGAGGAGATCCATTAGGAATCTGAAACCAAAAACACCCACTCCTCCTGCGTCATTTTAATCTAATAATACATATGCAGCTTTGTTTACCAATAAAGGAAATTCAGAGATAGATGGAGCAAGGTGACTCTGACTCTCAAACAGTAGGATTAGACCAGCCTCTTAAAGGTACAGAGCAAGGGTATTATAAAGGGAAAAAAAGAAAAGATGAAAAAAGAATGCATAGTTTATTATCTCTTTTTCCCTTTTGTATAATGTTGGCTTCATTAACTAGTGGAACTTTAAATAGTCACAGTTTACTAAATAATGTAAAATGTCAGGCTGTTTTTCTTATATACATGAACAAAAATAAGTATATTTTTTTCTGCAGAAACTTGGATGTACTCTAGGAACAGGTGATTGATTTTAAAAGAGAATGGTTATGGGGACCTTCATATTGGTCCTTTGGTCTGGATTGTGCAGATGGTGTAGGAATATTGTTTGGGTCTTATAATTTTACTTTATATCAATTGATGGATCTTATCCCTGGTGGAGCCCTTGTTATTGATGTGGCTGGAAATCCTTAGATTGCCATCTTATTCATAAATATGGTGCACAGACGAAGTCTGAAAGGGTTTCTTTATTCCAAATTATTCAGCCTTATTTAGTAACCTCTTATAAAATATTTTTGTGGTGATTTTAATTGTGATATTCAGAGGGCACAGAAGCCTCAGGGGAAAAGGAAAAATATCTATTGTGATTCTAATATGCTGACAAAAGTAATAGCTACAGCAGGATTAATTGATAGTAGTATAAACAACAAAGGTTTAAATTTCACTTATACCCAGAATAAACATAAAACCATAATAAATCATATTTTTATTTCATCAAATTTGCCAACTGGGGCATTAACTATAAATTCCACAGAATTTTTGGACCACTTGATGTTGGTCCTTAAGTTAGCAGCAATAAGTGGGAGTTCCAAAATAAGGAACAGATGGAAGTTGAATACTTTAGTATTAACAGATCAACATGCACAAAAAAGTATTTTGACCCTCCTTAGTGCCAGAATGTCTGTTCAGTTTTGTATAATGACGTAGGAAAATGGTGGTCGGACACAAAACAGATTTAAAAATTGGTTTATTAAGTATGGGAAAGAATAGGAAATGATCATTGTTTTTGAAATTATATTTCTTTATTATTTTATATATAAAGGTAATATACCTGAGAGAACAGTACAGGGATTGCACAATATGACCAAAGACATAAACTGTATAGCAGCTGCAGAGTGGCAATATACAACATTTTACAGAAATCCCTGAATCTGGAAAACCAATGGGAAATACCCCCCTACCCCTCTAACCTAGATCCCTGGCCCCATCCCCCACCCCGAGATGTGCCTTCTATAAAGGAAAAGAAAAAAAAGAAAAAGAGAAGAAAAGGAGAGAAGGAGCTGATCCTGATACATATGAGATGCATAAAGGTATATCAGCTGCCAAGGTAGCTAGAGGTGTACCCAACAGGACATTAATTCAAATAAAGAGCATATAATTTGCCCCATTTCTGCTCAAATGAAACCAGACAATTTCAAGAACTTGCTATTAACCTTCAGTCTGAAAGCAGCGAGAAATTTCACTGATCCATTCTGCATACGAGATAACCAGTTGATCCATCCAATGCCTAAGGACCAATCTTTTGATGACCATTGAGATTAAAGCCATGTGGAATCTACACTCAATCACTTGTATATTGGAAAACATCCCTAAGATACAAACTTCTATAGTAAATAAATCATCAAGGCCCAAAAGAGGGTCTAAGTTAGATTGGATGGACTGCCATAAGGGAGCCACCTTCTCACAATACCAGAAAATGTGTATCAGGTTCCCTTCCACTGTGCCACACCTTGAGCATAGAGTTGAAGATAATCTATTTAATTTAACCAGTTTAACTGGGGTGTAATACATGTTGTTCAATATATGGTATTGAGTGAGTCTATGTCTGTCTTGAAAGAGATACCGATATGTGTCTACCCAAATCCCACTCTAGAAGGGTGTCTGGCAGAAGAGAGGACCAGCATTTGGAACCTGTCAGGGAGTCTAGGAATTTAGTGTCCAGTAGGAAAGAATAAAGCTTAGAAATACTATGGGCCTTAGTTGCCTGTTCCTGTATCTGGTTTAGGAAGGGTTTAATTTGAGGCGATTGTGGGATTGGAGCAGCTGGAAGCCACTAGGTGTCGTAACTGAAAAACTTTAAAAATGTGCTTCTGAGGAATATTATACTTGGTCAGAACCTCCCCGGAGGGTAGAAGAGAGTTATTCAGGAATAAATCATCGACACAGCAATCTCTCAGCTGAGGAAGCCAGTCTAGAGAAAGCGGGAGACCCCCGATCCTAATATTTAAATTAAGGGTAAGAGGTTGAGAAGTGTCTTTCCTGGGAGAGAGATTGAAAAAATGCCAGCATTGATTTAGCACCTTGACAGAAGTACCAATGACGCTCCCCTGTAAAAGTGGAGGCAAAGTGGATAGGCTATAATAGAGGAGTCTGGATGGGGGAAGGCCAAACTCAATTTGAATCTTTTTCTCAAGTTGTACCCAAATTGGTAGATACTCATCCACCCTCTGGTCGTACCACCTCCCAATTTTCGCCATGTGGCTTGCCCAGTAATATAGCATAAAGTTGGGAAGACGGAGCCCCCCCCTTCTCTTTGGGTAAATTAAGTTTTAAAAAGGCTTTCCTGGGCTGTTTACCCTGCCAAATGAACTTGGAAATGGACCTGTGGAAGTTATGAAAATAGGACATCGGCAGGAAAATGTTCATTAGGCTAGGTGGGTAGAAGACCCAAGGCAACACATTCATCTTAACAATATTAATATGACCCCACAGCGATAAAGGGAGGGCAGACCATCTTTGAAGGTCTTGTTGAATTGTAATAAATAGATTGTCTAGGTTAAGCTTCCTGAAGAGTTCAAGGTCTTTAGTAAGGAAAATGCCTAAATATTTGAGAGAGGAGGGGGCCCATTTCATACCAAACTGGGAAAAGTTGACCTGAAGCGTATTTACGTTCAGTGGAAATATGATTGATTTAGCTAAATTCAATTTGTAATTAGCCACTTGGCCAAACTGGGCTATAATGTGTAGTATATGTGCTAGCGACACTTCAGGGTTAGTCAAGTGTAAAAGAATATCATCAGCATAGGCCGAGAGAACCAGAGACTGCTGTTGAATGAAACATCCCATGACCAGCGGAGAGTTTTTGATACTGAGAAGGAGATGCTCCAGATATAGATTAAACAGGAAAGGTGACAGGGGGCAGCCCTGCCGAGTGCCTGTAAATAGCGAGAATCGAGAAGAAAAAACCCTGTTACAATAAATTCTGGCAGTAGGGGATTGGTAGACCGATTTAATCCATTGAATAAAGACCTCAAAGCCCATTCTCTTTAATATAATCCAGAGAAATTCCCATTGGACTCTATCAAAGGCTTTCTCTGCATCTAATGATATCAGAGCCATAGAGACTTGAGAGTCCTGGGCAGCTTGAAAAATATGTGAGAGAGTACGCAGGTGGTCTATAGATGAGCTGCCCTGTACAAACCCTGTTTGTTCGGGACTCAACAAGTTAAGCCAGACCCGTTTGAGTCTAAGGGATAGGATTTTCATTAGGATTTTAATGTCGTAATTATGAAGTGAGATTGGGTGGTAACTAGCAGGATCAGTTGGGGATTTGTCTGGTTTCAGTAACAGAACAATAGTGGCTTCCAGCAGAGAAGAGTCCAGAGTGGTAGCATTAAACATGTATTCAAATAATTTTGTGAGGAGAGGGGCAAGTTCCTTCCCAAAAGTTTTATAGAAATTGGAGGGGAAGCTATCAGGTCCTGGAGCTTTGTCCGGAGCAAATTCCTTGATCACCTCCTCCACTTCCATTACCATGATAGGAGCAATCAGAGCTTCTCCTAGGTGAGTTTGGAGGGTGGGAAGGGGCAGGCCCTCCAGAAACTGGTCCACAGGGGAATGAGAGAGGTGGAAAGCACCACTGCCATAAAATTCCTTATAAAATGACTCAGAAATTTGTGAAATATCCCTGGGATAAGTTTTAAGGGAACCAACAGAGGATAATAATGAGGGAATCCATCTCGATCCCTCGACTTCCCTCAAACATAGAGCTAGCATTTTACCGATTTCTCCCTTGATCGAGATAGAGGCCTTTGTTTTCAGGAGAGCATACTCTGCCTTGTCTCTTATCCAATCTGAGTACTCATTTCTAAGTTTCATTAGGGTTTCTAGATCAGCTTGGAAGAGAAGGAGGATAACATTCTCTGTCAACCTAATTTGGTTAGACAATAACATGATATTGGCCTCCCTCTGTTTTTCCTCCTAGATGCGAGTTTAATAAATTTGCCCATTAAGCATTTAAGGAGCACCAAAACAGATCCTCCTCTCGATTGAACCTGTGTTGGTCTCAACAAATGAGGTGATTAGGGATCTAATATGGAGACTATGCCCTTGTCCTTTAGAAGCTGGGTGTTTAGTTTCCAGGCGGTGTCTCTTTGCACCTCTGGTTTGGGAGACAAAATCCATGCCACCAAGTGGTCTGACACAAATATGGGCTCAATACCAGATTGGAATACTCCCGAGAGAAGGTTATGCTGACTAGTACTAGATCAATTCTGGACCACGTCTTGTGTACTTGGGAATAATAAGAGAAGAGTTGTCTTGTGGGATTAAGTAGGCACCAAGGGTCACACAGGCCCAGTAGGTCCATAAATTCCTCAAGACTAGCTGTGAAGAGGAGAGTGGTTTCAGAGGTCTATAAGATTTATCCAAGTCTTGTGAGGGAGTGATATTCCAGTCCCAATTATTAACATTGAGGTAAGAGTCCACTCAACTCTTCAGCCAAGGTCATGAGAAATCGGGTCTCCCCTACTGGGCGTGAATAGCCCTAATGTTATCTTCGCATTATGGAGCGAACTTTCACAATAATGAATCTACCTTCATGGTCTGATAAAAGCTCTTCTGCCAGAAAGGAATGTGCTTAACCAGAATGGCCACCCCTACTAGAGGATGACCCCTGAGGCAAAACCTGAGTGTAACCTTGGCGGCGAAGCCCATTGACTTCTGATGAGAGCAAATGGGTTTCTTGCATCAGGAGAATATTGACATTCAGCAAAGCACAGTTTTTGAAAACCTGGTACCTTTTAGTTAGGTCTCTGACACCTCTTACATTCAAGTAGCAATTTTAAGTGCTGTAACACTCATTACAAATATACAGTGCAGCAATGAAATATGAAAACATGAAAAGGCAGACCACCCTAGAAGGCACATCCTGCCCTTGTCCCAAAACCAACCACTGACCCGATCCCACCCCTCTACCCATCTCCTCCAAACATGTAAAGAAAACTGAAGCAGTGTAAATTTCAAACATGGTATTACAGCCTTTACCAGGTCATGAACTAAAAGAGACCCCTCCTCCCTTCCCCCTCCTCATCCCTGAAACTATATACAACTGTTCTCCGACTGCCTCCTGGAGAAAACTGAAAGTGGTATTGCTTGGGTCAGGGAACAAAGCCCCAAAAGCCAAATCCAGATGGGTGTACCAGGAGGTAATCGTGAATCGGTACCCTGAGGAAGTGTCGGCAAGTAAGTAGAGAGTAATTCCCTCATAAGCACTGAGAACTTCCTGACTGAAGAAACCCCCATGTGGGCAGCTCTCCCCCCTCTCCTTGGTGTGTTTAGCAGTCCCACCAGGACCGACCCTCCCGTGGAGCCTCCCCCCCAGAGAAATCAGAATAAGCCTACAAAAAGACCTGGGAAAGTTGAGAACCTGGCCAAAATCTCAGGGTTATCTAAACCGTAGCAATGCTATATTCTCATAACTTGAGAAGGAGTGTAATAATACACATGGAATGTACTCAATAAATCTATTCAGAGAAAGCCCCTTAACCTGGGTTCGATACAACCAGATCTCACTAGGGAATGAGAGCCCACCAGGGCCCCTAGATTCAGTCTTCGCCATGAGAAAATAGCCACTGACCAAATTGCTGACCGACTGGTTCATCACCTGCCTCCAACCTCGCAACTGCCATCTGAACCCCTTAATCCCTCAAGAGAGATAATCGAACTATGTCACCCTCATAGGTTTCGAACTGAATAGGGTAGGGGATAAGAACCCTGAGACCCCAATGGCAGTGCTAAGAATCGGAGTCAGCCACCCCAGCCCAGGAGGTCAACTTCGGGCTTCACCGCCATCAAAAACCGTCAGCGGTAAAATTATGTTCCCAAATATAGGAGCGTGTTAGGGCACAAGCAGGGTCAGACTAACGTCTTGCTAACCCACCTCCGAAATGCTCACCATAATGACAACAATCCTCATTGCCTAATATCGGTCCAGCTCATCCCTTTTCTTAAAAAGCCTCCCCAATCCAACAACCACACCTGATGAATACCTCAGGATATCCTAATGACCGCTTCTGCCCAACTTGCTGTAAAATTAAGCAAGCCTAATTACCTGAGCCGGGGAAGCACAGGAGGGACCAGGGAGAATGGTTACTAGGGGACAAAAGGTCCCACCAGTCATGCGCGCCATGTAGAAACCGCCTCACTCCCTAAGTTCCCACCCCCAGTGAGCAGGCCCCATGAACCACTGCACAAACTGAGCCCACTCAACCCCAACAGACCACACAAAGCTGTTCCCCCCACCATCAGGGAATCCAGATGAGAGAGAACAGAGAAATCAAAAACAAAAGGTGAGAGTCCAAAAATGCAGTATGTAGCAAGAGGTAACTTCTTGGTGCTGCCTCAGTGATTCGGCCTGGTTTAAACAGGATAGGTAACTTGATTGAGAGATCTGCACCAGAGAGTCCAGACGAGAGGGAAAAGAGAAATCAAAAACCAAAAGTGACAGTCCAAAAAGCAGCATGTAGTAAGAGGTAACTTCTTGGCTCTGCCTCAGCGTTCAGCCTGGTTTAAACAGGTTAGGTAACTTGATTGAGAGATCTGATGCCGCTTTGTCTGGGGATTCATAGGAGAACCAAGAACCATCAATGGCAACTCCTAGCTTGGCAGGGTAGTTCATTTTGTAGCGAATGCCCACTGCAATCAGCTTGCTGACTGTAGGATGGAACGCTGAGCATTTTTTCCTCATCTCATAGGGAAGATCCTGAGTAATACACAGCTTGGAACCACTCCATAGAATTGCTTGAAATTCTCTTGCCTTTGATAATATATGTTGCTTTTCCAGGAAGCTTAAAAATGTAATAATGATAGGTCTTGGCGGGGCTCCAACAGCAGGTTTAAGTCTAAGAGAGTGGTAAGCACGTTCAATATGGTATTGTGGATTAAGAGGGGAAGGCCCAACGACTTTGTTTAGAAACTTCTGGAGAAAGAGATTAATGTCAGGGCCCTCCTTGGACTCAGGGAGGCCCAGGATCACCAAGTTGTTTCTTCGGCTCCTTCCTTCTAAGTCCTCCATTTTGAGTTACAGTTTACTGATCTGTTGTCTGAGGTGAATGATTTCTGGGTCTATCTTTTCCCTCCAGGTCTCCAAAGAGGAAGTTCTGGCTTCTGAATCTCTCATTCTGGTGGTTAGGGCACTGAGATCTCCCCTTAGTGATTTCAGCTCAGCAGAGATATCATCCAATGTTTCCTTAAAAGGTATTAGCTCTTGTAAGAAACAGTCCTCAGTAACAGAAGTTGGAGAAGTATTGGAAGGGGGTGGTTTTACTGTGGGCCCCGAATTCTGGTTTTTAGATTTTTTTGAAGATTTCTCCGGCGTAGATGGTGGAGTGTGCTTCATGCCAGCAGGCCTCATCTCTGCTTCCATCTCAATCTGCCTCCAAGTGTATTAATATGCACAAAGCACGATGCTGTCAAGTACCGAAGAGTGTTATCTATACTCTAAGTGTAGAATAGAACTTTAAATGTTGAATTTGTAGGCTGAAAATAGTTTAAAGATGGGTTGGTAATGAGAGCTCCACGAAAATACTGCCTCTAGCTGCACTGCATCACATGACCCCCAAAATGATACATTTTTGAAATACTTATCTTTATGTAAATAACTGCAGTACTTGTACACATTAACTCATCTTTCAGAACAGGATTATTCTACTCAAATTTCTCAAGTAAAACAAGAAATGCAAGCTTTTCAATATGATAGAGCAAAAACAGTTCAGGCAATGTTCTATGGGGAACTCAAAAACATCAGTAGGAGATCCTTTTGAGGCATGTAAAAATTGCATGAATCGATGAATGTGGAATACCTGACAACTCCAGAGGGACATAAATTAGAAGCTGTTAATGATATGGAGGGTATATAAAACACTATCAATTCTTTATTCCATGTGACCCCCAACGGATCAAAATATTCAAAGTTATTTACAAGGCATACAGGTCCCCACTTTTTCAGTAGAAGCTCTTCAACT
This sequence comes from Neoceratodus forsteri, assembly GCA_016271365.2. NCBI lineage: Eukaryota > Metazoa > Chordata > Ceratodontiformes > Ceratodontidae > Neoceratodus > Neoceratodus forsteri. The sequence continues at coordinate 512,743,775 of CM028138.1, forward strand.
GCTAGGTAATATAACATCTGTTGAAACAGAGGCTGCAATAAAATCTCTAAAGAATAACATGTCACCAGGTTTAGATGGACTTCCTAATAAATTTTATAAAGCCTTTGCATCAGAACTGGTCCCCTGTTTAGAAAAAGTGTGTAACATTTATTTTCATGGTAATAAAATAGATCCTTCATTTACAGAAGGTTTAATAGTAAATCTATATAAATCAGGGGATAGATCTAAAATACAAAACTGGAGACCAATTACTCTATTAAATATGGATTATAAAGTATTAACTCATATAATGAATAATAGATTAAAACAATTTGCAAATTTAGTTATATCTCCACAACAATTCTGTGGACTTTCAAATAGGAAAATTAAGCATGCACTCATAATTAGGGATGTAATACAACATTGAACTCTTTTGGGAGCAGCTGGTTGTATAATTTCAGTGAACCAAGAAAAGGTATTTGACTGGGTATTATATTCCTTTTTGTTTGACACTCTCCAGAAGTATGAGGTACCACTAGATGTAATAAGACACATACAATTACTTTATTCTAATGTTTGTGTAAGAATACTTATTAAATGGCAAATAACAGAGGGGTTTCAGATATTTACTGGGGTTAGGCAAGGTCGCCCCCTTAGTCCACTTTTATATATATTTTTTCTCTGGACCCTCTATTAAGACATTTGACTGATAGGCCTAAATGAGATAGTTTGTCTGAAAAAGGAATGCAGCAATTGTTAGTTCAAGCATATGCAGATGATATTTGTGGATTCTTTTCAAACTATAATCATCTGATTTATTTTTACAAGAATTAGATTTATATGCTCATATCTCCAACTCTAAACTAAACTATTCAAAAAGTAAGGGACTTTTAGTAGGTTCAGGAAATCTAACTTCAAGTCAGATACAAGAGATAACATTAACCACAACCCCTATTAAAATTTTGGGCATATATTTTTGACCACATAATATTCCTCAGGTTAATTGGGAGACTTCATTAAAAAGTGGATTGTAAAGTAGAGAGGCGGAGGCATTGGAAGCTATCTAAACTAAAAGGATCCAAATTCTGAAACAATTTATTATTTCTCAGTTACAATATGTAGCCTATATTTTCCCACCTCCAATACAATTGAAATGAATATTTACAGTATTTTTCCAGATGTTATGGGAACAAATTAAATCCCATTAAATGGAGTTATACTTATTTAAGTAAAAGAGGAGGACTAGGTATTATAGTGCCTGTAGTGCTTCTACATTCATTGTTTATTTTCCATACTATTAAATATGGTTTATCCATAATATCTTCTATTGCTCGCCATTCAGTGAAATATACTTTAGGACAATATTTTTCTGCATGGTGAAATATAGCACCCAAATTACATTCTCATTTTATATTTCAGATTATTTTCGACCCACTGCTCAAAAACTTTTGAAATAGAATGTAAATAAATTGTCAATCTTGAGAGGTACAAGGAATACTCTATATCAAGAAATTATGGATCAGAGATACCCTACCGAACCTTGTTTTAAAAATTGCCCTTCCAGCTCTACCTATTTGGTTTTAAAACAACTCACAAATGAAAGACTACCACTGCACATGTGGGAAATACTATGGCTCACAGTTTATGGGAAACTAAATGTCAGAGGTAATGCTAAACACAACGTATTAGCAGAAAGAAATTGTCCCTATTTGGACTGTAGGAATAAGGAGGAAACCATGAAACATTTCCTATTAGCATGTTCATATTCAAAACTATTATGGGCTTTTTAGCTATAAAAGGAATTTGGGATGGCTTCAGAGTCTTCGTATGATATACTGGTGATTGGGAATTGTACTTCTATACAATCCCAGTTTAAGCAAGATACTCTGATACTATTTTTTGTTGTTTACAGTTTTACCTATGGCAAGCTAGGTGTCAATGGTTAATGCCTTATGAAGTATTTAGTTATTTAATTTCACAAGCAATGAGAAATGTGCATATTAAGGATGTAAGTAAACATAATACTAACAAAGTATTACAACTGTGGAAAGGGTTTCAATTTTTCATTAAATATAAATAGGGGACATTATACTAATAAGGATGTCACTTATGGCTATGTTGAGTTTGATATAAGTGTTATATTTTTAGAAAATGATTTATTATGTATAAATGTCTTTTCTGAACACTAGAAACCATTCTTATTTAGTTAGTTTTCAGAAATAATATAGAGAAATGTAGTTGGAATTATAAGAATTGTAAAATTATTGTTTCATTTTTTTCTGTTTTCTTCCCCTATTTTATAATGTAAAGTTATATTTTGATTATTATTTCTATCATATACCATTGTATGCAATATGTGCTATGCCAATAAAACTCCCCTACTCTGCAGCAGAGGGAGCTGTTGAACCTATGGCTGCTGACCCAGCCACTGGTCAGTTTGCTGGTACACTTGCAGGAGAGCAGATCTCCCTCTCTGTAGGTCCAGCACAGGAGATCAATTTGCAGAATGACTTGCAAGGTGCCAATATGGAAGTAGAAGTGGAACATAAGATGCATGAGGTGCTAAAGGAGGATGATTTAGTACAGAAAGTAATGCAAGATCACTGGAAATATTTATTGCACCTTCTTCAAACTACTGAGGCCAACGATGGAAGTTCTAGACAGGAGAATGGAAAAGAAGCTATACAAAATGAAGCAGCAGAATGGAACAGCATGGAAAAAAACTTCTAGCATTGCAGTAATGAATGATGACACTGATTCATCAAAGGAACTGCTTGACAAGTGGCCAATGCCCTCTGACAATGTTGCATGGAACAGAATGCCAACTGCAATGAAGGAAAAATGATCTGAGGACACACCCAAACAACAAAGGGTACCTGAAATGGGATTAAATGTAAGTGAAACAAACTTTGTAAAAACTGTGAGAACTGAGGTTTTGAATCTAGATAAAGAGAAAATGAGTGAAGTTAACACTTGAAATGTGACAGAATGCTTGAATATGGAAACACCATAGACAGAAGAAAATTTGTAAGGGGGCGATGGGAGTCCAAAGAGCTATACTGATAGAGGGCTTAGAAGAGGCAGATGAGAAGAAATGGGAACAGAAATGGGGAGAACACCTTGGACAGTAGAAAAAGCGCTGTCAGGCACAGGCTGGAAAAAGACTGAAATGAGAATGGCTAGCATATCCAGATTATCAGCATGCTTGAAAAACTACAGGGGAAAAAAGATATTAGCTATGTATCAAAAAAGGGGAAGCAAAAAGCTGCTAAAAAGAGTGTTCCCTTTGCTATTGCTTTTGATTTAGGTTTACACTCAGAAAATGTTTTGGTTAGCCAAAGTGATGACAATCTTACACCTGCCCCACCCCCCCCATAGATGCAAGTTCTGTGGACAGTGAAAATTAAATTACTGACCAAAATCAATCCTGGGGTGAAACAATGGAGCAGGAAAATCCTCAAGTGGGACAGACAGTAGCATCCCAGGCCTTACAATTATGGGCACAATTTAGAAGGAAAGAACATGTTTTCCAGAATGCTATGCCAGCACAAAGGAAAAATGCTGTATGCCTGCAATATCTAGGAGGCCTTCCCCACCCCAGATAGAATTTATGTGGGAAGATCCTTAATCAAAGAATCTTTGCACTTCTTCTCAAATGAGATATATGCGTCATTCCATCCATCAGGGGACACAATATTCAACATTTGTTTTAAAAGCTATACATCCCCGATGTTGACATGTTGACAGCAGAGTCCCCTACAGCAACAATGGCACCACATTGCTGCAGGAGACGTGTTGGCACCTGGCACTGTCTGTGGGGTCCTGCACCCCGACTCAGTCCGACTTGGAGTTGAGAATCCTAAGGGGAGTGTGGGGGAGCAGCCACCTGTGTGGGGGTTGGGATGTGAACCCTCCAAAGAAAACATTTGTTGCTTCTGCAAACTGGCAGCTGACTGAAAATGCAATTGACCTGCTGGTTTTACTGTTGGATTGTTTGACAAATATTTTGTTGACAACCCATCATAGATTTGTTTAAAACACCAGTAGGCCTGGACAGATTCTGGGCAACTTATAAAAGGTGAGGTACATGTCCTGTGGGTTCCTTTAGATCCACCTCACTGAACCAACTATAAAGCAAGTTACAGTTCTTTTATGAATGAAGGCATTAATGTACATGATATAAAACACTGGCTGCAACAAAGATGTGATCTGCTGGGGAACCAACCTTATTTGGATGACGAACATATATGGACTGGGGTTGGACGTTTAAAGTCAAACTGAGGGACGGAGCTCATGGGCCTAGACATTTGCTAAGCTTGTTTATTTGGGAAGATCTGGAGGCCATTGCTTTTATCCAGGCCAACCAAAACTTGTTTTAAGTGTGGGGCATTATCACATCTTAGTAATGCTTATGATCGAGTAAATGCAATTTGTGTTTGGAATATGGCTGCAATAGTGCACAATGTAACAATGAATTATGCTGTAACTTATGTGAAGAGATTGGTCATGTATATAGGAATAGTGAATGGGCAACACATAAGAGAACAGACGGCACAGACCAGGAGATAATACTCAACAATGCACAGAAATACTCAACAATGCACAGAAAACAAGTATTGAAAAACATCGGAAGATGCAGAAAAAACAAGCACAAATTGAACACAGATTGGTAAATGAAGAGCAAGACACAGTGTTGAATGGCAGCCCTCAGAACCCTCCTCTTCAGCAGATACCAAGGATGGAGGTAGAAGGAAGTGAGAATAACAGCAAATGTCCTGGAACTGAATCTTCTATTTATTTAGTTTTTCTTGACCGGGTAAGTGCACTAGACAAATCCTGCCTATTTTCAGGCATGACCCCAGGGGAGGGAGACACAGATGAATGCCAACTGACCTTGAACCAGATTAAGCTGTTGGTGGTATTTTTAGTGAATGGAGGAAATTTGGCCAGGACACCGGGGAACTTCCCCTACTCTTTTCAATAAGTGCCATGGGATCTTTAACATCCACCTGAACTACCACCAATCCAGGCAGATGGGACCTCGGTTTAATGTCTCATCTGAAAGATGGCATCTCAGAAGTGCAGCACCCCTCTCATGCTGCACTACAGTGTCAGTACTGGGATATTAACCCAAGTGCCAGATGTGAGAACTGAACCACAGCCCTCTGATCTTCCGCCTCAGAGGCGAATGCTAGCCTACTGAGCCACTGACACTCAGGAATTCAAGTGACAACAGAACCCAACAATGAACAAAGAACTGACGCTGATATAATAATAATAATAATGATGCTCGAAATGACTAAAGAAAACTAACCTAAAGGCTAACATTGCTAAAAACTTCTATGTCCCCACAATCTGTTGTAGTTGACTAACAAATCTGAAATTATCCACCCACAGGAATCTGGAGGAGAGCCAGAGACTTCTTCTACCCTCTCTTCACATCATGGGGTAACCTCAGACTTGGAGGATGATCAGCTTGCAGAAAAGGCACAAACTGCTTGGACAAAGCAAAAACATTTGGGCCTGACCTAGAAGAATTAGAAAACTGGAAAAGACAAGTGTATAAATAAGCAAAAAAAAAAAAAAAAAAAATTTTTCTTATGACCTCTTCTCTCTTATATAAAGTTGTTATTTTAAATGTGAATAACATTAAGAACCCCAGGAGGAGAGTGGAGATCTTTTCTATTTTAAAGGACCTAGAAATAGACATATGCTTTCTAAAGGACACTGGGTTAACCACAAACAGTGATAGTTCTACAGCTAGTAAATTATGGTGTTGGGGTCCTTCTTGTTATTCTATGGAACTAGAATGCTGTGGGGAGTAGGCAATCTCTTCAAGGGATACGACTACAAAATTTCCAGAGTAGTAGATACATGTCCAGGTAGGGCACTACTGTTTGATGTTCTACACAATAATACAGCCTGGAGAATCATTCAATTATATGCCCCAAACCAAAAAAGAAAGAACAGATTTATTGAATTTAGTAAACCCTATATATTTACATCCAAATTAGTAATAGGGCAGGCAACTTCAATTGTGTACAAGACATAAAAGATAGAAGGGCTAAAACTGATATAATATTCTGCGATACTGAGGCCCTAAATAAAATTGTAGAGCAAGGGATTAAAAGATATGTATTACCATACATTCTACAGGAGGCTATACCTTTTATAAGAGCACACTAACAATATGCATAGATGTCATGTTTTCTACAGCTTCCTTAAAAACTAGAGCACAGACAATTTCTGTAGAAAATTCTTACCATTTAAAAGTTTTAGTGTACATTTCTCTTGTGGACGAAATTCAAAATGGTAAGAGATACTGGAAACTGAATGCAGCCCTGCTGGAAAACCAGGGAATTCAAGAACAGATAAAATAACTGTTAAATGCTAGGAAACTGATTGCCTGTCTGGAAGATGACTTAAGTAGATTTTGGGGCATTAATAAGAGAGAAATAAAAAAATGGTTAGAAGCATTAGCTTGGGAAAAACATACTGAGCAATATAAAACAATTTAACCCTGAGGGCTCAGTTTTTTTAAATATTGTCATTAGTAAATGAAGGACATGGTGCCTTTCAGAACAAGTGAAAACACTTAAAAACAAAATAGAAAGCTTACAATATTCAAGAGCTTCAACATTACTATATAAACATAGAATAGGCACACCAGGTAAAACAACAACAGGAGATATATCTGAGAGCTGTGAAAAAACAGTGCAACAATAAACTATGAAAAAACTGGTAAACCAGGAACAAGTAGTAGCAGACACACAGAGATACATTAAGGGCCAGATCTTCAAACATTTGCTCAGGGGCAAAATTAGCACTACCCGGTGGGCAAACTTAGCCCGGAGCACAAAGCAAGCTATATTCAAAAGGAAATAGCCCAGTACTAATCCTGCTGTATATAGCAGTCTAAGGAAGCTGGACAAACTGGTTTTGGAGTGCAGGGCAAAAATAGCCCAGGAATAAGACAGCACTGAATATAGCAACAGGGAAGTGCAAACTACAACTGCAGCTCATTAGACTCTGTAGAAGCCAATGCTGCAGGTGGAGAATATTGTGTGTGATTTTACAGAGATGTCTCACACCTACTTTAAACACACCTCCTCTCAACCTCCTGCCTCATAAATCAGGGACAAGGCTAAAAAAATCAGGAACAAAGGTTTAAAATCAGGACACACCTTAAAAATTGGTGATATCCACCCAGGAAGCTGGTAGAATAAGTGGTGTAGTGTACAATGCATCTTCTAAGGAAGAACATGTCTGTAACATTAATGTCTGACATTATGCTATGCTTACAACCCCCACTGTTTTGTCATGGAAACACAATTTGTAGGAGGGAAGTAATAAAAGTCTGAGGTAAGATCAGGGACTTCCCTGAAAATCGGACAGTTTAGAGGTATGCAAACAGCATTGTAAGCCACACACTCCAGAACTGTGCTTAGTGTGCTATGCTGAAGTGAGGTTTGCCAATGGCTAACCTGAATGCAAAGTGCTAATACATTAGCCCAGTGCAAACTGGTTAGCCCGGGGCAAACGGGAGCTATATTCAGAGCTCCCATACAAATGAGCCTACTTAGGTAATCCGTGGGCAAACAAATACATTTGCATCTCATTAAGTGCTGTTTAGCATACATTACCATGCAGTTTGCCTGGTGCTACTGCATGGAGAACAAAGCTCCCCCTTTTGGTCAGAATGGAAGTACAGGCTGGATGCTGCAGGCCAAGGCATGCCCACAGCATCCCCGTTGGTCGGAATGGAAGTACAAGCTGGAAGCAACAGGAACTGTGTGCTGGCAGGCACAGTCAGTGCATACAAACACACCCATGCAGCTGTGCAAGCAGGACCTGTATATATATATATATATGCATGTGTATATATGTATACATATAGGACAAAGAACCTCTGTGCAAGCACTGAGGCAAGTTACCTTAAAGGGCAATTGGCTGGAAGCTGTTTAAGAAATACAAAATCACACTTAGGGGACATGTGTGATTTTGTATTTATATATATATATAGAGATAGGATGGGGAAGGATTTGATATGATAATTTAATGCACAATCTAAGTTGTGGATGCTACATAGCCCGAGGGTGAAGCCCGAGGTTTATCAAAGCATCCCACAACGAGGGTGTGCATTAAATTCTCATATGAAAAACCCTCCCCATCATTTATTTTTTATAATAACAGACCAGCAATTTTTCTCCAGCAGTTTGTGAGACTGTTTGGCCCCGCCCACATACAGAATGTTGGCCAATGAGGCAGCAGCATAATTTGACTGGCATGGCTCATGAATGTCATAACAACCAGCTGGTTGTTATGGAAAATATCAACCTGGTCAGTACATTGAGAGAAATTGCTGATCAGTTATTATATATATATTATATCTATATGTAAATAGATTATATATATATCTATATATATATATATATATATATATATATATATATATATATATATATATATATATACATATAGATATATATATATATATATATATATACACAGATATACATACATATACAGTCGATAGCTAAACAGACACACTGCCCATGGCCATACATGCTCTGGAGGATGCCTCCCCAACAACATAGGTACCCGACTGCAGTAGTGGGTGAAACACAGTGGGGGATGCAATGCATGGGACAGACATAAGACAAACCTAGTGGGGGCAGGAGGCCATAGGCTGTAGGGTTACTAGGATATGCAGCATATTCAGTAGATAGAACAGGGCAGACTGGCTGGGCCAGGCAGTCCTTTCGCCATCATGGTCCCTGTTCCAGTGTGTGCCTGTTACACCCTGGTAGGCTAGTGTCTCCCCCAGCATGATCCCCGACCCACGGTAGCCCCAAACACACTGAAACCCCTCATGTGCCAGTGGTCCCCCACCCCAAGCACGGCTCCCAACCCCCATTGAAAATAACATAAAAATATTTTCCTGGTAGTCTAGTAGTCCCCCACCCCAAGCATGGCTCCCAACCCCGCTGAACATAAAATAAAAATCTTTTCCTGGTAGTCTAGTGGTCCCTCCACCCCAAGCATGGCTCCTGACACCTTAGACATAAAATAAATATATTTTCCCTGGTAGTCTAGTGGTCCCTCCACCCCCAAGCCTGACTCCTTACCCTGTTAAAATAACATAAAAATCTTTTCCTTGGTAGTCTAGTGGTCCCTCCACCCCAGCATGGCTCCTGACACCCGTCAAACATAAAATAAATATATTTTCCTGGTAGTCTAGTGGTCCCCCCACCCCAATCATGGCTCCGACCCCGCTGAACATAAAAGAAAAATATTTTCCTCTGGTAGTCTAGTGATCCTCCCACCCTCAAGCATGACTCCCAACCCCTGTTGAAAATAGCATAAAAATCTTTTTCCTTGTAGTCTTGTGGTCCCCCACCTCCTAACATGGCTCCCGACCCCATTGAAAACATCATATAAAAATCTTTTCCAGGTAGTCTAGTGGTGGATCCACCACTAAGCATGGCTTCTCGACTTCATTCTTTCTCACCACTACCATGGTTGAAGACATTGGATTGAGGGTACAAATGAGCACTACTGTAATGAAGTAGCACTCATTTGTACCTCAGTCGGTGGCCGACTGTGGTGGTAAGAGGAGGGCTCAGCCGGTCACCAGCTCGTTTGTGCAGTCTGATTGGGATAAGTGGGGGCATCACTGCCGGGTGGGAGGAACCACTAGACTGCCAGGGAAAAGATATTTATTTTATGTTCAATGGGGGTCAGAGCCATGCTTGGGGGTGAGGGGACCACTAGACTATCAGGGAAGAGATATTTATTTTATGTTCAACGGGGGATAGGAGACATTTTATTTATTTATTTATTTAGTTTTTTGTTGACTGGATAAGTGCACTAGGCAAATCCTGCCTATTTTCATGCATGGCCCGGGGAGGAATACAGATGAACGCCAACTGACCTTGAACCAGATTAAGCTGTTGGTGGTATTTTTAGTGAATGAGGAAATTTGGCAAGGAAACTGGGGAAATTCCCTGCTCTTTCGAGATAACTGCCATGGGATCCTTAACATCCACCTGAACTACCACCAATCCAGGCAGATGGGACCTCGGTTTAACATCTCATCCAAAAGATGGCACCTCAGAAGTGCAGCACCCTCTCATGCTGCACTACAGTGTCAGTACTGGGATATTAACCAAGTGCCAGATGTGGGAACTGAACCCACAGCCTCTGATCTCCCGGCCTCAGAGGTGAGGTGCTACCTACTGAGCCATGACATGCTTGGGGCTGGGGACCACTAGACTAACAGGAATTTATATTTATTTTATGTTCAATGGGGTCGGAGTTGTGCTTGGGGACCACTAGTCTACTAGGAAGAGATATATATTTTAAGTTCAACGGGGACGGAGCCGTGCTTGGGGTGGGGACCACTAGACTACCAGGGTAACATCTTTTACTTTACAGTCAATGGGGGTTGATTTGTGTGTGTGTGTGGGGAAACACGCTGAGTATAGTCAGCTTTTGTTGGCGGTATTTAGTGCCACGCTCAGGTCGCGCTAATGCCTGTAGTGCGGTGCTATACTTTTGAATATGCCGGTGCGCCAGCATTCAAGACCCCTCCCCTCAGTCCCTCCCCTGCTTACATTATTATTTAGCATTGGTGCTAACACCTAGTGCTGGCGCTAAATGTCCTTTTGAATATTGCAGTCGAGTGCAAATTCGGTGCTAGTCCAGTGCAACGGATTTGCACCCGGCACTCCACTTTGAATATCTGGCCCTAAGAATGTAGTAGAACAACATATGAAAACCATGTTTTCTGATCCAAACATCACAGGAGAACAAGTCTGGAAAGCTGTCAAAGAACTAGAAATACCTGAGATACCTGAAGAAATAAAACAAGATTTAATCTTACCTGTAAATTTAGATTAAGTAGAAAAAGCTATCGTGACTTTAAACAATAATACTACCCCAGGAATGGATGGATTGACATCAGAATTTTATATAACCTTAAAAGGGGATATAGTGGAGATTATAGTAGTAGTTTTGAATACTATATTATATACTGAAAACATTGCACCCCAATTAGGTCTATCAGCACAAATCTTTCTGCATAAAAAAATGAAAGGGAATTTCTGAAAAATTGGAAGCCATTAAGTATTATGAATATGGATCTAAAAATTTTAATGAAAATTTTAAACAGCAGATTGGCTACAGCCATGCCTTATGCTATAGAACAAAATCAGTCATGCACAGTACAGGGTAGAAATATCCAAAACAATCTTCTACTTATAAGAGAGGTTGTAGAAATGGGAGTGCAAAATAAAGTAGATGGATATGTGATAAGCTTAGACCAGGAACACGCCATTGATAAGGTCTCTTATGTATATTTAAAGGTAGTGTTACAGAGATATGGTATACCTAATAACTTTGTAAATTGGGTTAGATATATTTATAGGGTGGCAGCAGCAGTCCCAACAGTGAATGGTCATCTAGGGGCCATGGTTAAAATAAACAGAAGTGTTAAACAGGGTTCCTCGATGAGCCCTATGCTAAATGTATTTTGCATAGATCTCCTATTAAAACTAATACAACAAAAAGAGGAAATTAGAAAGCTAAAAATAGTGAATGGAGATAGCCTTACTAAATCAATGGCATATGCAGATGATTTATGCCTTATTTTATTTATTTATTGAAATGTTTCACCAGGAGGGCACACTGAACAACAAGTTGCTCATCTCACGGTGCAACCTGGGGGGGGATTACAGAGGGTTGTGAAGGATGATCAGTTACAATAGTATGTGGGTAGCATAAACAATACAGCATTGTAAGATTGTGCAACAGTTGAAACACAAGGTATTGTACAATAAACAGTAGTGGGACACTGGGTAGATTATATGTCCAAAATCATACAAAAGAACACATGAATGTACAAAACAGTAATAATGCGATAGAACCATTTAAAGTGCATGAGTGTACCAGGAGCAGGCTTGAGGTAGTACGCAAGTGCTGTTGGAGTAAAAAGGATGGGGTTAGGCTGTGCACACTGGTGACCAGAAGGGCAGAGGAGAAGAGAGAGGGAGAGGCAAGAACTGAATATAAGGAGAATGAGTAGCCATTTCCTGATTTCTCCTTCAGGACATTGAGAACCCTGTGGGGAGGTTGTGCTAGGAAGGCAGAAAATGGGATAGGTATTAAGGTGGGTTAAAGCAGGAACAGCTGAGGGAAAGGTAATTGTAGGGCAGAGGCAAAGGAGTAGTTGAAGGAGAAGTGACGATTTGGGGGATTCCAGATTTTAGGGAAACAATGGGCAAAACCAGTCTGACCGATGAGGGTGGAGTGGTGAGGGACCGTCAAGGTGCAGGTATCATTTGATCTGAGAGAGTGGGTGGGGGGAATAATATCCCTTCAGTAGAACATGCTCTAAAAATGGTGGACCAGTTTTCAGTATTAACCAGAGCCAGTATAAATCATACATAAAATACAGGCTATAGATTAAGTGATGATACAGAAGAGAATGCAGAAATACAGAGAATAACAATTTCTGACTCATCAATAAAACTTTTGGGCATATCGTTGGTAAAGGTGATACAGCATATGAAAAATGGAAGCAAAAATTAATTAGAGATTGGAGCAAATAAAGTTATGATTTGGAAAACAGCAGCAGACTAAAAAGGAAGAAGTGTCATTAGTTAAAATGTTTTTCTCCCTTATTTACTTACCTAAGTGTTGTGTTTCCTCCAGCTAAATTAGACACGACAATATTAAATTTGGTATTTCAACTAATTTGGGAAATAGACTAAACCCAATTAAAAGAGAAATATTGTATTAACCTTACAAAGAAGGAAGGATACATTTACTAAATCCAATTCATTTCTTTTAGCTTATTTTTTCATACAAATATTGTGAAGTTCCAATCCCCTCTAATGCAGAATGGAAAAATTGCAGCAAACTGGTTATTACCAATCTTAAACTTATGGTGCAGTGTCCCTCAGAAGGTTAAGAAAAATACTCAAATGCCAATATATTATTTACCTCTCATAGAAAAATAAGAAGCTAGAAATTGACAGTTACACAGGAATCATATCCAGACAGTAAAAAGTATATGCTGCAATACAAGAACAAGGATATAATATACAAACTGAATATAAAGGAATTAATCCAGGTAATAATATTAGAATGGGAGCTATTTAATTGATAAAAGAATACCTCCAAAGATCAGGGATACTGTCTGGCTATGCAGTCATGGAGGTTGGGTGATAAAGGACATGCAAAACACAAGATTATTTTATTTATTATTTTTGTAACCTGGTAGGTGCATTAGACACAAGTGCCTGTTTTCAGGGGCAATCTGGGATCACTGGATGGCTAAATGACTTGATCAGAGTCACACAGTATGCAAATGGAAATTATGGGAATCAAACCCAGGTCTGCTGGATATACCAAGCTCATCCACAGCTCATTAATCTAACCTCCAGGCTATACTGCCAGCCAAGGAAAGATAGAGGAAAGATGGTGCCCCAGACCAACATATTATCAGAAAGAAGAAATGTTAGAACATGTTTCTGTACAATGTTCTTATGCTAAACAAATATGGAATGAACTCAGTAATAGATGGATTAATGACTGTTGGAATAAGGTGACATATGAAAACATAATCGTAGGTTATTCTAGGGAACTGGATGGTATAGAAGAAGGAATGTTATGAATACTTTTTAAATGTATCAGATTTATAATGTGGCAAGTAAGATGTACATTTATGATTCAACAATTAAATATTACTCCAGGAATGACAGTATTGATAAGAGAGAAAGAAAAAAGTTCAATACAGAAAAATGAAATATAATCTTTACATACCTAAACAGTTAAAAAATGGTGGAGAGGAGTGTCTGAAGATATACTAAAAATGTAAATTTGTATAGAAGTTGGGTAACTAGATGAAGGTAACAAGTTAATATTTTGTTTGGTTTCCTTGTTTAGAAAATATTCTTTTGGAATTTTGTGAAAAGGAAATTGATTCAGAATATAGCAATATTATTTATAATAGCTGTGATATTATTTTATGATTTAATCAAAATTCCCCATCTCTTTTAAAGAAGTGCCATTGGGTCTTTTAACATCCACCTGAACTACCACCAGAACAGGCAGATGGGACCTTGGTTTAACGTCTCATCCGAAAGACGTCACGTCAGGAGTGCATCACCCCCCTCATGCTGCACTACAATGTCAGTATTGGGATTTAAACCAAGTGCCTGGTGTGGGGATAAAACCCACAGCTTTCTGATCCCACAGCTTTCTGATCTCCTGGCCTCAGAGGTGAGTGTGCTACCTGCTGAGCCACTGACACTTATAGGCCCATTTCTCTTCTTTCTCAAGTTTCGAAGATCTTTGAAAAGCTAGTCTCAGCTCAACTAAAGTAATTTCTGGAAACACAAAATAGAATTAATCTTTTTCAGTCAGACATCAGACAGAAGCATGGCACTGCCTCTTGATGAACTACTGATAATTAAAAAAAATCATAAATTAGTTTTAAATCCTAAAAACAACTCAGGGTTATTCAACAGAAGTAATAAAAGCTCAATAGAACTGACGTCTACCTTAAAAACAGATGATGGAATCATGATTCAGCAAGTTCAGTCCTATAGATAGTTAGGACTTTGGCAAGACAGCAATTTAAAGTGGGATGCACATATTGATCAAAGGTTAAAGAATGTTGGTAAGCAATTATGTGCCTTTACAGGGCTTAAATGTGTTTATTCCTGAGACTAGGAGGAGGAGGAGGAGGAGGAGGAGGGTGGTGATAACAATGATTCTATCAGTAAGTGATTACGGGGACATTTTGTATGCTGCTGCTACTAAGAAACAATTGACTAGACTTGATATATATTACAACAGACTTTCTCACTCTATAACCCGTGCCCCCTGAATGGCTTACAGTTGTCAGTTGTATAAAGAGCTAGGCTAGCAAAGGCTGGGAGATAGGAGACAAGGTCATATTCTTGCATTTATAAATAAAGCCATTAGAAGACAGCTCCCAGACTACATATCTTCTAAAATTATTATTAGACAAAAAAAAATCCTTTTTGAGATCAGCTATAGGTGTTGATTTGGTGGTCCCTAATTGTAATCTGGAAATAGAAGGGGCATCAGTCTCTTGTACAGGGGCAATGGCATGGAATAATGTCCCTATTACTTTGAGAAATTTAATGAGGGAAAGCCAGTTGGAAGGAGATAAAATCATGGCTAGATAGCAAGACTGGTGAATCTCATGATTGTTGTCAGACGAGATGGCATTTTAAATATTACTATGTGGGTGCACTTAGTGATTCTTGCATGTAATAGTATGGTCTTTGTAAGTTATTCTTAAATTGAATATCAATATTGTACATACTTATTGCTGAATATATTAATTGTATGGTTTTGTAATGTCATTTATTTTATGAATTGTAAAATTGCTGCTTTCACCATGGACCTTGCTGTAAACGAACCTCAGCTCAATCGATTATATCCTTTTTTCATATATATTATGAAAAAAAAATTTTACTACTACTACACTATTCATGGAACACTGTATCGGTTTCCTTGTTGTTTTATATTTTATTTAGAAGCTTGTGACCAGGAGATGCACACTGAGCTGTGGCTCATTGGGTATGACTCGGGGGCAAGGGAAGGGGAAAATTTGTACAGATGTAAACTGACTTACAGAACCAGATTAAGCTGCTGGTGGTATTTTTAGTGAATGGCAGGGAATCTGCCAGGACACCTGGGAAATTCCTCTGATCTTGTCGAGAAGTGCCATGGGATCTTTAACATCCACCTGAACTACCACCAGAACAGGAGGCAAGACTTCGGTTTAATGTCTAATTCAAAAGATGGCACCTCAGGAATGCAGCATTCCCCTCTTGATCCACTATACTGTCAGTATTGTAATTAATACCATGTTACCAGCATGGGGCTAGAATCAACCACACTCCAATCTTCCGGCCTCAAAGGTGAGCGTGCTACCTGCTGAACCACTGACACTGCTTCACTTCTAGGTCTAGAGCACTCTTTTTTAAATGGGACCAGGTAAATTAATCAGACATAGTCTGGCTTTGGGTTCTCATGCAGTTTGTGGACAAAGGCACAGAGCAGCACCTCCTCTCCCCTCATGGGAGCAGTGCATGTGGCTAGTATTGAATAGTGTTGCTGACATTCTTTCTCATTTGCAGTGGGAGAGATTTCGAGAGCTGACACCAGAAGGGAAGATATGCCCCAGGGAAGTTCCAGCCTACCTCTGTGAATTGGTGATCCAGAAGCCTGGGAACTACTCAGGTATTCTTTAGTGCCTAGTATGATGGTGGTCTGTCAGAGGGGTGTGGAGAACGTCTTGGGGATGTGGCATCAGCTGGGCTGGGCCAGTGCTTGGCTGATTCTGGAAGACTGTTTTCATACATCTTGCATATGAGGTGCAAGGGTCTACGTCAGCAGTTGTGGGGCAGTACTTAGAAGTCATAGCATTGTTTGCTAAGGCCATGGGGTAAAGGGTATCATGTGGGCCTTTTGTGTATGTAAAAAGCTGGAAGGGTGGGCCCATTATGATCCAAAACTGTTGAACATACGTCACCCTATTTACCTGGAGTTGTTAGTGAACATGATGAATGCACTTCCAGGGTTTGCTTATCTGCTTGGAGGTGTGTCTGTCTCAGACAGCCTTCTTGGTAGACTTCTGCAGGGCCTCCAGGGTGTTCAAGATATCTCAGATAAGCAAATCCTCCTCATTGCCAGAGACACTGGGTGAAGATGATGTGGCAGTGGCCCCAGAAAGGGTTTGTGTCTCTTGTGGCAGAGCAAGATGGATGGGGGTGCCAGGGCTGCTGGTGCAGATTCTGGTCCCTCTCATACACGTGGGACATCCATGGGTGGGTTTTGGCTTATCTTCAGTAGTTAAATGGTAGGGGCAGGCCTTTTTCTGTCATGAGGACTGGTCTTCCCTCACAGTGTTCCAGTTTTGTCACCTACTCAGTAAGGGCTTATGGGCTCTGGGGTCAGTTCTCAGGAGCACAATATTCACTCCTCCTGCATAGGTGCTGCCTCACTTGCTAGGGCAGAGGGTTGGACAGATGTCCAGATTCAGTTCTTGGGACAGTGGAAGTCCCAAGCTTTTGAATTATGTGCAACTGCAATTACTGTAACCTCTGTGTTTCTGTTTTTTTGTGAGGTCTTAACTCCCAGGGGAAACAAGTGTGTATCCGTAGCCATTCTTTTCTCTGCTGGGCAGCGGTGAGAGCACAGTGGTTCTGAGGGGTGACAATCTCTTCATGGATCTTCAGTGAGGGGTGCAAGCCATAGGTGATGGATAACTCTCAGGCTTTGGCTCACATTTGGTGGCACCCTCTGATGGGGGAGGTCACTTTTAAGACTGAACTACTAAGAGCCCTCCCTCATGCTGAGGCCAGAGTCTCTTGTGAGATTTGACAAGTATGCCAGCCCCTCCAAAGGGGAGTGGAGGGTGTATAATTAGCAATGTATATGATTAACAAAATGATCAGCTGCAATTACCTTGCTGCACGTCATGCCAGATAAATTGATATCTATCTATCTATCTATCTATCTATCTATCTATCTATCTATCTATCTATCTATCTATCTATCTATCTATCTGTCTGTCTGTCTGTCTGTCTGTCTGTCTGTCTTTCTGTCTGTCAGTCTATCTATATATCTATCTATTTATCTATATATCATTAGTGTTGTTGTTGGTTTTGTTTTTTGTTCTGTCTTGATGTAGCGCTGTCATTATAAAACTGCGTTGTATTCTTGATCTACCCAGGTCAACCTTAACAAGCATTTGTCAATGCTGAATGTTGATTGCGTTGGTCTGTTGAGCTTGCTCAGTGGCCCTGTGTCACTGGCTCAGTGTGTTTGTCCCGGTGCTGCAGGCTGCTCTTTTGTACTGGGCTGCTGCCTGTGTTGGCATCTTGTTCTGCTGAGGAAGAAATCCGCAGCTGTCCCGACAGAGCTCCATTGAGGTGGCTCACTCCCCCTCTGTCACTCGCTCATTCTGTTTTTCCTGGCGCTGCAGGCAGCCCTTTTGTACTGGGCTCCTGCCTGTCTTGGTGGCTTTTTCTACCCACAAAGAAATCCACAGCTGTCCCGACAGAGCTCTGTTGAGGTCGCTCACTCCCCCTGTCTCACTCAGTCATTCTGGCTCTCCTGGCGCTGCAGGCTGCCCTTTTGTACTGGGCTCCTGCCTCTGTTGGTCCTTTCTGCCCTACAAGAAATCTGCAGCAGTCCTGACAAAGCTCCGTTGAGCTTGCTCATTCCCCTTCTCTCACTCACTCATTCTGTTCTGCCAGCACTGCAGGCTGCCCTTTTCTACTGGGCTCCTGCCTGCGTTGCTGCCTTCTTATGCCCACAAAGAAATTTGCAGCAGTTACAATACAGCTCTACTGAGCTCACTCATTCGCTCATTCTGGTTTTGCTGCCAATGCAGGCTGCACTTTTATACTGGGCCCCTGCATGAATTGCTGCCTTTTTCTGCCCACAAAGAAATCTGCAGCAGTCCCAACAGAGCTCCGTTGAGCTCACTGACTCCCCCTCCCTCACGCGCTCATTCTGTGTCTCCTGGTGCTGCAGGCTGCCCTTTTGTACTGGGCTCCTGCCTGCATTGGCAGCTTTTTCTGGCCAGAAATAAATCTGAAGCAGTCCCAACACAGCTCCACTGAGCTCACTCACTCCCCCTCTGTCACTCTCGCATTCCGTTTCTGGCGGTGCTGCAAGCTGGCCTTTTGTACTGGGCTCCTGCCTGCATTGCCGCATTTCCGCCCACAAAGAAATCTGCAGCAATCACACTAGAGCTCCATTGAGCTCACTCACTACCGCTCTGTCACTCGCTCGTTCTGTTTCTCTTGGCACCGCAGACTCGCTTTTCTATGGGGCTCCTGGCTGCATTGGCACCTCTGTCTGTCCACAAAGAAATTTGCAGCTGTCCCGACAGAGCTCCATTGAGGTCACTCAGTCTCCCTCTCTCATTGCTCATTCTGTTTGTCCTGGTGCTGCAAGCTGCCTTTTTGTATGGGGCTCCTGCCTGCATTGGTGCCTTTTCTGCCCACAAAGAAATCCCAGCAGTCCTGATAGAGCCCGTTGAGCTCACTAAGCCCCTCGTCTCACTCACTCGCACTGTTTCTCCCACCGCTGCAGGCTGGCCTTTGTACTGGGCCCTGCCTGTATTGACACTTTTTATGCCCAGAAACAAATCCACAGCAGTCCTGACAGTGCCTCGTGAGTTCACTCACTCCCACTCGCCTCTGTTTTCTCCCAGTGCTGCAGGCTTCCTTTGTACTGGGCTCTTGTGTTGGGGCCTTTGTCTGAACACAAACAAATCTGCAGCAGTCCCGACAGGGCTCAGTTGATCTCAGTCACTTCCTCTCACTGGTCGATCTTAATCAGTGCCAAACACTGATTTCCCAGAGTGACCGTGTATATTGTCCGCAGAAGCGCAAAAACATATTTTAGTGAGGATGTGAAAAATGACAGCTGCAGTGTTCATAAGGAGTTGTGAAAAATGCCACTGTTGAAAATGTGGCGTGACAGTATTACAAATTTGCGAAGTTACAAGAGTGCGTGGAAACAGTTCAATGCACGCTTGTAACACAGTCATGTTATGGACTTTCGTCACCAAATTTTCAACATAGGATTTACTTATTCTGCTCATGAACAGTGCCTCTGTCATTTTCTTAATCTGTCCTGAACACTGATTTCCCAGTGACCACGTTATTCTGCGCCGAACTGTGAAAACATATTTTGATCAGGATGTGAAAATGACAGCTGTACTGCTTATAAGTAGGTGTGAAAAATGGCACTGTTGAAAATCTGGTGTGACAATATTACAAATTCTGTTGCGTTCACTGACTCCCCTCCCTCACTCACTTGTTCTGTGTCTCCTGGTGCTGCAGGCTGTCCTTTTGTACTGGGCTCCTGCCTGCATTGGTGGCTTTTTCTGGCCAGAAAGAAATCTGAAGCAGTCCCGACACAGCTCCACTGAGCTCACTCACTCCCCCTCTGTCAATCTCGCATTCCATTTCTGGCAGCGCTGCAAGCTGGCCTTTTGTACTGGGCTCCTGCCTGCATTGCCGCATTTTCTGCCCACAAAGAAATCTGTAGCAGTCACACTAGAACTCCGTTGAGCTCGCTCACTACTGCTCTGTCACTCGCTCATTCTGTTTCTCTTGGCACCACAGACTGCGCTTTTCTATGGGGCTCCTGGCTGTGTTGGCACCTTTGTCTGTCCACAAAGAAATCCACAGCTTTCTTCTGACAGAGCTCCATTGAGGTCACTTAGTCTCCCTCTCTCATCGCTTATTCTGTTTGTCCTGGTGCTGAAAGCTACCCTTTCGTACGGAGCTACTGCCTGCATTGGCGCCTTGTTCTGCCCACAAAGAAATCCCAGCAGTCCTAATAGAGCTCCATTGAGCTCGCTAAGTCCCCTTGTCTCACTCGCTCGCATTGTTTCTCCCACCACTGCAGGCTGGCCTTTTGTACTGGGCCCCCGCCTGCATTGATGCCTTTCCTGCCCACAAAGAAACCGCGACAGTCCTGACAGCACTTCGTGAGTTTGCTCATTCCCCTCCCTCACTCGCTCTCTTGTTCTGTTTCTCCCAGTGCTGCAGGCTGCCTTTTGTACTTGGCTATTGTGTTGGGGCCTTTGTTTGAACACAAACAAACCGCAGCAGTCCCGACAGAACTGAGTTGAGCTCGGTCACTCCCTCTCACTCGGGTCAATCTTAATCTGTCCCAAACACTGATGTCCCAGAGTGACCGTAGTATTGTCCGGCAATAGTGCAAAACATATTTAGCCAGGATGTGAAAATGACAGCTGCAGTGCTCATAAGAAGTTGTGGAAAAATGCCACTGTTGAAAATGTGGCGTGACATTATTACAAATTTGCGAAGTTACAAGGGTGCATGGAAACAGTGCAACACACGCTTGTAACACAGTCATGTTATGGATTTTCGTCACCAAATTTTCAACATAGGGATTTTTGGACCTCTGCTCATGAACAGTGCCACTGTAATTTTATTAATCTGTCCCAAACACTGATTTCCCACAGTGACCACACTATTCTGCACCGGAACTGTGAAAACACATTTCAGTCAGGATGTGAAAAATGGCAGCTGTACTGCTTATAAGGAGGTGTGAAAAATGGCACTGTTGAAAATCTGGTGTGACAATATTACAAATCTAAGAGTTACAAGGGTGCATGGATAGTGCTAGCGCACACTTGTAACTCAGTCAATTGATGGGCTATCATCACCAAAATTTCAACATAGGCATTTTAGGACCTCTGCTCATGAACAGTATCATTGTCATTTTCTTAATCTGTCCTGAACAGTGATTTCCCACAGCAACCGCTCTATTCTGTGCCGGAAGTGTGAAAACATATTTCGGCCAGGATGGGAAAAATGACTGCTATACTGTTCATAAGTAGGTCTGGGAAAATGGCAATGTTGAAAATCTGGAGTGAAAATATTATAAATTTGCGAAGTTATGAGCGTGTGTGCCAACTGCGCAACGCACGCTCGTAACACAGTCATTTTATGGAGTATCGTTACCAAATTTTCAACATAGACATTTTAGGACCTCTACTCATGAACAGTGTCACTGTCATTTTCTTAATCTGTCCTGAACACTGATTTCCACAGCAACTGTGCTATTCTGCGCCAGAAGTGATAAAACACATTTCAGCCAGGATGTGATCAATGACAGCTATACTGCTCACAAGGAGGTGTGACAAAATGTCAGTGTTGAAAATTTGGCATGAAAATATTGTAAATTCGCAAAGTTACGAGCGTAAATAGCAACTGTGCAACACACGCTCGTAAAACAGTCATTTTTGGATTTTTTCCACTCAAATTTGCAACATAGGCTTTTTGAGAGCCCACCTCATGAAATTGGCACTGTTGTTTCATTAATCAGCCCTGATGGGTGATTCCACATAGTGACATGAAACCACCTTTTGGGGCCAATTAACGCCATGACAGTTCAAGAATTCATGAGGAGGAGTCCCAAAAACCCGATGTTGAAAATTTGGTGAAAAAAGTCCCAAAAATGCCCGAGATATGCACTAAGGTTGAAAAAACCCTATTTATTACATTATACTGCTTACCAGCATTTCCTCAGTTCACAGTCGGCTTTGAAGAGTGCAGACATGTTCCTGGTCCACCGAAGATCATCGCGCCAGACTCCAGAGGTCAGTATAGGGTGAGGGGGATGTGGGGAGGCAGGGTGCGCAGTGGGTGGGTGCGGGTACTGGGAGGGGGGCCTGGAAGAGCTGCAAGGGACTGTTTCCTTCTTTACAGGTTGAAAAAACAAAAATAAGACATCAGGGGACCATTTTCTTGTTTAACAGGTGCTTTGGCATGCTGGGGTGGGCTCCCCGTGTGCCACCTGTGTGGATAGGTGGGTGCATTAGCTGATGGGGGATTGAGCACCCCTGTCAGCAAACAAGGATGGGGGAAGGGAGCTGCAGGAGCTGAGGGGGATTGGGCCCCCCCTCAGCTATAGAAACAGAAGGGGGGTATCATGATACTGATGGGGACTAGGCACCCCATTGGCAGGAACAAAAGGGGTATCATGATGCTGATGGGGATTGGGCACCCCATCGGCATGAACAAAGGGGGTATCATTATGCCGATGGGGATTGGGCCCCCATCTGTCAACAGGAACAACACGGGGTCATTATGCAGGCAAGGAGTTGGGTACCCGTCGGCAGGAACAAAGCGGGGTTACAGAATGCCGATGGGGAGTGGACTCCCCTGTTGGCAACAAGTAAACACGGCAGGGGTGAGGGGGGTTATATTGTTTGTGAACATGGCAGCAAGCCACCGCCATGTTCACAAACAATATCAGAGGGTTTCGCATCCCACCCTGCAATGACGGGTTGCTCCCTCATTGCAGCGGATGGCTGACGCTGCAATGACGAGGCGGCCCCTGATTGCAGCAGCTGATTTTTATGTTTGCTTGCATGCATGTGCAAGAAACATAGTGCCTTCATCGGAGATTTCGGAGGTGTGTCACCTCCTCCTCCAATTCAGGCACTATGCTGGCAGGCGCGGCCCCTGTAAGCCAATGCATTTTGGAGCTGTCTATGACACGCTCCAAAATGCAGTGGCATACAGTTGAAAGGGGGAGCTACGCTTGAGTGAGCAGTGATAAGAAGCTGCTCATGTGCAGCTCCCCCCCAGCCGCAGGCGTGTGCACCCCGCATGCAGCGTATAGCCGATGGGGTGCCCAATCCCCGTCGGCTGAACTGCGTCTGTCTCTCCCCCCCTCCCAATAGTTAATGCCACGCTGGGAGCCCACCCCAGCGTGGAAATCCATCATGTTGCTGATGGGGTGCCCAATCCCCGTCGGTGCGACCCCCCTCCCCAAATTCCTTGTGCCATGCTGGAGGCCCACCCCCAGCGTGGCAACGATCCAGCGTGTTTTTAAATTTTTGCGACAGGGTGCCCAATCCCGTCGGGCTGAATTTGTAAAAGCTCTGGTGCTGGGAGCCACCCCAGCATGGCAAGCGGTCCATGACATCTTTTTTTTGTTTTAACCTGTAAAACAAAAACGGTTCTGGCAGGCCTCCCGAACCCCTCCCACAACCCGCACCCACCCACTGCGACCCAGCCTCCCCACCCCCCTCACCCCATACTTACCTCTGGACTCGCGATGATCTTCGGTGGACCGGGAACACGTCTGCACTCTTCAAAGCCGACCGCGAACTGAGGAAATGCCGGTAAGCTGTATAATGGGCTAGATAGGAGGGGTTCAACTTTAGTGCATATCTCAGGCATTTTTGGGAAATTTTGCACCAAATTTTCAACATGGGGTTTTTGGGACCCTTTCTCTTGAATGATGTCACTGTCATGGCATTATTCAGGCTCGAAGGGTGATTTTGTGCAGTGACTGCGCAGTGACTGCGAAATCACCCTTTGGGACCGAATACCACCATGACAGTGACATCATTCATGAGAAGGGGCCCAAAACCCCCATGTTGAAAATTTGGTGCCAAAATTCCAAAAAATGACTGTTTAACGAGCGTGCGTTGCGCAGTTCCTACGCAGGCTCGTAAGTTCGCGAAATTTCAATATTTTCACTCCAGATTTTCAAAATTGCCATTTCACCACACTGTCTTATGAGTAGTACAGCTGTCATTTTTCACATCTCACCCAAAATGTGTTTCCACCCTTGTAGCGCAGAATGGCGCAGTCGGTGTGCGAAATCAATGTACGGGACAAATTAAGAAAATCACAGTGACACTGTTCATGAGCAGAGGTCTTAAAATGGCTATGTTGAAAATTTGGTGAAAAAAATTCCTAAAAATGACTGTTTGAGCGTACGTTGCACAGTTCCCACACACGCTCGTAGGTTTGCGAATTTTCAATATTTCCACTCCTGATTTCCAACATTGCCATTTTTCCACACCTCCTTATGAGCACTACAGCTGTCATTTTTCACATCCTGCCCAAAACATGTTTCCGCCCATGTAGCGCACAATGGCGCAGTCGGTGTGCAAACTCAATGTATGGGACACATTAACAAATCCACAGTGACACTGTTCATGAGCAGAGGTCTTAAAATGGCTATGTTGAAAACTTGGTGAAAAAATGCCTAAAAATGACTTTTCTGGCGTGCGTTGCACAGTTCCTATGCATGCTCGTAAGTTTGCAAATTTAATATTTTCACTCTAGATTTTCAACATGTCCATTTTATTAAACTTCCTTATGAACAGTCCAGCTGCAACTTTTCATATGTCACCCAAAATGTGTTATCGCACATGTAGCGCACAATGGTGCTGTTGGAGTGTGAAAGCAATGTTTAGGACAGATTAAGAAAATCACAGTTACACTGTTCATGAGAAGAGGTCTTAAAATGGCTATGTTGAAAATTTGGTGACAAAAGTCCATAAAATGACTGTGTTACGAGTGAGCATTGTGCAGTTTCCACGCATCCTCGTTAGTTCATGACTTAGTAATATTTTCAGTCCAGATTTTCACTAGTGGCATTTTTCAACACTTCCTTATGAACAGTACAGCTGCCATTTTTCACAACATGGCCGAAGTGTGTTTTCACACTTTCAGTGCAGAGATGCATGGTCGCTGTGGGAAATCATTGTTCGGCACAGATAAAGAAAATCACAGTGACACTGTTCATGATCGGAGGCACCAAAATGCCTGAGTTGACAATCTGCTATAAAATATCCCCAACCTACTTATATAACGGGTGTGCATTGCACAGTTTCTATGTACGCTCGTGACTTCACCATTTTTTTAAATATTTTTACTACACATTTGCAACATAGCCATTTTTACACCTCCCCATGAAAGAGTACAGCTGTCATTTTTTACATCCTGTTCAGAATATTTTTGCACCTGTGGTGCTAAATCCAGTAGTCACTGTGCATAAGCAGCTTTTGGCTACCAAACTGATATTCCCCCTGTTCATGAGGTGGGGTCACAAAACAAACACGTTGAAAATTTGGAGTTAAAATACCAACGAATGCCTGAGGTATTAGGCTTTTCAACTAAATCGCCCAACCCTATAGAGAATGACAGGAATCAGGGGTGTGACTTGGGATTCTTGCCTGTGATGCTCATACCATTCCACACCCTGCAGTCACTGAGAGGCATCGAGGTATGCCTTGGACTCTTCGGCCCCAAACTTCACCCCATTCTCCTATATCGCACCCATCTCACCGTATTTCCTAATGAAATGGGGTGCGCATAAGGGCCAAAGACCCCAAGGAACACGTCACACTTGTCAGTCTCTGCAGAGTGGGGTGTGGTGAAATGGCGTGGCCGTTATGCCTGATGACCCAAATGCACACCCCGATGCCTGTCACTCTCTGCAGGGTGGTGGTGGGGTTGGCTTCAGTTCAATACTTCACTGCCATTCCTATTACGCAGCTCTGTAACTTCTACACTACCACCAATGCCAGTAAGCAAACATTCGGCATTGACAAATGCTTGTTTAGAACGTTGTGTGCGCTGGCTGAACTAGTATCAGCAGCAGTAGCGTACCACAGCATTGGGGACGGGGACAAGCCTCTGCAGGCTGTAGAGTCATTGGGCACAATAGTGCCACGCCTCCACAACCTGCTTGTGAAGAAAGCTGACGCAATATGTTTCTTGCGCATGCTCGCAATCAACATAAAAATGAGTTCTCTCAATGGTATTTCACCTGGTAAAATAACGACTGATTGATTGATTGAGTTTACCAATTCCAATTCTAATTGGCTATTTAACAAATACATGCATGTGGCCATTTCCTCTCACATTGTCTGTCTCGTTTGTTCAGGTGAAGGAAGGGGATTGTGCCTTATAAGACAATACAAGAGCCTGCAATGAATAGTAGCAGGTGAGGTTTGTATGAAGGCATGCCCCCCAGATGACAAGTGAGCAGAGGGGGGTAGATTATACCCACTAGGGACAGGTCAGAAAACTAGGTAGGGTTCCCAAGAGGTGGGAGCTACTACCTGCTGGAGAGGAGGAGCATTGTTAGTTTAAGTTCACATAACAAAGGCAATGACTTTGATACACAAGGTCCCTGCATCTTAATTGATACCCCCAGAGGTACACCCGGAGACAGCTAACATTTAGGTATATGTTATACTAACATATAAAGCTAAGGGCATCTACTGTATAACAGTGGATGTCAGGATATGTATAGTATGCATATTATTGCTTAGACTTTACTTTCTAATATACACATGTATTTCTTGCTTGCAAGATGCTAGGACACTTGTGTCCTTGTAATGATTATGATATATGAGTCGGCATTGCCATCTTCTGATGATTTGTATTACTACAGAGCTATGTCAAACTGCACCTCTTTGTTTCTGCAAATTGATGACTACTACAGAATTGTATAATGTTATCTTGGACTGAGAAGCCACCTCTAATTTAGCCAATAGGGCTATAGGGCTCACCTCTGTAACTAGAAATGTTTCTATCTTACAGTAACCATGGTAATTATCATAGGTATATAATGTAAGACATTACGTCTTCTACCTCGGAGGCCCCATGAGACACGGAGATTCCTCGAGGTATAGGGAATGCTTAACATTGGCTCCCAGTTCCTATTGGTAAGAACTGCTTAGGGCAACTATGATTTTCCTTTTGGTAGTAATAAACAAGTTTATTACTCTTACTGTATGCAGCGTATCTATAATTCTTTGCATGCCCACTATTGCCAAGAACCTGAGAGTGAGGTTTAGACCTCCTGACAATTGACTACCATGTGCAGGCAATATTTAGAGTTTGTAAAGGTTTTACTTGTTGCTACAACTTTCCTTCCTGACGGGGACAATAGGTGTGTATTCCACATCACCTCTCCCATTTTCACACACTTTGTAATCACTTGCAAAGTCTGGTTGCTTACTGGGTGTGGTTGATGCTGACTCACCTCACCCCACAGCAGTCTTGAATTGCAAGCTAACAAGTGCACAGTAGCCTGACTGTGAAGTAGTGCACCTGTTGTGGATCGATACATGGCATGGTGCCTTTTCACAGTTTGATTTTACGTTCCCTCCACACAATGGCCACTGTATCAAATACCTGTGCAGACCTGAGACTCAATGTCTTGAACTTCCTTGTCTCCCATGGAGGATGGGTTGATTTTGCATGGGGCGAAGTCAATCAAAAACCCTGTGCTGGGGATTTCAGCCCAGTACTGAGATGAGACAGGAAGAAAGTGAG
The DNA here is from genome assembly GCA_016271365.2 of Neoceratodus forsteri. NCBI lineage: Eukaryota > Metazoa > Chordata > Ceratodontiformes > Ceratodontidae > Neoceratodus > Neoceratodus forsteri. Next base: position 512,771,446 of record CM028138.1, read on the forward strand.
AAGTTAAAGGGCTGTTGATCATGGCTCTCTACGCTGCTGTGGAAGCTTCTGAAGTGAGGTTTCAAACCCTTGAACTGCAAATCTCATCTCTTAAGCAAGAGATGAGTTTGCAGGAAACTAAATGTGTAAGATGTAAGCAGGATTTGGAGTCTGAACTCCAGACTCTGTGGAATGAAAAGGATTCCCTTTTGCATCATTCTGCACAAGCAGGCGAGCAGAACTTTGTATGTTAAAGCAGGAGTGAAAGTTCGAGACAGGATAAGGGACAGACTTTGCAAATGAATGAGTTGTTAAGAAGAATGAATGAACAAATGTGTGAGGAGTTGGGAGAGTTACAGGATGAGATAAACCAAGTACATAATGACTTAAGAGTAGCTACTAGGGACAATCGCAAATTGAGAGCTGCATATAGAGTGTTACAGAAGCAGATGCAGGATGAAGTGGATCAGAATGTTGCAAGAGTGAGTCATGATGACTGTGAATTTAAAATGGTGAAACTATGCCATCAGCGAGAGGTGCTGGCTGGTCACGTCAAGGCAATGGGTGCATAGCCCCTGCCTTGTCGACGTTATCTGAAGGGGAGGAGTCAGATGATGAGATCTCTCAATACAATGCCCTGTCACACCCCTACTATGGCCCAGTTACCCCACCCTGCCATCCACAACATGGTGGACCCCTCATACATCACCCTACGTCCCTACTTCATCAACAGCATGACACACACATCATGGGAGACGTCAAAATGTGGGGGAGCAGGCCTAGGCCTAGTCCCAACTGCACCACCAATAGCCATTATTAATGTGGAAGACAGGCAGGAGACAGAAAAATTATTGAGAATGCCTTAGACAATGTTCCCACCTCTGAGAAAAATAAACAGGTTCTCAGAATCCATATTAGGCAGCTTCTACACAAGGCAAATATGCAGGAGGGCATGGTTCATACTGTGGCTGAGGCTGCATCTCTGGCAGCCCTGGATGGCACCTGAGGTAATCTACCTCTGCTTGATTGTCCCAATAATCCCCTGCAAATGGCCCACTCTGTTCAGGAAATAGCTGACAGTATTGGTTGGATGAGCCCGTCCAACAACCTCAGCTGCCACTTGGAAAAGGTGCATGTTAAATGTGAAATGCTTAGTCTCACCACAGATTACCAGGTCCAGATCCTACACCAGACCATCGATCCTGGCCTGTGGGCAAAATTCCTCGATGCCATCCATCAGGACGACTATGCCACCTTTGATGAAGTGGCATCTGAGCTCATTTCTGCACACAACCCAGGTGTGGTAGGAATGATGCTCACATACCCTGTGAAACAGAATGTGAAAGACAGTCCAGCTACTTTCCAACAGAGGCTTTGAAAGGCCTACTGAGCATGGAAGCAACTTGCAGGAGAAGCTGAAGATGTGGACCTCACTGAATATAAGACCCTGTTCCTTAGGAACATGATCCCTGCAGTAAGAGGAAAGATAGCGCCAACCATTTATCCCACCACGGAGAGTTTTGCTGATATTCTTTGGAAAACAGACAGTTTATCAACTTTACATCCATAACTCAGGCTCCTGTTCTAAGAAGGTAGCTGCCATGGAAGCCATTCTGGAGGCCACTACGTACTACATGGTGGAGGGACAAGACCAAGAGAAACAGCCCCTTCCCACAGACAACCAATACCCCCAGCAGGCCCAACAACAGCAACAACAACAATCCTGGGGCAGAAACTGGAACTACCACAAAAATAAGAAACATCATAAGAACAACAAGGGTAAACAACAAAGATCAGGTCCTTTGTATAGGTAAATAGCTGATGAAAACTGGTAATTCTGGGATCGTCTCAGGCAAGTACGCTCCATAACAAATGCCATGTCTATTCGGGCCCTTGCAGCAATACAACTGGAGAACAGGCCTCAACAGGCCGTGGAGATACTGAAGTCCAGGCTCTCAGGCCTTACAGGCCTGAACCCAGAAGTGGATCCCTATATAGCATCAGTGCAGCAGCATGGTGAGATGGTTCAAAGGAACCAAGCCCAGACTCTCTATCAAGAGCTACCCAATGCTCCCACTGGTACAGACTGACAATTACATGCCCCAGTCCATATTGTAAACAAGCTAGTCTTGGATAAAAATGGAAGGCCCTGCACTGAGGCCGAGGTCAGGAGCTGCCTACCGACAGTACTGCTGGATACAGGCACGGCTGTGTCTGTACTACAGGATGACCACCCAGCCACATCACCCTGGTCCACCAGGTGAAGGACTAATATGTCTGGTGTAGACAGAACTAGGTTACCTGCATACCTCTCCCTACCACTACCTGTGACACTGGGACACATGAAGGCCTATCATACCTTTCAGTTAATGATACTGCATGATCAACCTAGTATCATCGGAATTGACTTTCTGGCACCACATGTTAGTGTGGTAGACCTAGCCAATATGCTACTGATACAAATTCAGGGACAATACCACGCCATTATGATCCCTGATTCGCATGAGTTTGCAACAATCTCTGCCCACAACAAAGAGTATGATGTCATAGATTTGTTGAGGAACCATGAGCTTTTCCCAAAGCTCCTTCCTATTCTGCTAAGACATCTGCAGGCATTTGCCACCAACAAGCATGATTGTGGAAGAATGCACACTGTCATTGAAGTGATAGGCCAAGCACATGAGAGGCAATGGCAATACCCCTTTCCACCTGAGGCCTTACCTTCTCTTAGAGAGACAATGAAAATACCCTCAGGCAAGGTGTAATCAGGCATGTGTTTCTACTGTAAATTCCCCAGTGTGGCATGTGAAAAACCACAGGTACCAAGAGACTTACTATTGACTACAGGAGACTAACCAGGTTACCCCAGTTGTGCCCCAACTGTGGGATCAGCACCAGATGTGCTGTGACTACTGACCCCTGATCAACAATGGTTTAGTGCCCTGGACATCTCCAACGGTTTTGGTCATTGCTTTTGGCTCCCAAGAGTCAATATAAGTTTGCCTTCATCTCTGAGGGTGGACCACAACAGCCCCTCCCTGTTCCATTTGTACATGATGGATGCCCTTGAGGGTTTCTCTACACCCCAGTGTCTCTTACAATATGGATGACCTGCTGTTGCTACGTCACACAGGAGCAACATCTGGATCTCTTGGACAAACTACTTAGCCTCATCTAAAGGGCAGGCCTCAAATGTAACCCTGCAAAGGCATAACTATGTCAGAAAGAGGTTATCTTTCTGGGCCTGAGGATAACAGATCAAGGCCAAAGTCCTACCTGGAAGAAGATACAAGGACTGCGAGACCTGCCACTGCCTATCAGCGTGGCCACCCTTAGAAGGTTTCTGGGTATGGTGAACTATTCTAGAGATTTTATTTGTGATTTTGCTCAGAAGGCTGCTCATCTGTATGAACTACTGAAAAAGGATATTCCATGGACTTGGGGCCCTATTCATACCCAAGCTGTGATGTCACTGAAATATGCCTTGGCCTCAGCTCCAGCTTTGGTCAACCCCAATCCAGCCCTACCATTCCATCTGGAATGTGCCACATCTGACATTGTAAGGTCTGCTGTGTTGTCCCAGAAGGTCCATTGCACCCCTGAGGTCCCATTTCATATGCATCACAGTTCTTGACCCCAGTGGAACAGTTGTACAGCCTTTGTGAAAGGAACCTTCTGGCCACCTACTGGGCTGTCAAGCACTTTCTGTATATCATTGGGTGCTTTCCCCTTATCATCAATACAAACCACACCCCAACCTCATTTTTGCTATCAGATAGAGTGAAGGATGGGTCAGTCTCTTACACCAGACTGATACACTGGTCTCTCCTTCTCCAGGATAGACATCTAGGTCCTCCCAACCAAAATGACATCCATGCTGGTGCATGGTCTCCTTTTCTAGGAGAACCCCATGACTGTACACTGCAGCCACCTGATCTTCCAGATCCAGGTACTTTCCTTCCTGCTACACCACAACAACTTGAAAACACCTCATTGTGCCATGTCTTCACAGACAGCTCAGCTTCTTATTACCAGGAGAACAGGTAGCGGAATGGGCATATTAGTCATTTACCCTTATGGTAACACTGTTAAGATTTCTAAGCATTGCAGTGTGGCATCATCACAGTGTGCTGAGATGGTAGCATGGCCTGCACCTCGAGTTCATTCAGCATGGAACCAAGGATACCATAATTTTAACAGACTGCAACTGGGTTTGTTGTTCCTTTACAGGATTCCTTCCTTTCTGGCAGACGAACTCCTTTACCTCCTCTGATGGCAACTCAGTGAAACACAAGGAACTGGTAATATACATGTATTCACTGGCACAAAAGTTTTCCACACAAAGTTAGGCCCATTCCCTGCATGATACCTATCATGCCTTCAATGACACTGCTGACATCCTTGCAAAGAAGGGGCTCAAGGGGGACATCGAGATGATGGATCATCCAGAGGCCAGAGTAGCCATACACATTGCAGCAGTCAGGAAGAAATCTGAACCTTTCTCCCCTTGGATTTGTCACAAGCTCAACAGACTGAACCTGAACTCAAAGATGTTCAGATTCTTGGACAAATGTGCAGAAAAATGTACCCACTAATAATACCTACAGAAGACAATAAGTTAAGTTACACCTGTCTCCTGATGACAAGCTCATCTAGTATCAATCAGAGGACACCCCACCAAGCTGTGGGTGGTACCTCACCATCTAGATCTGAATTTCTACACCAAGTGCATGATACCCCACTGATGGACACAAGGAGGAAGAAAACACTTCAGCGGCTCAAGACCACCACCTGGTGGCCTGGTGTCACCAAGGATGTCAAACAGTACATAGACAACTGCCTTGTTTGTGCACAAAACAATCCCATTCCTACCGAACATAATGCCAAATTGCTACCACAAAGGCATTTGGGCCCTTGGAATGCCTTACGGATCGATTTTATTGGTCCCTTAACCAATACCAGCAGAAACAACAACTGTGCCCTTGTGGTTACTGATCTATTTTCTAAGTGGGTTGAAGCTTTCCCCACTAAGACATGCATTGCTAAAACCACTGCCAAAATCCTGGTAGAACAGAACTTCTCCAGGTGGGGTCTACCTCTCAAGGTAGACTCAGACAAAGGAACCAGTTTTACAGGTAAGTTGCTGAAAGAAGCCCTTGAACTCCTTGGAGTTCACCAGAAGTTCCAGATACCATACCACCCATAATTGTCAGGTCAAGTAGAGAGGACCAACAGACGGATTAAACAAATGCTTTCCAAATTTATTGAGGAAAATCCCAAGGACTGGGATTCCCTACTGCCGTTACTCCTTATGGCAATCAAGGTCACACCCTCAGCCACCACCCAGTTGACACCCATTGAGGTGATGACCGGTAGAAACATGAGATTACCCAAACACCTGTTGTTTGGCCTGCACACCCCTACTGCAGACCATGTCTCTGTGGACCAATATGTGTAAAAACTCAGACAAGACCTCATACACACTCACTTGTATGCTGCTAACTGCATGGGCAAGGAGCAGCAACAGTCCAAAATTCTGTTAGATAAAGACGCACAAGAAGTGGATTGGCAAGTCAGGGATCAGGTCATGGTTCTCAGATTTGCACTCCCAACACATTCTTTCTCCAATAAGTGGGAAGGACCCTACCCAATTGTCGACAAACTCAGTCCAGCAGTCTATCAGGTTAGACTCATGTAAAACAACAAACTGACTGACAAATGGCTGCATGCAAACCAGTTGAAACTGTATAAAGGAGTATAATTACTTTTCCTTACCCCATTGGGTGAAATAGTACTAATTTGCTAATGTTTCCTTTTCCTTTTCACATACACTGACAAGATGGCTGTCTTGTTCCATTTTCTCCTCATCTCAGGAGTTATCCCCTACATCAAAGGTACGAAAAAGCACCTCCTTCCTCACTTTTATTCACCTGCAACTACCCCAGAGGGTCTCCATCAATATCCCGACAATTTGATAACTGTCCAGGAAGGTTCTGATGCTTACCTCACTGCCTTAGTTGTTGCTCCTGATAAATCTACCCTACAGATTAGTGGCAAACCAAGTCTCAAGGACAAATACTCCCCATGGCCAAACTCTCCAAGGAAACTTTCCATGGATGGCCCAATGCAAAATTATTCCCAAATGGTACTCTGTCCTTGCTCCAGACCTCTGTTAGACATTTGATTTATACAATGTCACAGCCTTAATTGACCCCTCATATTGTGATTCATTGTCTAAAGATTCTGCCAGGAAATTTTGTGCAGTACACAACATGGCCTCAGCTGCCATGTACCTATCTGTGTTACCCCCTACTGAGAAACAGCTTTTGTAATTTCCAAAACAAACCCGTGGTCCTTGTAGTGGTCTCACAGCCACTGCATTACCTGGTTAATTGATTAATAACTGCAATTTATGAATATACCTGTCTTGTTTAATTTGACTTACTGGAATATGAAAGAATTTGGTATGTGTTATACTACTAACACATCAATATTTTATAGTACTTTGTTACTTGATAGCTTAGCAGCTTTTCAGATACATAATCAAGACCCCATTGCTGGGGTACATACCACTGAGCATAGAGGCAGTTTTTAGAGAAAACCTAATTCAGATGATCAAAGTCATAAAAAAAATACACGTGACACATCCAATGTCACTAGTTCCACAGGTACCCTCACTGGTGTCTGTGGTTCTGCAATGTCTATATGGAATAAAGCAGACATTGCCACTATCAAAGCACATTCACAAAAGTTTGAAACTGGTATGATCAATGACATCATACCCCCATTATTGCATGGTGTGGATGGCCTTAGTCAGGAAGAAAGATACACGGTATACAATATGTACGACATTGCTAAGGCATTTACAGACTCTAAAGATAAGATTAACACCCTAGTTGCACAAAGCAACAAAGAACCAGATAACCAATACATTGCCCATTAAATATTATGCTCAGCCTATGGCTCTTACATCATCACTACCATCAACAATCTCTTCTGTGATCTAGAATCTGGAAGAATCCCTGATATCATACATGATCAACGTATCTCTAAATGGTACTGTCTTCATTGCAAATCCTCTAACTGTGTTGCCATGTGTATGCTACAGTCTTTAACAATTCCTATTGCCGCTGCTAGGAATTTGGGTTTTGTGACCAGACACCCTAACACTGGTCCTTGTTTTACTTCTAAGAAATGTTCCATTAAGGATACCATGTTTGTGTCTTTCACTGTTTCTTTACCACATTTTGATCCTACTACAGCTCTGTTTGATAAACCTGCATCTATACACTCCATTGGGCACTTTGATGATGACATCTACAGAGAATGCCTAGACTTGCCTCCTCTGCTGGTTTTCCATCCTTTTCTGGCTGCATGGGTTTTGCCGCACACAGATTGTTGTGCAAAAAAAGGGTATATTTATTTGTCGCTGTGACATATTTGATGTTATTAAACTTGTATGTGGATACTCCCCAGACAGTATCGATTGGTCCTTTTCTATGGACAATGACATCACCACCAATGGCACAGAATACCAAGCTCAGCATCTGCTCCAGATGATTCCAAGTTATACCTGTCCTACCATGAGGAGGCTCACCGCCTGTCAACATGGATTTCAAACAGACTTATACTTGCCCAGTATAGTTGCAAAAATGGAGACTGCCTACAGTAAAGATGCAATATAACTCAGATGGTTAATACTGTGTTGTTACAAATTATAAGACCTTTATGTATGGTTCCCAGACATGTTCTATTGACACTTCTAACTTCTGTTTCGTCCCCCACCAGAAAACAGTTATTGGGCATACAGTTATGGTAACCCTGATTATCTGCTCACTCTTTTGGAGGATTTACCTTACTTTAATGTACGCATTTAACCTTTAACTTTAACACTGAAATCACTCATAGACAGGAAAGACACCCATCTCATCCACATCAGCAATAATATCTCCAAAGCTAACGAAGATGTCCTCGCACTTATTAATGATGGTGATATGAATAATGCACTTACTAACACTTGGCTGGAGATTACCTTTAAAGGTTTTGTTATTATACAAGCATTTTTTATGTTTTTTCTTATTATTGTGCTTTGCTGCCTACGATTGCATGTTTCACCAACACAGTGAGCAGTTGGAGTTCCTTTACAAGGCTTGCGTGCCGGGTCTGTAAACGACCCCTGCTCCCTATCCTATTCCTTACTTTTGCTTGTGTTGCCCTTCAGAGTCAACAAAGGGGGGGATGTTACATGAGGTCCCTGCACCATAATTGATACCCCCAGATGTACACCACAGACAGCTAGCATCTAGGTATATTTTATACTAACATATAGGGCTAAGGGCATCTACCGTATAAGAGTGGATATCAGGACATGTATGCATGTTATTGCTGTAGACTTTACTTTCTAATATACAAATGTATTTCTTGCTTGCAAGATGCTAGGACACTTGTGTCATTGTAATGATTATGATATATGAGTCAGCACTGCCATATTCTCATGATTTGTATTACTACATGGCTATGTTCAAATTGCACCTCTTTGTTTCTACAAAGTGATGACTACTACAAAATTGTATAATGTTATCTTGTACTGAGAAGCCACCTCTAATTTAGCAAATAGGGCTCATTTCTGTAACTAGAAATGTTTCTGTCTTACAGTGACTATGGTAATTATCATAGGTAAGAAATCACATCTTCTACCTCTGAGTCCCCATGAGACACCTAGATTCCTTGAAGAATAGGGAATGCTTAGCATTGGCTCCCAGTTCCTATTGGTAAGAACCGCTTAGGACAACTGTGATTTTCCTTTTGGTAGTAATAAACAAGTTTATTACTCTTATGCAATGTGTCTGTAATTCTTTGCATGCCCACTATTGCCAAGAACCTGAGAGTGAGATTTAGACCTCCTGACACCTTCTTTCAGCTTCAGCCTCTTCAGCAGATATCTTCCCAATCCCTTCCCTTAAAAAGCAGGGGAGGAACCATGTTGTAGAAAACTGCTGTCCCACTATGGTCACCACAGTCAAGGTAGAAGACATTTCACCAGTTTTTCCCACTGAGTTTGAAGGTTTCATGCCTTCTCTGGTGGGGTGTTAGTAGAGGGGGATTAGACAGGCACGTTGTCACAGTCATGAAGGAATTACAGTGGCATTGTAGTCTCACAGGATTGTACAGAGGGATTAACAGGGTTTCTCACTGCTTTTTATGAAGTTTGCCCTGAAGCTGAGGAGAGGTGAGGCATTGGCAACAGGTACCAGAGGGGTGCTAGCCACTGGTGAAGGATAACTCTTGGGCTTCAACCCAAAGTCAGTAGTGCCCTGTGACAGTGGAGAGCACATTCAAAACTGACCCACTAAGAGCCATTTCTGATGGTTTGGAGGCCCTCACAAGGTTGTATCTAGTATGTCTGCTCCCTCCAAAGGGAAGTGGGGAGACCATAATTATTAATTATTATCATTAAATGATGATCAGCTGCAAATACCTTGCTAGGTGTGTCACACCAGATTAATTGATATCTACATATCTATACCTCATCAGTTTACTAGTTCAGATTCTAATTGGTTGCTTAATAAATGTATGCATGTGGCTATTTCCTCCCAGAATGTTGTCTGTCTTGTTTGTTCATGTGAAGGAAGAGGTTGTGCCTTACAAGACAATACATCATTATGTTTGCTATTTTGTTAACCGAGACATAATCACCAGTATTTAATACTGATATGTGTATGCTAGTCACTGTATACACTGGACCTGGTACTATGGAATGGGGAGGCCATGAGGGAACTAAGGGTGGAAGGCCCACTAGCTGGGGTGACCATCAATTGATGTGATTCATGCTCAGGTTGAGTAGGGATTCTGAAGGCTCTGAAACCAGGGTGGTGAACTTCAAGTGGGCGGACTTTGGAGGGATGCAGGAACTACTGTAAGGGTAACTAGAAGGGATTAGGCTGGAGATGGATGCACAACAAAAGTGGGATATCATTAACTTGATCTAACAGAGACTACAGAGGCTTGCACCAGGACTCTGAGCAACAAGAGCAGAGCCAAGAAAGCATGTTGGCTAAACAGTAAAGTGATGGAGGGAGTAAGGTCAAAGACAGCTGCTTATTGAAGATGCAAGAGGACAGGGAGGGGGAGGATAGGGAGGTGTATGAGAGTAGGTTCAAGGAGGTAACCAAGCTGGTTAGGGAAGCCAAGACTGCTAGGGAGCTACGGCTGACTCAGGGCATTAAGGGAAGGGAGAAGGACTTTTTAGATAAGTGATGGGGAAAAAAGGAAGTGCAAGGATGAAATAATGCAGATCAAGAGGGCAGGAGGTGGGTGGAAAGGAGATGAACAAGCAGAAGCACTGAATGAATACTTCTGCTTTGTGTTCACACAGGAGAATGGTGGTCTACTACCTCCAAGGACTTGGAAGTTGGGGTTGGGGGGAAGGGATGGCTGATGGAATGACTGAGGAGAGTAGAGAACAAGAGCATGTGAAGACACTAAGGGTGGACAAGGCACCAGATCCTGATGACATTCACCCTAGGGTGATGAGGGAGATTACAGAGATGTTGGCCAGGCTGCTGGTGGACCTGTTCAGCACCTCCCGGGACATGGGATGCATGCCACAGGACTGGAGGATGGCCCATGTGGTGTCTATAAATAAGTGCAGCCCACAGGCAAGCCAGGCAACTGCAGACCTGTCCATCTCACTTTCATAATGGATAAACACATGGAAGCGATACTGAAGAAAAGACTGGTGTAATTTTTCCAGGTGAATGGCCTCCATAATGGGAACCAGCATGGGTTTATCTTGAGGAAATCTTGTCAGACCAATCTAATAGAGTATTATGATTGGGTAAGAAGTGAGCTGGATAAGGGACACACAGTGGGCGTCCTGTATTTGAACTTCAGCAAGAACTTCAATTCAGAGCCTCACAGGTGGCGGGGGGGACTGAAATCTGTAAGGGTGGGGGCAAAGATTTTATTTATTTATTTATGTATGTATGTATGTATTGAAATTTTGGGTAACTCCTTTGAGAACAAGATCATTTCATAGGTTCCACGTCAGACGAACAATACATATTGGGAAAGTATGAGAGCAAGAAAACAAACAAAACAAGGAATTATACAAGACATTACAAGAGGGTATAATTAGAGAAGTTACAATATGTGTGGCATTGTGCAATGTATGTCATGGTGCATATGTGATTAAAACTTGGAATTCAAAGGGTCATGTTAGAGGGGGTGGAGTCTTATGAAATTACCCTTTACAGGAAAGTGAGAACAGACTCAGCCTAATATCTAATAATCAACAAGGTAAGGGATGGCATCAGCCCAGGGGCCTCATCAGAGGTGAGAAGGTATGGGACAAAGTATTTTAAAGTGAGCAAGGGAGCTCAGGAGGTATAACAGGGGAGAGGGGGCTGGGGGAAGCCATACAGGGGTGAGGGGAATGAGTGGAAGGGATCAAGAGGAAATGTGAAGGAGAATGATTAGCAACTTAGAACAGTTATTTACCTGCTGAGAACAGTTATGCATAAGATCAGGATAGCATAAGGTTATAATAAGTGCTGGTCACAAGAAGGAAGGTTATTGGAACCAGTCACAACTGGCATCAGCAACTAGCTGTTGCTTAAGTTTAACCTTGAAGGAGCCCTGGGTGGATGCTGAAGTGATGTCATGGTGCAGCAAGTTCATCCATACAGGGGCACGGTAGGCAAAGGACCTTTGTTCCAGAGAAGTGCGACAGTGGGGTATATTAAAAATCTGGCTAGTAGAGCTTCTGGTGCAATGATGGTAGATAGTGGGGGTAATAAGCTTTTGCACTCCTGGGGGCATTTGCCTAAGCTTACTTTTCCGGACAGTAAACATGTTTGGTACATGAGTCTACCTTTGAATTGGAGACAGTTAGCCTGAGCGTACATGTGCAGATATGGAACAGAAGGACTGAGCCAGTAAGGAGCTGGCATGCTTTGTTGAGTGCAACTATGATGCAGCAAAGAGTTGTTTCAGTAGCTGATCGATAGATTGGTAAGCCATAATCAATAAGCGAGACAAGAGAGCTTTGAATGGCCTGGTTAAGAGCCTCTGGGGTCAAACATTGCTTATGTCTATAAAGTAGCCCAATGCTGGTGTTAACAGCCTTAGCAATGTTGTCAATGTGATAGGCATAGGTCATTGTACTGTCAATAGTAATCCCTAAATATTTAAAGAGCTGAACTAGCTCCAGGGGAGAGCCCTCTTCGTTGGTGATAGAAAGAGGGTAAGTTCTGTGCCTATTTTGGGAGCTGGAGAACAGCATAGTTTTAGTCTTGTCATAATTCATAACTAACTTGTGCTTATGGAACCATCTTTCTATGACTACAAAATTACTCTGTAGCCTGGATTCAAGAACCTTAGGATCTGGATCACTGGTAAACTGGACAGCATCGTCAGCATATAACAAGATGTGACCCTGACAGGAGTAAGGAAGGTTGTTGAGGAAAATGCTAAATAAAAGAGGGCCCAAGACGGACCCTTGAGGAACTCCAGATAGGACAGGTCTGCTATCTGAGAGGGTGTTACCAATCTTCACCTGCAGTGTACGGTTATGCAGGTAACTTTCAAACCAGGCTACACTGTCATGAGCTAGGCCAACAGTGGTAAGCTGTTTGACCAGGAGGGCATGATTCACTTTGTTGAAAGCTTTGATTAAACCAATGAAAGCAGCACCGACCAGGTTTTCTTGATCTAAGGAGTGGTGAATAAAGCCTGTGAACGCCAGAAGGGCGGTAGTGGTACTATGACCATTTCTGAACCCGTATTGTTGTGGGCATTGTAGCTGATATTTTTCTAAGTATTAAACCGGTTGGTCGGCCACTATATGCTCAAGAACTTTTGAGAGTGGTTGCAGGATAGAAATAGGCCTGTATTTCCCAGTAATGGCGCAATCCCCAGACTTAGGAACTGGTGTCACAGTGGCAGATTTCCATTTCTGAGGAAATTGAGAGCATCTAAGTGACATGTTAATAATATGTGATAGAGGTGACAGAAGTTTATCCAGTGTAATGGCTACAAACTTAAGAGCCAGGGTATCACCACTAAATCTTGATTTCCCTAATGCCTTGAGTAGGTAATTCCTAGCTTCATGGACTGAGAGGGTTTTGAAGTAGAAAGGAGGATGAGAAGGGTGCAGAGCCTCTTTCCTAGAATAGTCACTTGTGAGGGGGTGAAAGAAGTAGCTAGGTGGCAGGACATCACTCAGATCCGTGAAGGCATTATTAAAAGTGTCAGCAATAAGTTTGGGGTCGAGTGAGGGTACACCATGAATGTTAAGCATGGTAGGGGCCGATCTGAGGTGTCTCCCAGTGGCCTCTTTAAGATTAGTGCAAAATTTTCTGCCATCATTCCATGTCCAAGAGAACACTTCCTTATAATATTGATTTTAAGCTGCACAAATAGCCCTTGTGCAGTTGTTTCTAGCCACTTTGTACCTCTGGATGTTAACCTGGTTACACAGGGACCTAGACTGTGCCATAGATGGTCCCTGGCATTCAGAAACTCAAGGAGATCCAGAGAAAACCATGGATTACAGTGGCCTTTGATTTTACATTTTTTATGGGGGGCGTGCCTATCACATATAGCACTGATCTGAAGAATGAATTGGTTGAGGGCAATGTTAATGTTGTTAGTTGTGTAAACCATTGACCAGCCCTGATTATGCAGGTCAGCTTTTAGTGATTCAAGATGACCATGGATGAGTACCCTGGTGGTAATTGTTCTAGCGGGTGGAATACAGAATTTGTTGGCCCAATGAAACAAGACTGGGGAGTGGTCACTGAAGGCATCTGGGAGTACAGTTGTGTGAAAGATGGTTAACTGGATTGTGAACTGGCAGAAGGGGATGCAGCAATGGATGGTGGTGGTGGGGGAACTCTCAGTACCTATGCCAATGATGAGTTGAGTGCCACAAGGCTCTGATGAATCTGGTGTTGTTTGGGATATTCATATCAGATATCTCACAAGGAGTTGAGAGCAGGATCAGTTTGTTTGCAGATGAAACTAAAATGGGGGTGGTAGTGGATGAAGTTGATGGGTAGAAACAACAACCAGGGGCCTAACCAAACTGGAGGAGTGGTCGGCGAAGTAGCAGCTGAGCTTCAATGCAAAGAAGTGCAAGATTATGCTCTTTGGGGTCAAGAACCCAAGGAGGGAATATTGGTTGAGGAGTGTGAGGCTGGGGGTCACCAAGGAAGAGAAGGACTTGCGGGTGATAGTAACAGAGAGCATGAACAACTCTGCTCAATGTAGGAAAGCTGCAGCTAAGCCTAATAGGATGCTGGGGTGTATTGCAAAGGGATTCTCGTCAAGCATAGGGAAGTGATCCTGCCCCTACTGTTCTTTGTGAGCTGCACTTGAGTATCATGCAGTACTGCCTGTATCTGAAGAAGATTAGACTGTTGAGAGGTGCAGCAAAGGGTGACAAATGGTATGGGGAATGGAAGGCAAACCTATGAAGACAGGCTGAGGAATCTGAGTTTGCACACCCTGGAGGAGAGGAGGGATGAGGAGATGTGATTGAAACATTCAAATAATAGTAGGGATCAACAAATCTAGCCTGATGGATTATTTAAGCTGAGTAAGAAAGGACACGAGAAGGCATGGGCTAAGATTGTAGGGAGGGCAGATTTAGGAGAGAGATGAGGAGACATTACTTCATGGAAAGGGTGGTGTCAAAATAGAACACCCTACCAGATGGGGTGATTTCATGTAAGACAGTGGGTAGTTTTAAAAGGGCATGGGAAAGGGCATTGGGGAGAGTCTGGGTAAGTAGTGCTGAGAACTTCCTGGAGGTGAGAGGGAGAGGGGGTGGGGAAGCTGTAATATAGGGGTGCTAGCTGCACACTTGAGCAGACTTGATAGACCATGAGACCTGTTTTTGCTGGCAGATTCATATGTTTATATGTATTTATTTCCTGTATAGTTATTGTATATATACATTAATACAATAGGAGTGAGTGATAAATGAGAAGAATAAATCCTGTTATTTTCACCCCAGTGAGATAAATCCTGCTGACGTAGGCAGAGTGAAATATATGACATTTATACATACTCTGCCTATGTCATAAGGTGATATTCTCACTGTGGTGACATCTCCAAATGCACTGCCCTCACTGGACTACTTTCATATACCCCAAATCTATAAATACACCCATTGTCTAAACAAGATATAAGAAGGAAATTTAATTTCACTAGCAACAACCGTAACTCAGAAAATCACAAGTTATCCACAGTGAAATCATGCTTGAAACATTGCAACCTCAACAACATTACAAACTCGCAGTCTGAGTCAGATCTCAGCTACAACTAACATGAATGGCCAATGTAGCCGATCCCCACACCAGAAAACACTGCCACAGAATGTCTCACAATCTAAAACATTTCCTTACTAGCACTTTATGCAAGACTTTTACCTAAGTTTTCAGTGTGCCTCCACATGCGGAACTGAAAGTCAGAGACCTGCACCGCCGGTAATCAGAACAGCAATGGAATATCAAATGAAACACACAACCAACAGATTAAAAAGTGCAGGTGACACAAAATTAAAATAATACCATAAAAAGAGCACATAAAACGAATACTGCGCAATAAAAAACAGAACTACCGTAAAAAAACCCAGTCAGGAAGATGCCCAATGAACTCCTCCTACTAAAATGAAATACCCAATCACATCACAGAACTAAGGACAACACAACCAATCATGCAGTACAACGAAAGCAAAACACCAATCACACAGCAGAAAACAACTCCCATTCATACAGCCAGCCAATAACATTTCCAGACTCACTCCCATTCAGAAAACGCACCTCAATACCAACAAGTTCTGTTCAGAGCCAACAAGGTGGCATAATGCTATTTTCAGTGTCAGTGGCTAAGCAGGTTGTACACTTGCCTCTGAGGCTAGAAGATCAGAAGGCTGTAGGTTTTATCCCCACACCTGGCACTTGGGTTAAATCCCAATATTTGCACTGTAATGCAGCATGAGGGGTTTGCTGCACTCCTGAGGTGCCGTCTTTCAGATGACATGTTAAAGAGAGGTCTCTTCGGCATGGTCTGGTGGTTGTTCAGGTGGGCGTTAAAGATCCTATACCACTTCTTGAAAAGAATAGGGGCATTTCCCTGGTGTCCTGGCTGGTTTCCCCCATTCAGTAAAATACCACCAACAGCTTAATCAGGTTTAATTTCACTTGATTACCATCTGTACCCAACCCTGGTCACCCCTGAAAAAGGGACTTCTAGTTTCAGTGGTCCTACCGGGTCAACAAAATTCATCAAGTAAATAAATAAATTTTACAGGGGTTAGGAGTGATCTACAAGGAAATCTATATAGATATATATATATAAATAACCTCAAGCAGCTCAATATTTTGTTTAAAACTGGCAGCCAGTAACAGTGATTGCTGGGCCTGTTGAAATTAACACATTCTCTGGTGTCCATAAGTACAACCCACCCTCTTACTGCCGGGCCTGTTAATAAAAAAAATAATTTCCTGGTTTGCGGTGGCAACATTGTTGTCTGATTGCCTGTCCCAGTAGTAACAAATAATTATTTTGCTGCAGTATAAGGCCTGTCTGGTCCAGTGGTATGGAGGGAAGAGGTGTTAGGTGCCTTATTGCCAGCCACATCAGTGACCCAAGATCAGGAATATGCAGATTGCCAGGGGATGGAAAGCGGACTGAACTTTCATCTCATAGCTGTCCTGTCCCTGCATGGAAAGGCATGCCTAGCAGACCTTTATCCCCCGGGTAAAGACAGGAACTCAAGAAAGGGAAAAATGCAGAAATGGCTAGTGCAGGCTCCATAAAGCCCTACCTCTGTCCCACATGACCATCTGAATGACTGGCTCAGTCGTGGATATATGTGACTGGGTGGCGATAAGCATGGGTCTCCCTTTTCTCGCCACCCTATCATGGGAGAGGGAGAAAATCCATGGGAACTTTGGGCTCTGTGGTTTGGGACAGGGGAGGTAGGGATAAGGCTGAGAGACTGCCCGTGTCAACTGGCAAAGCAAAATGTTTTATGGAGGGGGTGGGATGCTGCAGTATCTATGACCTCAACACATACAGTATACATAACCCTCACATAATGGGTGCAGCTGCACTGTTACAGTAAACATATCAAGTATAGATAATATGTACAGGGTCTCTTACCAGGGCACTACAGAGCCAGAGGTAGGAGTCATAAGGGGCTGACATTTCTTAAACCTGAGAATAAAATAGAGGAAAGGGGTCACAAAGGATCCTCAGTTCTTAAAGAGTTACTAGGAAGGATGAGACAGGTTATTTATATTGTGATACTTATCTGATGGGAAAGAGTTCATATCCTGTGAGATCTGCAAAAGAGAAGAAGATTAATATGGAGTATATACAGTAGTAGGTACAATACAGAGGAGAAAGAAGATATGAGTACAGTGTCAGAGGTAAAAAAGTATATCTGTAGAGGGAAGGGTATACAATTAAATGAAGTAAAGATACAGAGACAAGCTTAATTTAAGTAGTATGTTAACATCAGCAACTGTTCACCATGAGTGTCAAAAACAAAACACCCAAAAACAGAATAATGAAATATTTGTTACCACTGGAAAAGCTGTTTCTGTGTTTTCACTTTGAATTTCTGTAGTCACGATTATTAGCGTGTGGAAACCATTATATTCGCTATTTCAGCACAGTCGCTTTTTTGAGCTGGTCGTGGTATTTACTATCGCTGTTATTCACCTGCTGATTTGACTCGTTATAATTGCCACGCTAATATCAAGGGTTACCTTTTCACCTTGATTTGCTTGTTGTTTTTAATGTGTGGTGTATATCACTTTGACATTTCTGTATGAATGAGATGAACCCTTTTTAATATTCAGACCTGTCCTCAATGGAAGGGCCACTGAAGGCTTGAAGTGTTGGCCCATGTGGGTGCATGCAGGTATGTTGTTGGAAAAGAAATCTTGCACTTTGCATGTAAAACTGAATCTAGGAGTGCTGAGCATTCTTTTCTTTTGTTATTACAAGCTGGCTGCTTTGCTTATGCATCATTTTTTCCTTTACTTGTGCACAACTCTAAACTACTTACACAATAGCCACAGCACTGACCTCTGACCATCACAGGACTGACCATCCCACCCCTAACAGTCACAGGATTGTACCCCCTCAGACAGTCACAGGACTGACACCCTCCACTGTCAGTCACAGCACTGGGCACCCATGCCTGACAGTCACAGAACTGGTCCCCATTCCCAGCAATCACAGCACTGCACCCCACCACCATCACATCACTATACCCATATCCCAACAGTCACATGGATGACACTTTCCGCAAACAGTCACAGCAGTAATCCTACCCCATCAGCCACAACACTGTACATCACAGTACTGATGACCACCCCACACAGTTGGGACTGCAACATCCCCCCCTCAAACAGTCACTTAGTTTGGCATCTTATACAACCTTCCTGCCATGTGTACAACTTCCTGCAAATTATTCCATCCCTCAAAGTTGTAAAATTGCACAGAAGCAAACCTCCCAAAAGTCAGAGGAATGACCCTCACCCTGATAGTCACACACATGACACCCTATCCCTGACAGTTATGTAACAGACCCTCCTCCCGATGATCACTGATCTGTACCACCGCCTAACAGTTACAGTACTGACACAATCCACCATCAATCACAGCAATGACCAAGCCCCCAACAGTCATTGGATTGGACCCCGCCACAGTCACAGGACTGTCCCCAGTCACAGGACTGTTCTACCTCTCCCACAGTCACAGGACTATACCCCCCACAGTAACAGAACTGTATCACCCCTCCCTACAAGCACAGGATTGAACCCCCATCACCGGACTGTATCACCCTACTGACAGTCACAGGACTTCCACTGACAATCTTGCCAATGACTACCCACATCTGGCAGTCACAGCACTGATCCACACTCCTGAGAGTCACAACACTTTCTCAGCATTCACAATAGTCACAGAACTGCTCTCCTACCCCCGCCAACCTGGCAGTCTCAGCAATGACCATACACCCCTCAGAGTCACAGCACTGATCCCCATTCCCCATAGTAACAGCACTAGTCACAGTACTGCACCCCATCCTATCTTACAGCACTGATCATCATTCCACAACAGTAACACCACAGCCATCTCACCCCCAAAAGTCACAGAACTGACCCCCTACCATCAGTCACAGCACTAATTCCCATCCCCTGACAATGACATCACTGACCTACTACTCCTAATGGTCACCACACTGACCCCCATCCACAACAGCCACAGCACTGCCTCCTCACCCACAATGGTAACAGGACTGCAACCTCACCCCCCCCCGACAGTCACAGAACTGTACCACTCTTCAATAGTCATAGAACTAACACCTTCCACCATCAGTCACTGTGGCCATCAACCCAACAGTCACAGTGCTGATCCTCATCCCACAACAGTTACAGCACTTACCTCTAACTCCAACAGCCACATCACTACCCACCACCACAGTCAAAGCACTGTTCCCCTATATCCACTACAGTCACAGGGCTGATACCCTCTACAGAAAGACAGACACAGCAGTAATCCCCATCCCCATGGTCCCAACACTTCCTCTGCCAAAAGTTGCAGTCCTACCCACCCCTTGACAATAACTGCACTGGCCCTCACACTCAGCTGTTAAATCACTGACACTTCCAACCACAACAATTACAGTTCTGACCACTACCATTAACACAACACTGCCTCTGAGCCTCCCTCAACTGTTGTAGTACTTACCTGTCCCCTTACAGCAATGCCCTCGACAGTCACAGCACTGACAACCAGCCACTGCCTGTCCCAGAACAGACCACACCTCAGTCATTACATTTTAAAAATAAGGGTCTGGAGTCACAAACCTCAGGAAAGTCCTGCAGCTACGGGACAAACTCCGCATAAGAGGGTTTCCACTTGTGGATCTACAGGTTTCCCACAGCGGTGGGTATTCACAATGGTGGAGCCGGATTATGACCGGCTCCATGAATTATGGCAGCTTTCTGGTGGTGTTACCAGGGATATCCCCACAGCTGCAGAAAGATGTTAGGGATGGTGAAACCAGCCGTAACACCCTCTGCAACTGCTGTGGCTGTGAATCGCAATCTCCACAGCTGCTGGGATTTCAGTCTGCCACTGGAGTTGCGGAGTGGGACTTAGTCCCTGAATGGTTTGTGAGTCCTGCCCAAGTTGTTTAAGTACTGGCAACCCATCACTGAGAGTACAGCGGTTGAAACTTGTACAGGCCAACTAGCCAAATTCTGGTGGATTTTGTGTTAGGCTAGTAAGATTTTCCTTTAACAAGCACTGTAGGTTTATACTGTAGGATGTAACCAAAAAGTACAGTACTTCAGCTGGGCTAGTGGAAGAGTCTATGGGGTTAGTAAATTTTCCCAGCCACTAGACTTGCTGGCTAGTGGCTGCAAAACTTAACTTACAGCCCTAGAGTGGGACATACCAGCCACAAGATGGCCCTCTCCCCCTTACCCTCTTCTGGTTTTACTCATTTTAATTTATGAAAGTGATAATCCATAGGCTAGAAAATGTGTTATGTTCCTTTGTCATATTATGATAGATTTGTTACTGTTGTACAGTGCCAGAGCCTCCATGATTGAGTGCCTGAAAAATAAAATTTGCCTTGCCTTGACTCTAGATATTCCTGCCCATTGACCAGCCCTAACACTGAGCACCTTGCTAAGAGTAGGAAAACATACATCCCAGCCCCCAAAGGGGACCATTCTTCCAGTGCCATTGCAACTCTGTATATTAAACTTTACATTACTTGTTAAACAGGCTTGTAGCACTACTTCTAGGGTTGCAACCCCTGTCTGTATTATTATCCACAGGTCGAGGGGCCTGAGTTCATAATTAGCTAGTACCAGGATTGCCCATCCACAGTAAGCACAGTGTTTTGGTGACTCCACACAGAGTAAGGTTTCAATGGGAATTTATTAAATTTGTTACAGCCCTCTGGGAAGCTATAGCTACACACTACCCCACCTAGTGGCACTATACCTTGGAACAAGCAGTAATCCATCACAACATTCACAATACATTTGTCAACAGACAGTAATGATATGCTCATAGGTTTCCCACTAACTGTGATCTGGGCTTCTGTGTGACCTCCAGGAACCCTCTGAAAACAATGGTTATCAGGCACGCATGTTCAGAAATATTCCAAACACAATAACAGACCACCAGTAAACATGTGCGAGGCAATATAACATTGCAACACCAATCAGGGTTGTTTAGGGGGAGCATAACAAGGAAGGGGCAGATCTGGTCAAATGACTTTATCCTTACTGGTTTGAGCAAGGATACTGTCATGCATTTATTTCCACTTTGCAGACCAATAAATATACTAGGTACCCACATGGAAAACAAGCTAACCTAAATGATGCAGGGGTTGCAGCTGTTGTTGAGGCCTTGATGAAAGAAGACATGATGATTTGGCATGCAGTTTTATTTGTGTGCAGTGACCGGATGGCCCAGTCTCTTGAACCATTGAACTAGCAAAGAAATGGAGTTAAGGTGGCACCACAATGATTATTAAAACTTGTCTCAGGGAGCTACTCTGACTTCTACTCGCTGTACCCAAACACTGGAGATGAGCCAATCAAATAAGACATGTGGAGATGTTTCTTGGGTCATTTGAATGGTACTTAAAGGGGTATCAAGAACAAAAATGAAGGTTAAAGATAAAGAAAGGAAAATGAATGGCTGAATGGTACAAATACTGAGAAATGAAGGGACTTTCAGAATAAAACAACTGAAAATTCACACTTCTTTTTCTGTATGAGCAGACTTCCTTTTGTCTTCCTTTTCCGGGGCTAAAACTCCAGGAGGAGAAAATAAAAAGTGTTCACAATAAAATCAATGCCTCAAACAGCTGCAGTACTGCTAGATACCAGGAACAAAAATGGAAAAAGGCACAATACAGCAAAACACTACAAACCATTTGCCATTGATCTTAACTTGTTTGTTAAACGGTCTTCTGGAATGTATAATGTCACGGCTGTTTATGGGGTTTTAAAGAAGATGCATTTACAGTCTCTCATGTGCTGTGTACCAACAGCAGCTTTGCTTACCTAGATGTGTTTTTTGTTGTAATAATTGTTATTGTTTTCCAAAAAATAAGAAAAATGAAGAAAATCATAATACAGTATACAGTCACATGTCCCGTAGATACATTTAACCACCCTACATCTCTTTTCTAAGTACAAAGTGCCTGTACAGTAAGCAAGGGAAAGGTTAAGAGATAAAGGAAGGTGGGAAAGGGGGTACAGACATATATCATTTTACTTGTTAAATACACATTAATATACTTCCTGGTGATATAAACACACTGATACAGGTGACAGTGACAGCCATATAATTAAGGGGACCTACCTCAACTCTTATTAAAGGAGTTTACCTGCTCAAAAAACTATTATGTAGAGGCATACTATTAGGTTCAAGGGTAGACTACTATATCCTCATCAGCTCTAGTAACTATCATGTAAGGGTACTCACCACAACATGGTGCCAACTCAGAGCGTCAACTCTGCCGGACATAAACACCTCAAACAGTACCTTTGTATATCTGCAACCAGACATATCCCTCTTCATGGCATCTAGAGGAAGTTGGGTAAGAGTGTGTATATGCTCTGCAAGAGACCGGACTGATCCTGGAATAGAAACAAGTATATCCCAAGCTTAAATCTGTACCCGATGGATTAAAGCATTCTACATATCATCAGGTATACAATCACCTATACGTTTACTAAAAAAGTCTTGTAATTATAGTCTCCAGTCTGATCAAGAAAAACCTGGGCCTCCCCACATATTATTGAATCCTTTGGTAGAGATCCCATTTGCCGTATTACCTTTATACCAGCAGAGGAGGATGAAGGTGATCACCCTATCCCTGTTGGTGATTGGACCATACTCAGATATTTAAGATAGGGATCCCAGCAGGCATCAAAAGTGGAAAGTTTGGACTTCTGTAAATAGGATATCTTGTCCAGTTTGGCCAGAATAGACAAGGACCCCGATATTTCTGCCATTGTAGGAATCAGAGGGGTTCTCCATTTGCATAGAATGGCTCTTTTTGTTTGTAAAGCCAAAAATGCTAGCCACCTGTATCTTAATGGGGACAGTTTGGGTGTATCAACACAAATACCCAAGAGAAACAAGAGACGGCTGAGGGGAATGGATTGTTGCAGAACCCTAGAGGCAATTTCTTGTATCTCTTGCCATAGAGGTTGGATTTTGAGCAGAACCACAACACATGCACTAGGTCACTCCCCAGCTGTTGGTATCTCCAACAATTGTCCTGATCTATTAATTTAGCTTTATGAAGAATGACTGGAGTTCTGTACCAGGAGTGTGCAATTTTATTTTGAATTAGTCTGGATTTGGCATCTGTGAACCAGGTATGTGTATCTACTCACACTTTATCCCAGGCCTCAGAGGATATATGGGTCTGTAGCATCTTCACCCATCTTTGCCTTGCTTCTTCTGATTGTGATGGAAGATCATCTCTGAGAGTAGCATATATATGATCTGCAAGGCCCTTAGCACAGAGTATCCATTTAGCCAAGGGCAAAGTTTTGTCATGACTTATGGTGTGGGATAAAAGGTGCCGAGTTGCATCTCTGAGTTGGAGATATCTCCAAAAGTCCGATTGTGGGATACCCCATTCTTGTCTCAAAGAGTGGAATGTCTGCAGGGCTTTATGATTAGGGGTCAATAAATCACCCAATTTAGTAATACCCAACTCCACCCAGTGTCTCCATAGGATTTCAACTCCTCCTATAGTAATGGCTGGGTTTTGCCAGATAGGCACATAAGAGAGTGGGAGGGGGTCCAAATTCATTTTGCAATGAGAACTGACCCAGTTGTCTCTGGATACAGACACTGTGGATGAGATAAGGTCTGTATTTATCTTACTGGTCCTGGACTTTTTAGGGCTGCCCCTCTGTACAAAAAGGGAGGAGGAATGGAGCAGACCCATAATATCTGTTTCTAGTTATATCCACTGCAGTGAATGAGGGGAAGGAGAGTTCATCCATTTGACCATTTGAGCCAAAAGAAAGGCCCGGCAGTATCCTTCTGGCCAGGGGAGATTCCACCCACCTTGCTTCCAATGTGACCTTAGTTTAGTTTGACTGAATCTGGGTTTGGATCCCTCCCATAGAAAATCCCCAATTAGTTTATCGATAACCTGAAACCACTGTGTTGGTAAGGGAACAGGCAAGTGCATCAGGAGATAGAAGAGTTTAGGGGCTGAGATCAGTGTCACCTCAGCAACTTTCCCCACTAAGGTGAGTTTAAGAAATCTCCATCTATCGAAGTCTGTCTTAATGGAGGAGAGAAGGGGTTGTGCATTACCTTGCCATATTGTCTCTAAGGATGGGGTCAAAAAAATACCCAGATATGTAATCCCTTCTGGTGCCCAAAGTAAGGCATCTGTGGCTACCTGTTGTTGTACACAGTGGGCATTAAGAGGAAGTACTTCTGTCTTATTCTGTTTCAGCTATAAGCCTGAATAATTAGAGAAAACATCTAGGAGAGCAAGGAGGGGGGAGATAGCAGTGTGTGCATCCCCCAAAAGGAGGAGAAGATTGTCAGCGTACATAAAAGTTGTATAGGACATGTTCCCCACTGTTAACCCTTTTATCTCTGGGTGGATACGAATAGCTGCAGCCAGAGGTTCGACTGCCAGCACAAAGAGGAGGGGGGGAGCAGGCACCCTTGCCTCGTACCTCTGCCCAATGGGAATGGATCAGAAAGCTTTGAGTTTGTGTTAACTCTGGCTAAGGGACCTTCATATATGGCTTTTATCCTGGCAAGAAATGTTTCCCCTAACCCAAAGTGGGAAAGAGTCATATATAGATAGTCCCACTCCATGGAATCAAATGCCTTTTCAAAGTCAACCGTGATAGCAGCTGTGGGAGTATGAGGGACTTAGCAAAGGGGATCAGATTCAGCAGGGTTCTTAAGTGATCTGAACTATGTCTTCCAGGTATAAATCCCACTTTTGAGGGGTGTACAAGAACAGTCAATAAAGAACTAAGTCTGGAGGCTAAAATTTTGACATAAAGTTTACTGTCCATATATATAAGGGAAATCGGGTGGTAATTTCTGGGGTTGGTAGGGTCTTTGCCTTTTTTTTGGAATTACAACTATGATTGCCTCCCACATGGAGGGCGGTAGGGCTCCCTTGAGTTCTATCTTCTGCAACACTTGGGTTAAAAGCGGGAAAATAGTGGAGACCAAAATCTGGTAGAAAATCTGCAGTGTAACCATCACTGCCCGGGGATTTTCCTTTTTTCAAGTCTAGGATGGCTGCGGTCACCTCTTCTTTTGAAATGGGGAGATCTAGGAGGTGTGTTTGCTGTCTCTGCAGTTTAGGTGGGCCTAAGGTATCTAAAAAGCCTTGTGTGTCTCTGTTAGGGCCAGTGTGGGTGGAAGAGTATAGCCTTTTATAAAATGAGGACATGATCTCATTAATACCCCAGTGGAGGTACTCAGTACCCTTTGCTTGTTTTTCAAACCTGGGATATATCTGCTAGCCTGCTGTTTGCGTAGTTGATATGTGAGTACTTTACCCCCTTCTCCCCCTTACCAGAAGGTATGCTTAAGGTGAAGGATAGCGGATTCGGCTTTCCAGTTCAGAAGTTGGTTAATTTCAAACTGAATACCCAAAATGGATTTACAGTACCTATGGGTGAATGAATGGAAAGAGAGGGCATAGCCTTAAAAATACTTTCAGCTTCAGCTAGTCTCTGTTCAAGAGTGACAAGCTGCATTTCCCTTTGCCTACATTTGGCTGCAGCAAACCCCATAATGTTACCTCACATTATGGCATTGAAGGCTTCCCACATTGTGCCAGCAGAGGTATCATTTATATGGTTCTCGACTCTAAAAAGAGAAGCCTCCTTGATAACCCAAGGGATAAATTCAGGGTCCTTCACTAGAAGTGGCTCCAATGTCCATTGTTTAGTATGGGGAGCCACAGGGTCACATTGTATAAGGAGCTGGACTAAAGCATGGTCGAAGATAACAGCAGGGAAGAATTGAGACATCAAGGGTTTTAGTTGTCAGGGTAGATGAGCCAAGCCAAAAATCCAGCCAACTGTATGAGGCATTTGCTGCCGAATGAAATGTGTAGTCTCTTGTTCTGGGATGGAATAGTGTCCACAGGTCTATAAGCCCCTGATCAGAAATCATTTGTTGGGGAGCCTTCCTGCTTTTAAGATGTGCCTCTTTCTCCCCGTCATTCCTATCTAGGAGAGGCATCAGAGTGAGATTAAAGTCCCCACCAATAAGTAGGGGACAGTCTGGAGGATTAAATTCAAGAATTACCTCTGCCAAATTATGAAAGAAATGAGGAGCATCCTCATTGGGGGCATAAACATTACAGAGAGTGAGTGGACCTGTGGGTGTATTGTAAGTGGCCATTACCCATCTGCCTTCATAATCTGTACGGGTTTGCTTTAACATCCAGGTGAGAGATTTATTCACCAGGATAAGAACTCCATGTTTCCTGGTCTGGGCATTAGAGTGAACCTGCTGGCCAACCCAGTCTTTTCTAAACAGAGATGATCATCCCCAGAGAATTTGGTCTCCTGCAGAAAAGCCACTTGGGATCGAATATTTTTCAGGTGGGCCAGAACTTTCTTTCGTTTTATTGGGGAGTATAGCCCCTTGACATTCCATGTGTATATCACAATATCAGACATTTTATTTAAGGGCCCCAGGGAATAGCAAGCATAAAGAAGAACCTAAGGGAAAGAGCAACCGGAGTGCTCCTGTATGCTCAGTGTTTAAAGATCACTGCCCCACTCCTGACAGGAAAACTTTATAGGAGGGTGAGGGTTTATCTATCATGACTACAGAGACTATATACTGTCTACAAATCTTAACTATCCAACTAACTTATCCTACAAAATATTAAGGGAGGTGCGGTTGGACTAAACCGGCTAGAGCCCTAGCCAATGGTATGCCCTGTCGCCCTTGGGGGTGTGGAACAGATACTTCCCAAACGGGAAGAAAATACACTACTGCTATGGTTCTTATACCAGCTTGTCCGGCATCAAGGTGAAATCAGGGAGAGCAACTAGTCAACTCTTACTACAGCCATATCTGGATCTACCTGCAAACCCTTCAAATGGGGGGAGGTAACGAGTCATATCAATGGATTCTTAGACCACTGTACAGATTTTATACCAGTAAAGAAATCAGAGACTCCACTTATGTCATTCAGTCTAACCTTCTTGGGATTTCTTGCTTTGATGACAGCAATCTGCCGGGAGGCAGGGGTTAACTAAGGCCCAAACGTGTATAGGCTAGAAGTGTGAGTGAACCGGCTCTTTGATTCTTAACTATATTGGTATCATCCCTAGGGCAGCCAGGAGGTGAGAGAGGGAAGTCCCCAAAACATATATCTTTAACAGTTGCTGAATACATTCAACCATTGTACTACTGGCTTGAAAACATTTCTGACAAAACTCTATGGTAGGCAACATTTGAGCAGACCCATTTTACAGCCCTACCCCTCGTAAAGAAAAAGTTCAGCTCCGGATAAGATTATCTGGTATACCAGCTAGTTAGCACTATACAGGAGGATTGGTGCAATGGCACAAATGCTATTTTGAGTGCACAGTGTGACATATAGCCCACTCAATGTTTGTTGAAACTGAGTGCAATCCAGCATCTATGCTGTTTTTTGCATGCCTCCTCCCCTTATTGCACCACGAACTGACCACGTCTTCTCCTAATGCCAAACCTATTGACAAGCATAAGTTTTGAATGGAGGGATGTCCTGAGATAAGAATGAGTGCCAAAACATGTCTATGCAATAGCAAAGGACAAAAAGATGTGCCCAGAATGGGATCCAGTAAGGGTAATTTACATCCTCACTTGTGTTCCGTCATGACAAACTGATGGAAGCCCATTCATGAGCCAGTATAAGGGAGGGAAAATTGGGGAAAGAACTTTAGGATTCACCTTAAGGGGGAGAAGTGAGCCATAAGGGAGAGCAATGGAGGGAAGGGGTACCATTAAATCCCTTAGAGGTAAATGATCAGTACCAGCAGCGTAATCTGGTATTCCTACCCCTCTGAATTATAACCCCCAAGCAATTGCATCATTATACAGACCCTTCAATTGTTAGTGCTTACAGCCTTCACATTCAGTAGACAGCATCTAGCCAACTAAAAACAATGAATAGGCGAGTATGTCTACATTGAAACAGGCTGTGTTATCAATTGCTAGTAGAAAACCTCTGTCCCAAAGTGGGTCAAAGTTTGCTCCAGTTATGCAGGCCGCAATCACTCTCCCTTATTCCCCACCCTTAAAATAACAACTTCTCTATATCATCAACCTTCAGATACTTACTGTATCTGACCATTCAACATTTTAGACTAGTGAGGGCTCCAAATGTTCATGGAGGATTCAGATGTTTTGCCTCTGCGAGTTCTTGGTCGGAGCTTTGGTCTGGGGGCGAGCCTGGGGCCTGGAGGTCCGGTGGGGGAATTGCCAACTCTGCCTCCACACTGTGGGACCATTCGGTGTGTAGTTCTTCAAGGATACTGCAGTCCAGATCTCACCTCTCAGTGTCCATTTCTGCACCTGCCTCTGCATCGGGAAGATCACTCAGAATCGAAAATTTGTTATGGGCAAAGTAGGGACTCACATATTCTATTTGGGCTTCAGTATCTGCCGAGGAGGTTAAGACCTGTATTTTGAGAGTGTTCTTCCTCTCCTGTGGGTGGCCCCATTTAAAATGTGGTAAGGATGGTGGTCTTTTCCGAAGTTTCAGATTTCAGGGTTCTAATCCCACCTGTGGGGCGGGGTGGAGCAAGGTATCAAGAGAATCAGCTTTGGGCATAAGAGGTTGTGGGTTATTTTCAGCCTGAGTAGAGGATGTAGAGCTCGAGCTGGTCGGCCAGGTATTAACAATGAAGACCAGAGCTGCATCTGGAGATGAAAAATGTTGAGCCGTTCCATTAAACAAGATTTGCAACGTTGCAGGGTATCGCAGGGTGAAGGGGATATTCAGTGCATGTAACTTCCGACGGGCTTCAGAGGAGGCTTTGCGTCAGGCTGCTAGCTCTCTTGAATAGTCCTGGAAGATCATAATCTTGTGATCCTTCCACTGGAGCTGTCTCAGTTCCCTACCCTTGTCTGGATCGCTTGTTTTTCTGCGAAATTGAGAATTCTAGCTATGACAGGGCTAGGCCTCTCCAACTGTGCAGGCCTGGGTTGCAACAAATGGTGTGCCCGCTCCATGGTAATCTTTGTACCTTGTGGTAGTTTCAAAATCTCTGGTAGTGCTTGTTGTAGGAAAGGTAGCACCCTTCCACCCTCACAACCCTCCGGAAAGCCAAGAAGGCGCAAATTATTATGATGACTTCTGTTCTCTAAGTCATCTACTTTATCTTGTAGGAGCTGTATCTGGGCCGGCTGTTCTCTTATGATGGCCAAGTGATTCTGGAGTGTGACCTACTGCGTGGTAGCCTTTTGTTCTACCGCATCGATTCTCAAATTAATCTGCTGTATTGAAAAGGCAGAGTTATTTGCTGCCAAAGTAAGGGTATCAATACTGGCCATAACTGATACAAACATCTCTCTTATAGAGGGGTCATCTCTTTCTTTTATTAAGTGTGCCATGCTGTGTATCACGCCGTCTGAACAGCAGCTCCATTCGCTCCTAGATAGCTCGATTGCAATCGTTTTTCTCGAAGTCATCGAGTTAGTAGGATAAAGCTTCAGATCTCTGGTCTTTTGCTTTTCTTCTTGAAAATCCTCCCCTGAAGGTATAAATTAAGGGTTCTAGGCTCTTATGTGAATGGAGCCACGGGGTTAAGTCACCATCTTGGTTGAGCGTTAGCCACCCCCCCCCCACCTAGATGTGTTTTTAAAAATCCTACAGTTCTGTTTACTTTCTGTTGAGTTCCATGTAGGCTGTAGTAGTCTGACTCAGGAATTACAATCCATTCAGCCTGTGAAACTCAAATTCCTCAAGGTCCTATTGCCAGCCTGATAAGAAACTGACAGCAGAATATACTTGGAAAAGGTGATCATATCCTGTGTTTTTAGAAACTGTAGAGAACTATTTCTTCAGTGCTCCTGCAGGAGGGGGAGGAGAGTAGGTTGTCAGGTCTGTAGATGGGAGGGCCAGTGGAAAGCCAATTCTGGGAACATGACTTTAGCACTGTGGAGGGACACATGATAGTGTTCCTATCCCCTTTCCTCTTCTATTTCATAGCAATAAGATAGCATAGTGTTACACGAGGTCCCTGCACCCTTATTGATACCCTCAGAGGTACACCGTAGACAGCTAGTGCTTAGGTATATGTTGTACTAACATATAGGGCTAAGGGCATCTACCGTATAAGAGTAGATGTCAGGATATGTATGCATGTTATTGTAATACACTTTGCTTGCTAATACATATATATTCTTCTATGTATTTTCTGTGTATTTCTTACTTATAAGATGTTAGAACACCTGTGTCTTTGGAATAATTATGATATATAAGTCGGCATTGTCACCTTTCAGTGATTTGTACTACTACACTGAGTTATGTAAGACTCTATATAAGTACTCTTTTGTTTCACAAACTGATGACTACTACAAAATTGTATAATGTCATCTTGGAACATGGCACCTCCTTTGATTTAGCCAATAGGGCTTATCTCTGTAGCTAGAAATGTTTCTATCTTACAGTAACCATAGTAATTATCATAGGTGTATAATGTGGGACACTAAGTCTTGTACCTCAGAGATCCCAAGAGACACAAAGTAACCTCGAGGTATAGGGAATGCTTAGCACTGGTTCCCGGTTTGTATTGGTAAGAACTGCTTAGGGCAACTGTGATTTTATCCTTTTTGGTAGTAATAAACAAGTTTATTACCCTAATGCAACGTGTATGTGATTACTTGCATTTCCAAGATTGCCAAGAACCTGACAGTGAGGTTTAGACCTCCTGACAATGGCTATGCTGATGCTGCCTTAAAAATCAAGCATACATTCACTGGAAGAACAACACAAAATAAAATCACAAAAACACAGAACTAAAACTGCCATTACTCTATCCCCTATTGTATAAATCATACACATGATGTGCAGATCATGGGATATGGAAAATATTCTGACTCCTGCAGAGTGAGCTCTGGATACTCTCACTCGTGCCTTCGGCATTCATGAGTCTCCAGAGCTCACCCTGCAGAAGTGAGAATATTTTCCATATCCCACTCCTGCCCATCATGTATTCCTTATATATTTTAATTATTTTTTCTGTCCTCTGTAGGTTGTAAGGTTTAGCTTACCATGTATTATACACTACAGTTGAAATTTTCACTGTGGAATAGACCCATTTTCACCACTACAGTTGACCAGTAGTTAGTGGTATAGATTTCTCTGCAGTTCACTGTGAAAAACAGACATTGAAAAATATTTTTAATTTTTTATTTATTGAAATGTTTCACCAGGAAGGCACACTGAGCAACAAGTCACTCATCTGCCGGTGCGACCTGAGGGAAAGGGGTACAATAGGGATGAGACATTAAACATTCAAGTTACATAGATCAACATTAACATGGGCTTCAGTAAGGCATTCAGCGCATGTCACATGGGAGGCTGGGAAATAAGTTAGAAGGCACAGGAATGGGTGCAAAGCTGGTGAGATGGGTAGTAAACTGGCTTCAGGGAAGGCAACAGAGGGTGGTTATGGGTAGGGAGCTCTCATCCCAAAGGGTAGTGATGAGCAGTGTTCCACAGAGCTCAGTGTTGGGACCAGTGTTGTTTAGGATATTCATTGTAGACATGTCACTGGGCATAAAGATCAAGATCAGTCTGTTTGCTGATGACACCAAGATGGGAGCAGTGGTGGATGACCTAGGGGGATGTCAGGGGTTGCAGGATGATCTGGCAAAGCTGGAAACCTGTTCAGACAGCTGGCAACTGGGGTTCAATGCAAAAAAGTACAAGGTGCTGCATTTTGGGGTGAAAATCCCAAGGAGGAGTTACCAGCTTGAGGGAGTGCAGCTAGCTGAAACAGAGGAGGAGAAGAATCTGTGGGTGCTCATTACAGGGTCAATGAACAACTCAGCACAATGTAGGAAGGCAGCTGCAAAGACCAACAAAATGTTGGGTTGACTTTCAAGGGATATATCCTCGAGGAAGGGGGAGGTGATTCTGCCTCTGTATAAATCATTAGTTAGACCCCACCTGGAGTACTGCATGCAGTACTGGCACCTGTTTCTGAAGAGGGACATTAACTTACTGGATGGGGTGCAGTTCAGGGTGACAAAATGATCAAGGGTCTGGGGGACTTACCGTACACGAGGAGGCTGAGAGAGTTGAATGTGTACTCACTGGAGGAGAGGAGGGATAGGGGATATGATTGAAACCTTCAAGTTCATGAAAGGAATAAACAAGACAGGTTTGGAGGGGCTGTTTAAAGTAAGGAAGGGGAGGGACAACCAGGGCCATGATATGAGACTGGAGGGAGGAAGGTATAGGAGGGAGATGAGGAGACACTTTTTTATGGAGGGTGTGGTAGCTGGATGAAATGCATTACCAGCAGAAGTGGTATCCAGTAGAACAGTGGACTGCTTCAAAAGGGTCTGGGGCAGGGCAAGGGGGAGGGTCAAGGGAGGTGAAGGGTGGAAGGGAAGGGCAGCTTCACAATAACAGGTGCTTGCTGCACATTCAAGCAGACTTGATAGACCACTAGGCCTTTATCTCCTGGCAAATGTTGTATGTTCATAACACACAATTATGTAAGGCAGATGTTATAAACAGTGTTACAAACAGTGTTTCATATAATGGGTATATTGAGAGGGCAATAACAATTCCAGGGGTAATAAGTAAACAAGTGCTTACAGGACAAGAAAGGGTGAAAGGAAGGGGGGGTGAGATGAGGGAAGGAGGAAGAGTCATGTCCCAGAGAGATCCCTTCAGAATGTGGGGAACTCTGCAAGAGACTGGGGATCAGAGAGAAGGGGGATAAGGCAGGGTCCCAGATAGACCCCTTTAGGATGTGGGGAGCTCTGCAAGGGGACTGGGGGGCTAGAGAGAAGGAGGATAAGGCAGTAGGGATTCACAGAGGGAGAAGAGAGAGGGAGGAGGTGTGACTTAACATTTCGGGGGAATAGGGTCTAGCCTAAGAGAGAGAACCCTTCAGGATGTAGGGAACCCTGCAACAGGGTAGGGACAGGCCAGTAGATAGGGATTTAAAGAGGGACAAGAGAGGGAGGGGAGTGAGACTTAACACCTAGGAGGGGAATGAGAGGATTAATGCCTAGGGAGGGAATGAGAATCAACACCTAGCAGGGGAATGTGAATTAGCATGTAGGAGGGGATGGGGCCTATCCTTAGGAATCCATCAGGATGCAGTGAACCCTGCAAGTAGACATGGAAGGTGAAGATAGGTAGATGGGGAGGGGAAAGGGAGAAGGCAAGTCTAGGCACAGTAGGGCCCCTTCAGGATGCTGAGACCCCTGCAAGGGGACTGTGAAGGCTAGGGAGAAGGAAGGAGGGTGTGGGAAGGGAGTAAATGTGAGAAATAGCACCTTGGAAGGGCTAGAGTCATTCCCATGGAGAACTTCGGGGAGCTGAGGGTCCAGGCAAGTATTCCGAGAGGTCAGTAGGGAGGAGAGAGAGAAAGTACTGGATGTATGCTGGGGGGCATGGGAGGAATCACTTTAGTGGGGGTCAATGAGCAGGTTCTGGGAGGGGAGGATATGTAGGAGCTAGAGGACAGGGACTAAGGAAGGTCATAACAGGAACAGCTAGGTGCAAGAAAGTTGGAGAGGGCTATGTTGATGGAGTAGAAGGAGGAAGAGTGATGAATTTGGAGAGGTAGGGCATTCCATAATTTAGGGAAGTGGTGAGAATAACTAGACTTGCCAGTGAGGGTGGAGTGGTGGGGGACAGTTAGAGTGCAAGTGTCAGTACATCTGAGGGAGTGGGAAGGGAGGTGTTATAAATGAAGGGTAAAGGCGTGAAAGGTTCGCCAACCAGTGTTTGGAGAAATTGAATTTAGTGCGAGAAAGAAGCGCAGTATTATGAGGAGGGAAGCAAAGGGTGCAATACAGATCACAGTGATGGGTGTGAGCTGGAACATCAAGGGCAAAGTGGCAGAAGGAGTTGAAGAGAGTGTCCAGTCTGGCCAGGGAGGACTTGGGAGCAGCACCGTATACTATGTCGCAGTAGTCAAAAATTGGGAGTATCATCTTCTGGATAAGTTCATGCCTAGCCACAGGAGGGATGCAGCTACAATTCCTGAATAAGGCACCCAGCTAGGGGTGCAATTTTTTCAGAATGGCATCAATGTCAGTGTCAGTGGCTTGGCAGGTAGCACACTCACCTCTGAGGCCGGGAGATCAGAAGGCTGTGGGTTCAGTTCCCACATCTGGCACTTGGATTAATATCCCAGTATTGACACTGTAGTGCAGCATGAGAGGGGTGCTACACTTCTGAGGTGCTGTCTTTCGGATGAGACGTTAAACCAGGTCCCATCTGCCTGGATTGGTGGTAGTTCAGGTGGATGTTAAAGATCCCATGGCACTTATTGAAAAGAGTAGGGAAATTTTTATTGAAATAATACACATATAATACAACACAAGATAATCAGATGCAACATTATAACATTTTAACACAAAAAAACTCATTATTCCTAATCATAATAATGTAATACTGACAGTAGATTACTTATATTTAATAAAGTGAGTAAAACCCTTCCACCACTTAGTAACCTTATGTGAAGAAAATAACCACAAATCCTGTAAATAAATCTTTGAAAGTTCATTTGATACCAAAATGCTGTAACATTCATATGACATTTTCCTTTGGTAAATCGTCCATTGACATCTTGCCTGCCGTAAAAAATATTGTACACAACAAAAAAATAAAGATAAAGTGTACATATGAAAGTCTGCTAAAATTGATGGATAGATTCCTAAAACCAGTATATCATATGTAATGAAAGGAAACCAAGTAAACTTCCATAGTTTAACTAGAAAAGTCTACAAGCCTTTAGAATAAGAACACTGCAAAAGAAAATGCTCCATAGTTTCTTCTATATTTATACATTCCATATAAGGACAATTCCTTTCTTCCTTAGCCTTACTGTATATTTCGCATTCCCTCGAACATTAAGTCTGCCATACAAAATCAGCCATTGTGTTTCCCATTGACCTGGAGGTAATCTAGGATTATTAAGTTGCACCAGTACCTTAGCATTAAATGATGAGGGACAATTTTTAAAACAGGAACTTGTGGATGTATTGCTTCCTTCACTAAGGGATACATAGACTGGGTATTATGAATCTTAATCATATCTCTAGTGATTTGCCATTTATATAATTTTGCACTGCAGGTTTAAAATAGCTAGGAATATAAGCGTGGGGGGTTAGTTTGTGGGCTAATTCCCGCCAAGCTTGAAAATATCTTCCAAGGACCCTAACCATCCACCCCTTTTCTAAACTCACTACCAGAATAAGACTTCTCTTAACAGAAGTCATGAAAAATAAAGAATGCAAAAAAATGATTGGGTCAATCGTCCCCAAGCCCCCGAGTGCTTTTCCTAGATAGATATAATGTCTTTTTACTAGATTTAAATGGCTCCCCCATAGCATTTGAGAAAAAATACTATAGGTCTTCTTCTCTAGCTGAGGTGGAAGGGGAAAAATCATTGGCACATATTACTAGCAGAGTAAAATAAATTGTTTTAAAATATGAATACATTTTAATTTAGAAAATGTCCACTGTTTCCACTGATTAACTTTCTTTTCCACTCTCTCTCTCTCTCTCTCTCTCTCTCTAAGTGCTATTGTCCAATTCTCCTCAGTTAAGTTTTGAGGGCCAAATAGTATTCCCAAAATTTTTTGTGGGTTTTGAGAAATGCAAATATCTTCTAGCATTATCTCAGCAGGACTAACTGCCCCAATAAATAAGCCTTTAGTCTTATGTAAATTTATCTTTGCATTTGAAA
Organism: Neoceratodus forsteri; assembly: GCA_016271365.2. NCBI lineage: Eukaryota > Metazoa > Chordata > Ceratodontiformes > Ceratodontidae > Neoceratodus > Neoceratodus forsteri. Next base: position 512,807,442 of record CM028138.1, read on the forward strand.
CTGCATTAAAAAGATTTAAATTCCTCCTAAAAATTAGGAATTTGGGATGTATCTGAAAAATATAAATTTAAGTCGTTCGCATGAGCTTGGAAATAAAGTTGGTCTGTAATGGAATCCCCTATTATCCCTGTCCACTTTGATGTTTTAACTAAGGAATGTAATAGAGGATCCAATGAAAAGACATTTAAAAGTGGACTCAGTGGGCAACCCTGATGTACCCCTGTTTTTAAACCAAAACTCTGAGCAGTGCATCCTTTTAAGAATGGAAAAACTGTGTTATTCTGGTATAATAATTTAATTATATCAACCATCTGTGTAGGAACCCCATATGTTTGAAGTACTAAAAAAAGACAGGGTAAATATACTGTATCAAAAGCTTTCTCAAAGTCTGCAATCAGAATACATCCAGATATCCCAACCAATGATAAGTGCTCGATAACATCTCTTAAAATCATCAAAGCTGATTGAATCCATCTCTCAGGAATGCTGTAGAATTAATAAGGAGAGATGACACCTTCAGTATAATTCTTTAAGGTATTATTTAGGATACTTGAAAACATTTTATAATCAGAGTTTAATAAAGTAATGGGCCTCTAGTTCTTTATATTAGCCTTATCTCCAGATTTAAACAGATGTATCAGAAGACCCTCAGTGAATGAAGAAAAAATAGAAGTAGTCTCCAAAAAAGAATTAAATAAAAGTAGAAGGCAGTCACTGAACTCTACCTGAAAACTTTTGTAAATCTGATTAGAGAGCCCATCAATCCCTGGGGAAATATTAGGCTTCAGTCTTTGGATAACCTCTAAAATTTCCTGTCTAGTGATAGGCCCAGATAGCACAGAAGCTTCAGACTAGGCTAAAGAAATGTTAACAGAGCTTAAATAATGAGCTATAGAATCCTCCATAATGAAGGAATCAGGTTCTAAAGAACGATAATGCTGTTCTATCAAATCTCTTAACTGATCTATAGTGGTGGCTTGCGTACCATCCGCACTTTGCAGATAATCTATAGTGGAAGAATCCCTTAAGGCTTTACATGCCTCAAAGGGATTCCCAATAGGAGTCTTATTTGTAGCATTTGCCAGAATCGCTTGTAAAGTCTTTACCCTATCATACTGGTACAATTTCATATCTGTTTTAAGATGATTAATTTGCTCTGTATAATCAAATTTAGTATTATAGGAAAAGGAAATCAACCTCTGCAGCTGTTGTCTAAGGATAGATACTTTAAAATGTTTGGTCTTTAGATAAGACCCTTGTTTTTAAATAATTTACAAAGGTCTGATTTAGTATCTGTCCACCAGGCTCCTATATCTGTATATAAAAAGGATACAGATAGATGGGCCTTCAATAAAGACTGTATGCCCATTTTTATGTGAGGAGAATCTAAAATAGAAGTATTCAGTTTCCATCATACTTTATGACTATCAGATGAGCTATCTGAATAAAGGGAACAAAATAATAATAAATTATCTGAAAATTTACATGGTTTTATACAGAAGGTATTGACTTGCACAGATGGAGATACAAACATATGGTCAATAGGTGTATGCAGTTTTCCCTTCATAAAAGATACCCTAGGTCCCTGTGAGCAATAAGAAAAACAATTAACCAGACCTGCCAACCTTATGATGGAATCAAGTCATGAGACTCGTAATAAATTGTTTTATTCTGCCGAGGTGTCTTATTGAAACTGTAGTTAAAATCACCTCCCCATAACACCTTTATAGAGGTGACTAAAAAAGGTTGGACTGCCTTCATACATGCCACTCTCTCAGCATTGATCTGAGGGTTATAAATGTTAATAAACCTATAACAAGAATTTTGCCATTTACCATCCAGGATCATCACCCTACCTGGGATACGGTCAACTAAATTATGAAGGTAAAACTGAAAGGAATTAAATTGGATCGCAATGCCATCTGCACAATCAGTCCCAAAAGATTAATAAGAGGGCCCCTAGGGCCATTCCCATTTAAAGGCTAACAACTGTTCTATAGACTGCATCCAGGTGTCCTGTAAGAAATAGACTAAAATGTTTAAATCATGTATCAGTTGAAACAGAGCTTACCTTTTGTTAACATTTAACAGACTGTAAGTATTTAAAGATCCCCAGACTAACTGCATGCTGAAAACTTAGCAAAAGAAAATACCATCTTTATTTCTTTCATTTTTTTCTCTTTATAATTGTCTATCGATCGAGACATAGCAGATACTGGGGACCTTTGAGAATTAGAATCTCCCAAATCCATTTCTGTCTCCCTCCCATGGAGTGAATAATGCAGCATTTGAATTCCTTGTTTCAACTGAAACAGCTGGGGGATGAAATGTAAGTTCTGGGAGGACCTTCATCTGGGTAGGGGAGATAAAGGAACAGAAGTGTCATGATCCTGTTTAGTAACCACAGGATCTATATAACAGACTGGTGACAACTGTAAAACTTCTAGAGGTCCCATACGGGACTTAACTGCTTCCTAAGGAGCCACAACTGCAGCCTGGTCAAGCATCTGAGGCTCAGGGATTGAAGGCTGCACTAAAGAAGTAGCCTGAGGCCCCTCCTTTTCCTCCGTAGGGATGGAGGGGCGATGGGGGAAGGGGTGGGGGAACCCACAGCATCCTGGGCTTTTTGGATGAGAAGATCTGGGCTGATGCAGGTAGCCTTGTTTTTGGCAGCCCAGGGGCATTCACAAAAAACATGTCCATATTCTTCACATAAGTCACATTTGGTATGGTTTGTACACTGCATTGTAACATGCCCCACTTGCCCACAGTTGTCAAATCAGGGTTGATCACATACACTGGAGAGATGAGTCCTAGAGCCGCACTTATGGCACACTCTGGGCTGCCCCCAATAAAAACAAACCCCTCTATCTCTGCCCAACAAGAAAGAATTAGGGATATGCTCGATGCCTGAATCAGATTGTCTAAGTTTAATTTTATATTTCCACCCCCCCCGTCCAAAATTGTTCTGAATCCAAGATAAGGTCTGCAGCACTCAAAACTTCATATTTCTGTGAGCGCCAAAAAGTAATGTCTTCCACATGGACCCCTTCATTCCAGAACATTACTGTGACAAATTTTATTAACAGCTTAGTTAAAGGAATCACCAAAAAGGGGTCCCATGTGGGTGAAAACTTTACTTGCCCATGCTGTTCCCAGAAGAGATCTAAAGCATGTGCAGACCTAAAACTAACATCAAAATTATCTTCCTCAGATATGTTTATAAAAGCAAAAGCATCCTTCGGAGAGAAGTGAAGAGAATACTTTAACAGAGTTTTTCCCACAAAATATCTATCAGGCCTATTTTCCAACCCCCTTTTGTAGCGAATACAAACTGCATTCCTTCTTGAAGCTGCCTCCCTCTAGGCTGTAGAAAAAAGTTCTGACATTAAAGGTTTGTGAGATGGTGGAGTAGAGTTCTCTACTTGTGGTGGGATAACTCCAGAAACAGGATCAGCTCCTACTGCAAGAATCCCAGGCTGAGAAGCTTGCTGGTCTAGAGGCCTATTAATGGAGTGAGGCTCAGAAGCACAAAGCTTTACCTCCTGTCCAGCGCTTTCAGCAGAGGTAGTCACCTGAACACCTGGTTTCCACACAGGTGGATTTTGTGAAAAAAAAAATTCTGCATTCCATGTTGGGTCAGGTGTCCAAGTACCTGAGGAGGCCTGTTTCCATCCTGCTCCTACTAGGGCTTTCATCGGTGTCCAAGACCCCGCTATTGAATCAGAGGAAATTTTCACAGTATCAGAGTTTTGAAAAGGTGGTTTATACAGATAAGTCTCAGCCCCTTGTATATGTTGCTTATGAGGAAGTTTAGCAGGAAATGTGAAGTCCATAACTCCTGCTGGGGACTCTGAAGTAGATTGATACACGATAGCAGAGGAAAAAATAGCCACCTTTGTAAGGGGTACATCAGTTTTCCCAGTAGCTGGTTGTCAAAATGCAAAACCCGCTAATTTACTAAGTAGGGCAGACTTAGGTTGTAAAAACTCAACAGATTTAGGACATTCAATTGCTTGTGACTGTTTAATGTTAGAAATAAAGTTTAAATCCTTTTCCCTCAGTTGCTGTTGTAAAGATGGCTGTAGGCACTTGTTAGATGCAACACTATTACTGCCAGCCTGTTGTTTACCAGAAGAATCAGTCAGAGTACATGGTGCAACAGAAGACGAAAGTGCTGACTTACCCTGCTTTGCAGGAGCATCTAAGGAATTACAGCAGCTGTTTTGTTGACAGCATTTGCAGCAATCATGACAGGGAGCGCCTCCCTAGCAATCTGCATCTGAGTGCTTACCGCTGCTACAGAACCAAGCTCCATTAGTACCCCTAGGTTGTTTGTGAAATTACTAGCCTCCAAAGTATGCTTTACAACCCCATTATTAGCCTTATCTATATGGAGAGCAAGTACATGCATCGGTTGATTGATGTTTGGTAAAACCGAAGTGAAATTCTGAGGCGTATGAGGATCTAGGCACTCATTTGAAAAACAACCATACTGCCAGCCTGCTCCTTTACTAGGAGATTATGTGCAGAACTTTTAGTGATAGGAGTTGTAGGTAAAGACTCACCTTATCCAGTCAGCTTACCAGAAGAGCATCCATTGGCCGCATTTATGACAGAGTTAGGTGAGTTAAAGTCAGGGAGCTCTATCTGAGGTAGTGAGTTCTGTAGTATTGCTGCGGTTACTGATTGAAACATAGGGATTTCTTGCTGGGTATGAGAAGAAAGCATAGCATCCACTTCAAAAGGTTGTACTATGTTTTTATTGAAATCCTCATTAGAAAGGGGAGCTTCATGAAACTCCTCATCCGAATCCATCTCAGTTTGTAGCTTCAATTCAGCCTCAGTTGCAGAAATGATAACAGTGGGAGCTGAGGCAAACACTCCCACTGCACATACGTCCTGTCCCTCCAGCGTCTCACACAGAGTGACCATCCTGCTGATAGCCTATCCCCCTACTGGCAAGAGTAGGGGGAATTGTTTATTGCCAAAAACCAAAAACCATCAATACAAATACTCAATAGAGACAAAATTAAAGAAAAACTGGAAATAAAGCATCACTATACAAATACCAAATAAATAACAGAAAACTACAAGTAAGGAAAAAGGAAAAAAATACAACAATTCATATCAAATCCAATAAACGTGCTTCCACTATTCATGAAATAGTGAAATCGGAACATGACGGTATTCAAACTCTTTTTGTATCTGTAAAACTGATTCAATTTGACTGATCACCACTATGAGTAAAATACAGGTATGTTGTATGGAAAAAGAACATTGTGCTTGCCAAAGATAAAACTAGATACAAGCAAAGATTACATGAAGAGTGCCAGGATGAAAACGTGAAAAATACCCTGAATAGTCACCTAAAACTAAACATTCATATGTAATCTGACATGCTATTCCCCATGCCCATTTCACAGACAAAGCAGACCAAAACTGTACTGTATGTGGACAATTATGTAAAAAGTGAGTCTGGGTTTCTTCTATACCCACGCATTCAAAACGAATGCAGTTCCTTTCTGCTAAAGCTTTATGTTTTAAATTCCTCTTAACCCCGAGCTTCCCATGGCAACTCAACCATGTAATATCCCACATCTGAGCAGGACTCCTCCCATCCGTGAGCACTTTAAGAGCTAGGTGTATTTTTGTGGGGTTACACTTGGGAAAATTCACCTGAACAAAAAAATTCTGGGACATTTTATATTGATAAATACCTTTCCGGGTAAGCCTAAAAACCTCCTCTTTAGCCACCTTCCATGCATGAAGCTTAGTTACCACTATTGGCAAAAAAGAGGGTACCTTATAATTAATTTTCATATAGGTGCTAGACTAGACCACCTTGATAAGAAATCCTGGAGAAAAACCATAGTCCAGGCATCCCATGGATTACAGGTTACAGTTGACCACTCTTGAAAAGTAGTTTTAATAAAAAAAGAAAAATTAAAAACTACTGGATTAATCATCTCAAGACCACCCACCTTAATTGGAAGATAAGTAAAATCCCGTTTGACTGGGTTCAATCTGCTACCCCACAACATTTGAAAAAAAAATACTATACAAATGAGTTTCCTGATTCCTAGGTAAAGGAAAAACTGAACTTAAAGAAATAAAGGAAGTAAAAATGTTTTAATTATTAATACACATTTCTGCTTAGAAAATGACCAATTTTTCCATAACTGTACTTTCTTTTCACTGATCTCAATACGGGATTGCCAATTGATATTATTTAGATCTCCTGGCCCAAAGAAACAACCTAAAATTTTGATGGGCCCCGAAGAAATAGTTATCTGTCCAATCATAGAATCAAAAGTCCCTTCACCTAAAAAAACACCAGCACTTTTCCCATAATTTACAGATGTTCCTGAGATCAAACCAAAATGTTCCACTACACATAATGCGGTGAGTCCTTTGGCTACATCCAGGAGCATGAAACACATATCATCCACATATACTGCCAAACACTGTGGCGGAACCTCTAGAGATGGAGTTAAGTCTCATATGTGTGGATGATGAAGGATTTCCTGAACCAAAGGATCCAAAACAAAGGTATATAGACAGTAAGGGACTGTGCTGACAACCCTGGTGCACTCCTCTGCAGAAATCAATCCCTTCCCCAACTAAATGATTAAAAATTGGAAAATTGTGGGCGTTGCTATATAAAAGTGCCACCCAAGTTCTTATTTTAGTAGAAAACCCATACCATTGGAGAACATCAAATAAAAACCCATGTGCCACCTTATCAAAGGCTTGAGCCTGGTCTAAAGAAAGCAAATACCCTGAAAGTTTCCCCAAATGCCCAAACTCACATACTTTCTGTAATAGAGTCAAATTCTGATGAATATGTCTCCCTTGAATAGAACATGTTTGCACCAGGTGTACTAAAAAGAAGCAACCTGTTGGAGCCGATGACACAGGATTGCTGAAAAAATGTTATAATCTGTATTTAATAAACAGATTGGTCTCCAATTTTCAATGTGGTACTTAACCCCTTTTTTAAATAAAAAAACGTCAAAGCATCCGAAAAACCAGTTGGTATCCGTGAGGAATCCAGAATCTCATTAAAAAACGAAGTCAGGATGATACTGATGTCATCCACCATGAGCTTGTATAGTTCATTAATTAAACACTCTGGACCAGGTGATATCCCTGATTTTAAGTGCACTATTTCTGATTGAACCTCGGCCAGGGTAATTGGTTCATCTAAAATAAGAGAGTCAGAGGGAGTAATGGTAGGTGGATGAAAAGTAAACAAGTCCTCCCATTTAATGGTGGACTGAAAAACTTTACCATGTTGGGATCGCAAAAAGCCCCCCTGCTATGTGTAACATGTCAGTGTCTGCAGTGCGTAGGACCCCCTGAAAATCATAAAGACCCTCCATAAGTTTACTGTCTAGAGCTTGTTTGCATGCTGAAAAGGGTCCGAACTTGGTGAAGACTTAAGCTCATAAGATAAGTCTTCATGAATTTTGCAAGCCTTTCCATAATGGTAATTCATCATGCTTTGCCTAAGAATGGCCATTTGTTCCTTTATATGATCATTAGAAACCGAAGATAGAGACAGTAATTTATAGAGCTGTGCTCTGAGTTTTAAGTAGTCAAGATAATCTGTGGACTGGGTATTACAATGATGAGCCTTTGAGGCCAGCCGAAATTCCATTTTAGTGTCCATCCACCAGTCACCCCAGGAATCATACATCCCAGCTACCGAATGCTGTCTGTCAAAAACCTGGAATAAACATAACTGAAAACGCTCAGTAGCAAGAACTGTCGGGTTCAGTTTCTATCTAGCTGGCAAGGCAGGAAAAGCCAGTGGAATCTTAGTTAAAGAAAATTTTGCTTGTAACAAAAAAATGATCCAAAAATTCACACAGGGCCAAAAAAAAGTATAAGGTAACAAATATCTGGAAGAAAAAATAAAATCAATCCATGTTGCAAGACTGACACGTTTATAAGTGAAACCTGGATCAGAAAGTAATGTTCTATAAACATCTGTCAAGGAGGCCGTCGACAATAATTTAAACAAAGCATGAGAATCATAAGACATTTTATGCTGCGTTTGATCTTTGAATTTAATATCCAATCCACAACTGAAATCCCCCCTAGAATGACATGCCTAGGGGACAAATATTGTTGTATTTCTGAAAACAAGGCAACCCTGGCTGATTTAACCTGGGGTGCATAAACATTAATGACCCTGAGAAAAAGCCCTCAGCAAACACAGTCCAGGAGTAAGGCCTGACCTGGGGCTATGTCTACCAAGCCAGTGACTTGAACAAAAGGATGACAAAATAATACCCCCACCCCATCTGCAGCATCTGGGCCAAAGGACCAAAAAGTGGGTCCTGAATGCCACAATTTCTTGGTGTAATTGACATCAGTAAGGGTAGAAAGATGCGTCTCCTGCAGTAAAATAATATCTGCAGGTAAGGTTTTACAAAAATGCAAAAGCCCTAGACTTTTTTTTGAATTCTTGAGGCTACAAGAATTGAAGGAAGTTATTGTCAAAAAAGCCAGTGAGCATAACTAAGATTTGTCTTTTTTACGTTTCCGACCCGACTTCTTTTTGGATGCCAGTAATTTGGGTCCTCCCTCCTCATCGTACTCCATCCCAGACAAGACCCCTAAGGCCACTGATAAATCAGATTCAGAGTCTCCTTCCACATCCTGCAGAACCTGAAAAGTGTTATGCATAGTGGAAAGGGGCCGTAAAACAATTTATTTTGCATGGGATCGTGTCACACGTTTTGGGTGAGGTGCCTGGAACTATGGGGCAGATGGGGGGGCAGAAATGGGCACAATAGGAGCAATGTGCTCCTGACCTTCCTGTGGGTGGACAACTGCAGGAAGTGTATCAGAGGAGTCAGATGTTTCTCCCACAGGAGGAGGTGAACCCGTAGGGTCCGGACCAGGAGGATTAGGGTCATTGAAGGCTGCTTCCTCTGTATGCGGCCTAAAGTGACCTTGGGCATCTGAAATCTAAGTTTCCTTATCTAGCCCACCTGAATTGTTCTGGCCAGCATATGGACATTGATGGTATGCATGTCCCTGGGCAACACACAAATTGCAGTGGAAAACATTGTGACAGGTACTACTGTCGTGATCAAGTTCCCTGCATAAGGCACATTTGATTTTATTACAAGCACTGCTAAGGTGACGTGGGCTCCCACATTTATAACATGCCTTGGGTTGACCTGGGTAAAAGCAGACACCTTGATCCCTTCCCAAGAAAAAGCTATTCGGAATATGTTGAACCAAATCTCCCACAATATGCAATTTTATGTTAAACTTCCAACTACCTGTCCAAATGCCCCCCCCCCATCAATAACAGGTTCAGGAGGACCCAAGACAGTACATTTACTTTCAAGCCAATACAAAACGTCCCCCACATTCACCCCTTCATTCCTAAACATAACATGTACAGTTTTAAACAGTGGTTTCATAATAGGAATGGCCCAAAAATGGAGTCCACAAAGGGGTCGTTCTAAGGGAATCATATTTTTGCCAAAATTTGTCAAGACCTACAAAGGATTTGAAACTGACATCAAAAGTTTCTTTCCCCTGAATGTTAATAAGGGCATAAACGTCTGATGCTTGGAAATTCATAGATCCTTTGAGTAACCTGTAGGCCACAAAGAAATGGTCAGGTTGTTCCAGAAGCCCCCCCCCCCCGTACCTAAGGCAGACAGCGTTCCGTCTGGGGGCTTGTTCCAAATGATTGTTATGAAACAGGTCCAAAAAGCGAGGACCTTTATTAAATTGCTCCCTCCGAGGGGAGGAAGGATGGGGGGGAATGCCTGATGACCCAGAAGTAGCCCCAGAGTCTGTCCCAACATGAAAAGAAGCAAAAGTCTCACCAACTGAGGCAATATCTGCCTCCACCTGCAAATCCTCTGGTTGCACTGGCCCTGGAGATTCCTGAGCAGCCGTACCCTCCGGGGAAAAAGTAAGCCGTTCGGCATCTGGAATCCATTTGCCATCCTTTTTTATCCAGCCTGCATGCCTGCATCGAGCAGGATGGTCTCCTTGCTCCAGTCCCTGGCTGGAAAGCCCCACATCACTGCCTGTGACTTCCATGTAGCTCCACACTCCTCCTCTGGTGCAAAAGGCATCCTAGCCACCCCAGAGACTAGCAAACCATCCTCCACCACAATCAGGGTTCTGTGCACTGCTCGCTGACCTGCGCATTGTCCTGGCCGCCAACCTCCTCATTCTGTGCTGCAACAGCATCCATATGTTCTGATCTGTGATGTCCTCTTTCTCCCGTCTCTCCCATAGCATGGTACACTCTTCTCTAAAAGGATCCCGTGGTTTGCACACAACAGCGCTCTCCATCACACCGTCCTCTGCCTCCACTTCGGTAACAACAGCTCCCCTGCCTTCCACAGGTAAGACGTACAGCTTCAGGCCTAGTTGAGCTCCAAATGCAAAGCGCCTTGACAGTCAGCAGATCCCCCTACCACTAGCATGCAGTAGGGGAATTTTCCCGGTGTCCTGGCAAAATTTTCCTCATTCACTAAAAATACCACCAACAGCTTAATCTGGTTCAAGGTCAGTTGGCATTCATCTGTATCCCCCTCCCCCAGATCGTGCCTGAAAATAGGCAGGATTTGTCTAGTGCAGTTACCCGGTAAACAAAAAACAAATAAATAAATAAAATAAATAAATGTGTCCAGAGAAGTTGAGGTGTTGGACAAGCCAAACACCAAGGTATTGGAAGGAGGATGTGTCCTCTATTAAAGTGCCATCAAGTGTATGGAACGTGGGTAGGGAGGGAAGCCTTGAGAGTTTCTGCCTTGTGCCAAAGGTCATGGGGACAGTCTTCTTTGCACTGAAGAATAATTGATAGTTAGCCAATCAGAGGTGGACATTGTTGAAGTTGTGCTGCAAGTTGGATGTAACCTCAGCTGGATATGAGCCAGATGCATACAGGACATTATCATTGGCATATATATATATATATGGCAGTGGAGGGGGAGCAGACAGATGGCAGGTCATTTAGGAATATGGAGAATAGAAGTAGTCCAAGCACAGAGCCCTGAGGGACTCCAGTGTAGATCAGGAGGGGTTGCAAGATGTCATCTGAGACCTTCACTGATTGGGTTCTACCAGTTAGGCAGGCCTTGAACCAGTTAGTGGCAGAAGGGGAAAGACCAGTAGGTGAGATGGAACCAAGGAGAAAGGAGTGGCAAACAGTGGCAAAGGCAATGGCAAGGTCGACAAATATGGTTGAGGTGATTTGGCCATTGTCCATCCCGGTAAGGATAGAGTCAGTGAGATGAAGTAGGGAAGTAGTGTTAGAGTGTGTTATCCTGAAACCAGATTGGAATGGGGTGAAGAAGGAGGTATCAGATAGAAAGGAAGTAAGTTGGGAGAAGACTAGATGTTCTTATAGTTTGGCTAGGGTAGGGGGTAATGAGATGGGGCAATAGTTGCAAGGGGATGAGGGGTCACTGCCTTTAGATAGGAAGAGGACCACTGCATCTTTCCAAGAGGTAGGGACAGCAGAGGATGAGAAAGAGAGATTAAAGATTAGGGAGAGGGGCAGGCAATGGCAGGAGCTGAGGGACAGAGGAGTTTAGGGTCAAGATAATCTGGGAAAGAGCCTTTAGAGGGGTTGATGGTGAGGAGAGCACTAAGAGCATCATTGGTGGAGACTGAAGAGAATGAGAAGGAGGGGTGTGGAGAAATTGGATTTGAAGTGGTGTTCGGGGGAGGATGGTGGGGCAGTAGTGATAGTTGTGGGAGGAGAAGGGGATAGGTAGGGAGGGGCTTTAGGAGTTTGGTGGCACAGGAGGTATAATAGGAGTAAAATTCCACAACTACAGCATGTGAGCCAGCCACAACAGTGTCATTTACTTTAAGCACAGGGAGGGTGGGTGGGACTGAGGGTGAATAGGGCATGGACTATCTTCCAGAACTTGAAAGGGGAGCTTATGTTTCTGAGGTATGCATTTTTGAAGTATTCTGACTTGGCTAGTCTTGTTGCCCTGGTACAGGCGTTTAGGAGCTTGCAGTAGTTCATGAGGTTGCCAGGCAGCTGGGTGGCTTTGTGACACTTCGAAGCAAGATCTCTGGCCCTGAGACAGGCTAAAAGTTCAGGAGTAATTCATGGTAGGTGGTTACCCCTAACCCTGGCTTGTTTGAATGGGGCAAAGGTGTTCCAATTCTCAAGGAATATTTCTTTGAAGTCGGCTAGAGCCTTATCAATTGTGGGGGAGGAGGCTAAGAGAGACCACTCAGAGAGGGCTAGGTTATGCAGGAGAGGTTCTAGGTCTAGGGATTTGAAAGAGCATAGTTGCAAAGATTTATGTGGAGATTTCAGTCATGAACTTTCCTGACAATGAATTTTGGGTTGTGGTCACCGAGAGTGTCAGGAAGGGTGCCTGAACTAATGATTGTATACCTGCTTTAAAACTAAAGAAGCAGTCAGAATTTGAGATTTGCTCATCTGTATGTCTTTACTGTCTGACTCTGTAGCATATAAATTAGTTTTCATAGACACACATTGAAAGTTTATGAGGAATCTCTTTTTCTTGCAATTTGACATTAATGATAAACTAAATATTTAAATGCCCTGTTATCTGTGTGTGTCTGTGATATATAATATATCACAGACATATATATTATTATGCAAATGAAATATATCATATATTTAATTTGTATAATAATAATTTATATTTTCTAAGCTTTTTAACATCTTAATACCTTTTTTAAACTTAAACTTCTTTGAAAGTTTTCAAGGGTTACAAAGACCTTGTATAGACATGGTATTCTTTCTTACCATTTAAGTTCACAGATAGACAGACAAGTATTACAGCCGCTGTTATTTCTCTAAGTGGCATATGGTACTGATAGTCTAGTATTGGCTTGGATAGCTCAGTCTAAGCAGCAGTCTTGCCCCTACACATAATTATTAAATGATATGACTCCATTCGGCACTAGGTCAGAAGAGTGCTGTCAATGACAGTGGCATCCATAACAGGGCTGTATTAACAGCAGTCTCCACTACAGAGGCAGGAAAGAATGCCACCACCCAACAAAGCACCAATGGTAGTGGTCGCACACTACACAGATGATGGCAACCATTGTAAGCAAGACACATCCTAAAATCTATTTTTATGTGGGGGGCTCTGCCCTACATCCCCCTGATGCAGGGAACTCTGGTCCCAGCACCCCCCAAACTTAAGGATTCCAACTATGAGAAGAGTGGATCACGGGGAAAGAAAATTAATTTATGGAACTGTGGAATAGTATTTGCATGGCCCTTTGTAAAAAAACTAAGTTCCACAATAAGAAAATAAAATCCTCAAAGATAGGCCAAGATTAAAACCCTGGTCTCCCAATCTGTGCTAGCCAAGCTGCTGCCTTAACCCTCTCTGCCACGAAGGCAGCTCGGCCAGCAAGTGCACTGTTGTTCTTCTTCTTCTCCAGTGCTTCTGTCCTAGTCAAATAGTGATAGAGGTAGCAGTAACTAGTAGATGCTATTATACCCCTATCACTATTCCTGCTCACTCAGTCCTGACTGTGTGGTTTATATTGTGCAGTTCTGGATGTGCTATTGCAACCAGATACCCTCCATTCCCCCATTACCCAACCAGAGTTCACATGGAAGAGTGAGTTAGGGGCCAAGGTCTATGCTGAGTAAATCTTCTCATGGAATAATATCCAATATTTTGCCTATCATGTTCAACAGCCATTAATTCCATTTGTTTTGATGGTTTGCCTCCTACTGTTGTAATTGTGAAGCTAATTTTGTCACCTGATATATGTCCCATGCTGTGTCTTCCCAGTATGTTATTGTGGGAGGTTCTGGTTTTAGCCATAATCCATTTACTGTATGACTTTTTTCCCCTGCCACCATGAAGACACCTAGCAGGGTCAAGGGTACTTTATTTTTAATATGTTGTGGATAGTTGAGTAGTAGGGCTGCTTCAGGGGTCAGGATGCCTTAAGACTAGACTGTGATATTAATTTCCCCCTGCACTGCTTTCCAGAAGCAGTTGAGTACTGGGCAGGACCATAGTGTATGAATATGTTTCACTTCCTCACATTTGCAGCCTCTTCAGCATGAAGCATTTCTGAATGAGACAATTTAGTCGTGATTTGAGAGATACGGAAAACATGTATAGCTGTTTTCCACCTATACTCCTGCCACTGAGGAGAGCTCATTACTTTATGTTGCTGACTCCAAATCATTTCCAGTGAGCTGGAAATAGAGATATTGTAAGTTTGATCTCCCATATGTTATGAGTCTAGAACATATCTATAGTGTGTATACCTTGGAGCATCTTATAGCACAGGGAGATAAAGTGGGCTGGCCAGGTCCTTGTAGGAAAGATTGGTTGAATATTATGAGAGATGGACATTTTGCCTCATCTACACCTAATCCTAAAATGGAGAACAAGTAATGTCAGAGCTGTTGGCATCTATAATAATCCCTCTTATCTAGGCCATGAACTGCCTTCAGTTAGACAAAAGATTTGTTGTAGGCTGCCCAAGTAAAATGAAAATGTATGTGCAAGTCCCTGGTAAGCCCAATTCTTACATTTATGATCCAACTTTGCCATGTGAAATCTCACATTATAGGATAGGATGAAAATAAGAAAGTCAAGGGGAGTACACACTGTAGCTGCACTGTCATGGAAGACTATACCATGACTGTATTAAAAGTGTTGTTTGACAGAGGTGATCTTAATTAGAACTACAGTATCCAGATTCCCAGATAGCTGGAGGTTGGGTGGGATATCAAGCAGATCTAACTCAGGATCCACCCAGACAGGCCTGGGAGATGTCATTTTCCATCTTAAAATATGTCTAAGTTGTGCAGAAGACACCCAGTCCTGCACTTGCCAACAAATCTCTTTGACAGATGTCTTTTGACAAAGGAATTTTATTCGGAAATGCATCAAGACGTATTTATCCACTGGCAACCAATAAATTTTGGGGCACACATTTTCAAACAGCTTGTGAACTGTATTTTTCTTTATTTGGTGGTGAGTGCAGGATTACGTGCCTTCTGTTCTATGATTTATCCCCACTCACCCCAGCCCAGTGCAGAATCTTCCTTTGAAATATTATGTCCAAGTTGTGTAGCTTGATGAGACTGGGACAAACTGAAAAGAACCAATCCACCCTGATCTTTGGGAACTTACAGTTAAAATATTTATACATTTTGTAATTGACATAATAATATATTTGTAAATATGCCCTGTGTATATACTGGTCTCTTTAAATGTTGATAAACAGACAAATACATACACGTCAGTTACTAGGCTCTCCAGACATAATATTTTTGCACTTTATTGTCTGAAATTTTACTGCTCAGTATACTGTGAAGGACTGTATTTGTATGAGCACCAGCGCTTTCAAACCATCTGACAATATGCAGTACTGCAATACATTTTTTCAGCAGCATATCTGTGCATTGTGGAAATACAGAATCTATTAAAAGTGCAGATTTGAAGGACTTTTAGATAACTTTACTGTCCTGCATACCCTGCTGCTCATTCCTACTTATAAAGTGGAGTGACTGTGGTGTTCTCTGGTGATGCAGTGGAACATCAATCCCAACACATTAAAAGGGTGCCACTCTAAACTGGGTCAGTGCACTTGATAAGGGTTGGCTAGACCCAATACAATATGCAAAGAATTTCACAAACAGAGGTGCACTAAGAGTCAATAACTGCTGCTAATTCCAGTGAAAAGCAAGAAGTGCTACCATTTTATGCTGCTTGTGTATACTTTAGAAAACCTTGAGGAAGATCTGAGATTGAAGCACTGGGACAGGGTGAACTAGCAGCTAGGTGACAGTCATATTTTTACACAGGCATAGCCTACTTTGATTATATTAATGGTGTAAGCACTGCACAGTGTTCCATAGGGCTTAGCAGTAACCCTAAGGGGCATGCAGCACCTTTTATGTTGGCAACAGCTATTTATTAATAAAGTTCACACAAGGAGCATAAAACTAGCATTGCTTGCTTTAGTATTGCTTTTAGCAGTAGTTATTGCCTTGGAGTGCACCTGTTTAGGGAATTCAAAATAGTGGAACAGACTGCGCAAAGGGGTGGTGGAGGCAGGGAAAATTCATGGGTAAAAGGCAGAGTGAGATAGATACAGGGCTGGTAAGCCCTAAGGGAGCAGCAGAGGGTGGAGGAGGGCTAGTCTGGTAAGGCATTAGACCCATGGAACTTTACATAATTGATAGCCATTACTGGCAGACTGGATGCTCTATGACTCTTTTTCTACCTCACTTTCTATGTATCTATGTCTTAGAGTGACAGAAAAATGATAGGGAAAACATATTCCCACTGATGGCTAGCTTTTCCACACTGTTGACATCAGTTGTCACATATGGAGGTTATTTATTTACTGCATTTCAAAAGTTTTTACCAGGAAAGACATACTGAGGTGGTAACCACTTGTTTCTTTTAATCCCTACATTACACAAGTGTTATTCACTCATTAGGAGCAGGTAAAAACAGGGACAGTACTAAATCCACATATGGGGTAGTGTCACCTGCTCAAATCTGACAAAAACATATAGCTCACTGATTGAAAAAAAAAACAATAATAAAAAATATATGGGCAGATAAACAGGGCAGGGTTGTTCTGGTGGTTAAAGGTTTAGACACTAGTCAACCAGCATGCTGTTCAGGTATGCTCGGAGAGGGCACTTAGCTTTTAGGAATGTTGGGTGGACATCCTTCAGGAACTACTCTGAAGGCATGATACATGCTCACTATGTACAGTAGATGATTTTCAGTTCTCAGCTCATTGTTAGCTGCAGCACAGGATAAAATATGCCTGCTACACAGTAGACTATAACAGGGGCTGCAGCCACCTGCTTCTACCCCCAGTGACCCACAGATCATGGGAGATTGTGAGTAGTGTGGATGGGGCCAGACTGAACCCTCCAGTTGCAAAGGTCATCTGGGGCTTACGACCAACAACCATTTTGCCACCCTGGAGATGGCAGTCCAGTCAACATCTCCCCAAAGGGGCTTGATAGCAGAATTGGGTAAGTTCATGAAATGGGGTACCAATGTGCCCAATATTTTGTACGTTGATTTAAAAAAAAGCCACTGCAGTCATTAGGAATTTTAACAGGTAGCTACAAGTACAGATACATTTCATAGTCTGAGGAACCTAGGTGCATCCATTTTATTTTTATTCCATGTCCAGCTCCAAAATGTCAGATTTTCCAGGATCCGTACGATTGCCTGGCATGAGGTTTCCCGTCATTTGGTTTCCAGACACTACTTTCCCGTCATTACTTTTCCCAACTAAATTATTTACCGTTGACAGTTTCTCGACTAGTAGCTCTGGACTGAGTATCAGCTCAATCAGCAATGATCCCTTAATCGAATAATTAAGCAATCCCTTAATCGAACCCTTCAGCACCCTTCAACAGAAATTAGCAATGAACCCTTCAGCACAATCAGCAACAATCCCTTAATTGAATAATTAAATGAAATCAGCACAATCAGCAATGATCCCTTAACTGAACCCTTCAGCACAATTAATAGCTAATTGAAATGAAATTAGCAATGAACCCTTCACCACAATCAGCAGTGATCTCTTCAACCACTTCAGCAATGGAGAACAGCATAGCATAATCCTTAAACGAACCCTAACTTCAGCAGACACCTTTGCAAGCTCTGTCTGAATAAGCTGTGCAGGGGTGTTATGTGTGGAAACTGCTTGCTATTTCAGTGATGCCACTACATTTGCTACAAAAATTCATTAGCATCGGGTGAGTGAGAGTGTGGTGCTGTGCTACAAAGGTGGTGCTGTCCCCCAACAAGAACTGTAGATGCCCTGCTGTGACAACATAGTGACTTCCTTTGTTGACAAAAACATGGAACAATCGTGGAAATGTGTGCCACAGCTTACATCTGACAGTAAGATCATGTAGCTGATACTGATACTGAGTTTAATTCATGCACAGCAGAGTAATACATTGCACTTTGCAATCAAATGATATTTGAGGAAAGATTGCGTTGAGAAATCTGATGACGGGAAATAGGTCACCGGACAAACATAGTCGGGAAAATGAATGATGGGCAACCATACTAGACCCTATTTTCCCTAGCAAAATGTGACATGCAAAACCACAGTACATTCCATTGCTCCTATGAAGACTTTATTTTAGTTGCACTTCAGTAAGTTTATGTTGAAAACTGCTTCTAGTGTTGTCTTTTGTTAATGAAAACATTTTCACCGTAGTTTTTCAATGCATAAAAAATTTCTGGTTCACTCAAACTTTTGCGTGGTGCATGCAACTGTGGTGTCCAAGCAAATTGCATTTTTTACATTTTTCCAAAATTTCAGCCAAAGTATCCAGCTTTTTTTGAGTGTGTGATTTCCTTTTGGGATGGGGTCTTAAAAGTACTGCAGAACATTGGTGAGAGAGGTGTGCAGGCAATGCTTTTTTTGACTTAAAGAGTCATGTGGTATCCATTGTTGCATGTGCAACATTTGGTGTCCACATTACATGCGCAACACTGAAGGTGCTTTTCTCTCAAGTCTGATATGGAGTTATCCCACAACATAGTCTCTTTTTCACTCTTGGGTCATAGTCTCTTGAAATGCTTAGTAAAATAAAGCAAAAAGAAAAGTAATTTCTTTTTTTTAAATTAAACACCTGTCGTGTCCAGTGTTGCACATGCACTGTTTGGTGTCCCCATTGCATGTGCAACACTGAAAGTGCTTTTTTCTCAAGTCTGATATGGAGTTATCCCACAACATAGTCCCTTTTTCAGTCTTGAGTAATAGTGTCTTGAAATGCTTAGTAAACTACAGGAGAAAGAAAAATATCATTTTTCTTTTCAAATTAAACACCTGTTGTGTCCACTGTTGCACGTATAACACTGAAGGTGATTTTTCTCAAATTCCTGCTAGGGAGTTATCTCATAATCTGGTTCCTTTTTTACTCTTCAGTCATAGTGTCTTGACAAGCTTATTAAAATGTATCTATTGTGGATTTTAAAAAATGACCCTCATGTCACACTTTGGTAATTTCTTTTCATGAACTTACCCAGTTACTTGGAAGACTCCAGAAACTGCCACAAAAGCAACACCCGGAGGGGAGGCTAGAAGCCTGGAATATAGCTAGGATGGTTGTGGTCATTGTGGCTAAATTGTTAGGGGTACTGAGAAGGTGGTGTGCAAAACAACCAGTGAAGAAGGGTAGTTAGGTGTCTTTGAGGGACATCAGATAGAAGGGACACCATCAGAACACATGAAATACTTAGGTGCATGGTGGAGGGGCCTTATGTGATTGTTCACTTCAGGACAAATGATCTATCCAGCCATGAATAGGAAGTGGTAAAGAATAGCTTTTGCATGTTAGGTGGCAGGCAGATGACAGCAGTGTGGCATCAGTGACCTTCTACGAGGTTCTGCTGGTGTAAGGTAAGGGAATTGAAAGACGGAAAAAGATGGAGGCATTCAAATTATGGCTGAAGGGCTAGTGCAGTAAACAAGGGTTTATGCTTATAGGAGACTGAGGTCACTTCTGTGATAGAAGGTTCTTCAGAGTGGATGACTGTCAACCTAGAGAAGAGGGGCAAGTTCCCGAGAGCAGATATGTGATCCCTACATAACTATGAAATATGGATTGTCACTAGCCCCATGTCAAGCTAAATATCAAGAGAGGGGTATGAAGTGAAGACATATGTAACAAAGAATAAATGGAGTCAGGCTATTGTAAAGAGTAAACTTGAAAAGACTCTGTAGGTACAGTACATGACAGACTGCCAGGAGCTGAAAACTGGAATTATTAACTTTAGCACTCTCTCTGGATACACTCAGAAAGCAAAAGGTCGGTGGGGATAAACATTGTAAATCATTTTTAATACATAGACTGAATAAAGGAAAACTGTACAAATCAGATGCTCTCCCCCCATCAAAGCCTTTCCCCCAATTAGGCTTTTCACAAGGAAAGACCTTTTTCCTTTACATGCTATAACTTACTTTATTTTATCATTGTAAAGTCCAGGATTCACAACATAGCTGATGCTGCATGGTTCCATTTCATGAGAAAGTGCAGCGCTGCACCACTTGCTTTTCTACACCATGTATTGAAGTAAGTGGTGCAGTGCTGCACTTTCACATGAAATGAAACTATGCATCACTTCTCTTGAGAGACATTTTCTTTAGAACTGTGGAACCAATGAACTCTTCAGTACAATGATTCCAAATATCAGGAATCTATTCTGAAACATTAGATAAAAAGTAGAGCATTAATATATCAGATGCTCAGCAATAATGGATCTATACCTTGGGGGCTAGCTATAGCCCAGGTGTGAAAGATTTCTATAGACAATCTTTATTTCCTGTATATAAAGATGCCAGGCATACGTTGCACAGAAGTATGTTTTTTTTAATTGTATTATAGTGGCAGTTATCTAAAAGTTGCCTACCTTGAGGTACCACTGAGGCACTCAAGTTGCAATTTGCTTTGACGGAAATGTGATTTTGCCTCATTCTACCTCAATATACCTAGGTATATCTCAGCACTGAGAAACTTCTAAGTATACCTCAATACTGAGACACTTTTCTACTGCTGCCACTGTATGATTGACTAAATGAGCATCTGATATAATAATGTCCTGCTTTTCATTGTTTTTTAGAATACATGCAAAACATTTGTATTTTGTACTGCAGAGTTCACTGGATCCACAGTGCAAGAGAAAATGTCTCTCAAGAGAAGGACTATATATGGATGAACACCTAAACATTTTAAATCCTCAGAGCTTCACCGCAACATGTGCAAAATGGACTTCGACATAAATTTATATTTACTGTTATTGTGGTTTATATCTAAAGTTGTTTTTAATGCTTTCATCTACTAACCAACTGTTGGATATATGCCTTGTGAGTAGTTACTACCAGGTCTGATGTTATTCTTTTCATTACCTTTATTGCCATTTGTAACTTTATGAGCCTCCTTGTATCCTAAGGATGACCTGCATTCCTCTCCTGCAACCCTATCATCTCTGGCCAGAGTTTGTTAATTGGGTCCCAGCAATAGCGTAGTGGTCTATACAACAAGGCTAGCAAAAAATGATACGAATACCTCCTGAGTTTTTAAGAGCATGTTATCAAATATGTTAAATGGGACTTTCTTTTTGACTGTATGCACAGCAGTCAAGTGAAATGCATAGATTGCTCATGACAAAGGCATCAGGGTGTATGTTGGGGTCATCGTGTCTAACTCTCACTCCATTTTCCTATGCTGCACCACCTCAACTTCTTTACACATGGAATGGTGTGAGAGTTAGGCACTACATCTCCAATGCCTGTTGTTGGGGGTGGGGTTGTAAGGGTAGCAACCCTAACATCGAATTTCCTCATTTTTGTCACTGCAGAACAACCCTAACTGATGCATTAATAATGTTTTTGCAAAGAATATATATATATATATATATATATATATATATGTGTGTAGAGAGAGAGAGAGACAGACAGACAGACAGAGAGAGAGAGAGAGAGAGAGAGAGAGAGAACCTCAAGACAAAAAAGGCTTGGCAACAAAGCCAGGTTTCCAAGAAATGCAAAATAACACTTACCCCCAAAATATATACTAGGTATATACAGTATAGTAGATAAGCAGGCAGGTAGGTAGATAGATAGATGATAGATAGATAAATAGATAGATAGATAGATAGATAGATAGATAGATAGATAGATAGATAGACAGACAAACAGAAAGACAGACTGACAGACAGATAGATACTCTAGAGATAGAAAGACACTGTAGGTAGATAAACTAAAAGACAGACAGACAGACAGACAGACAGATACACAGATAGACAGATAGACAGATAGACAGATAGATAGATAGATAGATAGATAGATAGATAGATAGATAGATAGATAGATAGATAGATAGATAGATAGATAGATAGATAGATAGATGGATCAATCAATGGATATAGATATTGGACCAGATTCACAAAGGGCTCCAAATGTCACAAGGCAGGGTGTGCCAAACATATGTCGTACAAGGCTGGCAGTATTCTAACAGCCAGCAATTGGGATTCTTGATCCTGTGCACAAGCTGTGGCAAGGTAGACCAACTTTTTCTAATCTAGCTTGTGGTAGTCTAAGGTATGCTTTTTATGGGGCTTGTCCCTAATATTTGGTGCAAACTTACATAAAACAGGAAAAGTGTTGCACATGCACCTGATTTTCCTGAATCAGGTGCAGTGTGTGGCACATTTGTTGGTGCAGATGTGCCAACAGATGGGTGTTATAATGGACTTGAAGCAAACCCTGCATTGTCCTTTGTGAATACGGCCCTTTATGTTTTTCAAAGTTTTCCCCAAAATGTGATGAACTCATTTTAATGGTAAAAGCAGAGAATTTTATGGAAATTTCTCTCACATTTGGGAGTTTGTTCTTTAGGGGATTGGGTGAATGTGTATGCTAAGTGGTGATCACCGTTGAGCAAAAGCAGTTAAGGGTCTCCATTGCCCAATTTGTTCAGAGCATAATTCAGCAGATAGCCAAGGGTTAGGGCTGTCCAGCTACAGTACTGTTAAGTAACTTAGACTTTAGGAAAATCATTTAGTTTAGTAACATATGTAGTGACATATTAATTTAAGTTCAGAAGGGATGCTAGATCCATCATGTCTGTCTCCCTCCTCCACTTCATAATCAGAGATGAAATAAGTATGCTGTAAAAACACATTCAAATTGATGGATATTCCCCACTAACTTTTCTGTCTGGCTACTTGCTGAATCCACTGATAAGCAGAAATTTGTTCAGGCTTAATATAAAACCTCACTCTCTCTTCATTTCTACAGTCTCCACTAGTAGGCTGTTCAATTGTTCATGACCCTCTGGGAGAAAAATAAAGTCTTCTAACATTACTCTTGACTTTGACACCTTCGCACTACAGGGCATGTCCCTGTGTCCTGCTTCATGACTCCAGATCAAATATCTCTGTTCAGTTTTGTTGATACCCTTAAGTATGTTAAAAACTGAGGTTGTGTCCCCTTTCTGCCTATTTTCCAGGATGAACACGTTTAGAGCATCTGGCCTCTCTGCATTGCATTTGTCTCCTATATCAATCCTTTTGGTGGCATTTTAGTTTAGAAATATGAAACCTGATTCTAGTTGTTACAATGGGTTTAGAAAAATAGGCTGGGCGATAGAGACAGGTACTTGAACTCACTTTAAATTAAAGCATTCCAGTGTGGCTCATGCTGATGCCAGAGGCTTAAGGATAGATGAAGGACAGCATTGCAGTTTTGATTGGGAGTCTGAATGACCAAGTAGCCAAGTGACAAAACATTTAAGATATACAGTAGCTCCTTAATTTTCCCCAAAAAGGTTATTTTTTTTTTAGCAATCATGCTACTATAAATGGACCAGAACTGATGTTTCATGGCCCATGCCACTTCTTCTTGGGCTGAATGGTAGTCCCCATATAAATACAATTACTATACAGAACAAGAAAAAACTATGTTTAGTTGCAATACATGTTCCACTTTATGGCATCTTGGTGCATATTAATACTGTGGTGGACAGCACCCACATAAGAGTGTACCAAAACTGAACCCTGACAAGATTTTACTTCTTTAACCATGCAGGTGTTGTACTATGCCAAGATGATTCAAGGGTGGCACAAGCGTTCATACAAGGAGTGATTAGAGGAATTAAATTTATGCACATTGGAGATGAGGAGGGGGGATATGGTAGAAACCATCAAATATATAAGGGGAATAAACAAGATGAGAAAGGGTAGCACATTCAGGATGAGTAAAAACAATTCAACAAGAGGGCATGCTGTCATTGAGGCACAGGTCAGGAAGCATAGGAAATCCAGGAGCAGTTGTAAAATTCACAACAATAGTTTTATTCTTAATAACAATAAAATTAAAAAAAAGTTGTTCAGAATAATTATTTACAATGGCAGTACAAACAGAAAACAAAGACATTTTTCTTCTCAATTTCCAATCTCAGTCTCTAAGTCTCTGTCTCTCTCACATGCAAAACGTTGCAGCTCCTTTTTATGTCTGCACAAGCTCATTAAGAAATGTTCTTGTCAGTTTCAGCAGGTGCAGCAAAAAGAACATTGTGACCCAGAACTGACATCCTGTTTAGATCTTCTGCAAAAGTCTTAAAGATTGCATCTCGGGTTAACCCCTTGACTTACAAATAGTTTTGCAATAATTTCAACAGTATAACTATATACAGTTTTAGCTTTGCAATCATTTCAACAGTATAAGTATATAGATTTCTAAACAAAGGGATCTCAGTATCAGTTACATTTCCACAAAATGATTCATATATATTTTTATACCAGTGAATATGCAAGGGGGTAGAAAAGATAGAACAGCAAGTGAAGGTAGAGAGATCGCAAGAGACAGAGAATTGCAAGGCCATGGGGTGATCAATCTTAAGTCTCACGAGAAAATCTGGTTGTGCAACCAGACAGACAAGAGGCAGAAAAGGAGAGAGTGGAACAGATCCTTGCATTTAAATCCTTTCTCCAGAACAACTGGGACAGGACCCTATTCAACCCTGTCACTCATGCATTCAAGCTGGATGGCAGAATATTTGGAGGAAACATGATGGATGAGTTCTTCACTGAGAGAGCGGTGGGCCCTTGGAATGGGCTGCTGGGTAGATTCAGTGAACAAATTCAAGAGGGCTTGGGACAACTACTGTACATGGGGCTAAATAGAAGCAAAAATTGCATGGAGGTGAGGGGGTATGTTAAAAGGACAAACGGAAGTATTTGGACAGACTAGATGGGCCAAAGGGTCCTTTTCTGGCAGCAAATTTCTATGTTTCTATGTTTTATGCCATTTACTGGATAAACATAAATACAGTGAGTATTGAGAAGTGTAAAAAATATATAGCTAAGAATCAAATTCTTCTATTCATGAATGCTTCTGTAATCCATGCCAGTGTCATAATAACTAAATAATAAACATGATGCTTTGTATCTAGTAAAGATAACCACTCTTTGTACCTGCAACTTACTTGATAATACTGTAATTGCACTCCAAATTATGTTAATGTGTACAGGGGAATGCAAAAAGAACAAACTCTGCATAAGAAAACTATTCTTTTACTTACCTTATATCTTGTAATTGAAGCTGCCTTTCAATACAACTTACCCTCTATTAGAAACTGCATATGAAATTTGGAGTTTGTAATACAAGCCACCCTCTAATAGAAGCCATGGCTTCTGTTAGGGAGATGCTCAATATTTCCTGTGTGGTCTGGTGTGGTCTGCAACTCTGCACTCTAGCACTTCATTCCCTTAAAGGTAGAGTTCACATGGTAGTTAGACAGTTTTTCAAACATTACAAAGCAATATCAGCATGTTTTATTTTTTTTGCATTAGTTTATTGTGACTCACCAGCCAGTACGTGATCTCATCAGTCAGTGCTCTCTTTCCCCGTCCAGTTGCTCCCCAGTCAGTTGTTCTCAATCAAAAGTCCCCACTTATCCTCAATTGTCCCCTCACACACATACTACATTAAAAAGAAAAAAATATGTAAACCCAGTACTTCATTGATTAGTAATACACCATGCTACTCTCTTGCTTAATTCGTCCACACTCTCCTTCTCTCTCCATGTGACTAAACTCCTCTCTCTCTCTTTTGCTCAACACACTCCCCACTGCCCATTCTCTCTTTCTCTACTTTCTCTGCCCAACAGTCTCTCTCTGAGGGTACCATAAATTAGAACTATTCTAGAAGGAACAATATAAAGAAACTGATAGGAAATGTACAGTCTGAAGAGTGATGATTTAAACTGAAGCTGTCCTCTTATTGAAGCTACAACTTCAAACATACACAATGTAATTGAAGCCATGGCTTCAATTAGAAGATACAGTACATGGTAATTGCTCTACATTTTCTGCTCATAACACCATGGATTGTGAGGGGCAGTGGATCCTTATTTCTCACATGCTAATACCTTAAATAGCTTTGAAGACTTTGCATGGCGGGTCTGTGTAGCCTCCTATCACAGTGGGTATCCTACATTTATGGGGAAAAAACAACATAAGAACAGAGGTCCTTGCTGTAACATACAACATAATACTGGCAGAACTATTTAATTATTTAGGTTTTTTTTTTAACCAGGGAAGGAGGGGTAAACAATACTGTCTATTTTAAGCCTCGCTCCTGGGGGCAATATAGATGCATACCTACTAATATTAAACCAGATAAAGCTGCTAGTGGTATTGTTTAGTTAATGGGGGGAATTTGGCCAGGATACTGGGAAAATTCCCCTTCTGTTTTTGAAAATTGCCACAGGATCTTGAATATCTGCCCAAACAACCACCAGAAAAGGTAGATGGACCTAGGTTTACCATCTTATCTGAAGGACAGTACACCACAACAATACATCTCCTGGTACTGTACACATGTGACAGCATTTTTATGGTATGAGCCCAGTCTGGGGCTGGGACTAAAAACCCAAGACCTTCTGGCCCAGAGGCTGATGTGCTACCAGCTGAGCCACACTGACACCCCAATGATCAATCACATGACAACTCACAGGGCTAAGATTTAACCATTCAAATAAGACGTGGGTGCATAATTGACTGCACAGCCAGGGCACCCATAGTTTGACATAAAGCAACAGTATGGCAATCAGAAGCCGAGGAAATATGAGGCAAGACACAGACCAGATCAGAGGAAACAGATGAGACAGAAAAGTCAGCCAAGCCTAGAATAAGTTCACATAGGTTATAGAATAGGCACACCACCCCTGGGTAACAGTGTAAATCAGTGATATGGCATCACCTGTATCTGAGAAACTGGGCTAGCTCAGCAGTTAGTAAGCTATAAGGAAAGCATAGACACTTACCTGTCTATATTACATGATGAATACACAACAACAACCACAACAACAAAAAGTACAGCACTAGACAAGTTTCCCAAGAACCATCAACCATCATCACTGGTATAGTATACCATTAGCCTTTATATGTTTGGATTTCTCCACACAAAACTTTCTTGCTATAGGACTGTTCAAGGGTCACAAAATGTTGTTGTAGTATAATAGTGACATCACTATTATACCACAACTTTTCCTTTTGAAATTTGTCCCAATGGTCTCTCCTTATGATGTACCCCTACCCCCACCTCATCCAAAACACAAATCTGCCATTTATAGTTTACATTTTAAATTTCAAAAATAATTTATTTTTCTTGTTTTTACTAAGAATAGAAGTACTATGGCCTGCTCCATTTTATTTACTGATGTACTATAAAATTCAAATACTATAAAAAAAATGGGCAACCAAAACACCACTCAGCATGTGTTTGCATCTCAGGGTTGATATGACATCATGGACCTCTCAGGTTTTCTTCTTAAGGTTCCTATAATGTCAGCTCAACCCCTCGATGGAAACAGAACCATGTTGTGCATGGTGGCCCATTCATTATGAAAGCCATTTCCCGGTGGAGCCAACCTCAGAAAATAAATTCACACTGATGAGTATTTTATTGCAAGGGAGAGGCTTAAATCCAATCAAGGTTAAAACTAATGAATCAGAGAATGAACACACAAGCCCACTCACCCCAAATTAATGTCAAAGTTTTTATTTGTAACTTCCAGATAAAGCAAAACTTTTTTATTGTTTTTTTCTCACTTCATTCATAAATATTAGATCTTTTTGGCTGCATTCATCCTTCCTGGTGTCTCAGAGTTGACTGTTCTCAGTCACCTGTGATACACCAGGAAGGATGAATACAGCCAAAAAGATTTAACATTTGTGAATGAAGTGAGAAGAATAATGCTATTCAGCCACAGGTGGCCATATTGAGTAAGGTTAAGAATAGAACCTTTCGACTCATAGGAGGGGAGACCAGTCATCATGACAGAAAAAGGTCTGCCCCTACCATTTAACTGCTGAAGATAAGCCAAATCACACCCCTAGATGTCACTCTGTACATGGGAGGGGACCAGAGTCTGCACCAACAGCCCCTGGCCCCCCATTCATCTTTCTGTGACACAAGAAGATGCAAATCCTTTCTTGGGTCACTGACACATCACCCTCACCCTCACCCAGTTCTCTGTACTGGGCCTGCTCTTGTTCAGCCACTTTATGAACAATCTCCCAGAGGCACACCCTTTGGCTAGGATCCTGCTCTACACAGACGACACTGTTGTCTTTCTGTGGGATTTGTGCCAAGAAACTCTCACCAGGCACCTGCAGCACAACATTGACATGCTGTAGGACTGGTTTAAGGACAGCCTATTGGTGCTCAACAGCAAAAAAACAAAGACAATGCTCTTTGCTGGGCATCAAAAGAGAAGAACTACGGCAACCTTCATCATAAATGACAGCTCTCACTCTGTCCTTGAGTAAGTGTCCTCCTTCAGGAACCTGGGGATCACTATTGATGCGTCCCTTGCCTTCGACAAACATAATCGTACTATTACCACTGCCACTAGCAGGAAATTAGGGGCCCTCTACAGGCTTTGGTCATGCCTCACTCCAGAGGCCAGGTATTAGGCCATCAGAGGTACAATCCTACCAATCCTAGATTATAGAATTGTGGTCTATGGTGCAGCC
This sequence comes from Neoceratodus forsteri, assembly GCA_016271365.2. Lineage (NCBI taxonomy): Eukaryota > Metazoa > Chordata > Ceratodontiformes > Ceratodontidae > Neoceratodus > Neoceratodus forsteri. The sequence goes on from CM028138.1 coordinate 512,836,007, forward strand.
TCTGACCAAAGCCTACACAGATTCCACACCACCCTAAACAAAGCCTGCAGACTTGTCTTAGATGCGGATCACCTTATGCACACTTGCAATCTGTACATTGGAGCAAAATGGCTTCCTCTCAAGGACCTGATCCGACTCCACTCCTGTCTCCTGGGGATGAAAGCCCTGCTTGGACTTGCACCACCTTCTTTACAGGCTTTATTCTGCCCTGCCCCTTCTAATCATGTTATGAGAAGTGTTACAAAACATGCGCTTGCGGTTTCATTTAGAACTGCCCTGGGGAATAGTGCCTTTGCAGTCAGGACACCCACCTAGCTAAACAAGCTCCTTCAAGCCATCACAAGCCTCATCAGCATTAGTCACCTCAAATCTGAACTTCAGAATTCCATCGCCCCACATACGCACTGCTACTGCTCTGCCTAACCCCCAGGGCATTACCTGTGTATCCCACTAGACTATATCCATACATACTTCACTGAATTGGCCTCCCCAATCTCTTACCTATTGCCCGCTACACAGTCACTGAGATGTTTCTACCATGGCATCCTCTTGTCTATGACAAGGCTTCTTAGCTGATATTTGTGAGTACCTAACTGAACTGTTAGCACCTTATTTATACTGCTGGTGTTTTGTTCCTTATGTACTCTGTGTTAAGACTGTACTTTACAATTTACCTCTGCCTTTAATACTCAATTTCTTGTATTAAATTAGTTTGTTAATGTGTTACTAATATGTTTATGAAAATGCCTGTTAGCTGCATTTGCTATTCCCAACTCATATAATTGTTCCCCTCCTTTGATTGATGAGGACCCTTTGTAAATGAGCTCTTAGCTCAATGGTTTGTAATCCTGATTCTTTAAAAAATAAATAAAAATAATAAATCTCTGGCAATGAGGATGGTTTGCTCACCTGGGCTATCTTGAACACCATGGAGGCCCTGCAGAAGGCTACCAAGAAGGCTGTCTGAAACAGATGCACCTCCAAAAGAGATGAGCAAACTCTGCGAAATACGTTCATCATGTTCACTAACAACTCCAGGTCAATAGGGTGATGTGTGTCCAACTTTTTGGATCCTCATGGGCCCACCCTTCCATATTTTTATGCACACAAAAGGCCCACATGATACCTTTCACCCCATGACCTTAACAAACCATGCTGTGCCTTCCAAGTACTGTCCCACAGCTGCTGACGTAGACCCTTGCATCTCATATGCAAGAGGTATGAACATAGTTAGTCTTCCAGAATCAACCAAACACTGGCCCAACCCAGCTGCTGCCACACTCCCAAGAAATTCTCCACTCCCATCTGATAGACCACCCTCGTACTAGGCACTAAGAATACCTGAGTAGTTCCCAGGCTTCTGGATCACCAATTCACAAAAGTAGGCTGGGACTTCCCTGGGGCACATCTTCACTGCTGGTGTCAGCACTCAAAATCACTCTCACTGCAAATAAGAAAGAGCGTCAGCAATGCTGTTATCAATACAAGTCACATGCATTGCTCTGAACTGTATATTTAGGACCAAACACCTTGGTACAAACACCCTCATCAGATATCCCATAGGTCTGTGCCCCCTAACTGCCCATTTAAAATCAGTTGGGTGAAACCCGAAATAGTGACTAATTCTTGCAGGGGGGGCTTTGTTCCCCGTACCTCCCTTACTAATGGTATACTGTTATAATGGCGGCTGAAAGGGAGTGGTTCGAATATGTATGACTCACTTTCGGTGCCTGTTATGTGGTCTACCCTGCAAGGGTAGAGACGGGGATGAACAGGGTGATAGGAAGAATGGGAGGAAGACAGGAAGAGGAGGGAGGGTATGTAAGGAGTAGTGTGTCATAAGGCTGCCAAGCTGTCACTGTGGTGGAATGATGAGGCTGGCTGGTTACAGTGGGGAGGGTGCAGAGTTCAGGGCTGGGGAAGGGTACAGGATTTATTTGTTTTTTCTATTTCACCATTTTTCATAGATTCACCCTCTTCCCGACATGCACCCCCCCCTGGAGTTAGTAATCCTTAGTTAGGGGGTTTGCGGGGGGCACAGCCCCCCCACAGAACAACCTATTCCTTGTTCACCTTGTTTCATCACTGCGAGTGTACATCACCTTTTTTTGTTTTCAGCGATATACACTAGCTGTAATGGTGATCGCTGTTCTGCAATTGCCATTATGACATGGAACTCTTACTAACAGAACAAGCTCCAAAGTCATAGCATCTCAGGGAAGGGGTGAAACCTTTGTCACCATTTCAGTCTCATGCTTTTCCCATCATGACTCTGGATGTTGCCCTTTCAGGTTTCACCCACTTCACTGCACACATCCTAAAACTGATCCCCCCAAATCACCAGTGCCACCACATTGGGGGAAAAAAACAGGAGGGTGACTTGATGGCTCAAACCCATATCCACCCAGGCATGAGGCTAGCTCCCTGCATACCAGGCCCCCCTTGTGATAAGATCCAAAGCCAAAGCCCCTGGAAGCATCTATGTTGAGCTTCAGCTCTTGTCTCGTGACCTGTCAGCCAAATGGCCACCCCCTTGAAATATGTCAAGAATGCCATCCATAACTTGAGGTCATCCCACATGAACTTGGTAACCCAAAGCTTGTGGTAAGGCTTGCTGTAGCCCAGTTTACATTTGGCTAACTAACAAAGAAAGGTCTACCTCGCTGGGATAACTTTGTAGGTGAAATTCAGGTGTGCCTGAAGCTGCTCAAGCTCCTGCAGGGTGATTTTCACTGCCTGTACCACCTTGTGCAGCAAAGCCCATAGGGCTCTGACCTTTTCTTTTGGCAGCTGTAACTCAGTGGTGACTGTATCAATTTCAATACCCAAGAAGCACTGGTGTATGCATTTCCCTTCCAACTTGTCATGGGCCAAGGGCACCCCCAAGCACTCACACACTTCATGGAAAGAATCCCATCATTTGGGTGCAGTGATCAGACCCAGCTTTACCCACAAACAGGAAGTCATGGATGACTTTGGACCTGCCTACCAGTTTCTTGGTGGCCCAGCGCAAGACGTTGCTGAACTGCTCAAAGACCATACTGTACATGCCAAGCCACATCCCATGGGCATGCAGTTATCAACATAATATCAGCCCTCAAACTTCATCCTCAGCAATTCCAAGTCCATAGGATGCACTAATAACAGGCAGAAGCAAATTCGATGTCTACCTTGCTTGGTTAGGTGCCCTTCCCTCCACCTCAATGGCGGCATCAAAGAGTACAAAAGGTACAGCCATTTCTACCAGATCAATGTGATGGCTAACTGAGTCACCCTCCAGATATGACAGATGATTAATTATCCTGAATTCAGCTGGCACCTTCTTTGGCACCAGACCTGTCGGTGACACCTGGCGGTTGGGGAACAAAGGGTGCACAAATGAGCCAGTAACCCTACATGTTGCTACTTCCTTTTCCAACTTAGCCCTAACTATGTCCAGTCAGTCCCTGGCAGATTTTAGCTTCTCTGCCTCACAAGCTTTGTGTGGACCCTTGTATGGGATCCTGAAGCCCTGCACAAAGCCCTCTGCCAGGGACCAAGTGGACTGTCTGTCTGGATAACCTACCAACCAATGCTAAATGCATTCAACCCTTATGTGGGGTTGGGAAGCTTGCCCTACCACTTCTGAAAGGACTGCAGTCTGATCCCTTTTGTACACTGGACAAATTGGTGGTTCTTCCCATAGTCATTGCACTCATGTTTGTATTTACATACCTGTGACTTGCATGTGCCATGGTTATAATGATACCACTGCCCCCCTTCCCACCACCCACTGCTCACTGCTGCAAACCCTTTCTTTGGAGACTGGGCCTGATGCACCAGGAAGCCACTGTCTGGATGGTGGACCTCCCTATTGGTCACAACAGACCACAAGAGAGGGAGGGTCTAGCATGCACCAGGCCCTACTGGGGTTGTCATGGTTCCTCCTGCAGAATTTTTCATCATATTCCAGCCAGTCTCATCCCCCTTTGTTGCCATGCATTGCCATTAGGTGACTACAATTGCTCCACAAGCCCTGAGTTGTTTGTGGGGCATAACTCTGCTAATAAACTTGCATAAATGGAAAGGCCTGCTGCTCATTTGTTATATAACCACCTTCCAATGACACTCTACCCCATCATCTTTCTACTAATCCTTTTCCCTTTCCACTTGGGGTTCCTTGGACCTGTTAAGCAACGTGAAAAGATCCACTCACCACTAGCAATTCATCTCACTTTAAATTGATAGCACTGCATGACTATGTATGTCTGTGTGATCAGACACCCTTTTTCTAATCAAGGAAAATCTTTAAAATATCCCTGAAACATTTTTTAAACTGCATCCTTCACACTTTGTAAGGCTTGAAACTAAATAAACTATTCCATATCTGCATTACTTATCAGTTGCTGTATTTCCCTTCCCTCCCTTCTGGAGCAGTCATGAAAGATGAGAATCACTCTGAAAACTCTAATCTGCATATTAATATTGTTCTCAAAAGTGGTATTGTTTGGTTTGTGGAGGACACATATAGCATTCTGTCCCTTTCAGGTCTTGTAATTCAAAAATCTAATATCCTGTTTTAACCTGCTGAAACCATAATTGCATATCAAGGGTAAATAAACTATACAGCACCAGAATACACTACTCATGTATGTGTCATTTTTTCAAAGCACTGCTATAGTTCACCTCAAATCATAGAAGCATGCTTTCTCTGTTTTTATTGGCCAATTAAATGTGATAGCCAGCATAAATATGAACAAGCATTTGTCAATGCCGAATGTTTGCTTGCTGGTATTAGCACTGGAAATGCAGGAGTTAGACAGATGCAGAATAGGAATGGCAGTGAAGTATTGAACTTCACATCAACCCTACCTCCATCTTGTAGAGAAGAACAGGTATTGGGGTAAGTGTTTGGGTCATCACCTATGACGGGCTTGCCATGTCACCCCACCCTATTCTGCAGACACTGACACATGTTGAGGTGTGCCTTGGGGTGTTTGGCTTTACAGTCACCCCATTCCATAAGGACATACGCTGAAATGGGTGCAGCATAGGACAATGGGGTGAAGTTTGGGGCTGAAGAGTCCAATGTACACCTTGATGCCTGTCAGTGGCTGGGGCGGAGGGGTGGGATGGCATGAGCAGTACAGTCAGCAATGCAAAGGCACATCCCAATGCCTGTTAGTCTGTACAGGGTGGGACGTTATGGTTAGAAACCCTAACGCCCAAGGTGTTTGTTGGCATTTGCACTACAAATTTCCAACATAGCCTTTTTGTGACCCCATCTCATGAAAGTATTTGGGACCTCTTCTTATGAAGAGTGGCAGTGTGATTTTGTCAATGTGTCCAGAACTTTGAGTTCCAACAGTGACCATGCCATTCTGCGGCACATGTACGAAAACATAGACTGGGCAAGATGTGAAGAATGATAGCTGTACCATCCATAGGGAGGTGTGAAAATATGGCAATGTTGAAAATCTGTAGTGAGAATATTAAAAATGCTCACACATCCGAGCATACATGGATACTGCGCCGTGCATGCACGTAACACAGTCATTTTATGGACTTTCATCTCCAAATTTTCAACATAGGCATTTTAGGACCTCTGCTCATGAACAGTGACACTGTGATTTTCCTAATGTGTCCTGAACACTGATTTCCCACAGCAACTGTACTATTCTGCACCGGAAGTTCAAAAACACATTTCGGACAGGATGTGAAAAATTACAGCTGTACTGTTCATAAGGAGGTGTGAAAAAAGGCAAAGTTGAAAATCTGGGGTGAAAATATTACAAACGTGCAAAGTTACGAGCATGCGTGGGATCTGCGCCGTGCATGCACGTAACACAGTCATTTTATGGACTTTCATCTCCAAATTTTCAACATAGGCATTTTAGGACCTCTGCTCATGAACAGTGACACTGTGATTTTCCTAATGTGTCCTGAACACTGATTTCCACAGCAACTGTACTATTCTGCACCGAAGTTCAAAACACATTTGACAGGATGTGAAAATTACAGCTGTACTGTTCATAGGAGGTGTGAAAAAGGCAATGTTGAAAATCTGGGGTGAAAATATTACAACCGTGCAAAGTTACGAGCATGCGTGGGATCTGCGCAACGCATGCTCGTAACACAGTCATTTTATGGACTTTCATCACAAAATTTTCAACATAGGCATTTTAGGACCTCTGATAATGAACAGTGTCACTGTGATTTTCTTTAATGTGTCCCGAACACTGATTTCCCACAGCGACTGCGTTATTATGCGTCAGAAGTGCGAAAACACATGTCGGCCAGGATGTGAAAAATTACAGCTGTACTGTTCATTAGGACGTGTGGAAAAATGGCAATGGTGAAAATCTGGAGTGAAAACATTACAAACGTGTGAAGGTAGGAGCGTATGTGGAAATGGCGCAACTCACGCTAGTAACACAGCAATTTTATGGACTTTCGACACAAAATTTTAAACATAGGCATTTTAGGACCTCTGCTAATGAACAGTGTCACTATGATTTTCTTAATCTGTCCCAAACACTGATTTCCCACAGCGACCATTCTATTCTGTGCTGGAAGTGCGAAAACACATTTTGGCCAGGATGTGAAAAATGACAGCTACACTGTTCATAAGGAGGTGTGGAAAAATGGCAATGTTGAAAATCTGGAGTGAAAATATTGCAAATTCTCTAAGTTACGAGTGTGCGTATCAAATGGACAATGCACGCTCGTAAAACAGACATTTCTTGGATTTTTTCCACCAAATTTGTAACATAGACTTTTTGAGAGGCCACCTCATGAACAGTGGCACTGTTGTTTCATTAATTGGTCCTGGAAGGTGATTCCATGCAGTGACCATGAAATCACCTTTCAGGACCGAATAATGCCATGACAGTGGCTGAATTCATGAGGAGGGGTCCCAGTAGCCCCATGTTGAAAATTTGGTACCAAAATTCCCAAGAATGCCTGAGATATGCAACAAAGTTGAAAAATAACTATTTATGGCATTATACAGCTTACTGGCATTTCTTCAGTTTGCGGTCGGCTTTGAATAGAGCAGACTTGTTCCTGGTCCACCGAAGATCGTCACGCTGGGCTCCGGAGGTAAGTATGGGGTGAGGGGGGTGTGGGGAGGCAGGATGCACAGAGGGTGGGCGCTGGTGGGGGGGGCATACTGACTCAACGAGGACGTTTTCTGATTTACAGGGGGAAAAACATTGAGGGACTTTTTATTCATGGGATATTTGGCACACTGGGGTGGGCTCCCAGCATGCCAGCTGAGTGTTTGTGTTGGGGGGGCCTGTAGCTGATGGGGGATTGGGATTTGAGCAAGAGCTGAGGGGGATTGGGCACCCCCTTAGCTCAAAACCAAAGTGTTTTTTTTGGGGACATTATGCTGATGGGGTGTGGGCTCCCCATCGGCAAATTACACTGGCGGAATGAAGCTGATGGGGATTGGGGCCCCATCCACAAACAAAAACTGTTGTGGGGGTGGCACATGATGCCGAGAGGGATTGAGCACCCCCTCGGCACTAGGGGGTCTAATATTGTTTGTGAACATGGCAGCAGCTTGCCACTGCGTTCACAAACAATATTACACTTGACAACGTTCCGCCCAGCAATGACAGGTCGCTCCCTCATTGCAGTGGAATGGCTGAAGCTGCAACGATGAGGCAGCCCATGATTGCTGTGGTGAAAACGTTCCAAGTTGGTGTCGCTTTTGGAAGCCAGTGTCATCAGCATACTGTGCCTCCATTGGTCCACCAGTGCCAAGCCCCCAAATACAGTGTTTCAGCTGGCTGCCACAGTGCCACGCCTCCACAACCCGCTTCTCTCCTAAGCTGCCACATAATGTTTCTTGCTCATGCATGCAAGCAAACATAAAAATTATGTCACACTAAAGGAAGCTACAGTCAGCATGTTGAACTGTGTCCCATATTTCTAAGAGGTAATGCTGAACTTTGCCATGGTGATTAGCATCTAAGCCGTGTTCCCACAAGGGGGGAGAAGGTGCCACTCTGCGCTAATTTTTAACAACTGTGTTGTCATGGAGGCCTGTATCCACAGATTTCATGGGAATCCAGAGCCAGAAGAAGTTTGACTAATTTACCTGGTCCAATTTAAAAGAGAGTGCTCCAGACCTAAAAGTGAAGCAGTGTCAGTGTCTCAGCAGGTAGCACACTCACCTCTGAAGCTGGAAGATTGGGTGGTGGTGGGTTCTAGCCCCACACTGGGAACATGGAATAAATTACAATACTGACGCTGTAGTGCATCAAGAGGGGGGTGCTGCATTCCTGAGGTGCCATCTTTTGGATGACATATTAAACCAAGGTCCTGTCTGCCTGTTCTGGTGGTTGTTTTGGTGAGCATCAAAGATTCCATGACACTTCTCGATAAGAGTAGAGGCATTTCCCTGTTGTCCTGTCCAGACCCCCCCCCATTCACTAAAAATACCACCAACAGCTTAATCTGGTTCTGTAAGTCAATTTACATCTGTACAAATATTTCCCTTCCCTTGCCCCTGGGTCACACCGGGAAATGAGCCGCAGCTCAGTGTGCCTTTCCCGGTCACAAACTTTCAAATAAAAATAAATGAAAACAAATAAAACAACCAGTAAACTGACATAGTGTTTAATGAATAGTGCAGTAGTAGTAAAATGGTTTTATTCATAATGTATATGAACAAGGGATATACTCAATTGAGACAAGGTTCATTTACAACGAGGTCCATGGTGAAAGCAGCAATTTTACAATTCATAAAATACATTACAAAACCATTCAATTAATACATTCAACAATCAGTATGTACAACAGCATCGATATTCAATTTAAGAATAACTTACAAAGACCATACAATTACATTCAACAATCACTAGTCTACCCACTAAGTAATATTTAAGATGTCATCTCGTCTGACAGCAATCATGAGATTCACCAGTCCTGATATCTAGCCATGATTTTATCTCCTTCCAGCTGTTTTTCTCTGCTTAAGTTCTCAAAGTAATAGGGGCATTATTCCATGGTCCCTACATAAGAGAAAGATGTCCTTCCTATTTCTAGATTACATTTAGGGACATAATACTAGCCCTCAAACTTCATCCCCAGCAGTTCCCTGTCCATTGGGTGCACTAGTAACAGGCAGAAGTAACACCAATAGCTGATCTCAAAAAGGATTTTTTTGTCGAATAATAATTTTAGAAGATATGTAGTCTAGGAGCTGTCTTCTAATGGCTTTGTTCATAAATGCAAGAATATGACCTTTTCTTCTATCTCCCAGCCTTTGCTAGCCTAGCTCTTTACACAACTGACAGCTGTGAGCCATTCTGGGGGCACCGGTTATATAGCAAGCAAGTCTGTTGTAATATACTATATATCTAGTCTAGTCAATTCTTTCTTAGCAGCAGCAGCATACAAACTGTCCCCAAAATCAAATACAGCTAGAATCATTGTGATCCCCACCCTCCTCCTAGTCTCAGGGGATAAACACATTTAAGCCCTATAAAGGGCACATAATCACTTACCAACATTCTTTAACATTTGATCTATATGTACATCCCACTTTAAATTGCTGTCTAACCAAATTCCTAAATATCTATAGGACTGAACTTGCTGAATCATGGTCCCTCATCTGATTTTAAAGTCAACATCAGTTCTGTTGGGCTTTTATTACTTCTGTTGAATAACACTGATTGAGTTTTTTTTTAGGATTTAAAACTAATCTGTGACTTTTAAAAAATATCTATAGTTCATCAAAAGCAAGTTGCAACCTTTTTTGTATATTTTCAGTCAATGTATCTGATGTGTATACAATCGTATCATTTCCGTACAGGTGAAATGATATTAAAGGATCTGTAAATTTTAAATTGTTCACATGCATGTTGAACAACAAAGGGCCCAAAATTGAGTCCTGCAGGATTCCTAAGATACTGGGTGTAAGTTTAGATAAGTAATTACCTGTTGCTACCAGCTGTTGCCTACTCTTAAAGAGAAAATAAATCTTGTGAGCGTTTTTTACTGTTATGTGTATAGTCATTGGTCCATTTTGTCAAGTAATCCTAGTTTCGCCCACTGTTTCTGCCTATTTATGACGTTTTAAAATGTTTTTAAAAAGTCCTAGAAAGCTCCGACATTGAATGCGCCATTTCGTGCATGCGTGGTAGTGCTGTGATGTCATCGATGGGTTCATCGAATCAGCGCTACCGCGGGAAACTGTATAACTCGTGTGGGAGCTATCACCCTCTGAATATTGATGGCTAGGTCAGAATAGAATTAAAACATTAAATCCTACAGTATTTTGTGACTGGAATCATGGTGAACTGCTATGCTGTTGGTTGTTTCAATGCCTCCAAAAAAAATGGACTGTAGAGGCATATCTTTTTTTAAATTCCCCAAAGACAAGAAGATGCTTGCTAAATTGAAGGCTGCTGTCAAAAGGGATAACTTGCCTGATGTTAGAAGCAGAAACACAATTCTTTGTTCTAGTCATTTTTCTCCCAATTACTTTCAACGTGATTTGAAGGTACATAGAAATGTACTCATTTATTTTATATTGTGTCCTCAATATATTTTGAAGTATGTGACAGGACAGCATGTCATGGGAGTGGGAGGGGTTGAGTAGATACACAGTACCATACTATATAAATAAATGTCATTATACAACCCTGTGTCTCTTCTATCAACATCAGGCATTGATTTTACAGCAGTGTTGCATTTTTACACAGACCCTCAGTAGTCGTATAATGTAATTATGCAGATTATCATTGCAAAATGCATTATCACAAAGCACATAAGCTGATCATTAGTAACAGCATGATTAAGTGATCTGCAGTGTTTTTGTAAGACACATATATAGAAATCATCTATGCTCTGGTTATATATTTATTGGTGTGTTGAAATAACACAACAGATCCTTTATCAAGCTGTCAGAAATGAGAGGCCTATGTGTTTTGCTATGTAATAATGACTTTTGATCTGATAAGCCACATACTACATAATCACAGTATGTCACAGCAGGAAGAGACCGTACGGCCCACCTAGTCTGACGCTTGCCACTCTAGTCCACCTTACCATATCTTGATCCCCTCACCCCCCCACCTTCCACTCAGCTCCATGTGTGTGTCCCAAGTGGACTGACATTCCTGTACAGTCTCTGAAATCACCACACCCTCTGGAAGCCCATTCCAGTTCTCCACCACCCTCTCTTTGCAAAACTGTCCTCTCACATTGCTATTAAAGTGTCCCCCCTGGAGTCTCAGTCTGTATCCCCTTGCTATGTGTCCTTCCTTTATGTGTAACAACCTTCCTGGGCTCCCTTGTTCACCCCCTTGGTATATAAAGCCTCCAATCATGTCCTCCCTCTCCCTTCTGTTCTCCAATGTATATAGCCCCAACTCCTTATACCTCTATTCACATGGCTTTCCCTCCATCCCCTTCACCATCCTGGTCACCCTTTTGATATCAAGTGCAGTACAACCATGATTCACACGCGTCTGGGCACTGAGTAATATTTGATGCTGGAATTGCCATCACACAAACCCATGCAAGTTGACTCAGTCTGTATCTAGCTATCTATGCTTCCCACTACCTTTCCTCCACACACCTTTTACACTGTCTGTTCAAGAGCAGCTTGACAGTGGCTATCCTTGCAACCCTATCCCCCTTTTCTTGGGCAGTGCTAGGCACCATTTAGTGGTCCACTGGTGGCAGTATCACACCCCTGCATTGCGTGCACTGTTTTCTCAGCTATGGCTTCACCCCCACAGCCCCTCTGACCTGTTTTTGGCTCCAACACTTGAATTCTGAAACTGTTTAATTCTGAAATCAGCACACTTCTTAAACCAGTTATACTCACCAACAACAGACTGTACACATGATCTCTGCCGATTACTGAAGACTGCGTTATTTAAATGCCCCCCACTTTAACCTAGCTATTTATACGCCTACCTCACATGTTCCACTCTTCTTTCAAGAGCAACATTACATGGCATATTCTTGTCTACCACCATCCATCAGTGTACCACACTGAAGTCAGGAGTGATATCCATGGCAGCATAGCCCTGAAAGAGCCACCATGATGGCTGTAACCAGTGTCTAGATGGAAGGACCTTGTTGTGGTGAGATTGCTTTTAACCAACACTTCCATGACATTTGTAGGCCATCATGGATGTCAGAGTGTGCATTATGTTGAGATAATGGCACAGCATGGGTGGTTGTTGCATGAGGTATGGCCCTGTGCTTCTGCCACCCAAGAATGGCCGTTATCATGCCATGAGGCACATACTGTAGTGCGTTATTGCAAATATGCAAAGGGTCCTTTTTTCATAACTTTAATGCATTTCTTTAAACATATTACTTTCAGCTATCAGTCCCTGCCATCCTGTTCAGAAAACGCTCGGAGCCTTGATTTTAAGATATCATTAAACTGTTCCACAAGCCCATTTGTGGACTGTCAGTAAGATGTCATGTGTCTCTGCACTACACTACTTCCCCCCCCAAAAAATTATTGTGCTTCAACTGACCTTTGTCATGTGTCACCAGTGTCCACATGGAAGGACCTTGATGTGGTGAAAGTGCTTTTCACAAACCATTCTGTACTATTCGTTTCCACTGCATACATCAATAAAGTTGTTACACTGATATTGTACAGATTTGGTAAGTATGCTGTGCTATTGCATTGCTATGAAACCTCAAGAACACAGGGATCCAGATATTCAAACTGTGCCAGGCTGTGGCGTAAGCCCAGGCACAGCTCATTTTGGCTGCACAGGGGCATGAACTGGGTGATATTCAACGGAGCTGCATCATGGCTCAGCATTGTTGAATATCACACCCGCAGTGCACATGGTGCAGTGGCACTGCACCAGTGCCAGTGGCCAGAGTGGAGCATGGGGATGCGCTAGTGCAAGTTCCATTGCGCAAGGCGCAGCAACCGCGATATTCAAAAGTTGACATGCAAATGGGGCCATAATGTATGCAAAGTGCACATGGGGCCATTTGCATGTCATTATGGTCCCATTTGAATGCAAGTGCACCGATCCCCGATGACTTGCACCTGGCACCCTGCCAGGCAGCAGCTGTTGGGGACCGATGCCCCCTGCAGCGCGGCAATGTGCCCCACAGCCCGATCAGGGCCTGCAGTAAAAAATAGAATAATCCTAAATCCCTGGTGGTCCAATGGACCGCTCCATGCCTGATCGCGAGCTAAGTAAATGAAATATAGATCCTATTATCCCTGGTGGTCCAGTGGACCGCTGCCCACCTGATCGCGGGCTGAGTAAGTGAAATATACATCCAATATCCCTGGTGGTCCAGTGGAACTGCCCGCCCAATCTTGGTCTAAGTAAATAAATGAAAATTCCTATAATCCCTGGTGGTCCAGTGGACCTGTCCGCCTGATCGTGGGCTAAGTAAATAAATGAAAATTCCTATAATCCCTGGTGGTGCAGTGGACATGTTTGCTTGATTGTGGGTTAAGTAAATAAATGAAAATTCCTATAATCCCTGGTGGTCCAGTGGACCTGTCTGCCTGATCATGGGCTAAGTAAATAAAAGAAAATTCCTATAAACCCTGGTGGTCCAGTGGACCTGTCTGCCCGATCGCGGGCTGCAGTAGGATTAAAGGAAACCTATCATCCCTGGTGAGTCAGTGGACCCTCTCCCCTCCACCCACTGATCACCACTGCCCTGCTTCCCCTGGTCAGCGGTATGGCAGCACCCCACCACCTGCCGCCCATCCTGACTGACACTGTCGGTGGGGCTGCATCGCCCATTGGTCCCAGCTGTGAGCTAACGGCAGCCCATACTCATTTCATTATTATCCAGATATGTGAATGGGCCCATTCACATATCTGGATCTGTAGTCACGGTTGGTTGCATGTCCATTGGCCCACTGTGGCCAATGGGCGAGCAGCCCTCGACCAGTGTCATCGGTGGGCGGGCAGCAGGTGGTGGATGCCGCCACCTGCCACTGACGGGGAGGGGCAGTGGGATCAGGGTGGGTGGGAGGGGGTCCACTGACTACCAGGGATGATAGGTTTCTTTAATTCTACAGCAGCCCACGATCGGGCAGACAGGTCCACTGGACCACCAGGGATATTGGATTTATATTTCACTTACTCAACCCACGACTGGGCAGGCAGCAGTCCACTGGACCACCTGAGATAATAGGATCTATATTTCATTTACTTAGCCCTTGATCAGGTGGGCTGCGGTCCACTGGCCCACCAGGGATTTTGGATTGATCTTTTTCTACTGATGCCTGCAATCGGGCATGGGGGCTGCCGCCATGAGGTGCAGTTGGTACCGGGTGGCTACCTGCATATGCGGCAGCTGCCTTGTTGTGCTCCCTGTAATACGGCAGCTTCCACTCTGGGTGGCCAGCCCTTGCCTTTTTGGGGCGAACTTTGTGCTGGCGCAGGTAGGGATGCGCATGCATGGCTCTGCACATCCCAGGCTGAATATCGGGCTGTGCACAGTATGCATGGGCACACCTCCTGCTACCTGCACCTGCATACGTTACTGATGTACTCTGGTGCATCGAGATTTGTGCAGCGCACTTTCCCCTTTTGAATATCGTGCCAGGGTGCATCAGTGGGCTGCGCATGGCACAACACTGTTGCACCATGTGCAACCCTTTTGAATATCTGGGCCATGATGTTTAACTATGGCTGAGAAATAGAGCATTCTGATTAGCTGGAAGCATTCTGTCAGCCTTATGTTAATCTTTTATTAACATACATGTAGAGCCTAATCATATGCTGACCAAAGTTTAACACTATCTAAAAACTTTTTTTTATTATAATTACAATAAGGCACTCCCAGGAGTTATGTTAATGGTCAGTTAATCACCCTCTAGGGGCAAGTGTCACTCAGCTATACCTCGTGCAACATTACACTCCTAAATAGTGATTAACATACCACTAACATAACCCCTGGTCATGCCTTATTGTTTAATTACTTGGATTGTATTGTTTATACTGGCAACAATTGTGTGCATTAAAATTAATTCTGACTCATAATTCACATTTTATATAAGGATACATTTATGTAGTATCCCTTCCATGGAGTTAAAGAATAACAGAGCCATGTGTACACATTGTGACACAGACAAGCACGTTGCAATATGGAGTGATGGAAACTAACATTACATGAACACAAGTACATTGGTAACATGCCATCAAGTATATGATACCTGCATTTGTACCACATACAACATCGCTGCCATGGATACCATGAAGCACACATGTGACATAATGTGGACAACACTAATCCTTGGAAAAAAACAAAACACGAACTTGAGTGAGTATAATATAATTACACACTTCACATTGTTACTATGTAATCACAACTGTTTACTAAATTATATTGTTTTCCTTTTTATTTCCACAGGCTAAGCTAATGAATCTCAAACTTCCACCAATTTTAAAAGTGGATGCAGTGCCTACCATATTTCCACACTCTGCTCAGGTGATGCCAAAGAAGATACAATGTAGTGAATGCAGAGCTGAGCTGAAAAGAAGGTGATAGGTAAGTACATCATGTAATGTATAATCCATTACATATAATATTTTCCTCACTGAGCTGGTATTTTTATTCAAGTCATTTCCTTTTACATTCAGCATTCAGCGCTATACATCACATCCCACTAAATTCATGATGGGTCCACCCTCAACTGGCAGCCATGCTATTTCTGTGTTGAACTTGCACCTGCTATATCACCAGACGCAATATAAAGTTATTGGGTGTGATGAAACACTACCACTGCCTAGTGGCTAATTTTTTCAATTTTATTTCACCGCACCTCCCTATGGAGGTTATGACACCGGTGTATCCCTCAGTACCACTACTGCCCTTTTGCCATTGCCTCAGTGCAGTCAGTGAGCCGGATTCCACCTCATTGGTGACCAATGTTTTGCATGTGTGAAGTTAGGTGTATTTTAGCAACATATCATCCACTAGTGCCAGCAGGTAACTTCTTGTTAATACATGTTGCACTATTACATAAGCCGGGCATAACCGTTCACCAATGGTTATTGGAATACAACACAATGTAATTTTTCAAAACTACATTTCAAATGCATTCGTCTCTTTCTTGTTCTGTACACAGATTGTGGATGAAGCTCTCAATGAATCTGAAAATGCCTGTTTGGAAAGTTATGAAGGTGATGTCATAGTAATGGACTATAGTGATATACCAGATATGGAAATAGAGGTAGAGACCTGTCTGGGAATGGTTAGTTATTGTACATTGTAGCATATACTGAATATATATACATATATGTGTGCACACACATATATATATATATATATATATATATATATGTATATATATATATATATATATATATATGGATATACATTGGTGAGCTGTCGGATAAATGATTTATCTACACAAATGCTGTTTGACCTTGGGTAACCTCACGAGTGGTGTAAGCCACGAGTGAGGTGTCCGAGGTCAAACAACACAAGTGTAAATACATCATTTGTCTGACAGTTCACCATTGCATATTTCATTTATGCAATAGAGAGGCTTTCTATCAGTGCAGGAACATTTGGTTTTGACTGTTTATCTTTATTTTAAATGATAATTTCTGGGAGTTTTGGTTAAATTTCCTAGAGTATGTCTGCCTAACATAGTGGTTGCTATTAAATGAAACACCACTCATTTTGTAGATATTTTTGTGCTGAACATTTTTTGTGCTCACAGTACCATGCTGTCATTTTTTGTTTTAAAGTTATTCAAATTTGTCAAAAAAGTGAACAAAAAATTAAATTTTCTTCTGCTTTTTTGCTAATTGTAAAAAATCTATACAGTATCTATACATGAAACACCACTCATCTTGCAGATAATTGTGTGCTGAACAATTTTTGTGCTCACAGTACCATGCTATCTTTTTTAGTTTTAAAGTTATTCCCATTTGAATATGGTTAGTACTGCTTCTGATGCCGAACATTCTAAATCTAAATGAATTCTAAAGAGATTTGTGACACAGTAACTGTGTGTATAAATGGTCACTGTATGTATAAATTTATTTATACATACAGTGCCTCAGATAAATGCATTTATTACACTGAATATATGTCCACCCCATTGCATAAATAAATATATTTACCCACACACATCTCTCTCTGTCTGTGTCTCTCACTCTCTCTGTGTGTGTATATATATGTGTATGTATATATATATATATATATATATATATATATATATATATATATATATGTGTATGTATTGAGAACCCTTACTACATCAACCATGCTTCAAGATTAGTACTTATAGTGTCACATTTCCATTCCATTTCAGGATCAATGTACATGTAATGCTCACCCTCACAACAAGCAGGTTGTCACAGTTGGTACTCAAATGGAAGAGTAGTCTGTGGCAGATAAGTGGTGGCAGTGGTCTGAATTTGAGTTCAACTTTGTTGGTGACATTGATGAAGTCATGACAGGCCACAGTTACCCAGTAGTGTTCAATCCCTTCGCATATGTTTCAAGAATCCATACAAATGAAGATGTGTTTCTATATGATAGTGACACAACTGAGTCAGATAAGGACAACATTCAAGATAATGATAGTGACTATCAACCCAGCAAAAATGATGTATCCGACAGTGAGGAGTCAGAAGATGAGTGTGACAGGATAGTTGGAAATCCAGATGACAATCACAGATTTATTGTCTGCAATGGAAACATTAAAGAATTATTTGAACATTGCCTGCTGTGTGGGGCTGCTGTTGTCAAACTTACAATGAATACACAGGAATCCATGCTCACTGCTAGAATGTTTTGCAGCAATAATCATGACCGTACTTAGTTTTCACAGCCAATGCTGAAAAAGATGGCATCAGCAAATCTTGAAATTGCTGCTGCAGTTCTGTATAGCAGCAATTCTTTTAGCAACCTCAAGTGTTTTTTTGGATCTTCTTTGCTTGCAATTTTTTTTAAATGTTACCTACATGAAAATTCAGAAAAAATAAATTTTCTCAATGGTGAACAAGGAGTACCAGAGCCAGCAGCAGGAAATACTGCAACAAATGATGGAGAAAGACTCAATAGTAATATATGGGGATGGGTGATGTGAGTCACCTGGATTCTCTGCAAAATATGGTGTGTACACAGTCATGGACCAAGAAACCTAATTGACACTCAACTTTAATGTGGTGCAGGTGTCCGAAGCTACATTCTCCAAAAATATGGAGAAAGAAGGTTTTCAATGGACAACGGAATTTTTAGTAGAAAATGACATCCCAGTTTCCACCATTGCAACAGACCATCATATTCAAATTTCAAGCATGATGAATACTGTCTGTACACCAGAATATGACATAAACCACCAATATGACATATGGCATCTTGTCAAATGGCTAAAGAAGCAACTATCAATACATGCAAAGAAAAAAGAGACTGCAGAACTTGGCTGCTGGATACAGTCTATCTCAAACCATTGCTGGTGAGCCTGTGCAAATTGCAATGGCAATGTATAAATGTTGAGGGAAATGGTGACATCAGTAGTGCACCACTCAGCTAACAAGCATAGCTGGTCAGACAGTCCAAAGTACAGTAAATGTGCTCACGAGAAACTCACAAAGGTGGAGTCAAAAAAGAAGATATGGCTAAAGCTGTAGTCACCTGCACACAGTGCATTGTAAATAGTTATTTTTATCAAGAAATTCTTGAAGGTCTTCTCAAAAGCTACAATGTTTTACCACATGGGGGAACTAGAGGTCTATCACTCACTGGTACTGAAATATTGCCCTAAAAGGCAGCACTTCTCATTTCAAGGGATGATGGCAAGACACTAGTTAGCAGCCATAGATCATAACAATAACGTGTCAAGATCAACAGCAAGAAATCAGGATGGTGAGGAACAATACTGAATAGAGTATCCTAAAAGCAAGAAGGCATGGGTTGCCAAACCCATTTGGGAAAAAAAAATTATAATTACCTGTCTGGAATAATGACAAATCTCATTGCATGAAAGAAAGAAAATCTGACACCTACACCAATGAAACCAAAACAGCTGCCAAAGAACATTGCAACAACAGAACGACCTGAGAAATTGGAGATAATCAGACAACATGTGACATGTTTCACGATGCACCTTTTTTCAAGAAACAGAACAGTTCATAAACATACAACCATATTTTGTGTGTACTTTTTGTTCTTCATCAGTACTCAAATCTTGGCTCATCTGCTTCATAGAAACCAACATAATTACCAGAAGTCTCAGGGTACTTGTGGCATATGCACCACAATGCACATGATGATATAACATGACAAACCTTTTTCCCAAACCATTGGTGTATCCAGTGTGTAAACTGTGTGTATGTGGCCCATCGAGAGGTCCTGTAGAAATAGATAGATACTGAGTTACAGCAATGAATTGGTGTTTCGATCAGACAGTATGATTACTGCAATCAATACAACAATTCTCAGGTATGGAACAAAGAAAAAAAATCACTGTATTTCTCACCTTTAACATAAAATGATTACTTAACCAACATCACTAACACCAAGAGGGCACTTGGCCTATGTCTTCATGCATCACAACAAGCATATTATGTTGATTAATCTGTAATATCCGCAATGCAATATTCAGTACAATAATTGCATGCCATCTTGTTGGTCATTGACTACTTGTATTTTAACACATAGAGTGTGGTGATGTAAGCAATTACAGATGTCATGGTGTCCTGTTCCATAAGCTATAACCAACTACAGGCTGTGCATTTATTAGAGACTAATTGACAAAACATGTGCATTGTGTCCTCAAGGTGCACGGGGTGTTGGTTAAATAACCCATAACAACTGAAAGTGACTGAAACAGTGCCATCATTACAGCACAACAGCACAGCAGCAAGCAACATCTTTACAGGAATGCATGACATTTACTAAAAGGGACCTATTTCCTAATTGCTACATGGTACTCCAGGGGATACATCATGGTGTGCTAACTGCCCTCCTCAGGTGGTGGAAGCACCTTGGCTATGCCTCATGCTTCAACCCACCATTGGTGGGCTGTTATCACACTGTGACTCACCCCCTGGAGTGCCTCATTGCATTTATAAAATGGGTCATTTTTAGTAAATGTCATGCATTTCTGTAAAGATGTTGCTTGCTGCTGGCCTGTTGTGCTGTGATGACAACACCATTGAAAATCACTATTGGCCAATCAGAAATTGTCATTCTTTACACCAACATCATAAAAGACAGTAATGAAGAACAAGTGTGCATTGGGAGACACGAGGCCACAGACCAAGTGTCCTTAAGGTGCACATAGTGCTTTTTCAGTAACCAATAACCAATTACAGTGAGTAGGGTTATGTAAGCTATAACCCACTACCAGGTGTTCAGTTATTACATGGTAATTGACACTACATGGGCGTTAGGAAACACGAGACCAGAGGACAAGTGTCCTCAAGATGCATGGGGTGTTGGTTAAATAACCAATAAGGGTGTGCAGTTATTAGACAGCAATAGCACTTGACATTTTATACATATTTACCTATTTGGAATGGGTTTTTCAAACACATAATGTCGAACTTCATGTAGCTGGATGAGAGCACGCCACAGCACCTCGCTATCTAGACATACGCTACTGAAGCTTGGTTTCAGTGTCACACACACTGTACATCTATAAAATAAGACATGAAACATAACATTAGGTACTGATAAACAACAATTGCAATGTATAATTATCAACCTCCTATCCCATTAACTTGTACATGTGCTCACATGTGTAAGTATCGTATGCAACCTGCAGAGTTACCCACCCTGTACATACTGGCACCACCATACAAGCTGTGTACTGGTATGCAACACGGTTGCAGGGGTATGAGGGGGTAGATGTGAATGCCACCATGATATGAGAGCTGCCATGTAGTTGATTGATCATGGTATGACCTTCGTCACACAAACTCTCCTTCCTGCTACATCTTCACATGAGTTCTTTCCCTGACCGTATCAAAATAAAGTAATAAAAATTTACTCTGATGTTTCTCGTCAATTAGATCAATCTCATGGCAACCTATCCTCTCCCTTTCATTTGGCATCACCTCACACTGTCCTCATGAACACCAATCAGTGTTACCAGCTCTCTCACTGTTAGTACTTCTCTGTCTATTGATCTTTTCACTGTCTGATTCTAATGACGTGTCAGCGTTGTTCACCAAATTGAGTACCTCACCTTCAGGGTATGCAGGCTGAAACATAAAGGGTGGTATAGTGAACTGATTGCAAAATGTGGGTATCTCATCTCCACTTGATTCAGAATTATCAGCCATTACACTGTTTACAAGCCTAAACATGGCCAAAACAAAGGACAACAGTTAAATATCCATAAATGGAACACATATGATGCACAAAGACACATGCCAACATAATACAGTTTTCATACCATGTTAAAAAGTGCAAACAAGTAAAACACATGTGGTGACATACCATACACAATAATGATATAATCTACAATAAAATAATTAGTCACCATACCACATACAGTAATTTGAGAAATAACATACTTTATACTGTCTATAAAGTAATTTGTAGTTAATGCAACAGTGAAAACCATTTTGCATATGGGTTTACGTAACCATGCAGATTATACAGAGGAAGTGCACACACACGTGCAGTAGTACTACAGTATACTCACCATTTATTAACCCAAACAGTTTGGGGGAATGTTAGTGAAAAGCAGTGCTGCCTCGACTGGGCCATTCCTCCATTGGCACTGGTTAGAGACTTAAAGAAAGATGATTAATACTGAATAATTAGGATACAGTAAACCTTAAATGACACATAAGGAAAAACCAGAAAAAACATAACAGGACACAGTACATGTTGAGAAAGCAGAAACTACCATGATGGAGGAAACAATTTTTCCTGTGGGTTGTCAGGATGACATGAATGGTGGTATCAGGCCAGACAAAACAACAATTAGCACAAGATTACAGATGGCAGGCAAGAGCTAATACCTTACAACAGACCAGTTTTGTTCACTTCTTCCAAATGAATTCATTACTTGTGTTGTGGAGGACATATAATTAATACTCATTAGATACTAATCAACAACATGCATTATCTGGACATTGTCATTTTCACAGATTAAAACAAAACATTTGGAACAGCACTCTGTGATATGGACTGTAAAGAGTCATAAAGAAATTCTGGCAACACTACACTGTGTATATGCTCATATACACAGAGTCACTCACACACACAAGCATGATCACATTGACACACATGAACACATGCATGCACACTTACACTCACAGTCACACGCATAAACACACTGGAACAATGCAACACACACACACACACACTCACATATTTTAAGACAATGTGAACTTCATTTAGGATAAGGTTACATGTCAGGGGTTTATTACACAAAAAAATTCCTACATACACACACAGCCACACAGATGACAATCATAAACTGAATGAATGTGAGGTGACCATGTGATGTGGTCCACCTAGAGTTGCATCAAGCTGCATCTGACCGGTATTTTAAAAATTACTTACATGGAGCTGGTGATGGGGTGTATGGAGGAGCTCTGTTACTTCAGTATTACTATAGGGGTGATGGCAATACTGTATTCAACAGCATGCGTGGAAGAACTTTCTACTGTCGTATTTAACCAGACTGCCTTTGTATCTGTCACCAGTCATTTCAGCCAAAACACATATGTTACAGAAGTTATCTGAAGATGCCTTCCATTATGACTGAATGAAAGTTTATTCTGCTGTCTGTAAAATATGGGTATGTTATGATGCATGGTGCAATCACAATTATTTTCTAGTAAGTCATGTTTAAGCCCCAGTTGCTATCTTCTTCCTTATCCTCCTGTGAAAGGATTCATTAGCTCAACCGAGATCAAGACTTGTGAAACCACAGGCTAAGTAAATAAAATAATACCAAATAGTATACCAGAAGAAACAGCTCCATGAACTGCTGAACCCCTCGAATCACAAAACAAGATCTTGTGGGGGGGTCAGGGGAAAGAGTATCATAAAGCATTACTGTTTGCAATATAAATAAATGCCATACACAGCTTTATGCATGGCTGTGTTTTCACTGACAATCTACATTATCTGCCAATTGGTAGGATTTCTTTTGGCAACTCACTTAGCTGACAGATGGAAAAAGCAGATTTGGAGCAGCACTCTGTGATGTAGACTGTGAGGACACATGAAATACAATATTGGGTATCTGGCACAGCCACATCACAATGTAAAAGTAAAAGGATATACAGTATAATCATGTGAAGCTGACAGTATTTAGCACATTTGGGTGTAGTAAAAACAATAGTGCTAAATGCAGGCAGCATAGACCATCATGACACTAACAGTCATGGTCCATGCATATCAAAGGCATCATTTACAGAAACGTGTGCCTGTGTAAATATGAATGGGCTTCTGCTGCATCGTGATGTAAAATAAAAGAAATGCTGTTAAATGTGATAATGAACAGCACTTACTCTTATAAGAAATAGGAATGAGCCAAGGTATTTAGTCAAAAAGGAAAGCCTCCATTTACAAAACAGGCTGTAGTGCATCTCCACAGGAAGAAATCAGTGAGGCAGCCCATTGATCGCATCACTTCTAGTCGCGCACATGTGGTGAACATGAAGACATGGACGCCAGACAAAGAAGCAACAAAATCATGGATTTAAAGTAAATCATTCTATTTATTTTAACTTTTATGTTGTGATTAGTGCTATAAATGCCTGTTGCACTGAACTTTGACACCAGACACACTATTTACTGTCCCTTTAAGATAAGATGTAAACCATCTGATACTGTCTCCCTTAATCCCCATCGAGGTCAGCCTGGACAGGAGGACATCATGGTCCAAGGTATCGAATGTCTAAGATAAATCCATAAAAATTGCTCCCACTGATGTCCTCACATTAAGGGCTAGAGATGCAGCAAACTTAAATGTTGTCAGCGAATTGAAAGCGAATTGGGCACTTCGCATTGTAACTCTGCCACATGGAGTGCCCAATACAAAATTCTCACTTCACCTTGATATTATTACTTTGCGTTGTCATTCCACCTTAACACGAAGTAAGGTGAAGTGACAACAATATTGACAGTCCCTCACACACACAGTCACCAGAATTAATGTCCATCCCCAAAATACTACTGTCTTGTGTCCAGAAAACTCGCCAGTGCTGATGAAGTGAAATGAGAGGGCAACAAGACATGCAAAGTCTCACAGAATTAATGGTGCACTCAGTCATGTGTGCAGTGGACACACACAGTCACCATAAATAATGTGCACCCCCAAAATGCAACTGTCTTGTGTCCAGAAAATTCCCCAGTGCTGACTAAGTGAAATGAGAGCACAACAAGAAATCCAAAGTCTCCCAGAATTAATGGTGCACTCAGTCAAGCATGCAGTGGTCACACACTGTCACCAGAATTAATGTGCATCCCCAAAATGCTACTGTCTTGTGTCCAGAAAATTCCCCAGTACTGACTAAGTGAAATGAGATGGTAACAAAAAATGCAAAGTCTCCCAGAATTAATGGTGCACTCCGTCATGTACACAGCGGTCACACATAGTCACCAGAATTAATGTGCATCCCCAAAATGGTACTGTCTTGTGTCCAGAAATATCTCCAGTGCTGATGAAGTGAAATGAGAGCGTAACAAGAAATGCAAAGTCTCCCAGAATTAATGGTGTACTGCAAATGCACAGACAGATTAAGATTGCACTGCACACTCAAGAGATGCAGACGCAAAGGCACAACAACACCTAACTAGTGTTCACAAGTCACAAATCCACATCTGGAAAAGAATACCTTTTGCCAGTTGGGGTGGGGGTAGTGCACGGCAGTAACAGTCCACTACCAGTAAAGATACCACAAAGCACTATAAAAAATTCATGCATGTGTGGTGGATAGCAGGTTCACAATGCTTCAATTACTCTGTGGTACAATAAAAGGTGTCTGATTTAATGGCATGCATCACACACACACACTTACACACACAGTACAAGTGATGCGTAGCAAATTGAAAACCTTTAATAATACAACCAAATGTTCTAAACACACTGAAATTAAACACTGCTGCACCACAACAATTAACAAAAAAAGTCAAGAATTACAGAAAATGTTACTGTGTGTACATTAACACAGTTATACAAGAAAAATATAACCAAACCAGAAAGACTGCCTTTTTCTCCTGGTTAATCTACCTCACCACAGATATGCCCCTCCACCAAAGCACACTTCACAGGACACACACTGACTGTTCTAAATTAACATTCAAAATCTACATGCAAACAATAAACACTCGATGATATGACCACAGGAGGATTTCCTACAATCGATGTAGTAAATTTTTAGTAAAAAAGGGTCTAAAAAAGGCTTTTTAACAGCTTTTAGAGGATTTGAATCACAGAGCTCGGAGAAGAAACTGTCTTCATCTTTCACTACACACATACTACACAGAACTGAGGCTGTGCAGAACAATCTAGAGCCCATGTGACCTGCAATCCCAAGAAGCACTGCAAAATTCACTTTGGAGCTCAATAACAAGATGAAGTGATGCGAAATACATTGATTTCAATGTACTTTGCCTTAAAATTGGTGGAGAAGTGGTCTGGGGAAGGCGGAATAATGCAATGTCATTGGTTTCAATGGACTTCGTGTTCATCATCATGATGTCTCTGCTTCTCACTGTGGAGTACTTTGCGGATTCTGGGTTAGTCGGAGAATCACTTCACGGACTGAATTTCGGCCATTTCGCCCACAACTATCCAGGGCAAGCTGGATATCACTGACTACCTTTAGCAAAGAGGAGGCAGTGCCATGCTTCTGTCTGAAGCGTGACTGAAAAGAATTACTTCTATTTTTTTTTTTTCAAAAATTCCTTTAGTTGAGCTGAGACAAGATTTTCAAAGATCTTCGAAACCTGAGAAAGAAGAGAAATGGGCCTATAATTTCCCATATCAGCTTTCAACCTTGACTTAAAAATAGGAACCACTTTAGAGTGCTTCCAGGTTTCAGGAAATTGACATGAGCTAAGTGAAGAATTAAATATTTTTGCTAAGGGAAATGTTACCACTGATGAGGCATACTTTAGAAGTCTTGAGGGGATGTTATCTAACTATTTATTTATTTATTTAATCCCACATCTTTAGTTATATCTAGATTTAAGAGTTCCCATCTCACCTCCTCCATTGAAATCTTAACAAAGGAGAACTGATGTGCTGGAGATGCATACCTTTGTTCAGTCATTACATTATTTTTTGCTCTTCCCGAGGCTTCACTATCCATTTTGATGAAATGATTGTTAAATCTATCCACCACTTCTTGAGACTTGGGTACTATATGTCCATCTATGTTGAAACTAGCAGTAGTATTTTGGCTATTACCATTTGGGAGGTTTGACATTCATTTCCAAAATTCTATTGGGTTATGGGAGTGACTATTATCAAGTTGCTGTATGTAGTGGGTTACATAAAAAGCTTAGTTCCCTGTGAAACTGCCTCATGAATACCACCATCATTTGCTCTGCCTCAAATCCCATTCTGTGTTGCACAAACCAATCCCATTCTCATTTTTAGCACTATAACTTTAGATGCTTCCATTTCTGTCAAACATTACTTACTAGACCTGTTCAACTATTTATCTGTTAAGACTGGGAATAACTCCCTGTGTTGTAGAAAGTCATTAGAATCTGAATCAGACTTTTCTGTTTCAAACCTAAATATTCTTCCACCAATGTCATATCTACTGTACATTCCAGGAAATATACCTGGATAGGGGAGGGGGTGCCACATGACAGTCAGTGTCCTGGGTGCTGCCCCCCACCTGCACCAGATGTCTGTCTCTTTGGAGAAACAAAAAATGCACACTGCCAGCAAAGCATCCAGCAGCTAAATGCAAAAACCCCAAAGCCATCACCATGTGCTAACAGATGGCCCAAGTCCTGTTTGAGCAGCGTGGCCTTCTTTATGTGGCCCTGGTGTGTGGTGGACTGCCGCCTCCGCTCCTCAGGACCCTAGAAACAAACACTGGCCACTCAGCTAGTCATGGTTTCCATTCCTCTTCCCAACAGTAACCCGGTCAGAGGAGGATCAGTGGTACATTGCCTTTCACCCTCCAATAAAATAGTGTACTCTAAAATAAGTAGATCATATGTCACACTGTATCTAGATAAACATTATGCCTATTTCACTCAATGTTCAAGGTATTATTATTAAAAAAATCTGTATAATGCTTTAGCTGCCTAAAACATTTTTAGATGCAGTTATGCAAATAATTATAATGGTTCCATGTCAATACAGTGAAGATATTTGAGCGATAGCCAGTTTCAGTGATTCAATCAGAGTGACTGTAAATATAGCAACTGGAAATTACAGAGCATTTGTATTTCAATGATTTTCGGTGAATACAGTGACTGCCACAGAAAACACTCCTTTTAATTGACATTCTGCAACTGTTCCCCATTAAGCAAAAACCCACAGCTATTTAGTCATTGTGACACACCACACTTGGGGGGGTGGGGCTATGCCCCCTGGATCCCCCTATTTCTAGAATTCTAACACCACACCACACTTGAATCCAGGGGTTAGTTTGAATATTATAATGTTGCTGTAATTACTGGTCATTATTTTGTGCTGCTATATTGCCATATGCACTGTAATGTGCCACTCACTAATATTGTAATCGTTGAAATTGATTCGCTGTAACTGAATCGCTGATGTTGCTTTGCTGAATTGATTTGCTTCCATTATAATGCCACATCCCCCAGATTATGGCATTGAATTTGGCATGCAAGGAACTCCCAAAGCCATGCAATTACTGCTGCATGGCATTGACATTCTATACTCTGACCATATCTTTGCTACACTTTCAGTCAAGATAGCTCTGGAGCAGTTTTTTTCACCCTTCAACCATGTGGCATGGTGCCTCTGGGTCTCGACCCGGCCTCCAAGATCGCTGCCCACCATGTGACATCCCCAAGTAATCCCTGTCAACAGAAGGAGGGGAATGTGCCTGATGTGGTGGTGCCCTGATCTAATGCAGCACAACAAGAGGAGTGCTTGACCTGTCCACCATCACCCGGTAAGGTTGTGGATGGAAGTCTGAACCACCATCATGTGGTTTGGCATCTCAGCAACTATCAGAACCAAGAAAGGATGTCACTGTTGGGTGATAACTTTGTGTCTCCGTGGGATGAAGGATCACACCAGCCACTTGAATTTTACAGCCAACTGTGCTCTGTAATTGAAGCAGATGCTATCAGGTAATGCCAAGGGAGACAGCTTGAGAGGTGGTGGATGGGATACAAGCACTCCAGCAGCAGAGCAGTCAAAGGTCACCATACAGCTGATCACAACTGTCACCAGGATTGTTCCACAACAGCTAGAAACCCCCTGGCTCCACCAACAAACAGAGCCCCCAGGAAAATGCTGAAATACTAGCTTACTCACTAAAGTCAGAGATTCAACTACTGCTGTCCTGCTCTGCCCCAAGGGAGCTACTACCTGCTGGAGAGGCTGAAGCTGAAAAAATGGCAGAGCCTTTGTTACACCAGGTTTAATTAACAATGCACATCCTCTCCAGCAGGTAGCAGCTCCTGCCTCCTGGTACCCTTGCTTACTTGCCTGACCCTGCTTTTAGAGGGTGGAAGCTATGGAGGTTACCCGCCATCTGCTCAGGTCTCATCTGGCAGCATGCCACAGATAAACTTTGCACGCTACCATTCCTTGCAGGATCTTTCAAAACTTGATCAAATTGCTTTCTCATTAAGGTTAATACACATTGCATTATGCAAATTGGACAGTGAGACCCATTAGACATATCTTCAAATAAAGAGATGAAGACTGAGTCCAGAACGTCAATCTGGCTAGAATAATTCTTACATGCTGTATTCAACATTTTATGCCATTTACAAACACCTCCAACCACCATTAAACTCAACATGATCTATTAAATCTCCTTTAGATAAATGTCAAATTGCACGTAAATATGATCCCTCTATTCAAATTTATGACTTGTGTCTGTAAATGCCAATTCACATATCTTACATCCTCAGGAACATATACTATTCAACATTTTCTTGCCATTCATAAACACCTCGAACTTTAATTTAATCCAGCACAATTTAATAAGTCTATCTTATAGATAGATGCCACTCTGCATGGAAATAAGATTCCTCTGTTCAAATTTATAACTTGTATCTTTAAATGGTTCCATGTCATAATAGTGAAAGTTTTACCACAACTCGCAAAAGAGCAAGTACATCTTGCCAAAAACCTAATCGGCATAAATCACACTGCAGCAAACACCAATTTGGTGCACAATAAAATTAATGTTTAATGTGGGGGGTTTCGCACCCCCCGCACCCTCCAAACTAAAATAGCCATCTCTGGGGGGAACTGGGGGACAGGAGACTATTGCAGCCCCAGAACCAGACGACAGCAAAAAGTAAAAAAAAAAAACACTCCAACACTAGTAAAAGTAAAAAATCTGTAGGCAGTCACAAACCCAGGACCAGCACTTCTGTTGGCATTGTCCCTACTTAGAAACATAGAAGTTGATGGCAGATATGGACCACAAGGCCCATCCAGTCTGCCCATTTCTTTTTCTACCTTATGAATGAGTCATTGGCCTTTACTCTGTCAATGGCCTATCTATTTATACTCATCTGTATTGCTCCCTTATCAAATCAAATCAAATCAACCTTTATTTATAAAAAGCACCTTTCTAAAACCAAGGCCTGTACATAACATAATAAAATAAATCAAAATAAATAATTAAAAGCCATGTATCAATTAAAATTCATGACAGCGACATTTAAAAATCATTATATGCTAGGCTAAAAAGAAATGTTTTTAATGCTACTTTAGAGCTTTGGACGGTCGGGCAATCTCGCACCTGATGAGGTAGAGAATTCCACAGGGTTGGGGCTGTAAAACTAAAGGACCTGGCCCCAGATGTCTTTAAACAAACTCTGGGAATCTCTAGCAATCCCTCGTCAGTGGATTGGAGAGGGTGGGAAGGACAGTAGGGATGAAGGAGATCTTTCAGATAACCAGGTCTCTGATCATGTAGGGCCTTATAGGTCAGCAAACTGACCTTGAAGGTGATCTGCCAGCATATTGACAGCCAGTGCAGTCCGAAGAGCATAGGCATTATATGACCTGTCCTAGATGAACCAGTCAATAGCCTGGCTGCCGCATTCTGCTCTAGCTGCAAGCGGCGGATGTCAACCCCCGGTAACCCCATTTTTTGCCTATCCCATGCCTGTTTGAAGCCTTGCACTATATTCATATCCACCACTTCCTGAGGTAGGCCGTTCCGTGCATCCACCACCCTTTCTGTAAAAAAGAACTTCCTCACAATATCCCTTAATTGCCCTCCCTCTAATCTCATGCTGTGTCCTCTTGTCCTGCTATTTTTCTTATATTGAAACATGTTAGCCTCTTTCACCTTGTTAATGCCCTTAAGGTGTTTGAATGTTTCGATCATATCACCTCTCTCCCTCCTTTGTTCTAGGGTATACATATTGAGCTCCGTTAATCTGTCCTCATATGTTTTCTGATGCAGTCCCTGCACCATTTTGGTTGCCCTTCTTTCCAAGTGACCAGCTCCACAACAGCAGGCTGCATGCCTGTATTTCACCAATGCTTCCTGCAACACCCCATCATTAGCAGTCACTGTTCTTTCCCTCCTGTTACTATTCCCCAATCCTTGCTATATCCTCACTGTCCCTGCTCCTATAGGCACCCAAACTGAGTCGCTCATATTCCAGTTACTTAATTTGTTCACCAGTATTACAGGATACCACTTGAATGCCAATTTATGTGTCTTACATCCTTGGATATTGGGAAACTTCAGCTGTGCCAGTCCACATAAATTTCCAGTAGTTTCCCAGTTACAGTGTTGACGTCAAAATCTGATTTCAACAACCACAACAAACAACAGGGAAATCAATATTGTCAAGCTGCACCGATTATCTAAATTCTAATTACTTACTCAAATTAGTTTTCAAAAGTAAATTATAGAAAGGGCTTAAGGTCTAAGATCTCATTTAGTCCATCTGATTTTAAGCTTCTTAGTTTTCCTATCCATTGTGACCCTTTTTGTAGGAGTCACTGCAGGTGATCACCTTCCCTTGGGTGGGGTTTCAAATTGTCAATATCCAAAAACGTAAGTCCCCTGGGATTACTCTCATTGCACAGTTTAAAATGCACTTCCACAGTGGTTTTGCTATTGCCATTTTCTATACTTCTGATGTCTTTAAAGGTCTAATTATCCTGCAAACATAAACTTGGCTGCAGAGGCACATCAGACAGTATACCATGAAATGTGTATCGCACTTCATGAATTCTCATATCTGGTATTTCTTGGTAGTTAATGGATGTACAAACTGTTTGCAATGATACCCATACTGACACACATTACACCTTTTACAGCAGAAAAAGCCTTCTGGTAATTTTGATAGCCACATTCTCCCTTCAGGTGTGTCATCTCTTGGGAATCTATTATGGACTACCTTTTCTTTTATGTTAGGGGGTCTCCAAAAGGGGATCCTAGGTTTTTCTTCCACAACATTACACAACATTTAATCATTCAACAGAGTTGGTCAACATTTATGAATGATAGAGCCAATTGACCCTGCAACCAAGATGCATTCAGTGCAGAATGTCAGTGGTGCTTCTGCATCTGACTTTTTGTTTCTGGGCACATTCAAAAGTCTCCAATTAAACATTTTCACCTTACTTGAGCTACTATGTTGTCTTTGTACTCCTATTTCCAGAATCGTTTTTCAAAATTTGCTGCCTCTATTTTAAAATCCTCTATTTTACTATAGCTGTGTTTCATGCATAGCATCTATCTATATGGAAATCAATCTTTGAGGGATACTGGGGGTGCTCTTGTGGCATGCAAGAAGGCATTAGTTGAAGTCAGAGTTTGTGGGACCTTTTGATGGATATCACCTCACCATAAACACATGTTAAAGTAATGTGTAAGAAATCAGTCAGGGTTTTTCCAATGCATGATGTGAATCTAAATTCTAAAGGGTTCTGATTCAGCCATTTCAAAAAATCCAGTATTCCTGATTCTGCCCCCCCCCCCCACACATGCACACTGATGACATTACCAATATATCTATGCCACATGATGATGTCATCTGCTTGTGGGAAGTCAGATGAGAAAACACTGTTCATCTCCTAAAGCTGCAAGTCAGATTGGCATATAATAGGGCCATATATGTCCCCATTGTGGTGCTAAGTATTTTACTATACAGACTGCTGTCAAATTTAAATAGATTGCATGTCAAAATAAAACAAATACTTTTGATCAAGAAACATGTTGGATTCTGACAGCTGCTATTCTCAAGAAAATATTTGCAGGCTACAATGCCATCCTCATGTCTTATCAAGGAGCACTGCTTTACCACCCTCACAGTAAAAAAGAACTTTATGATGTCACTCATAAACTTCCCCCTTCCCCAATTTTCAATCATGTCCCCTTATTACTTGTTTTCATTCCTGGTAAAGAGGTTCCTGCTATCCACCCAATACAGCCCTCTTAGAAACCTGTATGATACTGCCATGTGTCCTTCTCTCTTCTGTCCACCAGCAAGTACATATTGTGGTTCTTAAGTTGTTCCTCAAATGTACTTCTCTGCTGACCCTAGAGCATCCTAGTGGTTCTTCTCTGTGCTGCCTCCAGCTTGTCCTGGTCCATTTTCAGATGTGGTTTCCAGAACTGGGTAAAGTACTCAAGATGTGGTCTTGCCAGGATCTGTACAGGGAGAGAATCACCTCATCCATTCTACTGTCAAAGTCTCAATGCACTCCAGCATTCTGTGTACACTGTTGTAAGCCTTATTGCATTGTGTGGAGACTTTGAGGGTGCTGGTGATCATTCACCCAGTTCCCTTTAAGCCACGTGGTATGGCTCACGTCCCCTCCATGCAGTATCCCCTGTGAGGGTTTTTCCCACCAATGTTCATCACGTTGTATTTCTTTGCATTC
The DNA here is from genome assembly GCA_016271365.2 of Neoceratodus forsteri. Taxonomy (NCBI): domain Eukaryota; kingdom Metazoa; phylum Chordata; order Ceratodontiformes; family Ceratodontidae; genus Neoceratodus; species Neoceratodus forsteri. The sequence goes on from CM028138.1 coordinate 512,868,984, forward strand.
AAATGCTACTGTCAAAGCTTCTCCAGAACTTGGTGCAACTCCTAGGCCCTTCCATCATTATCTACCTCCCATGTACATTTGTGTCATCCAGAAAGAGACCCTTCTTCCCCTTAATGTCTTCCCTTATATTGGATACAAACACATTGAACAGGATTGATCCTAGGAGTGATCCCTGTAGTACCCCATTCCTGATGCCCCTTGTCTGATTCTTTTCCAATTACCACCACACTTTATTGACTTAACCCCAGCAACATTCCAGCCTATCTAGTCAGCCCACCCCCTCACCCCAAATCTTCCATCTTTTTCAGGAACCTTTTTGTGGCACAGAGCGGAAGGCCTTACTGAAGTCTCAGTATAAGAAGCTAACAGCCTGACCCCTGCCACAGCCTACCTAGGTAACGCAGTGAAAGATGATCAAGTTTGTCATACACAGTCTTACCACTACAGTCCCATGCTATTAGATGTCCTATAGCCCATTTCTTTCTGCATTTTTCACCAACTGATCCTTGATTTTGGGCACCAGGACCTATGTGATAACGACAATTGCCGATGGGCGACGGCACACTGCTGATAAAATATTTCTGTGATGTACTCCCTGGTGCACAGCAAAACAGCAATGGGGAGTTGGGATTTTTCATTTTATGTGAGGGCCTGTGCCCCCTTGCACCACCCTACTTAAGGATTCTCAACTCCAGGGGGGTTCATTTTGGGAGGAGTGCAAATGTGGCAAAAATAAGATTTTGGGCTGGACACAACAAAAAGTACTTGCTCCTGAACCTGAACCCAGCACCATTCCCACCATAGCCATGAACCCACCCACACACACAATGGAAGCAGCTCAGCTGCTCACCGATGGTGCCACCCCTAAATTCCTCTGTCCCCTTCCACCCCATGCTTGGTGTGCTCACTCTCCCCTCCCGTGTGTGGGCATTTAGTGACAGGATGTCACTATTTAGTCACCCCATCTGGTTGCCCACCTTCCCCAGTCACCCCGATGTCAGGTGCTGTGAATGAGTCACTCTTTTGGTAGGTGCCCAATTGCAGTTGCCAAAGTCATGGGATGTCTGGTCCCCATGACTTTCTCCACAACTGAGGTCAGTCTGTCATGCCTTCAGTTTCCTGAGTCCTCCTTGTCACCTCCCTTTTGTAATGATACCACCATTGCCCTCCTCCAGTCATTTAGCAATCTCCTGTCTCTACAGAGCAACTGAACAGATCCTGGTGGTCCCTAGATATGGCCCCATTGTTTCAGAACCCTCCAGTGTAGATTACCTGGCTCTGGCATCTTATGCATCCTAAATGCAGCTAGCTCTTTGATTGTCCTATCTTCAGTGATCTGCAGAGGTCCCATTTTCCCTACGCCTCTCTTGGAAGCCTTGATGCAACTCTCCAGGAGTTGTTCCCTCTTTTCCTGTAAATACCCAACATAAGTAACTGTTCAGTGCATCTGCCTTCTGCTAATCCTCTTCTACCCAACCTCTCTCCTCTTTTTGTCTAACTCTTGTCTCTAGTAATTTTTATTTGTTACTGTATTCTATGGTGCCACACCTACTGTGTCTGGGTGTGTTCTTTTCTAGTAAGTAGTAAAAAACATTTGTTTTTTTACATAGTACAAAATGAACTTTCACTTTTTACACCATTAGGATAAAAATCCTATTTACAAGGCATTCCTGTCTTAGATGTTAAATATCAGTTACATATATCAAGCATATCCAAAGTGCAATAATTACAGTCATCATTTGCACAAAACCTTCAATGCTAAATCAAAACAAATACATCTTACTGCTAGTTCATTCTTCAAGGCAGTATTAAATTCATGTGAACATATATCTGTGTTTTTTCCTTGAATGATTAACTTATTCCAGAATTCTGTTGCTACATAAGCAAAAGACATTTCCCCTATCCTGGTTCTTGGTGTAGTTATTTTAAACTCCCTCAGCTTTGTTGTGTTTCTTAAACCATATGTATGTTCCACTTTCTGTAGTTTTTCTCCTAGGTAAAATGGTCTCCTTGAATCCAAAAATTGCCTTATCATAGTAACCCAAATGGTTTTCTGTTTACTTTCTAAAGTGAGCCAATTTAACTTCTCATAAAGCGTGCAATGATGGGTCCTCCTATCTGCTCTCAAGGCAAATCTTGCCAACCTATGATACATGGTTTCAACCCTTTTTGTTACAGAGAACTTAGCAAACATGTAGATGTTTATTCCATACTCTAGTGCTGGTACCAACATATTGTTTACTATAGACTTCCTCATGGATTCATTTATACAATGGCCTGTTCTACGCAAAGCCCCACGTCTTCCATTTAGTTTGTTTACCTTTTCATTAATATGTTATTTGAATGTCAGTCTCTGGTCTATCCAGAAACCTAAATATTTTTATTCACTCACTTGTTCTAACTCCCTACCATCGTTTGCTGTGATTTTCAGATTCACCTTATCCTTGGTTTTCTGGATGAAAAACATAATTTTTGATTTTTCAGCATTCAAAACTAGATTGGACCTCCCAAACCGTTCCTGAATCCTACCAAAATCTGCTTGCAATTCTGATTGTATCTGACAAACATCTTTACTCTTAACTATTAAAACAGTGTCTTCTGCATATAGATGAATATCTGAAACTTTTACTGTTTGAACTACTGGATTTGAATAAACCAAAAACAAAAGAGGGTCCAGGATCGGACCCTGTGGCACCCCTCATTTAACCTCTGCTTTTAATGATAATGTTTTACCCACCACAGTCTGTTGAGTATGGTCTGTCAAGTAGGACCAGAACCATCTCCTCACTTCTTCTGACACTCCAGAGTTTTGAAGTCTTCTCAACAATATTTGGTAATATACTGTGCCAAAAGCTTTTGACAAATCCACAAACACTGCACCCACCAACATCCCCCGTCAAGTGAGGAAACCAAGATGTCAATTATGTCGATGAGTGCAGTGCTAGTGGAATGTCCTTTTCTGAACCCAGACTGGTACCCAGACAGTTGACCACTTCTCTCCATGTTATCATAAAGCTGTCCGTGTACCAGTCTTTCTAGTATTTTAGAAACCACAGATAACAATGTTACAGGCCTATAATTCATAGGATTTGATGGGTCTACTTCTTCAAAAATTGAGACAATTTTAGCATTTTTCCATATTGAAGGAAAGACCCCCCCACACACAGACTCCAATTAAAGAGTGTTGTCAAAATTGGAGCTATTATATCATTTGCATCTTTTGAAAACCATATTTCCAGCTGATCAATACCTGGGGATTTATTTTGAGCCATTTTCCTTATTACCTTGTTAACTTCCCTACAAGTTAGTCTCCTAAATCTGAATTTTGGGGTATTCTGATCATTTGATTCAATTACTTGATCTTCAGTTAATTTTTTTTTCATTTTCCTCCAGTCCTACGACATCTGGTAATTTAGTAAAATAATTATTTAGAATATTTGCTGATCTTAACTCATTTACCATGACCCCATTTTCTACCATTTGTATTTGTACCTGATTTTTAGCTATTTTTTCTGAAGTTTTTATTAATGACCAGTGTTTTCCTGTCCCTCTTGTCTCTTCACTTTTTTGAGTATAGTACCGTTTTTTAGCATTTTTTATTTTTATTTTGAGACTATTTCTACTAACTTTATAGTTTTCCCAATATAGGGGGTCCATCTTTTCTATACTTTATCAAGTTTAAGAATATATTCACTCTGGGTTATTCAGCTTCATGATGCCATTGATGACATCAGTGATACAGCGTTAGGACTTGGGGTAGTGTTTTACATTTATACAAGTCTGAGTTCAATCCCCAGAATGGCCCATATTTTCTTTTTCACTAGAATTAAAATAGTATGAGAAAAACTGTTAGATGCCAGTAACAGATTTCATCAACAGGACTACTTCTGCTTTTCCATAAGTTTTAATTTATATTCCCCTGCTGAAATTAAAACCCTGGTCACCGACTTTGCAGGTTGGGACATAATAGCTACACCACAGGAAGTGCAATTCCCTTCTCTGCAGCTCAGTGGGACACTGAATATGTGTTCACATAGCAGACAAAGGATCAGTAGTTCAAATCCATGTCAGCACACAGTATATGATATTTCTGCAAGAGACACATTTTGAATCCTAGCAGGGACTTTAAATGTTTTTCAATTTTTTTTAAAGATGGAAACTCACTTGAGTGGTGATATATGGTGGTGTGGAGTTGGGGAGCATGGCAATTCGCTCCCAACTACTGACTCTCAACAAACTCACTCCCGACTACTCACTCCTGCATCAACTCACTCCTGCAGTAACCTGCTTCCAACAACTTGCTCCTGCTATTAATCTCGAGTATCCTGAGTAACAGACTCTATAGAACACATAAAAGATACCTGCCAATCAACAGTGAGTATGCAGCAAAAAGCCTCATTATCAGCATACAGTTGGTATTTGCTCATTCACTCATCATCTGTCTATTACTGCTGCAAGTGCTGTCAGAATGTCAGGTCGATTCATACTGTCTGAAAGTAATAGACACAAGCTTGTGGGTGACAATAATTTATCTATAACATGCATAAGAGGGACCATGAAGGAACGGCAATCTGGCAATGTGAACAAGTGGTGCAGAAGCCAAAGGACTGTAATACTAGGGTACATACTGCCAGCAAAGATGATCCTACCATTATCTTTCATTTCGCAAAGCACACTCATGTGCCTAACGTTAGTGCTGTTGACAAATCTGAGGTTGTTACTATCTCTAAGCAGAGGGCTGCTGCAACACAGAATACTACAGCCCAAATTGTCATTCATGCCAGGGAGCATATGTCTATGGCTACTCAAGGTAAACTACTTGATAAAAATATAAAGCGCACCGTACAGTGGGTGCATGTGCATGGCACACCTCCAATCCTAGGGATTTGTCAGACCTTGCTATCCCAGACTCCTACAAAACCTACACTCCAGACCGGACTGATTCATCTGTGAATTTCCTGCTGTATGTCAGTGATGCAGGTCCAGACAGGATTCTCATTTTCGGCACTGAGACTAACCTCCACTTTTTAGAATGCTGCAACAACTAGTATGTGAATGGTACATTTAGTGTGCCTCCCCCATTCCACCAGATGTATGTGATCCTGGGTGAGAGATTTGACAATGTACAGCCTGCCATATATGCTCTTCTGCAATGCAGAGAAGTGTATGAGCGAATGCTGACCACACTTAAACAGCTGAACCCTCATCTTGTACCACAAATTATCATGACAGACTTTGAGTTGGCCACTATTAATGCATTTAAAACAGTATTCCCTCAAGCACATCTAGTAGGATGTTTCTTTCATTTTACACAGTGTGTGTATCAAAAAATACAGACAGAGAGGTTGTCTGTTAAGTACAGCCATGATGCAGAATTTGCACTGAAATGCAAATACTTGCCAGCCCTTGCATTTTACCCACCAGGAGAGGTAGTGGCACAATTTGAAGATATCACAGATGAGGAACTACAGGTATCCCCCGAATTTGAGCCATCATTGACTATTTTTAAGACATTTGAATAGGCATGAGAAATTGGAAGGGGACTAGCCACCAGTAGCCACACTTCCCAATTGCTCTGTGGAACCACTCTGATAGTGTCCAAGAAAGGAGACCCAAAACAAACAACTTTATTGAGGTGTTCCACCGAGGTATGCAGAGTATTCGCTACATGACCCACCCACCATGTGGAAATTTATTGATGGGTTGCACGGCATCCAGAAGAAGAGAGACTTGTGTATTGAGCAACTAATTGCTGGTAATGCACCTGCAGGACACAAGACAGCTTACCTTGCCAATGTTGAAAGGCTCGCATACATCCTCGAAAAATACAGCGAATGAACAACAGAGGAATTTCTGCAAGGTGTGGCATACACCTTTGATTATTGATTGCCCAAACAGGAATGATTTTTTTTTAAGTTTTTATAAAGTGAATAAAGTTCCGATAAAGTTGAAAACAAATAAACATTCCCGAATACATTCACAAGCACTGTACAATGCACAAGCACTATACGATGCACTCCCTAACTTGATGCTCTCCCAATCAAATTGCAGCATAGAATCAAAGGCCCAATAGGGAGAAAGCACAAAACAAACAGCCAGTAAACACAGTGGGTGGAATCCGGACAAGGATGTGGCTGACAGTAAGCAACAGGAGATAGGAAATTAGAGAGCAAACTAGATGAGAAGTGCAGTGAGTTGGTAAGAGAGCACAATCGGGATAACACACAAAATAAACAGCTACACATACAGAGGGTGGTTAGGTGAACACTAGAAGGAGTGAACTAGATGGGAGTGAATTAGCATCAGAGTGAGTTGGAAAATGAGCGTAACGGCTGGGGTGAGTTTGTCGGGAGTGAGTAGTTGGGAATGAATTGTCATAGACCTGTGGAGTTGGAACAGTAAATTATATGACAAGTAAGTTTAGCTAAGGACAACAATTTATGCGAGCATAAAGTTGTGTTGTTAGGACAGAAAGTCTTGACAGGAAGACTTCATGGCACCTTTACTAAGCTAGTATTTTATTTATTTATTTATTTTGCTGAGACTAGGGCTGGGAAGAGAGACCATGCAGATGAAGGGAAGGAATGGGGTCAAGTGGAGGAACTGAGAGTGCTGCTGGATGCTCTTTAGTGTGGCTTTCCTTTTGGGAGCAGGTTTGAAACTGCTGTGGTGCAGTTTTGGAGCTACAAGGAATCATGGGATTTGTCTGCCCCCACAGCTACTGGCACTGCCATCCCATGAGATTCATGCTGGTTTCTTGAGTGGGAACCAAGTTCAAATAAAATTTAACATCCCTTGCTGATGGCTCTGGCTGCAAGGATGGGGTTGGGTGCTGTGGTGCATCAAAGATGCACAGCTTAAGACTGGCAGCAATGGTAGACCCACACAGAGGAGGAGGGTTACACTGGGAAGGGAGTGTTGTGGTGGTGGGGAGAACACACAGACAGAGTGCAAAATTCCTATACCTTAGGTGCCCCAGGGCAGGCACTTTTCCTTCAGGACACCTATAGCTGTTAAGTGCTTGCCCCTTTGGGCACCTAAGGTATTTCTGCAGACTTCCTGTTTTTTTCTTTGCCCGTCTCCAGAACTTGCCATTTTTTTTATTTCATTCACTTTCCTTGGGGGCGGGGGAGTTGCCCGATTAGTGAAGTTGCAGAGCTGACATCTCTAGAGTGATCACGAGTGTGATCTTTTGGATGTCAGATGACTGCCTGTCTGCTTCACCAATGGAGGAGAGGAGCTTGGAGGAGTGGCACAGAGATCAGACAATCAAGTCTTCAGGGGTCCCTCAGTCATGCTTGGAGGTGGGCTGTAGCACAAAGATGCACCAAAAAATAAGAACAGCAACTAGCAAAGCAGACACAGATATTACTAACACTAATAAAAGTCTACTGATTTTCTCTGCGTTGGTTTGTTAGCTGAAAACCAGTGGCAGCCAGTCTGTAATATGAGAGGGTATGGGACACTGACTGCAGACTCTTGGTGAAGCAGTGCAGACACCGAATGAAGACTAAGCTGTCTATCTAAATACACTGCCAAACCAGCAAAATAAATTAAAAGTGCTCAAAAGTAAATAATTCTGTACTTCTGTGCTGGATTTGTTGAGACAGTACTAATAACTTGTAGTGGCAAATAAATACTGAGAAAGAGGACTCGGTCTCAGAAGCCTACTCAGATTACAGCAAAGCAAACTCTGAAGTAAATAAGAGATCTACAGTTGCTGTACACTACATGGCCATATAAAATAAATATTTTCTAGGATATTAAGGTGGCTTGGTGACAGTGTGACACTGACTATACTATAATATTTTTAAGAATTAAGAAGTTTTTGTGATAAAGGAACTTGCTCACTCACCCAGTTACTATACTAACAGTAACATGCTGGGTAGCTATTCTTGTTGTAAAACAAGTAGTAGTACTCAATAACTACTGTCAATGTCTTTTATATCTACCTAATAAACAATAAAAGGTTGAGGAGACAGACTGACAGAGTAGAGGGGGTGATGCCTGACTGCACCTGCCCTGCTGTATAGAAATTGCTTGGGAGTGGAGACTGAATTAAAAAAAATTATAATTCAGCTTATCTAAGTGTGGTGGACTAACTAAAATGTAAATTCAGGGTCCAGGGATCAGTTTTCATGTATTAAAGTACAGTAGAATCCCATTTATCCGACCCCCCTGTGGACATGTGAATTGTTCGGTTAAATGGGAGTTCAGATGAATGGGATTCATGAAAAAGTCAGTGACTCTTTTTGATGGAGAGCTAGACTGCACACAGACACAAACAACCAAAACTGGGGACACATCTCGATCAAAGCAAGCTCATAACAGCCCAAAAACTTGCAACATTTGGCTAAGTGCGAGAGCATTTTTGCTGGAGAGCTGCACTATTCAGCATTTTACTTTGTTTCAGATCTGTACTCCTTGATGACAGAAATGCCTACATAAAGAGGGAACAAGCAAAATATTGAGGTAATATGGGACACTTGTATGTACAGTACAGCCTGCCTCTAGCCTGCTGCTTTGGGCTCAAGCAGGTCGCCAACCGTTAGGATTCAGAAGCTGCCGCAGCATGCACAGAGCTCAGGAGGAGGTACACTATCCGTCCTGTCCTTTCCTTGTCATCCATACAGGCAGCCAGCCTCTTGAGTTAGGAAAAATCCGTACCTTCCCTCAGCTGGGCTCCCTCCCTGGACCTTTACGGAAAAAAAACAGCACAATGACAGCATTGCCCCAGAAATCCCCATCCACCCCCAACTACTCCGAAATCCCCTCCTTCCAGAAAGAAAGATGACTCGTTTCTGGGCAAACTTGGTGGAACTTTGGCGAGGAGGAAAAAGGCAAAAGAAGGTAAACTGACGCCAGTTGGGAACAGATTGGTTTGCAAAAGTGTTTACACGCTGCTGCTGATGTTCTGTTCAATACAGTAAGGCCTAAGTAAAACAGTGATCGGATGCCATTTAGTGTTGAAAGCTAGTAGAGTAATTGTAGGAGTGATGGGGGATATAGTGCAAATCCGTTAGATAGGGAGTTATGGATAAACAGGATCTGAATAAACGGGATTCTACTGCAACTGTTTTGAAAGCTACTCTGTGAACCAACTAAAATCTAAATGCAGGGATTACTGTAGTTGCTGGTTATAAAAAATAAAATGTATTAAATATTTTTTTTACAAGCTAGCTACTCTGAGTGGACTAACTTTGTTAATTCCCGGGACCAGTTATAAAAAACATTTATTAAAAGCTTTTTTGCCAGCTAATTGTGGGCTACCATAAAAATCTATAGACAGCAGGGGTTTGCTGTTAAATAAAGAGCCTTACTCTTATAGGCTAGTTAAACTTTTTATTTTTATGAGCGAGCTGCTTTGTGGTTAGACTACCACCAATCTAAATACTGGGTTCTGTTCTAAGTTATTATTGTTAAAGACTATTAGTCCCATTCCATAAGTAATCTAAAAACATTTTGTTAAGGCCTGAACAACTTTTTTAAAAGCTACTTGGAATTTATTGGACCAATTCTAAAAGGGAAAATTAAGGCTGTTTGAAGCCATAAAGGGCTGGGCAACTGTCTGTGAGCAAAAAAGTACCACCACCCCACCTGTACTTAAATAAATCAGAGAACAACACAGATTTTTTCTTGTTGCATTTATTTTATTATTATTGTCAGGTAAAGAGACAAACACACAAGCAGTTTTTCTTGTGCATAGACAGTGCATTTATTATAGACAACTGAATCAATTCACAGATAGGTTTAAGTTAACATCAGCACATAAAGTAACATTCTCTGATTGTGTAACTTACAAGATTAGCATCACTAGCATAGCCTAACAGCCTAGCTTGGACAGTCATATTTGTTACTCTTAATCTGTGTACGTGTGAGCCACTTAGTGCTACCAGTCTGCACAGCTATCTGTTGCCATACCCACGAGCACACAGCACTGTAGCCATGAGTCTTTTTAAATTTCAATTTAAGAGAAGGCGTACTGATAAGACTGTAGAAGCTGAGGATTCCCCAGTAGCAAGAACTAGCACCACCACAAGCACTTCAGCTAGTGTATTAACTCCACCACCTCCTTGCCCAGACAGTCAAACTGCTGTAACCACTTATGGTTCCGCAAGTGATGTTGCTCATATTGAAAACCAAGTTAAGGTCCAAAAAGTTCAAAAATTTCAAGAATCATGTAAAAAAGGAAGGCAGTGGCTTGCCTATGACACAGATAGATGTGCAATGTTCTGTACATGGTGTCAGAATTACAATAAAAGCCAAAGCAAAAATCATTTCAGAACTGGATGCAGTACTTTTAGAGTACACATTATCTCAGCAGATGAAGTGTCTGTAGCACATAAAAATGCTAAGAGGGCATACATTGCAAATAAAACAAAAGTTGGAGAAAGACCAATAGAGAAATCAATACACATAATGAAACAAAAAGAAATGGATCAAATTTGTAAATTGTTATGTACTGCATATTATGTTGCTAGGACTGAAAGACCTTTCAGGGATTTTCCTGGGTTGATAGATTTACAAAGAAGAAATCATGGGGATGATGCTATGGGTCACAGTTATGGTAGTGACAAGCAATGCTGTGTCTTCATTCACTATATTGCCCAAGATAGTCAAAGCACTACTGCTAGTCTACTACAAGACAATGACTTCTTTTCTTGTTGATTCCTGCACAGATAAAAAGTGTGACTGAGGAGGAGGGCATTTATGTAAGTGTTTTTGAAAATGGCCTACCTGTAACATGATTTCTTGCACCGAAACCAGTCAGTGTCAATCAATCAATCAAGTCTTTATCTAACCAGGCGTTCACTGTTGAACAGAAGCTCATTTGCAAGATGGACCTGGGTGGAGCATGAACAATTGTATAGGTCAACACAGGTATTTACAAGGCAATACAGATAATACTCTTTACAGAGAGGATGAAAAAGAAGTTCATATGTACATAGAATTATACATATATTGTACAGATTACATGGTATTTACATACATAGAAGTGTCTATAGGAAGATAAAGCAGGTTATCTAAGGTGGCAGGAAGAAGTAACGGAAGAAAAAAAATAAAATAAAAATATACACCAGGTAGAGGTGAAGGTAGGGGGGAAGGGAGGGAGGGAGTGGAAGAAAAGCTGGAGGGCACGGCACAGAGAGAGTTGGTAAAATGGGATGAGAAGGTGGATGGAGAAAGGAGGCGCATGTGTGAGCTCCGGGATTGAATGCTATAAAGCACGGGCATGGTAGGATGTCACAACCAGGGTAGTGAGCTCCTATCCAAGGTTGGGAAAGGAAGAATAAGGGGATGGATGGGCCTAGTGTTGATAAGACAGGGGGATAAGAGAGAGAACAATTAGGCTGGTGAGGAGCAAGCTGGGGGGTCAGTAGTTAAAATTGGGTCTAGGTGTGGCTATATACCAGTGCAAACACTGGTACTGGGTATCAGTGGGTGAAGCAGTTACATACTTCTCTGATTGTATGGAAATAAAGCATCTTGAAGGCATTTATACTGATTGGAGTGCTTAATTTGAGGGTTTTTTGTAGATCGTTCCATAAGGTAGGTAGCACGAAGCTTATGGCTGCCCTGCCGAAGCGGGATTTTGCTTTGGGTACTTTGAGTGTAATAGCTGAGTAACTTCTTAACGTGTATTTCGAATTATACTCAGGGAAGACAGCAGGAGATATAGTAAGGCAGCTTATTAGAGATGGCTCTATAGGTCCAGAGAGTGGCGTTTCTGTGGCGCCTGAACTTTAGTGATGTCCACCCCACTGCCGCATATAGGGTGCAGTGATGCGTATCGAAGGGGAATCCCATTATAAACCTCAGTGCTCGATGGTAGAGTGTGTCCAGTTTAGCCATGTAAGAGTTGGGGCATTGGCTGTAGAGGAAATCAGCGTCCCTAGTGTCCCTAATTCATAAAGCATTTTAAATACTGCCATTGATGCTTTAGAGAGTGAAGGTGGTTTAAAGGACGGTGGTTGGAAACATAAGCTGATAAGTGCAGCATCTGATGGTGCTGCTGTAATGTTAGGGAGTACTTCAGGTGTCCTTACTTGAATAAAGCAAGATTGCCAGTGCCTACACCTCATTTCACATACACTGCTGTACACATTGTTTAGAGCTTGCTGTAAAGGATTCTTTCAGAGACTGTCCCTTTTACAAGTCATTAGAGCAACTTCTGCTGAACATTTACTCATTTTACCACAGGTCACCAAAAAGTTGGAAAGACCTACAAGAAACGGGATCCCTTTTAAATATTAATGTGGGCAAACCGGTTAACACTAGTGGCACTAGGTGGCTTGCACACAAAGAAAGGGCCATTTCTGCCCTTGAAAGGAACTGGGCTGCATTAGTCCCTCACTTTTCGAACATGTGTCACTGACAAACAAGCAGCATCATGGCCAAAAAGACACTAGAAATACTTAAAGTGCTTAAGACTTTAAAATGTGTCATATATATGAACTTTCTGAAAGCGTTTTTGGGTTATTTATCTTTTCTTAGTCTGTGCTTTCAACAAAAGGATGCCACTGTTGAAAAAATTCACAGCAGAGTAGAAAGCACAATTCAGAAATTAAATGGTCTCTCGAATACATGAAACTCTTCACCACATAACACTTACATCTGTAAATGAGCACCTAACTCACTACAACAGTGTTGACTTAACTAATGAAACTAGCAGGCACAGATCAGGTTCTCCTTCAAACATTGTAGAAGCCACAATTTCAGATATAAAAAAAATTCTACAGAAAACATCACAGCACACTGAATCTCGCTTTCAATCCTTCATGACCAATAACATGCTACTAGCTGAAAAAGCTTTAAATATTCAATCCTGGCCAACATCCAGAGAGGCACTTGAAACATATGGCGATCAAGCAATTCAAACAATTATTGGTCACTATAAAGTGGCCCTAGAGTCTCGTGGAGTTGATGTTACTTTGGTACTGCTGGAGTGGCTAGACTTAAAAAAACATGTACTCCACTTGCTGTCTGTTGAAAGTTGTAAGTCTCTGAAATTGTGGCAGAAAGTGATTCTTGCAGATGTGCAGGATCAACAATTTCGAAATGTTCTGGCCATTGTCAGAATCATTCTCCTGATACCCATTCACACTGCTGCTGCAGAATGTGGCTTCTCTCTAATGGGAAAAATTAAAAATGATGAGGGTTGGATTATGCCCGGACACCCTTCATGACCTAATGTCTATATCTCTCAATGGACCCCAGCTTAGTGAATATAACCCCGAAGGTGCCATATTACTATGGTGGAAAAATGGCAAAAGAAGGCCTACTACCAAAGCTTATGGCTCCAGAACACTGTCACTGCATGTTGCTTCTGCCAGCACTAGATGTGATGAAAATGCAAGTGCTTGGTCCAGTGAAGATGACATTTAAAATTATGTAAACTAAGCGGCGGCATGTAAATAGTTTGTTGGGCATGTACATTTTCTTCCCGCATGCCCAAGTGGGCATGTACTTTTTTTCACAGATTTCATACCCTGCACACAGAGGGAAGTAGTGTGTGGCATACCAGGACAAGGCCAAGAAGATAGGGTTAGGTCGTGTAAAAACTCACACACACAGAGAGAGCAGTTGCTTTATTGGGACCAGATTGGAAATAGAAGGTTGGCCAGCAGAAGAACTTGTGGTGGGAAGAGTGGATGGATTAGTGAGACTGGGACCAGGAAGGAAGCAAATGTGGGAGGGACGGCACACAAAGAGAGGTAGTGGGTGGGAGTGGGTGGGTTACAGAGAACAGAAAGGCATAGTTGGTGGGTGGTAGAGCACACATAGGAAGCAAACAGGTGGAGTTGGTCTATGAGTTTCACTCCTCAGCACAACCATAACTGTTACAGCTGAGTCATCCTTCCCTGAGGCATACCAGGTAGAGCATGTGCATTAGTGCCCTGCATGCAGTACAATAACATCACTCTGAAAGTGTCTGAAAAGTGCAGTGGAGTGGAAGTCAACAATGTGCTTCAGTTTTTAGAGCATTCGATTTTCATGTTAAAGAGAGGCCTGCATTAAATAGTTCCTCTCTATTTTTGGAAAACTCACAGAATGATTACAAGAGAAGAGCTGTAATACCAGATACCATAGACCTCCAGAAATGAATACTGGGCAGAGAAAAGGCAATATTAAAAAGGGGAACAAATATGAACAAAATAAGACTATTTTTAAAACAGATTCATCCTTACATTGGGGTCCAGATATTCAGAAGGGTTGAGCATGGTGCAACAGTGTTGCGCCATGCGCAACCCACTGATGCACCCCAGCGCGATATTCAAACAGGGATTGTGCCTGGCACAAATCCCGATGCACCAGAGCGCAGCAGTAATGTATACGGCGCAGGTGGGGGGGCGTGCCCATGCATACTCCACACATCCCGATATCCCGGAATGTGCCGAGTCCATGCATGCACAACCCCTACTTGCGCTGCACACAGGTGAGCCAAAAAAAAAAGGAACAACAGCTGGCCACCCACAGGTGAGCTGCCATATTGCAAGGCGCAACACAGTAGCTGCCACCTATGGGTGGCCACCCGAGCTCCGGCTGCACCTTTGTGGCAGCGCCCCCCCACCATGTCCGATCACAGGCAACTGTTTAAACAAAAGCAGTCCTATATCCCTGGTGGTCCAGTGGACCGCTCGCAGCCAATCACGGGCTTCAGTATGAAAATAATATGTCCAATATCCCGGTGGTCCAGCGGTACCCCCCCGCCCACTGAGCCCCACTGCCCGCCCCGGTCAGCGGCGTGGCAGTCTCCCACTCCCTGCCACCCCACCGCCACCAACTGACACCATATGGTGGGCTGTATGCCCATTGGTCCACAGCGTGAGCCAATGCGCATGCAGCCTGTAGGCTCTACACAGTCCAGATCTGTGACCAATGGGCGATAGCCCTACCATACGGTGTCAGTCAGCGGGTGGTGGGGTGGCAGGCAGGTAAGTGCTGCCGCCCACAGCTAATCGGGGAGAGTGGGTGGTGGGGCTCAGTGGGTGGGTGGGGGTTCTGCTGACCACCAGGGATATTGGATGTATTATTTTCATACTGAAGCCGCCTGGCTGCAAGTGGTCCACTGGACCACCAGGGATATAGGACATTATTTACTTCAAAATATGCCCACGATCGGGCTGCAAGTGGTCCACCGGACCACCAGGGATATAGGACAGTTAATTTTAATACTTAAGCCCATGATTGGGCGTGAAGCGGTCCACTGGACCACCAGGGATATGGGACAATTTTTTATATCTACATATGCCCACGATCAGGCAGAGGAGTGCATTGCCACACTGTGCAGGGGGCGTCAGTCCCTGACGGCAGCTGCCTGGCAGGTGCCAGGTGCAAGTCGCCGAGGATCGGTGCACCTGCATGCAAATGGACCCATAATGACATGCAAATGGCCTCATTTGTGCCTTGCATACATTATGGCCCCATTTGCATGTGCACTTTTGAATATCGCAGTTGTTGCGCATAGCGCAATGGAACTTTTGCTAGCACATTCCCCTGCTCCACTCTGGCCACTTGTGCTGGCACAGTGCCATTGTGCCATGCGCACTGCAGGTGGCCAGAGTGCGATATTCAATGATACTGTGCCATGGCACTGCTCCGTTGAATATCACCCTGTCAATGCCCCAGTGCAGCCAAGTTGCGCTGCATCCAGGCTTGCGCCACAGCCTGGCGCAGTCTGAATATCCGGGCCCAGGTGTATTAAACAGACTACATAAGTGCTGACATTTCAAAATATAGTTTATACATAAAAAAATCAAGGTTTACATTTCCTTGAACATATAAATATAGGAATAGTCACACTATAGACATAAGCTTGTCTTTTGAAGCAGTGCTAGAGAACAGGTAAAAGGGGTAAAATGAATTTCCTTGAGGGGCAAATTCTATTTATTTATTGACTGAATAGAAAATTGGTAACCGGGAAAAGCACATTGAGTCAAGGCTTGTTTCTAGGTGTGATCCGGAAGCCATGGGGTGTATGCTGCAAAGACCCCATTCCCCACTGTGGATAGTTTTGCCTTGGATATCTTCAACACATCTGTGTCCATGGAACAAAGTAAGAGTGGTAGTCATAGTAGGATAGTCATCAGATTAGTGAGTGAGGGTAGAAGGGGACCAATCAACTGAAATCACAGAAGACTAAACAAGAACCTCAAAATCAATCCTTCACCTCATAAGCAGTCATTGTAACTTATGTAGAACTGGGGTAATATGAACTCACATCAAAATGGATGTCAGACCCCTGATCGCTGTGTTTTAAACCTGCTACATATGGTGAACTTCTTTTTTTTATTGGGACAGAGAAAAAGCAGTCATGGCACTCACCTCAGCACTGACATAAAACAGACTAGCAATTCTTGTAAGTGTGAAGCAATATCTGCTTTACTTTAAAGCCAGCAAACGAACATGTAACCCAGCAGGGTAAAAGAGTAAAAATGCCCTCTGACATTTCACCTACAGGAGGCTTTTGAAACATCAAAGGGCAGTTTTACTCTTTTACCCCACTGGGTTACATGTTCGTTTGCTGGCTTTAAAATAAAACAGATATTGCTTCATGCTTACCCAGATTGCTAGCCTGTTTTATATCAGTGCTGAGGTGAGTGCCATGACTGCTTTTTCTCTGGTTGGTTGTCACAGATCACCCCTAGCCCACCCTGTGTGTCTCAGTTCTTTCTCTCTTCTTTTATGTATTATTGCTTTTGTTGTTACCCAGTTATAGCCATATTTAAAAAATATCATATTCTATGATAACTTCAATATCATATCCATGCAGAAGTAATTTACATTTGATAATTTATAGTCTAGATAGTCATAACATATAGTGTTTGCATTACACAATACATATATATGATACTGTATGTACCGTAGATGGCAGAGTTTGATTTGCAGGTAAGCTCACAAATTGGGCATTATAGTAGTCAACACAAGAAGTTACGAAGTCCTAATAAACAAATGTTCAAGAAGATGTGCAACCTAGGGATGCTCTGTAATTTAGCATGTGCAAGTTCTAAGTAAAACACATGAAAATTGTAAAAGGTTCTTGTGTTTGAACCTTGATTTGCACTTAATAATTTACTTAATACAGTATGTTATAAGCTTGATCTATCTTAGTGACTAGTTTGCCATTTGAGTCACTCAAACTACCTTTTAAGGGGAAGTAATTTTAGAACCAAACTGATCTAGATTATCTTGCAGGAGGGGAGCATTTAGAATAATCTTTTCCTATTTTTTTGTGGTTTATGTTCTGAAATATCTAACTTGCAGCAAGACTTTGACAAGGTTCAGCTCTGGTTTGTTAACCATCAACTTTTTCTCAATGTCAAGAAGACAGTCTCCATGACCTTTGGCAGAAGACAGACACTCTCTAGACTTCCCTCCCTGCCCACTTTCCACACCCTTGATGGGACTTTACTTGAGGACACATCCTCCTTCAGGTACCTAGGAGTTTTGACTGGATCAACACCTAAATGTCTCCAGACATATTGACCCCATTTAATAAAAAATTGAGCCCCAAGCTTGGTGCCCTGTTTAGGAATCATAGTTGTATCCCCTCTAAGGTTAGATGTGAACTTGTTCAGAAGAGGATCCTGCCCATCTTCGACTATTGAGATGTAGTCTACGGTGCTGCTTCCAAGTCCTCCCTGTACATATGGATACCTTCTTTAATTCCTTCTGCTGTTTTGCCTTTGATGCTCCCTTTCACACCCACCACTGTGATCTCTATCATGCCCTATCCTTCCCCTCTCTTACAAACAGAAGACTCTCCCACTGTGCTAAATTCACCTTCAAGCACTGGCTGAGTGAACTCCCTTCCTACCTCTCCCCCTCATTTACAACCCCCCAGACTCCCTCTCACTCCCTTAGATCATCCAACTCCTGTACTCTGGCGGTCCCCAGCAGAGCCACCCTCATTGGCCAATCAGGTTACTCTCACCACCTCCCAAAAATGTGGAATTCCCTCTCCCCTAAAATTCATCACTCATCGTCCTACTACTTCATCAGCTCTGCCTTTAAAATCTTCCTTGCACCTAACTGTTCATGCTCCAACCCTCCCTAACCCACCCTCTAAGCCCCTGACAAACCCTACCCCTCTTCAGTACCCATGCAATGCCCCGGCTGCAGCACCACCCTCACCCACCTAAAAATCAGCATTCTTTCCCTTCCTCCAATTCCTTCCTTTCATACCTCCCATTGTTTTCTTACTGTGATTTCTCAATTATCCAAAGTTGTACCAAGGGCCAGTCCCTACCTTATCCTCTTCCACCACAACCCTGCTTCTCTGCCTACCAAAATACCTACCTCTCTCTCACCTTCCCCTCTCCCCCTTATGTAGCCCTAGCTATGGATGACCCCTAATCTCTAATGCACTTGTAGTTAACTTGCACTTCTGTTATACCTTAGCCAACCTGTTCTGTCTGTGTTTACTCCTCACTAACTTCCCTAGATCAAACTACAACAATTCTATTAAGCCATGTTCTAGCTACACAGCTATGTGTCATTTAGTATATGCCTAAATGTTATTTTGTGTTGTTATATCTATCTAGTACCAAAACATCAGCATAGTATCTATCTAGTTCAAAACTGTTAGTATCCTACTACTTCATTACTCCTGTACACTCTGCTCAAATTATTTGTATGGAATCTACTGTAAATTTATATTGTGCACCAAATATCTGTAAACTATCCTCATGTTCTCCTCCCCCAGGTTGCGCCAGGAGATGAACAACTTGTTGCTAAGTGTGCCTTCCTGGTGAAACATTTAAATAAATAAATAAATATGTAATCTTTTTTTTCCCTATTTTGGCCACCATTTGACCATTTGGACCTTTCCTATTTTATTTGACAATTTCAATGTAATTCTGTATTGTGCTTGTTGAGATGGAGAGTTAGCTACAGTGATGCGTGCAAAAACTTGCTTTACCTTTTTCAGTATTGTTGTCTATGTTGCACCAACACTCTTTTTTTATTTCATATATGGTTGCAAACTCATTTTTGATCTAACCTTTATTAGTTGTCAAAGCCCACAAGTGTTTCTTAACTCTGTTTGTTCTTGGTCTTTGGCACCAAATCTACTCACCCAGAAATCATATGATGTTCACTAAGAATTGCTTGGGGTGGGTAGGGGCTGAAGATATCCTCTGCTGAAGAGTGGCATCTGGTGGCAGTCTTGCACAGGAAGGGTAGAAATGGATGTTATGTATGTTGTGATGCTGAAGCTCATGTCCTTAGGAAGTTGGGGGGGGTCTCATTATGTATGACATTTGCTTCCTTCTATCTCACCTTGTGTCATTTTGTTGATACCACTGTGCATAGTGACAGGAGAATTCTTTTGTACTCCTGCCGGAAATTCTGATTAAAAACTCCATAAACGATGCCATTAAGGCAGCTGTTGAAAGAGACAGTAAAGTAACCTAACACATACAGCCAATCAGGAAATGCTGAGGCCTTTCCTCTGGGATTCAACCCCACTACAATGGCAGGAATGCTAAATGGGCTCCAGCAAACTGCAAAGAGAATAAAAACTGCAAACATGGTCAGGAAGTTCCGAACTTCAGCAGGTTTTAGCTTCTGTTTGCTATCCTGCCTAACCCGGTACTTGACCTGAATGACCACAATCCAAATACTTGCATAACAGAAGATCACAATGGTCACTGGTATTATGAAGTGCAAAACTGCCAATGTGCTTGTTAAAGAGGGATTTACTGTAAATATAAATGCACAGAAATGTACTCTTTCATCATACTGTAAAACATCAAAGAACACAACTGGTAAAAGCAAAATGATGCTGAATGACCATGTCAGGAAAACATAGCAGAAGGTGTTCCTCATGTTGTACAGCTTGTCGTATTTGAGGCTGTGGCAGATGCAGCAATACCGATTGATTGCAATTGCCATGATGTTGTAGACTGATACAATGAGACTCAGAAACTGGATCACTGCAGAAACCTGGCACTGAACATCTCCCAAGGTCCATCTGTTGTATAAAGTAGCAACAGCAACTAAAGGATAGGAATATACCCCAACCATCAGGTCTGCTACTGACAAGCTAATCACAAAGACATTACCTGCAAAGAGAAAGCAAAATAAGTTCAACAACATCAAGAATATGAAAATATTTTTACTTAAAATCAAAATGAAATCACCATCTTTTGTACAGAGTTCATAATATCAGGAGATTAGTTTTAAAGAGCCTCTGCTATACTAGGAGAAACTTGAAAAAAATAATTTTACATATATTTCATTTTATATTTAATATGTTCCTGTATTTAGCCCCCCATTTTTGTAATAACAAGATATAGTAACATGAAAACAGGATCACAGTCTCCTACACTGCATTTTAGTTTGCTGCTATCTACATCTTACATTAGAAACTTCCTCTTGTGGCATCATAATTATTTCCAGAGGAACAGACTGTGATGTCGCAAGCATCTGGGAAGTAAATTAGAATGCACGGGGTAGGTGCAAAGCTAGTGATATGGGTAGGGAACTGGCTTCAGAGATGGCAACATAGGGTGGTGTTGGATGGGCAGCTCTCATCCCCAAGGGTAGTGATGAGTGGTGTTCCACAGGGCTTGGTGTTGGGCCCAAAGTTGTTTGGGATATTTATTGCATGCATATCACTGGGCATCAAGAGCAAGACCAGTCTGTTTGCTGATGACACCAAGATGAGAGCAGTGGTGGACAACCTAGGGGGATGGCAGGGGTTGCAGGATGATCTGGCAAAGCTGGAAACCTGGTTGGACACCTGGCAACTGGGGTTCAATGCCAGAAAGTACAAGGTGCTGCATTTTGGGGTGAAAAACCCAAGGAGATGTTACCAGCTGGGGGAGTGAAGCTAGCCAAGACAGAGGAGGAGAAGGATCTGGGGGTGCTCATTCTGGGGTCAATGAACAACTCAGCACAATGTAGGAAGGCAGCTGCGAAGGCCAACAAAATGTTGGGTTGCATTGCAGGGGGTCTATCCTAGAGGAAGGGGAAGGTGATTCTGCCACTATATAGATCATTAGTTAGACCACACCTGAAGTACTGTGTGCAATACTGGCACCCATATCTGAAGAGGGACATCAAGTTCCTGGAGGGAGTGCAATGCAGAGCAACAAACATGATCTATGGGCTGGGGGACTTACCATACGAGAGGAGGCTGAGGGGTTGAACATGTAATCGCTGGAGGAGAGGAGGGACGGGGGGGATCTGATCAAAACCTTCAAGTACATGAAAGGAATAAACAAGACAGGTACAGAAAGACTGTTCAAAGTAAAGGAGGGGGAGGGAGACCCAGGGCCATGATATGAGACTGGAGGGAGGAAGGTTCAGGAGGAAGATGAAGAGATACTTTTTTATGGAGAGGGTGGTAGCTGGGTGGAATGCATTACTGGCAGAAGTGGTATAAAGTAGAACAGCGGGCTGCTTCAAAGGGGCTAGGACAGAGCAAGGAGGAGGGTCAAGGAAGGGGAGGGGAGGGGCAGCTGTAGAATAAGGGGGTGCTAGCTGCACATTTGAGCAGACTTGATAGACCACTAGGCCTTTATCTGCTGGCAAATTTTGTATGTTCATATATTCATAAGCAAGTATTGGGAAGTTAGTTGTAAACACGTTGCCAGAGCAGATTAATGATGGGGGACCACGTTCCTCTTTTCATGTTGCTATATATAGTCATAAAGAAGATATGAAGCTAAGTACATAAAATATACAAGATATAGGAGTTATGCAGCGAAGACCTGTGTGATACATTATTTTTCTACACAAGAGCAGTTTGACTTCAGGTAACCTCAAGAGTGGCATGCATCACAAATGATGTGCCTGAGTTTGAATTGCTTCAGTGTAGATAAATAATTTATTACACAGGTCACCATTGTATGTCTGTTTATACAATAGGCTGGTGGGTTTTTTTGAAGGGGCATGACTGACAGATAGTGTTTATCCAACATATGTGTAAGAAATTCTGGTTCCTAAAATTTAGCACGCATATGTGGAGGTAACATTTTTTATGATACTGAATTTGTGTTCATGCATATTATATAAATATGAAATGCATAATGAATTGTAGTGGAATAACACATGTATCTTCTGTAATTGGTCACATGACCCATAACTCATGAGTGGAAAAGATATAATGACACAACTGTACTGGTGATTCAGCCAATCACTGCACCCACTTTTCTCAGTCGTTATAAATGAAAATAAATGTTTATCTCAAAATAACATTTACTCACCACTGATGTGGTATATGAAATATATACAGTACTGAATTATGTTAATATAACAGGTCCACATAACACACCCCTAGGACACACCCGGAAACAGCTTTCATAGATTAGAGTTTGCCTCCCCTACTCAAAACTTACAAATAAATAAAAATAATTAAGTCTAAAAACTGTTTTTCCAATTTCCTCTTGTGACTACAGAGGCTCTACAATGGTAACGGGAAACTATTTCAAGTATGTGTAATACCCTCTTACTGGTTTTTCTAATGGTATTCACTGTTATGATAAGTTTTGACTATTTTAATAGTGCATTCCTTGGGAAATTGCTTTTTTACCTCTTTGAAATGATACTTAGTCTGCATTGCACTTCTAAGTGGTATGGTATGGTATGGTATGGTATGGTATGGTATGGTATGGTATGGTATGACTGAACTTGTGTTACCAAGTGGCAATTCCATCTGCATGCGAGGGTGGGATTATCAATTGGTTAACTCAACCCCCAGAGCTGTTGTATAGCAATTATAAAATGTGGCAAGGTACTTTGATGGCAGTTTTACATTTCTAAAATTCAGACACAACTTACTGCCAGCTCTCTTGTATGTACCCTGGCACCAGGCAATGTCACACTGTGTGCATCCTATGTGGGCATCATTTGCTATTCAACTATTTTCTAATCAATTAGGAGGCTGGATTTCCTGCTCTAGTCTCATAATCCCTTGGAACTGGTAACAGATGTCTGTTTCTGTTACCTGGGCATTCTATTACTTATTTATTTTGTTAGTTTTTGTTATCCAGAAAGGTGCACTAGGCATACAATGCCTATTTTCAGGCACAACCCAGGAGGTTACAAAGACAGTTGAAATTACATAAAACAGCAAGGCATGGTGGACCAGAGAGTGTGTCACAATGAGCAGGTAAAATCAAAGTAGCACAGATGAAGGAAAGAGTACAGTGCAAAAAAATGCAAAAAAGCCCCAAAACAATTTCACAGTAATGTTACAGATAATAAATACAATATATGTGACAAGAGATGAACAAAACATAGACAGCGGTGATCACTGCAATGCAGGAATACCACTACAGAGACAGAGTATCAAGTACAAGAACATTCATCTGTGGAAGGTAAGACTCTCTGAAGTTCTTTTTTGAAATTAGGATGGGACTGAGATAACCTAAGGTAAGAAGGGGGAGAAGGATTCCCAAGCCCTTGGAGCTTAGACAGCAAATGCATGGTTACCCATTTTAGAGAAGCACTTAGGTACTGTCAGGAGAGAGAGAGATCATTAGATCACAGGGGGTAGGCCTAGTCAGAAGGAATTAACAGAGCCACATGTGGCAGGTTTGGATGGCATGATGATCTTGTCCATAAAATACGTATATACATAGACAGTGTCGGCAGATAAGGGCCTATGGCCCACCCAGTCTGCCCATTTGAGTTTGTAAGTTCAGTTTATGTTTTCCTAGAAGTCTGTTGCCCCTTACCCCTGACCTCCAGAGTTCCTTTATATCTATCCCATGCATTCTTAAATCCCGTGATCATTTCAGCCCCCACCACTTCCTCTGGCAGGGTGTTCCACTTGTCCACCACCCGTTCTGTGAAGAAATTCTTCCTCACATTTCCTCTGAATCGTCCTCCCTCCAACTTCATCCCATGCCCTCAAGTCCTGGAACATCTTTTTCGCATAAAAATAGTGTATTCCTGCACCCTGTTCCTCCTGTAAGATACTTGTATGTCTCTATCATATCCCTCTCTCCCTCCTCTCCTCCAGGGAGTACATGTTCAGTTCCTTCAACCTGTCTTCATAGGACCTGTGATGCAATCCATGCACCATCTTTGTTGCCCTCCTCTGAACCTTCTCTACCCTGTCTATGTCCTTACGTGAGTATGGTCTCCAGAACTGTACACTGTACTCCAGGTGGGCCTCACTAGTGTCTTGTATAATGGAATTATGACCTCCTTTTCCTGCTGGTGATGCCCTGCCTATACATCCCAGCATCCTATTTGCTTTACCTGCTGCCTTGTCACACTGTTTCCTACCTTGAGGGTCATCAGAATAATAACCCCAAGATCCCTTTCCTGCTTGGTGCATGCTATATCCTCACCCCCATCTGATATATTGTGCCAGGGTTTTTGTGCCCCATATGCATTATCTTGCACTTCTTTGCATTGAATTTCAACTGCCAAACCCCTGACCATTCTTCAAGTTTCTGCAGGTCCTTCTCATTCTGTCTACACCCTCTGGTGTGTCTACTCTGTTACAGAGCTTTGTGTCATCAGTGAACAGTGAAATTCTGCCTTCTAGGTCCTGCACAATGTCACTGATGAACATGTTGAATAGGACCGGTACCAGCACTGATCCCTGTGGTACCTCACTGGTCACTCTTCCCTCTGTGGAGTGACAGCCATTTACCACCACCCTCTGTGTCCTGCCACCCAGCCAGTTGCCTACCCACCACACTACTGTCCTACCCACACCCATATTCCCCAGTTTGTGTAGTAGTCTTCTATGTGGCACAGTGTCAAAGGCCTTGCTAAAGTCCAGACAGGCCATGTCCACTGCCCTCCCTGATCCACCTCCCTAGTCACCTAGTCAAAAAATTCAACGAGGTTGGTCTGCGTGACCTCCCGGTGAAACCATGCTGCCTTGGGTCCTGTAGTCCATTGACAACCAGATGTTCCACAATCTTTCCTTCAGTAGTGCTTCCATGATCTTCCCACTACCGAGGTGAGGCTGACTGGTCGGTAGTTCCCTGCTTCCTCTTTGTTCCTACTTTTGTATAAGGGGACAATATCTGCTGTCCTCCAGTCTTTGTGTACCTCCCCTGTTTCCAGTGATCGGCTAAACAGGATAGCCAGAGGTTCAGCCACCACCTCTCTTAGTTCTTTAAGGACCCTGGGGTGCACTCCATCTGGCCCCATTGCGTTATCAACTCTTATTACTTCCAGTTCCTTCAGGACCCTTTCTTGTGTAAAGGGACTTGTGTCCATTTCTGCACCATTCTCACCCCTTGTACTCCCTTCAGACCCATTATCCTCCTCTTCCTCAGTAAAGACTGAGCAGAAATATCTGTTCAATATGTCAGCTTTACTGTTGTCATCCTCCACGTGGCCCCCATCCTCCCCCTTCAGTCTCACTATCCCTCCCTTTGTCTTTCTTTTTTCACTTATGTACCTGTAAAAGGTTTTGTCCCCTCTACCCACTGATTTTGCAATGTGTTCTTCTGTCTGAGCTTTGGCTTCCTTCACTGACCTCCCTGCCTCCCTTTGCTTCTCCTGGTACTTCTCCCTATCCCCTTCTGCCTGTGTCTTTTTGTATTGCCTGAATGCAATCTTTTTGGCTTTCATTTTCTTTGCTACCTCTCTGGAAAACCATAATGGTCTCCTCTTCCTTTTCCTCTTGCTAACCTGCTTAATGCATAATTCTGTTGTTATTGTAATCCCCATTTTAAATACTGCCCACTGTTCCTCAACCCTGATTCCTGTCCCATTCCCTTAATGCCTCTTTCAGGTATCTCCCATTTTCCCAAAGTCTGCCCCCTAAAATCCAGGATACGTGTTTTTGTGTGGTTTAGTTCTGCTCTTTCTGTGATTTCAAACCACAATGACTGGTGGACACTGTTCACAGGTGCTCCCCCACTGTTACCCCCATCACACTGTCCCTGTTTGTGAGCACAAGGTCCAGTATTGCCTTCTTCTGAGTTGGTTCCATGACCAGTTGCTTGAGGAAGGCACCCTGAAGGGAGTCCTGGATAAATCTGCTCCTAGTTGATGCTGCTGCTGGGATGCTCCAGTCCACGTCTGGAATATTGAAGTCTCCATCCAGTACTACCTCACCCTTGTCTGCCATCCTTTGGATGGCTAGCATCAACTCCTATCTGTTTCTTCCTCCTGGGCTGGTGGTCTATAGACCACACCTCATGGATGGCTGGCCCCATTTTCCTTTCCAGCTTAACCCACAGTATCTCTCCCCCATTTTGTTCCTCCTGGATCTCTGTGGCCTTTATGTCATTTTTCACATACAGTGCCACTCCTCCTCCCTTTCTGCCTGCTCTGTCTCTTCTGAATATGTTGTAGCCAGGTATGGCCATCTCCCAGTCGTGGTTATCATTACACCAGGTTTCAGTGATGGCCACAATGTCCAGATCTGACTGCACCATGACAGTCTTCAGATCTTCCATCTTGTTGCTAAAGCTCCTGACATTTGCACACATGGCTTTCCAAGATTTGACCTCCCTAGTCTGTTTCGCTGTTTTACTCCAGCCCCTTCCTTGGTTGTCCTTTATCCCTGGTTCTCCTTGCTGTCTGCCTTTCTGCTGAATTTTTCCCCTTTTCTGCCTATCCACCTCTTGGGCGCTAATCTCCATCTTTTGCACACTGCTTTGCAGAGATATCCACTCCTCTGGTTCACTGGTTCCACTGCTAGCTGTGGGGGGTGATCAAATAGGTACCCTCCTTGCTGGCCTGCCACCCCCCTTTGCTAGTTTAAATGCATGTCAATGTAGCATTTAAACTTATCATTGAGTGCTTGGATTCCCCTCCAGGATGGATGCAGGCTGTCAGGCATGAACAAACCTCCATCCCTCCAGGTGGGTCCCCAGTCACCAATGAATCCAAACCCTTCCTCATAGCACCAGTTCTTCAACCATGAGTTAAAGTTCCTGGTGCATGCACTCCTATGCTCTCCCTTGCCTCTCGCAGGTAGTACTTCTGAGAAAGTGACAGAAGTAGCTACTTGCTTGAGACCCCTCCCCAATTTCCTAAACTCTTCCTGAACTTCCTTTGGCTCCCCATTTGCCAGGTCATTAGTACCTAGGTGGATAATGACATCCAGATCACCCTCCAGTCTTGCCTTCCCAGTGATCCCCAGGATCTTCCTTCCATCCCTCCATGCCGTGGCACCTGGTAGGCACCTCACCTCCCTGTCCTCCCCCTCCTGTGTTCCTATCTGGATCCCTCTTATGATGGAGTCCCCCACCAGGATTCACTTCCTCCTCCTCCTCTGGGGTCCACTGCTTTCCCCGCTGAGGTCACCTCCTTGGCTAACCTCCACATCCTTTCCTTCCACTTCTCTGGGTACCTCTATTTGGTTGTCCCCATTTGCCAGTGTGGCATATGAGTTCTTGAGTGGAATAGGATCTGGGATGTGCCTCTGCCCTGACAGCTCTAACCCTCCCTGAGCCCACTGTCATCCAAGTGCTCCTCGTTCTTGGCATCCTTTGAGGCAGTTGCATTGGACTGGGTGGTCTCTGGATAGGGGTGATGGTACTCCTGACCCAGTTAACTTCCACTCTGAGTCTGGCTACTTCATCCCACAGTCCAGAGAGATGCATGCAGATAGGGTAGCACCTCAGTGTCCAGAAGGTCTGCCTGAATATGGCTGCCCCACAGCCACTGCATTGCACCACTCCCCACATTATACTGCAATTATACTGCTATTCCACTACTTGTCTGCTACTGAAGCTCACCTAGTTCCCTTTTTATTAATTTACTGTCCTAAAAATCCTGCCACTGATCCTCAGATAATTTTCTTTAAAAAAAAAAAGGAAACCAATAAATAAATAAATAAGTCAAAACACTTGTCGTGCTGAGGGTGGGCTTCTTCCCCCTTATGCCCCTCCTACTTCACACCCCTTACTATACCCTGTGTTTAGCTCCTGTCAATCAGATTTAACAGGGCATATAATTAAGAGTTGGGGGAAGGGGAGGGAGGGGGGGCTTCTTCTGAGAAAATAAAACTCACTTGCTACCTCAACTCTGACTAATCCACACCTCCAGTTATCACGTAGCTGAAGTCAGAGGCCAGAAAATTAACACCCCTCACCCAACTACAGGGCAGTCAGACAAGCCAAGATAAAATTTGCAGCAATTAAAGACAGCACAGAAATACACCACCACTACATTTTACATTTTCAACACCTCAAAGACAATTCTAAGTAAAGACAACAAAGAAAGTACAGTGTCACTATAAGCCCACAATCTAAGTTTAAAAGAAAAATATCAATTACCAGTTACTCTAAAGCACTGAATTGAATATGTTTCCTTCCTTCCCCTTCTGGCTTCTTCTGAGAAAAAAAAATCTAAGGTATATAGGTAATGAGAGGGGGAGATAGTTACCCAAGATTGGAGTATGGCATGCAGTGGTGGGTGAGCTGGGTAGAAGATACAGTAAGACAATCCAACATATGTTGTTGTAGGTGATGTTCCATTTGGATAGGTTGAAAGCACTAACCAGATAAAATAAGGTGAGCCCATATGTGAGGCTAGGTAGCAGGACTTCCTGGGTTAGTGCAATTCTTGCAGCAGAAGTCAGAGCATATGAGCATATCTGATTCTGTAGGTGAGCCCAAACTTGGCTTTTACACACTTGTGAATGTTTAAAATGTGCAGGGTGAAATCCAGAGCAGGCTGTAGGGAAAGGTTTATATATTTAAAGGAGTCAACCATGGTGTGGGGGGAGCCATCTAAATAGTGTATTGCTAGGTCAGTGGCACAAGCCCTTAAAGCGTGGCCTGGGTCTTGCTAAAGTTTAAGACAAGTCAATTTTGGACAAGTCAGGACAGAACTCTATCAAATTCAGCAGGGAGATGAATGTTAATGTCCGTCAAACTCTTGGAGCTAGTATATGTCACCAGTATATAGTAGAACATTATAGAAAGATGGGGCTTTTGGGGTATTCTGGGGTATTATTTATGAAGATGGAAAAAAGAAAAGGCCACAATATGGAGCCTTGGGGAACACTAACGTTGATAGTGGTTAGGGCATGACTGGTCTTGCTAAACTTAACAAACTGCTGCCTGTCACCAAGACAGCTGGAGAACCAGTGTATGGTACAGTAAAGGGGGAAATACCAAGGGATGACAATTTGAGATTGAAGTAGGGTGTGGTTAACAAGACTGAGCACTTTTGTAAGATCTATAAAGATAGATCCAGTAACATAGGAGCGGGTTTGTAAAATTTTTGGTGGGGGTCAGGGGTCAAAGCCCCATCTCCCAGTCCAGGGGTCAGAGGTCATCTACCAGTGGGGTCAGAGGTCAACTACCAAGGAGCCAGGGTTCAAAGACCCACTCCGTGGGCAAGGGGTAAGATGTCAACCCACCTCCACCACCTCCACCACCATCATGGCATTATGGGAGCAAAGCACCTTGTATCATAACATGGGGGTCAGGGGGTTAAGCCTCTGGCCTCAGGTATAGGAAATAAATTGAAATACTATTTAAAAGGCTTGTTTTTAAACTTTAATAAGAAGACACCTTTTCTGGGGGGGGTGGAGGCATTTTGGGGTTGGTGATTGATTTCCCTTAGAAACTTTATATTTTGTTTGTTACTGTGTGTGAATGTTAATAAATATTGTACTTACCACATAGTGTCTTTTACTATGTTGTGGTTTTCTTTCTTCTCCCTTGTTTTGGTCCATAGCTGGGACTTCAACAGAAAGTGGATGTGAGGTGTCTTCTGATCTTTCTTCCCTGTTTTGGCTGGTGTTCAGTCAAAATGGCCCTGTACCCCAGCGATTTGCACCATCTCTGCTGATTCCTCAGTGGTGGTTAGTGTCCAACTCCCCACCTTCCCAGCTGCAGCATCAACACATGCGCCTCCCCCTCACACACACACACACACTAGCTGGTTCCCCTGTTTGATCAGACTGAGCCACAGTGACCAAATCAATTGTGACTGACACAGCCTGCCACATACTACCTCAGCTACCTCTGTCTAACTTTAATAAGAAGGAGCACAGCCTAGTATGGCAAGTCATCACCTATGCCCTATTCTTAAGCTGCACTACCTGTTACTGTTAGACAGCAAGTGGCCCATGAGTGGTGAGCTGTGCCAGGCTCAGTCACCATGGCAAAACAGTCAGGTCAGACATGGGGACCAACAGGTGTGTGTGTGTGTGTGTGTGGGTGTGTGTGTGTGGGTGTGTGTGTTGATGACTCAACTGGGAAAGCATGGAACATTCCTTGTGTGGGAATGGCATAAATCACTGGGGTATGAGGCCAGGGCATTGTGTATGTGTGTGTATGCTTCCTTGCAAGCAGATTCCCACACAGTTGTTGCAGGACTGGGAGTGCTCAGGCTGTTCCCATGGGGTGGGGACTTGACAAACATTGGGGGGGACTTTTATCCCAACTTGGTTGGGTACTGGATGTGGGGAGGTACCACTACACACTAGGGACTAATACATTCAACATAGGGCATGGGATGCAGGTGGGGAGGGAATGTAGGACACGAGGGAAAGGATTAGGGAACCATTCACACTTGAAGGGATGGGATCAGAGGAACATGTTCCTCTCTATAAGTGGTTGGGATCAGAACAGGGAGGGGTAAATGCACCACCACATACCAGCAACACATTCCCTACTATACAGGAGCAGGCTTGGAGGGGAGGGAGTAGTGTGTGATGTGTGTGGAGAGGTGGTGGCCCATGCTGACTCAGGCACACTCCCTACACCAACTGCTTCTGTACAGTGGCAGCACCATCCTAATACATCCAGAGTATGAATCTAGCACATAAAGAACTCCGCATCAGGCTCGTCCTTAACTGAAGTCAGGGAAGCACTCTAAGCTGGCTTTATCCAGTTAGAAAGCAACCTTATCAATGTCAAGCTTCTCTTAAATGCCAAAAAATCCAAGACAATGATTTTCTCGAGACTTGCCTTGTCTGGTGCTCTACCTACCCCACCTAAAAACTTCATAGTTACCTCCCTAGGTGAACCCTTGGAAGTCGTAGCTAAATTTAAATATCTAGGTATGTCGATTGGCAACAAGCTTTCCTTCAACGACCACATCGAGGATCTATCAAAGAGGCTTAAAGCACGCTTGGGTTTCTTCTTTAGAAATAGGACCATCTTTTCTCTAACGACCTGCAAAAGACTTGTCCAAGCAACATTCCTTCCCTTGCTTCACTACGGAGACATTATCTTTATCTCCTCCCCAACCTTGAGCCTATCTAAACTGGACGTACACTATCACCGTGCTCTTCAGTTCATTACTAACTCTGCGTACAGGACCCACCACTGTGATCTTTATGCAGCAGTTGGGTGGACCTACAGTATCTTGCCACCAGACACCTCCTGCATGCTGGCATTTGGACCCTCAAATTACTACTCCACAAACTGCCTGTCTATTTAACGTCTCTCATACACATCTTGCATAGCGCCTACTCCCTAAGGAAATCCAACCTTATCCTACTAGATGTTCCCGGGACACGTACCACAGCTGGCCAAAGAGCTGTCTCATACGCCTCCCAAACATTTGGAACCAACTACAAGCCATGCTGAAGCTAACCAGCATCATATCAATTAACTCCTACAAAACACTAGCTATCTCTAAATTAAAAGACATATGTAGGTGCTACTATGCCCCCAGGGCCAAGTCAACTTCCTAGGTACGAACTGGCCCTCTACTTATTAAGCTGAAATGTGTTGCATAATTTAGGGCAAGGTTAAAGCTGGAATGTACTGCATATATAGCATAAGGACTTCTATTGTGTATACCTCTTATATTATATATTTTTTCTTTGTTGTTCTACATTTTATATCTCCTGTCTATGTAATTGCGAACTGTATGTGTATGTGACTCAGAACCTCCTTGTGAATGAGCTTGCTCAATGGAGTCTTTCTGCAATAAACTTAAACTTGAACTTGAACTTGAACTAGCATGTGCATTTCACAGGTAACCACAGAGACCAGAAATCTAATAATTGCCTGTGGTTAGTGGTGGGCATCTTTAATGGCACAAGTCATTAATTACTACATGACCTGCAAAAGGTTTGAGAACACCACAAATATACCCAGTATTATCATAGGATGGCATAAATACATTGTTGCTTAAAGACCATATGATTTCTTTGACAGCAAACGCATACTGCCACACTGAGAGTATTGGCAACAGGCCTTTTGTTCCCAAATACATCATACTTTTCCTCATCAAACCACATATATTTTATTTCACAACAATTCCATTAAATGCATTTTCAGTTTACAACTTGTAAATTAATTTAGTTTACAACTTTTAAATTAATTTAGATTATATAATGTGATACAAGCCGCTTGCTTCTGAAGGATCATTAACATAATTAGCTAAGCTGTCACAAGTTAAAATACCATAAATCTGGAGATACACACACAGTATGCAACTAAGAGACTAAGTAGGGATGTCAACAGAGAATACTGGATGGACAACTATGCAGAACTAGTGTATTCTGACACAGAGGGGTTCCGATTCCCTCTGACCTCGAGAGCGAAGCTCGAGAGGTCCATGGGAATCAGAACCCTGAGGTGGCAAAACACACTGGTTGTGCATAGAGTTGCTCATCCTGAATTTTTATAGTGTATAGTACTGTGTGAAAAAAATGTGCGTTGTGAATTCTTTTGCTTTCAAAATGAAACTGACTCATGCAGTCTCTAGAGGTTCTAGAAGGCTGTTCTACCACAGTAGGGTAGAACAGCAGTCCATTTCCATGACCTTGGAACTGTGGTAGAACAGCATTTTGAAAGGGTTGGAATTCTATACAGAACACTCCACTATACACTATATATATTCAGTTCAGCATACTGTAAAAGACACGTCTTCTTCACTATATACGAACAAGTGTGTGTAGTCATACTGAAGTTACCATGGTGACTGAACCTTTCAAGTTCCAGTCTTGAGGTTCAAATGGGCGCCACGGGCCATGACAACCTCTTGATGACAACAGACACTTGTTAAAATATACTGGAGAATTACATTATCCTCTATGTGTATTTTATGGGCCACTGGTTACACACCTTAAAAATGTTAAGGTTATCTACTTTGAATCAACAAGTCCTGAGACTCATATGAATTGTTCCAGCAGAGTAATATATTCAACAGGCAGACAAAATAAACATTGTCGTCAGTGACTTTCTTGAGTGGTAAAATGAAACACGACCTCCTCCACGAGGTACTCATCTCCCAAGATTTCTCTTTCCACCCTCAACCTCTGACATCAATTAGGCAAGTCCCAATTAAGAGGTTTTGAAACATGTGCACGTGTAAGAACAAGAAAGTTAGTCTAGCAAATCCCTCCAAAATCAGATACTGTAATTTAGTTACTGTCTATACCCCTGTAATAACTACCTAACCCACATTGATATCCCTTGGGATCATCAACAACTGTGGCACAACACAACAGTGTCCTGACCCCAAAGCTTACAAGGTGCCATTTAATCAGGCATGTTGCCATAATAAGTCAAGGGGGCCTGCTGAAACACTTACACCTACACAGCCGTCAGCATATCAAGGTAATGCTGCAGGCCAGGGATGTCCCCTGTTTGGCAAAATGGACCACAGTCATTTCTATTTCCTGCACACTAAGTTCTGGCCCAGTGCCCCATACTCCTAAATTGCCAATAGTTTGGTTGCTCTGCATTGGCTGAGGACTGGGCACCTCATACCAGTTACCAGTAAATAATACAAAGTCCAAAACACAGCAGGAAACACCAGGTCATGTAATCTGTAGGCTAGTAGAGACAGCAGAGAGGAGAGAAGTCCCAATCCCCCAAACACCCCAGGTCCCCTACATCAAGTCACTCACACATGTAATTTCTGAATATAGTGTACCCCAGTCCCTGTCTGGCTGGCTGCCCCTATGGGTTTAGCAGAGGTTGAGAAATGAGAGAGTAAGACATAAGTGGAATGAGGCATTGTATTTCACTAAACATACACCATTGTCAGGTTAGAGACATGGGGACTCAGGGACATACACACACACACACACACATACACACACACACACGCAATATTTTTTGGGTGGGGGGGCATGGTCTGAGTACATATAAGACACAAAGGTAAAACCCATGCAACTCATTACAGTTCACCATCACCACATTATACCTTCCCACACAAGGTGACATGATCATCATTATCATGGCTCCTGAGGTGTGTAGTCTGCGGAAATGACTGGATGAAGCCTGGTGCTGCAGCCTGCAAAGAATGACTCACCAAAGGCCTCCAGTGCTTGCACCCAGCTGCTTACACACTGTCAAAATGGGCCGTGTGGCCAATAAATTGGACAGGAGGACAAAATAAGAAACACAATTCTCTTGTCTGCTGCGGTCATTCCCTACATTATTCCTGACTTTGTCTCATTCATCTATCCATCCTCCTCCTCCTCCTCTGAGAGGAAGAGAAGCACCAATACCCCCTGCACCCAAACCTCAGGTACCCCACATCAAGTCACTCACACAAACAATTTCTGAGCATGAATCATGATGGTGATCCACCCCTTGGCTGGCTGGCTGCCCCTATGGGTTTAAGCAGAGGTTGCAGATTGGGATGGGAGAGAGAGAGACTGTGGCATTTTTTTTACATGGCCTGCCTAGGATGATAGAAGACACACAAAGGTAAAATCCATGCAACACATTAAAAGTTCACCATCACCACAACATTACCCCTTCAGTCACAAGGTTACATGATCATCCTCGCTCAGCATGGGGTGTGTAGTGGAAGAGACTGGATGAAGCCTGGTGCCTACAAAGAATGACTCAAAGGGTTCTTTTTCTTCTTCACTAGTTGGGGGGATATCCCATCCAGATGGGGGGGATATCCCATCCAGATCAGGGGTGTTCAAATCAACATTTTTAGGACTTGCCCAGGCATGACCCTAGCTGAATATCCACTTGTCCCTATTTGTTACAAAGAAATTAGCTCTCTTTTTGTACTTGCCCTTCAATGAAATTGTACTTGCCCCAGACAGGGCAATGGGATTTGCACACTCCTGAGCCAGATAGCAGGAATTGTGCAGAGTCTCTGCCCAGAGAAAGATTAATGACTGGTCAGCATAACCCCCAGGACACTGTACCTGCCCACCTCCCCACTGTGGTCACTACTCCCACAATTAGCCTGCACTGATACTCTTTGGAGACAATGAGAAATGGCTTCAACAAGAACACAGTTTCATTCAGGGTTAATGCAAATGAGGTAATGCATTGTCAGACTGGCCTTCTGGTGCCTTATATAGACTTCATCACAACCACATGTAGTCATTATTCCATGCTATGAGCAGCCAAATAAACTTTACTGGGGCTGCCACTAAAAAAAGGTCCCCACAAGTGCAGCCCTCACACTTGGCTTGCCATCACACCACAATGCAGCTTGATACCAGTATTTCCCTTTTAACCAATCTAGGGAGCTCTTATAAAGTGGCAGTATAGCCTAGAGGTTAGAGTAATGAGCTGTAAATGAGCTTGGTACATCCGGCAGACCAGACTTGGGTTTGATTCTCACAACCTCTGCTTGCATAATTGCCTAGTGCTCCCAGGTCACCCCTGAAAACAGGCACTTGTGCCTAGTGGGCCTTACCCGGTTACCAAAGACTAAAATAAAGACCCTGTGTACAGAGTATTGAATCGCTACTGACCCCATTGATGTTGCCATTGGATGGCTGGCAAATTTGCATTTTAAATTAAATGCTGGGCACCTGTGGCTGCATCTCAGATAACCCCCAACCCAAAGGTCATGCAATTGCAAAAATGGCAGTCTTCCTTAAACCTGAGGTATTTGCAGAGTTCCTGGCTGGCTTATAATGGACAGATGTAAAGACAAACAAACAATGTATTAGCCTGCTGGCAGCTGCCTACCTTTGCTGGGGGTCTGGGGGATGATGTTGGCTGGGTGTGCTGATGATGGCTGCTCTCCTCTGTTGCTGCTCACCTCACTCCTCTGCTTTGAGGTTCTAACTGACCTGCTAGTTGCTCTGCTGGACCTGGTGCCTTGCCGCCAGCCGCCCAGACCGAAAAAATACCCTCATCAACCACCACCACTATGCAAACCATCACCCAGCCACTTTGTAACCCCACCTGGCGTGCTCGAGTTGCCTCACCCATCACTTTACTCACCCCGACACTCTCTGCTGCAACACTGCACCTCTAGTCTGCTGCTCATCCTGCTGGCCTTCTTTACTGCCTGGTGGTGTCGTGTGGTGCCCCAGACTCCCGACTGGCCAACTCTTGATCCCGGACTATCTCCCCCTGGCTGACTGCTGAGCCGACTCCAGCCGCACCACCTTGCTCTCCCTTTCCGGCTAAGCTCCACTCGTCTTGGCTGGCTAAACGCCTGGACCATCATCTCTCCCTCACCTTTGACTACTTCCACGCTGGGATGGCCCATTGCACAACACACTAGAACTGAAAACCATCGCCCTTACCAGTCGCCTGAGCGCCTCTTCACTCAGAGAATCCCCCAGTCAGACGCACGCCTATCGCACCTAATAAGCCCCCCCAGCCAATCGCAGTGCGTGCGGCAAATTGAAAAGTGCCACTTCTTGCCAATGAACCAGCCACAAATTGATTTTTGGGGGGGGTGATACACCAAGCAAAAGCAGTCAAAAGGCACCATCTGATTCGCGCCAATTTTAAATAATGCCAATGCCGCCAGTCAATTAAACAGCAGCGGGTGGGCAAATGGGGGAGGGGTCAGGGGTGCATTGGTGCGCACGTGGTCACAGACAGCAAAGGGTGCACACACAACAGAGAAACTAACCAGGGGGAAAAGAATTGCACTGGCAGCACTTAGCAAAATATTGCTGGGGCTCAGCCCAGGTAGAACAATTTTGCTGGGGCTGATGTCCCATGGGCCCATACAACCCGGCGCCTATGTCCAGTATATATCCCTTTGTCCACTGCCATTTTAACATCATTAATGAATTGTATGATGATCACTGTGGTAGTGCTGTGAGCCTGCCAGATTCTGTGTTGAGCATGAGACAGCAAATTGTCTTTGTCAAGATGATCTATAACCTGAGAGGTCACCAGCTTTTCAAGCAGTTTACTGAGAACAGACATGATTGCAATAGGCTGATAATACTAAGTGCTTTTAGGATCATCCTTTGTGAACACCAAGATGATCTTGATCACTTTCTAGCTTTGAAGAACAGTGGCTGTGGTGAGTGACAAATTGAATAATATGGTATCAGAGAGACATCAAGGGGAGCCGCAATCCTAAGTATCCTAGGCTCTAGCCAATCGGAGGCAATGCTCCCACAGCTTGAGATAGATCATAGGAACCACAGGACCTCGCTGCAAGAGTCTGAGACAGCTTGGAGGTACAATGGTGGGAGGGTTGGATGATCAGCTGGGGAAGGATACTCAGGGGAGCATGGCATAAGGCTCTCAGCCCTGGTTTGGTCTGAGAAATTGGCATAAAAAGCATAGGCAATAGTGTCAGTATTACTGCAATTGGCATAATTAAAAGTCATATCAGACAATGTGTGGCATTTTACCATTACCCATGAGACCCTTGATGTGAGTCCAGAAACTCCTGGAGTCTCTAGCAGAGGTTTGCAGGAGCTCCTTGATATCACTTCCACTGTTCTGTCCTGCTTAGTGAACAGCAGTGAAAAATGGAATTGAAATCATATCATTGGAAACAAATAAATTATGACAGTATACATTTCATGCAATTTTCTTTTTTTTCTATATGGCTTTTTTCAATCCACCACAATCATCTTATCAGTCCTTGGACCTGGGGGCATACCCCCATGGTGACCACACCATTCCCACCACCCATTAGCCCCCAACTACCAAGCACACAGTGAGGATGGAGCCCAAGACTGTTACCAGCCATCATCATGACAGTGGTGTGGTTTTTACTCCTTGATTATTTCCTTTCCTCCTATCCCCCCTGATGGTGGGCCATGCCACTAGTAGGCCTTGCACATTGCACTTGTGACAGTGAAACCCAGTAATCTCTCTCCCTGGGCTGCCATGATCCTGGATTCCCTGACCTCACTCAAAATTCAGGATGCCAACATAGAGGAATGATATGCTTCTGCTAGGCCATTGGGTGGCCTGCAATTTTTGGTTTTACACATCTAAGAATAATGGGGTCTTTTTCACAACTGTTTGAAAATTGCACACAAATAGATATTTTTCTAGTGTAAATTGCTATTTTAGAACAAAATTAGCCATCTCTGTGTAGAAGTATGGGGGCCGATTCCAGAACGAATGGCATAACTTGCATGCGTCTGCAAGTCACACCAGTCGCCACTACGCCGGGGATCCTGCACCGCATTCCAAGAGTGGCAGGGTCCCGACACTTGCAACATGTGGGTTATGCCGTGCTGATGATAATGCCATAGGCATGGCATAGACGTCCCACATGTCGCAAGTAGCAGCCAGCTACCGGCAGCTCCCCCAAGCCCCCCCCAGAGCACCACTGCACACATCTGGGGACATGAGGGGGCCAGACAGATGGCACAAGTGTCTAGAGGTGTACGCCTGAGAATGGATCCCTGGGGTCTCTGACATCTAGGGGTTGAGGGGCACAGGGACACATCTGCACCATTGTCATGGTGCCAAGGGACAGGCAGCCGGCAGATAGTACCATCGGTTGCCCCTTAGAGCAGCTCCAGGCTGTTCTAATTTAGTCCTGCCAGTGCGGCTCTCGTAATCACACTTGTGGGTTATGGCAGCCACCCTCCTGGAATAGGATGCGGTTGCTGCCATAACCCACACTTGCGCCATGTCTCTGCAGGCTGCGGCTTAGGGGGTGGCATAACCCACGGCTGTCATAGCCCACAGCCAGCATAGCGCAAGGTGCCTCCTGGAATACCAGCTGACGTAACGCTTGGCATAAGTTGCAAGATACACCAATGGGTTTGGCGTATCTCGGCTTACGTCAGCGTACCCAGTCTTGGAATCAGGCCCATGGAGTTTTGTACCATTTTCACATGACAGTGGCTAATTTTATATACATACTCTATTTGTATAAATGCAGAAGTCTATTCTGCCCTGTTGCAATACAAAGAATGCTGCATGGGTAATTGCACACAACCAAACTGTGCTGTCACAGAGGGGTTCTGATTACCTTTGACTTTGACAGCACAGCTAGAGGGATCTGAAGTAATCAAAACCCCAAGGTGGCAGTTCAGGCTGGTTGTGCATGAAGTTGCACATCCAGCATTTTTTATATTGTTTCGGTATCAGTTTAAACAGAAATATGATGAGCATTTTTTTTTTTACTGTTTAACAGAGGCAGAATGGAGAGCATCAGCCAGTACCATGTTGTTAAAATGGTAAAATGGGAAGACACTCAGCATTTCTTGAAATTCATTTCAGTCGTTTTTGGTAGTACTTCCCCATATAACTTGTAAAACTTGTAACTGATCCCTTGTTTTTAGTAGGATTCATTATTACATTTTCATTAAAAAAAAACAGCCATTTCTGCAGGAGAAAAAGAAAATATAAAAAATGATCTTTAGTCGTGGTACAGCTAGTGTCAAAGGAGAAAATTGAATTAAGTTATGTCATCCTTGTTTTAGATAATTAAATTAGTGCTCACAACTACTGCACCAAACGCCACTCCCCCCACTAAATCAAGTACCATATATTTGATTTTAACTGTGATGCACAATAATACTGTGTGCTAATACAGTAAGGGAAAGAAAGTTTGTATGTCCTCTAGACATTTCAGAATGCTGTTGTACCACAGAAAAGTACAGTCATATTCCCTGACCTTTGAACCGTGGTACTATAGAATTTTGAATGAGATAGAAAGCAATACACAACAGTGCTCTATCATAAACTATATACATATTCCTTATAGTAGGTCTTTTTTCATGCCCTTGTTGGTTTTCTTTACCTGTTTTCCTGTACACCTTCCATACTGTATTTGTAGGGCTCAGACCAGTTCCCAATTGTGATCATGCAGAAGAGTGGGTGATGGCTAGTTCTTTTTTTTATTATATAAAGTTTTTTATTAAGTATTTTATTTTGTCATATAGTAATACACTTCACAGTTATGTAGTGACTACAGATAAATAACCAGGTTAAGGACATAAAATACCAATATAAAGATGTTATAAAAGTGTGTCATAGATCTGTGTTCTATTCTCTATAAACATAATAGTATTAAGGATACGTATCATAGATAAGCATGTGATACAACCTGCCATATCAAGCAAAAAGAGGTCAGTGCTTCCACCCCTATCTTAAACTTCGCCTGGTCTGTACATAACCAGACGGGGGAGGGGAGGGAGTCTCAGCATTTCCTAGTTGCCTTTAAATGTTAGTATAACGGTATTCAGGGAGGGTTTTTGGCTGTGTTGGAATTTTCAGAAAATCAGACTGGAGATAGGGCTCCCAGTTTAACATAAAACAGGTGCATATTTGACCCTTGCATGGAAGAGAGCCTTTCAAACAAAGAAAGGCGAGCTACAGCCGCATGCCACATAGTTCTGCTAGGTATTAAGGGCTGTCTCCAGTGCATAAGCAGAAGACGTTTGGCTTCCAATATGGAGGAGATGGCCCAATACTGCTGGGGTTTAGAAAAGGTTTCCACCTGGCTTGTATCCCCCAGAAGTACTAAGGAAGCAGTCAGGGTAACCGTAGCTCTCAGCACTTGCATCAGGTCCTTAGCCACCATAACCCAAAACAAAGTAAGGGAGGGACAGGACCAGAGTATATGTTCAGTGTGGGCATCTGACTGAGAACAGTGCCAACAAAGGCTGTGACTGAGTAAACCCTGCCTATGCAGGATCACTGGAGTGCGATACCACAACAGTAACATTTTTAATTGTATGAAATGACTATTGGAATCTTTGTATGAGTGATGAATGCTTTTGCAGTAGGACAGCCATTGCTCTTTCGAGATTGATATGCCCAACAATTTGTCCCATTGTACTCTACAGGTCTGCATGAGGTTAGGTTGCGAATCTCTCCAAGTACTATAAAAATTACCCACAAGGCCTTTTCGGGAATCCAGGGAGTGGAGGTCAATAAGCCATTGCCACTGTGTGCTATCTATGCTTTTGTTAAGAAGGGGTATTAGGACACTGTGGATGTGCAGGTAGTGCCAAAAATCTTTGTTTGGCAGTGCATATTTGTTCTGCAGCTGTTCAAATGAGAACAGATGTTTAGTCCCAGGAATAACCAAATCCTGGATTGTCTGAATACCATGTTGCTGCCAGGTCGGCCAGCTTATCCCTTCTCCCTCAATCTGAATGAGAGTGTTGCGCCATAAGGGGGCAAACTGTAATGGGGGGTACCATTCCTGCTTTGGTGTGTGAGATTTAGTGAATAGTAATTTCCAAGCTTGGGTGGTGCAAGAGATAATGGGGGGGAGTTGTGGGTCAGTTTTTGAGTGAGGTGTTAGGAGATTATAAAGTGTAGAGGAACCTACCAAGGCAATTTCCAAATGAACCCAAGGAGGGGTCACCAGGTTTTTTGATGTGAACCACCTGGTGGCATGAGCTGCCATGGATGCTAAATGATAGCCATAAAACCAGTGCACATTAAGGCCTCCTTTAGCCCAATGCGCTCTAATTTTTTGCCTGCTCCATCTTGGTGGTTTATAGTCCCAGATAAAGTTAGATGCTAACTTTTCCAGGGATTGGAAAAGTTTTGCAGAGAGAGAGAGATGGGTAAATTGTTCAGAAGAAACAAGACCCGTGGTTGGAGCAACATATGAATTGCAGCTACCCTGACTGGAAGGGACAGCTTAAGCCTGTGCCACCTCTCTACTTCTATGGCCAACTGGGTACACAATGGAGAGAAGTTAGCTGCTTTGAGGGCTGTCCATTTAAAGGGGATTTGGATCCCTAAGTAATTGAAGCTATGGTCAACCCACGATAGGTTAGTGCCCTGTATACTGTCCCTTGTACAAAAAGAGTTTAAGGGTGCCAGAATAGTCTTTTTGTGATTTATCCAAAGACCTGAGAGTGTGGCAAACTCCTCCAAAGAAGAAGTATCTCAGGAATTGCTTGTCAAGGATTAGTTAGAGTCAATAGGAGGTCATCTGCATATGCCATAGCCACATATGAGTGTCCATTGCTTTTGATGCCCTGTATCAATGGGCCTGCAATAATAACCCATATAAGCGGGTCCAGGGCAACTAAAAACAAGAGAGGGGAAAGCAGGCAGCCCTGTCTGGTACCTCTATGAAGAGAGAAAGAGGAGGGAACATCACTGTTTGTGAGGATACACACCATGGGGGAGGCATACAAAGTGTGTACCCACTGCTTAAAGTAAGGCTCAAAACCAAACACATTTAAGGTTTCATGCAAATAATCCCACTCTATGGAGTCAAATGCTTTAGCAAAATCTATTGCCAAGGCAGCCATGGGTTGAGGGGCTTTAGATGCTAGCCATTTGAGGCTGAGTAAGAGGAGTGTGTTATCTACCCCCGTTTTTCCCTTCATGAAACCAGCTTGTGCTGAATGGATGATGAAGCAGACCACCGAGCTCAATCTGGTGGCGAGCACCTTTGCTAGAATCTTAGTGTCAACTGATAATAGAGATATTGGCCTGAAATTCACACAGTCTAATGGGTCAGATTATTTTTTTGGTTGGAGAGTGATAAGAGCATCCCTCATGGTTGGAGGGAGGATATTTTTATTATGCAAGTCTTGGAGGGCCAGTTGGAGGGGGAGGAGGATGTCAGAGCCTAGTGCCTGGTATAGCTCCATGGAGATACCATCCCGGGCCAGGGGCTTTCCCACGTGCTATTCTTGCTAGCACGAGCCGTAGTTCCTTACAGGATACAGGTGCCTCTAATTGGGTCAGTTGCTTGGGCAATAGAGATGGGAGTTGCACTGGGCGACAAAAACCCATTATCTTCTGTCCCAGTTCTTGGGGGGTCATTGTGGAGTGAGACTGGTACAGGGATTCATAAAATGACCGCATTGTTTGATTCACATCTTTCGGGGTATTTACTATTGAACCCAATGAGGTGCAAAGGGAATGTATTCACGTGGCCACCTGCTGTTTACGCAGGCAGTAGGCCAGGAGTTTTCCGGATCTCTCGCCGTTGGCACAGAATTTTTGTTTGGATCGTAATAAGAGACACTCAGCTTTTTTGCTGTAATATTACATTGATCTGGTATTTCAGGTTAAGTATTCTGCGATATAAGTCATTATCCACATTTGTCCGTGATTCAGATTTGAACCTCTGTTCTAAACTGGCTAATTCTGCAACCACCTTAAAAACATCCCAGACCATGCTAGGAGATACTCAACAGTCTGAGTTTAGGGAGAAATACTCCTTTGTGGTATGTGATAGCATTCGCCCCAAAGTCTGGATCTTTGAAAAGGAGTGGTTGCAGCACCATTGAACTTTATGGTTAAGTTGCCTGGAAGGGAGGTATGAGAGCCAGATTGTGGAGTGATCCGATATCACTATCAAGCCGATCCCTGTGACGGTGGTACCTCTCACAGCAAGGTCATTCATAAGCCAGAAGTATATATGACTGTAAATTTGGTGTGGGGTAGAAAAGAATCTATAATCTCTGTCGGTGGGATGCTCCCTATGCCAAACATCTACCAGGGCCCACTTTTCTTGGAGTTCAGCAAGGGATTGTCTCACTTTAGGGGTGGCATGAGGAGTAGGTGTTGACTTATCTAGGAATATGTCCTTCACCAAGTTAAAATCACCTCCCAATATGATGAGAAGGGGAGGACCATCTGTTTGTAGCTCTGAGATTGCCTGATTCACTGCTGGGAAAAAAATCTGTATGCTCACTATTGGGGGCATATAGGCTACCCAAAATCAAGGGTCCCTCCGGTGAGGTTAGTTGTACTACCAACCATCTGCCTTGTGTATCTTTCTTTACACTATCAATTTTCCATGCAGAGGCACGTTGGACCAAGATGGCTACCCCTTTGGATTTTGTAGGGGCAGAACTAGCCGCCATCTCCCCTACTCAGGATTCCTTCAGCCATATGTTGGTTTTGGCTAGGAGATGTGTTTCTTGAAGCAGAGCTACTTCTGCCTTCAGGGACCTTAAATGTTGCAGAACCTTTGTTCTTTTGATTGGGTGGTTGAGCCCCTTGACGTTCCAGGATACCCATCTGAAGACCTGGGATGGGGGAGGGTTCAACACCATGCCTTCCCTCAGTTAAAAAGGAAAATGTGTACTTACTGCGATGTCTAGAGGGGGAAGGAGACTTTTAGTAGAGTTTAGTGTCATAATACTATACCCTGTACAAAACAGCATGATCCAACCAGGAAATAGGGTAAACGGGGGTTGGAGCATTGCCAGGAAACAAATGAAGACCTTGACCTTGAAGTCTTAGATTACTGCTATAATAGGAGAGAAAGAGAAAACAGCTACAATTAGCAACAGAAGTAATGAACCAACCGTCAACTGACTTATTAGTAAACAAGCAAGCGTCCCTAAAGTGGACACCATGGTGTATCTTATCTATGAGAGTGGAGATCACTGCAAAAGAGGGTTATAATATTACCCTGCAGCTATGCTAGCTCCAGCTTCTCAGTACGGGGTTGTATAAGTTGTGTGATCACTCAGGCAGAGTTAGCCCATGCCAGGTGAACATCCATGGTCAGTTGCTCTGACTCCATGGGGGGGGAGGGTATGTATACCACCTATTCTCTGCTCAGTATGTAAAGCAACTATAAAATTGTATAACTATTGGCACTATTTGCTAAGGCATTAACAATAAGCATACGTACAGCTTGGTGGGGGGGAGGAGTATGGGGA
This sequence comes from Neoceratodus forsteri, assembly GCA_016271365.2. Taxonomy (NCBI): domain Eukaryota; kingdom Metazoa; phylum Chordata; order Ceratodontiformes; family Ceratodontidae; genus Neoceratodus; species Neoceratodus forsteri. Next base: position 512,913,643 of record CM028138.1, read on the forward strand.
CGGGAGGTGGGACATCCACCTTCTGGTTATTGATATAACCACCGTAGTGCCATATGCTCTGCACCTTAAAAGTAGTAAAAATAGTAATATTCTCCAACAACAATAGGATGATCTTTCAGCCTGAGTATGAATGGGGGGGGGGGGAGCAATCGTCCCTTCATAGTTTAGCCAACTGAATGGTGGTAATGTCACATATCCTGAGAGGATATCAGGATGCCCTTGGGAGGAGGAAAGGAAAGATGTCTGCTAAGATATACACGAGCTCCTTTGACAGTGCAGGTAGTGTCTTGGTCTAAAGCAACCTGTGCTATCTGCTGTGCATGAGACAGAGGAAATTAAAAAAGGGGGGAGGGAGTGGTGTAGAGGGGGAGGGTAATACTACTAAAAAGGTATCTCAAGGCACAGTGTTAAACAATGTTCCTCTGGAGATTATGAGCTCAAGTATTCAGTCCTTCAGCCAGCTCAGGTGGTCCCCAAGGGAGAGTTCCAGGATCAGAAGAAACCTTCACTGCCGCTGCCACAGAAGAGAGGAGGCCAGGCTTCACCTGAAGAGGGTCTTCTATCGCTTCTATTAAGGTGGTATCAGGAAAATCTGCCCAGTCCCCTGTAAGTTCAGTCTCCATTTCAGAACTGAAAGAAGCTTCCAGGTCCCTTGATTCTAGTGCGGTGGGTGAGTCATCCCTGGAGATTTTTGCAGGAGGATCTTTGCTAGGCGATTGTTGGGGACCGCTTCTCGCTCGTTGCCTGGATTTAGAGAAGAAGGTGCCTGATCTTTGTGGCAATGACAGAGAGTTAAGCTGGCTCAGTCATGTAGTAATTAGGTTCAGCGTTTATTTACTGCTCCTTCTATAAGGGGGATTGCCAGACTGTTGCACTGGTCTGGTTGTTATTGAGCCCCTGGGAATGTCTCGACCAGCAGAAAGGTTCCTAGGAGGAGGCGGAGTGGCATGAGGCTCCCAAAGCTTTTTGGGTGTGGTAGTTTGAAAGTACAGGCCTGGCCAAAGCCGAGCCATCCACTGCTCCAACTCCACTGGATGATCCACAATGACCTCGTGCTCCCCTTTACTGACACAAAGTCTGGTAAGGTTCTTGAATCTGAAACAAAAGTCATTTTGGTATGAGAACCATTTAATAGGTCCAAAAGCTCTTCTTTTTGCTGCCATTTCCTGTGCAAAATCTCTGTAAATTTGTATTGGTGTTCCTTGCCATTGCAACTCTCCAATGTCTCTGGCCGCCCTCAAAATCCTCTCTTTCGTCGAGTAGCAAAGCAGATAAGCCTCCATAGGGCTGGGGTGATCAGATTGTTTGTTGTAATGGGTGGCCATCCTGTGGGTCCTTTCAACTTCAATGGGACCTTGCCGTCTTTCCCCCAGGATTAGATGAATATTGTGGTTTAGAAATTTCTCCATAGCCTGACCCTCCACTCCCTCAGGCAAACCAATAATCCTCAGATTGTTGAGGTGATTTCTATTTTCGTGGTCTTCAGCCCTGCTCCATAGTGCTGCAAGGCGCTCTTCATGTTGTTGTAACTTTTGCCATATTTGGGGCTGATGATCCTTACAGATTTCTGCTTTTTGTTCTAGCACATTGACCTTGTCCTGAAGTTGCTTGACCTCTGTAACTGTGCTTGAGAGGGATAAACTTAAACCATCCACTCTGGAGACTAAAGCCTCCAACAGGTGTGTGATGTGCTATAAGGATTCCCCTACAGCGAGAGGCTTGTCGAGGTTTCAGGATGCTGCCTTTGATGGTATGGTAGTTGTCAGAGAACTCATATTTGCTAGGTGGGGGGAACAAGGCTATGCCCCAAAAGAATCATCCTCCTGTTTGAATTCACAACTGTGTCAGACTTCAGTTTCCAATATCCGTTGCAGAGAGCGAAATAGCTGGATTGCGAGGAAAGGCCTGCGCAGCCTACCAAAGGTCAGGTAAGACTCGAAAGCATGGCACCAAATGTCAGTACAACTCATCCCAAAATCAGTTTAAAACATACGCCACCCAGAAGATAGGATATCACCCATTCATAAAGTCGCTTTTAGTGTCGGGACTCCACGAGATCACGGCGATTGAGCACGGATGAACACTGTTCAGGCAGGAGCTTTCTTTTTAGGCTGCCATCTTCCCGGTGGCCAGACCATGCCCCCTGGTGATGGCTAGTTCTCATGGCAATAGCACTGGAAGGTGGGACAGGTTTTAGTGTTATGGTTCAAAATGAGTGGTTGCTGTGTGATTTAATTTGTAGGTTATTATGCCCATAACTGTAGAAGTATTTACTGGTTGTGAAAAGGAAACAGTGCAGAAACTGTGGCTAACCTCTCCAGAACAAGGTTGTGCTCAGGCCTAATTTATTGCTTTTAGTTCAAATTTCAAGCTGCAATATTGTTTCCTACCCCTCTACCCAATACTAAACAAAATCTGGCCTGAGCCGATAGGGCTGCAGCTGAGAAATTTTTTTTTGTGTGTGTGTGTATCATTTTCTCCCTGGTTCCCACCAGTCAGCATGCCTTCTCAGCCATCCTCCCAGCCCCATACCTGAGATCAGGCCACTGTCCCTGTCATCCCCCATGGTTTCCCCTCTGTGGCAGGGCGGTGAGGAGCCCCCAACTCTACTTACCTCTAATAGGATCCAGATTGTCAGGGGAGCGCCATTCGAGCCATGGCCTGTGGAGGGTGGCTGTTCATCTGGCATGACCTGGGACCTTTTTCCTGTTTCTCCTGCAAGAGTGGGGCATGCAGTGACACCACTGGATGGGGCGCACACGCGTCTGCATGCACTACTCCCGGCACCTGCCTCACACAGTTCCTTCTTGCAGAATCAGTGCTCTGGCCTCAGTCACCGCCAGGGGTCAGAAGCACACCAACCACTGAAATCCCCCCTCCCCAGAGAGGGAAAGCAGTGCCTCAGATGCTCAATCCCTCTGCACCTCCACCAAACCCCTGCCGGCCCATGCTCGTTCCAGAACACAGGTCGCCAGTGTAGCGCAAGGTAAGGCAACCAGAGCCTCAGCCCTCAGCACCACCGGTCCAGCTCACAGCTGAGGAATTTGGGTAGAAATATTGAAAATTATCAAAGTTATGAGCCTGCATTAGCAAAATGTAATGTAGGCTCATAAATTTGTTCTTTTGTAATATTTTCACACCAAATTTTCAACATAGGCTTGTTATGACCTGCCTTATAAAGAAGGGCAGAGCCAATGTTCAACTCCTGCCTGTAAGGTGATTTTGTACCACGACTTCGAAGTCAACTTTCGGGATGCAAAAACACATTTTGGGCAGGAACTGAAAAATGACAGCTATCACATTCCTGAGGTGCTCTAAAGAAACAGCTATGTTGAAAATTTGGAGTAAAAATATTGAATATTACCTAACACAAGCCTGTGTTTGCAAAATTCAACATAGCCTCATAACATTTTTTTTATATATTTTTACATCAAATTTAGAACATAGGCTTCTTATGACCCCACCTCATGACAAATGGCAGAGAAAATGTTCAACTCCTGCCCAAAAGGTGATTTCTGACAGGTACTGCAAAATCACCTATCAGGATGTAAAAATCATTTTGCCAGTATCTGAAAAATGACAGCTGTCTCATTCATGAGGTGCTGTAAAGATATGTCTATGTTGTAAATTTTGGGGAAAAAATATTGAAAATGACCAAAGTTATGAGCCTACATTAGCAAAATTCAATGTAGGCTCATAAGTTTGTTGTTTTTTAATATTTTTTCACCAAATTTTCAACATGGCCTTCTTATACACCCACCTCATTAACAAGGGCAGTGAAAATTTTCAACTCCTGCCCAAAAGGTGATTTTATGCAGGGACCATGAAATCACCTTTCAGGATAGATGTGCCTAATGTCAGTGCAATTCTCCATGAAGCGGAGTCCAAAAGAAGGCATGTTGAAAATCTGGGCCAAAAATATGCAAAAATGGCCAAGTTATGCCACTAAGTTCAAGACATCATTGAAATTTATTGAACCACTTACCTGTTTTTTCAGTTCGCTGCTTGGCTTTCAAGAGTGAAGATGTGTCTGTGGTCCAGAGAGTATTATGGCATTGGATCCCCAATGTGTAAGTTAGAGGTTGGGGGGTGCTTGGTGGAGGCTGCTGAGTAGGAGGGTCAGGTGGGGGGACAGTAATGACCACAAAAGACATTTATGGACAGTTTTCCTTTTACAGGATTTAAAAAAAAGAGGATTCCGGATGGTGTCACTGGGGGATTGGGCACCCCCATTGTCACTCTTATGCTTCTGGGGGGGGAAGGGGTTGGATGCTGAAAGGGAGGGTCAGGTGGGGGAGATAAAAAAAACACAGCAAAAAACTGATCATGACACTGGGGGATTGGACACCCCCAGTGTCATTGTTATGTTTCTGTGGGGTGGTGCTGAGAGGAAGGGTTGGGTGGGGGGATATCTGTAGTTGAAAAACAAAATGGCTGTCAAGGAAGGACACGGTACACTCCACCATGTCCAAGATGGACATTGCACTGCATTGTACATGTGCTAATAGTTGCCCATCCGCAGTAGAGTTTGGTGGTCATCTTGGACATGGCAGAATGTGCTGTTTTCTGCCATTACTACCATTTTTTTTAATTAGAGATATCCCCTCCACCTGACTCTCCCTCTCAGCACCCACCATCCCCCCCAACACAATCCCCCAGTGTCGCGATTAGGCCACCACCCATTTTTGTTTCAAAGTAAAAAAGAGTGCAGCACAAGCAGAGTGCTCCATGGATGTGGAGGCGACTGTGGTGCTACACCAACATGTTGTTTGGGCAGAAGGAATGCAGGAGTTCTTTTCTCATGGCAAGAGGTCTGCATTACTATGCCCATTACGACCCTAGAAAGCATGAAGAGTTTTTTTTTACTTTTCAGGCAGCTGGTATTTAGTTAAGGGAAGACAAGTGTGCCTCACACAATCAAAGCTAACTGAAAGGACAAAATGGCTGTCAAGGAAGGACACGGCACACTCCACCATGTCTAAGATAGATGTTGTACTGTATTGTACATCGCGACTAGTAATTTAACTTGTTATAACAAATTAAACAAAATACAATCAAACCATTACTTGCATTTTTTTTCATTTTTTTCCTTCTAATTACTCTGACTAGGTTATAAACCCAGCAACTTATCTGGAATGGATATCATTAACTGCAGGAACTGTGGAACAATTTTCAGAAGGACAGTCTTACAGGATTTAGGACACTGTCCTACATGCTGGGCCTTTAGAGATCTTAGGGCTCAGCTCCGAGCAGCATGGGCAGAGATTGCACATCTCAAATTTCATATTCAAGAGGAAATACGTTATAAGAACCACCCGCCATTTCCCCAGCATCCAACAGAAAAACCTCGGCGGCAGAGGGTAGTTGGTCCAGGAGGTTGGCAGGTGGTTAGGAGGGGCAAACCGGGTGCCCCATCACTCTCTGTTCTCCAACATATTACCTCCAAAACCATAAAAAACTACAAACAGGTATCTGCCTCTATCTCTGAAATCAAACAAAGAGGCAGAAGACACTGCAGAGCAGGACACTGCAGCACAGGAGCTAGCACAACAAAACTCACCCAAATCAGGAACCAAAACAAAAAAAGCAAAAAGGAAATCCAAAAAACTTCTGACCATAGGAGACTCCATGATTCGGGGAGTTGATACCCATCTCCAGCCAGGGGTAATGGTCAGATGTCTCCCAGGTACATCAGCATGGAGAGACACTGACCGCATTGCTAAAATTGTTCACAAAGCAGGAGAAAACATTGATGTCCTAGTACAGATAGGGACTAATGATCTCACCAGTCGGTCAGTTGTGGAGACCAAGGAACACCTGACCAGGCTGGGTGACAAACTATCATCTATTTCGTCTGGCATCTCCTTCTCTGAGATCCTGCCAGTCAGGGAAAGGGGAACAGATGGACGGAAGGTCAGAGAAGGGGAGATAGGGGAGCTAAACACCTGGCTCAAGGGCTGGTGCCAGGAAAAAGGACACAGATTTATAGGGAACTGGCAACAGTTCTGGGAGCGAAAGTTCTTTTAATTTGATGGCCTGCATCTGACTAAGGAGGGAGTCAGTGCATTGGGGCAGAAGTTTGATGTCTTTGCAGAATATTTAAACTAGCAAATGGGGAGAGGGGTGCAGCACTCCATACGTCGAATGGGAAGAACACCCCTCCCCCTCAGCTAGTGGTCAAACAGGGATTCAGCATGTTTGCAGTTCATTTGCATCACCAGGTAAGAAAAAGGTTTGTCTCCCCATACGATGCACAGGGGTAATGCCAAACCTCACCCAACAACTAACACACCAAAATCTGGTCAATGGAAAATCATGTACACAAATGCTCACAGCCTGGGAAATTAGATCCCAGACCTGCAGACAATAATGTCAGAGGCTAAACTGGACATAGTAGCAATTAGTGAGACGTGGTTTACCAGTAACAGCACTTGGAAGACTTCAGTACCTGGCTATGTATTGTTCAGAAGAGACCGAGGTGCACAAAGGGTGGGAGGAGTGGCCCTGTATGTCAATGAAAATATCAAAGCTACAGAAATTCAGAATACACATAAGGAGCCAGATGAACTGTGGGTCACCCTGGAAACAGGAAATGGGACAGCCATAAGAACTGGGGTTGTCTACAGGCCCCCAGACCAGGGGGAGGACATAGACACATCACTGTTAGAAGATATACAAAACATGACAACTAAAGGGGAGGTTCTGATAATGGGAGACTTCAACATGCTGGATACAGATTGGTCAATACGCAGGAACATCTGCCAGAACTAGACACATAGTGGATTCCCTGCAGGGGGAGGGCCTTAAACAACTGGTACAGCAACCCAAAAGAGACAGGGCTATCCTAGATCTAGTACTGACTAACAGGGAAGGGATCACAGATCTCCAGGTAGAAGGTCACCTGGGGGCCAGTGACCATCACATGGTATTGTTCAATTTGGCTACTACATCTAAATCATCCCATTCCAAGGCAAAAATATGGGACTTCAGAGGAGCTGACTTTGATAAGATGGCCAACAGAGTTAAGCTAGCCCTGGCAAAAAGAAACACAGGTGAGGGGGTACAGGCAAAGTGGGAAAGCATTAAGGATGCAATACTTGAAGCAACATCCCATTGTGTTAGACAGAAAAGGAAGTGCAAAAGAAGAAGGAAACCACTTTGGTTCTCAAATACAGTCGCAGAAAAGGTCAGAGCCAAAAAGCTGGCCTTCAGGAAATATAAGGGAACACAGCGTGATGAAGATAGGGAGGCATACCAAACTGCCATAAGGGAAGCAGGGAAGGCAGTAAGGCAGGCAAAGTCCCAAACTGAGGAAACACTAGCATGAACAGTAAAAGAAGGTGACAAGACTTTCTATAGATACATTAGTGAAAGAAGAAAGTCAAGAGGGGTATTGCTAAGCTTAATGGAGAAAAGGGAGCATGTGAGGAGGAGGACCCTGTAAAGGCATCTATCCTAAATAGATACTTTTGCTCAGTATTTACTGAAGAGAAGGTAGGGCAGGGCCCACAGCTCAGCATCATGGACACAGGGGGGAGGGAGGTGAGCACTACTCCCTTCACAAAAGAAAGGGTCCTACAAGAGCTTGCTAAGCTCAGGGTGGATAAAGCAATGGGACCTGATGGCATACATCCCAGGGTACTTAAGGAGATAAAGGTGGAACTAGCAGAGCCATTAGCAGAACTGTTTAGTGAGTCTCTGAGCACAGGAGAGGTCCCAGAAGACTGGAGAAGGGCTCATGTGATCCCACTCCACAAGAGTGATAGCAGGGAGGAGGCGGGGAACTACAGACCAGTCAGTCTTACCTCAGTAGTGGGCAAGATTATGGAGGCACTCCTTAAGGAAAGGATAGTAAAAACACCTGAATCCATAGGGCACAGGATCCAAGACAGCATGGGTTTACAAAAGGAAGGTCCTGTCAAACTAATCTCATAGATTTCTTTGACTGGGTAACCAGAGTGGTGGACCAAGGGGGAGCAGTTGATGTCGCCTACCTTGACTTCAGCAAAGCTTTTGACACTGTTCCACAGAGAAGATTGATAGATAAGCTGGGTAGGCTCGGGGTGGGTCAGAAGTTGGTCAACTGGGTGGCAAACTGGTTGACGGATAGAAAACAGAGAGTGATGGTAAATGGTATACAGTCAGAAGAGATGCAAGTCACAAGTGGGGTACCTCAGGGATCAGTCCTGGGGCCAGTCCTCTTCAACATCTTCATTAGTGACCTTGCAGATGGACTAGAGGGTAAGGCCTGTCTGTTTGCAGATGACAGCAAGATCTGCAACAGAGTAGATGATCCAGATGGGGTGGGCAGAATGAGAAGAGATCTGGATAAACTAGCAAAATGGTCAGAAGAGTGGCAACTGGGATTTAATGCAAAAGTGCAAAATCATGCACATAGGAAGAGAAACCCTGAAGCCACCTATAGGCTGGGAGGAGTTGCTAGCAGTCACAAAGGAAGAAAGAGACTTGGGCATCATCATCACTGATGACCTGAAATCATCCAAGCAGACCTCTAAAGCAGTAGGTAAGACTAGGGGTGTGTGTTAGGGAGTATTAGTAGGGTATCACAAGTCGTAAGAGGGAGGTAATAATCCTCTTTACAAGACACTGGTTAGGCCCCATCTGGAGTACTGCATGCAGTATGGAGGCCACACCTTCACAAGGACATTAACCAAATTGAGGCAGTCCAGAGAAGGGCAACCAAAATGGTGCAGGGACTGCATCAGAAGACATATGAGGACAGATTAACAGAGCTCAATATGTATACCCTTGAGCAAAAGGAGGAGAGAGGTGATATGATCGAGGTATTCAAACACCTTAAGGGCATTAACAAAGCGAAAAGAGTCTAACATGTTTCAATATAAAAATAGCAGGACAAGAGGACACAGCATGAGATTAGAGGCCGATTAAGGGGAATGTGAGGAAATTCTTTTTCACAGAAAGGGTGGTGGATGCATGGAATGGCTTACCACAAGAAGTGGTGGCTATGAATACAGTGCAGGACTTCAAACAGGCATGGGATAGGCATAAGGGAGCAATACAAATGACTATGAATAGATAGGCCACTGACAGAGCAAAGGCCGATGGCACATTTACAAGGTAGAAAAAGAAATGGGCAGACTGGATGGGCCTTGAGGTCCTTATCTGCCATCAACTTCTATGTTTCTATGTTTCTATGTAATACAAGCCCTTTGTTTATAGAGGTGGGTGAAAGTTTTGATTTCCCCTTAGCAAAATTTCCACAAACTATCACAAATTTCACCCGAAGTTAATGAACTTTTGCCTGTGGTGGATTGGAAATCTTCTGACTGTCTTTGGGTGAATTTCACCCTGTCCCCCTTAGGAGATACTAATGATTTACTTATTCCCTATCCCTACAAGTTCTCTGTGGTGTCTGGTGCCCACCCCCCTTGCCAGTCGCCGATCACCACTCAATTTTAAATGAATTCTCTGGTGGCTAACAATCCCTCTCCCAACCCGATCATCTGCCCCATATTTAAAACAGAAATCCTGGTGGCTACGGTCCCTTTCCCACCCAATCTACTGCCTTACCAGTGTAACCCACCCACTCCTCCTCCCATCCCAATCCCCATATAGTAAAAACAAATACATTTCTACCATTCTCTGTGGTGGTATAGTGAATCTCCATCCCTGATCCCTAGGCCCTAACTTGCACTGTTATTCCTGGTGCTGTTGTGCCTCTGCCCCCCCACCCACAAGCAGTGTCCAGCACTCTACTCCCTATCCCAAATCTCCGAGTGGGTGACCAGCACAGTTCTCTATCTCCTCCACGGTTAAGCTGCCCACTGAACTGTGAATGAATGAGTATGTGCTTATACAAACACACACTCATTCATTCATTCACAGTTCAGTGGCTGGCCAGCTATGGAGGAGATAGAGAAGCACTGTTCAGCTCACCTGCTCAGGTTTGCAATGGGGGGAGTGGGGTGGTGGCACACTGCCTGCAGGGATTGATGCGATAGACCACCAGGAAATAAAAGTGTAATTCAGGGACTGGGGATCAGGAATGGGGGGTTTCATTATACCACCATGGAGTATGGGTGAAATATTTTTTTTAAATATGGGGATTGGGACGGTGGGCGGGTGGGTTACACTGGTCAGGTGGTTGATCAGATGGGGAGGGACCGCTAGCCACCTAGGATTGTTGTTTTAAATATGGGGTGGGTGACTGGGTTGGGGAGGGACCGCTAACCAGTAGCCACCAGGGATTCATTTAAAATCAGGTGGCAATCGGTGACCAGTGAGGGGGCACTAGCCACCATGGAATTAATTCAATTGGTGACTGATGGGAGGGTGGGGGCACGAGACACAAGGGAAGACTCAGTATTTTAGTTTATTGTAGGATGCATGGCAGGCAGAATTTCCATGGAAGTTCAGAACTGGATTTCTGAATTTTCACGGAAGCAAAAGTCTGACTTTTGCTTCAATTCTTCCAGAGAAAGGTTTTTCGCACACCTCTATTTGTTTATGATCAGTAAACAGCAGCCGAAAAAGTGACAGATTTTTTGTTCAAAACAGTATTAAAACCAGTATTAATTAACTCAATTTACTTTACAGTGAGAAACAAAATTTTATTTAAACTATGCAAGTTGTAGTGAGAAAGCTAAAATGACAAATTTGTGATGTTCTTTACTGTAAATAAGCCTGTAAGTGGTGGGCAAGGGTGGGGACTGACAGTGCTGGAGACTGAAACTCTCTCTTTAAGCACAGGGCCATGTGCATTGTGCAGCAAGGGAAGCATAGTCTTTTCCATACTTTGACAGAGTTAATGTTGATGAAATGTAAGTGACTAGCAACACTAGAGACTGAATCCCTTTGTTTATCCATAGGCCTGGTTCATGATGACAGCTGGTGGGAGGGGACTCAGGATAGGTGGGAAGGCTAGCATCTAGGACACCAGAGTGGAAGTATATCTTGTGCACTAGCAAGCCTGTGAAAATGTACACCATCCTGCCTATGAAGGGTAGTGTGCCACATCTGCAACCACTGTGCGGGTAGTTGGGACTCTTAGTAGGTACATTGTAGGCTTGAGGGACATATGGAGATACCATAGTGGTGCAGGGACTTGCCAGGAACAGGCTAGACAAATATACCGATGGTTTCCCATACTGATGAAGTGGTGCTGGTAGAAGTTGAAAATCTTTCTTTATTCACAGACCCAGTACAGTGTTGGTGGGTGCCATGCATATTTTCCCACACTGTGTTGTATTCAGTGGTGATGAAAGGTGAGGGACTGACAGTACTAGAGACTGCAGCCCTCTGTTTATCTACATGGCCATGTATAGAGTGGAGAGCCATAACTCTGGTGTAGTTCTGAACACTAGCCAGCATGACCAGGTATGGCGGTAGCTGCACAGGTCTGTGGCAATATGCACTGTTCTCCAGCCTAGAAAATTAATGCTACTGAGCCAGTGTATTGCCTGAAATAAATAACTTTAAAAGCAATTAATCATTACTTTTTATATCTGAAGTATTTTCCCATTTTGCTAATTGAAATATTTTCCACCTGACAACACTTAATGTGATGTGTGGAAAAGTATTATAAAGTATTTGGAGGCTGACATAGCTAATTCTATTCATCCTCATATGTCATCAGTCCTATGACCTCTCTGTCTTTGACATCATTCACAACCGAGTTTTTGTCAAGATGGTGGCCACGTTGGGCAGACTGTCATTACTGCTAGAGAGAGGGTTGGATATTCAAAACAGTTGTGCATGGCGCAACTGAGATGCACCTGCGCAAGTGTGGAAATGCACCAAACAGCGATATTCAGCGTGAGCCAATGCACTGCCAAATCGCAGTGCGCCAATGCTCAACCCTAATGAATGCATGTGCAAGTGCAGGGGGCGTAGCCATGAATAAGCAGTGCAGTGCAATATTCAACAGCAAGCAAATGGCACAAGCGCAGAGCAACAGAGACATGCATGGAGCAAACGTGAGCCCATAAAAAGAAGGAGCAAGCAAGGGACGGAGGCTTGCACCACAGGGGAGCAGGAGTGAGAGGGAGAGTGAGTGGTCAGGCAGGACAGCAGGAGGGGTGCAAGACAGAGACAGAGGCAGGCAGGAAGTGCAACAGAGTGTGGCACTGGGCGTGACACTGAATGTGCCTGCGTGTGTGAGCGTCTGTGTGTGTGTGTGTGTGTGACAGGTGCGGGGGCAACAACAGCAGTGTGAGCCTGTGACCCCGGGCATAGGAGTGGCAGTGAAAGTTCCCGGACGGGTGGGAGGCGGAGTCCACAGCCAACCGGTCGCCAGCTGGGAACCCCGAACACAGGTGTGCGCCCAGCGCAGGGGCACACGCAGCAGCACACAGCCGGGGGTGCCTGGGGAGACAGCCACCCTGGGGGGCAGGACAGCCCAGGCCATGGCCAGTGTCATCTTCCAGATGGAGGCAGTAATGAGGGGTGTGAGGAGGCAGGAGGCAGAGTGGCGCGACCATGGAAGGGCCCGTCGGCAGTATGCCCGGAACAGGTGGTACCGTGCCCGCACCACCATTGAACAGTACAGTGACACAGAGATTGTGGGCCAGTACTGCCTGAACCAGGCAATTCTGAGGGAGCTCTGTGAGCTGTGCAGTGATGAGATGCAGGCACCCACAAGACAGAGCCACGCCCTGTCGGTGGAGACCAAAGTCATGTCCGTCATGTGCCTGCTCACCACGGGTACATTCCAAAGACCAACAGGGGACACCACAGGCATAACCCAGTCAGCCACATCATGGCTCCTCACACAATTCCTCAATGCACTGCTGCCACATGCTGCAGAATACATCCAGGTTCCCCATCACACAGGCAGAGCATACAGAGAACATGCAGGAGTTCCACAGGGTGGCACGTATGCCTGGTGTGCTAGGGGCCATCAACTGCACCCACGTAGGCATCCACACACCTCCTGGGCCAGAAGGGGTAGCCTACATCAACATGAAGGGCTACCCCAGCGTCAACTGCCAGGTGGTGTGTGATGCCAGGAGGCGCATAATCAATGTCTGTGACACACACCCTGGTGGAGCACACGATGCCTTCATCTGGCACCAGTCAGCACTGTGCCACAGGTTCGAGAGTGGAGAAATCCTCACTCGCCACCTAGTAGGTGAGTATGCAGCTGGAATGGGCAGCTGGCCCAACAGGGCAGGGTGTGGGGGATGCTAGGCCAGGGGCATCAGAGGGTGTGGCTGGGAAGGCAGGGGGGCAGCTACACAGACCACCATGTTAACCACACATGTCAACACACAGGTGACAATGGATGCCCACTCCAGCCCTGGCTGCTCACCCTATACTGGCACCCGTCGACCCCAGTGCAGGAGTGATACAATGAGGCACACCCCAGCACATGGAACATCATCGAGCGTGTGCTTGGGCTGCTGAAGGCCTGGTTCCATTGCCTGGACAGGTCTTGGAGTGCCCTACAGTACAGCCCCTCAAAGGCCTGTGGCCTATTCCTGGCCTGCTGTATGCTACACAACATGGCCACCAACCGTGGGATAGCTGTCGAGGTTGAAGAGGGGGACAGCAGTGGGGATGATGCAGCCGCCGGGCCAAGTGGTGGTGGGCATCCTCCCCCCCGGTGAAGGGAACCCTGGCTGAACAGGATGGCCCAGCAGCACTGGGACACAATTGAAGAGAAGCACTACGGTGCATGCAGGTAGGCGGACATGATCACACGCATGTCCCAGGGACCACGGCACAGTATTCAGGCATTCAAGGCCAGGCCCCATGACAGACATGGCTGGAGGGTAGCATGGACGGGCATGGGACTGGACTCTGTGGAAGCACCCTGTACAGCACTGTAGACCCCACCCACACACCTGCACACACATGCATATGCACACGGGCACCCACACGTGCATGCCCAGAGGCCACCAATGGGCATGTGTCAGACGCTGAACACCAGTGCACAGTAGCAGCCGGTGATGTGTTGGCATCATCATGCACATGCCACAGTGGCCAGCAGCTGGGTGGGTGTGCACAAGGCCTGTGTGCAGCGTGGACCATGGATGACATGTCTCTGGAATGCACACACACACACGCCACATCAATGTGCACACAGGGCAGCAGCAGACAGTGGACAAGGAGGAAGGCAGCTCAGGACCGCCGTGTGGTCGCATGGCTGCTGCAGACACGTGGTTGGCCCTGCTGAGACCTCCTAGCAGATGCAGGCTGTGCGATGGCCACAGGGGTTGTCTCTGATGGTCCCCCAGGTGTGTCACTGCGGGAACACGACCAGTCTCTCGCAGGGGTCTGCAGGCTCCCGAACATGCCCGCTCCAGGCATGCCCAGAATGCCCACAGCAGATTCCAGCATCGACACTGAGGTGGTCACATGACGCTGTGACTGAGGGGTGGAGAAAGCACTCAACGGGGTCTGCGGTGGATGGCCATGTGCCAGAGTGGCCAGTGGTGTTAGGCCGGCCATGACTGCAGCAGTACACCGATCCAGGGCTGCGGTCATGTTCTTCTGCATGCATATGGCCTCGGCCAGGAGCTGCTCATAGTCCCTGTCATGACTCCCTGTGGACTAGCGCAGATCTGTGAGGAGTGCATGCACCCCAGCCACAACCAGCACCTGTTGCTCCACAGAAGTCCATAGTAGATGGGTGTGCTTAGTCAAGAGGTCAGCGCCCTGGGGGGCATGGGGATTGTGCTGACCCTCAGATGATGCTTGACCCCACAATACAGCCCCCCGTGCTGGTGGGGGCAGCACAGCGGGTTCCCCTAGGAGCTGATCGGTCTGCGGTGCAACGTCAGTGGCCACTGTACCCGGCCCCCCAACAACCTCGTCCTGCTGCTGCTGCTGCTCCTCTGGGTGCTGTGCATGGATCAGTACCAGTGCAGCTGCACCACCGCCACCGCCACCCCTTCAGACTGTGCCGCACCGATGACGTCCACAGCATCACCGGGTGTGGTGGCGGGTGGGCGGACAACCACCACCAGGGCACCATCTGTGCTGCTGTTGTGGGTGTGTGGTATGGGTGGCTCCCCCTGAATGGCAATACCACTATCCAGGATACTGGCCACATCACTGTCATCAGTCCCAGACCCCACCCTGATCTGTGTCTCTGCATACTAGATGTCATGGCTGGCGTCCTGCTGAAACATAGCCAGGTCCTCGTCCACAACCATGCCGCAGGCATGGGGATGGACAGTGCAGTTGGGCTGATTGTGGTCTGGACCCTGGACACCGGTGGAGGTGGAGGGATGGTCCTCCAGGTCCAGGACCGCCTCCATGGTGGACACCCCCATCCCTGCCACTGCTTGCAGGTGCTCTGGAGCCGAAAGGGAACACAGTCGCATTAGTGCCACTGGCACACACCCCTACCCTCCTTCCCCAGGTGCTTCTGTACCCACCATGCAGGGATGGGCTGCCCCCTATCTGGAACACTCCGCCGGGCACCCCCTCGATGGTGCTGTACCGCATGGACACAGCCACTAACTCCTCCTGTGGTGACAGCTGTGGCATGTCAGGCTGTCCACCACCCATGTCAGCACGTGCAGCCCAGGTGGTGGCCACCTTCTTCTTAATCCTCCTCCGGTCTCTGCCTACCTTCTTCTTCCACTCCAGTACTGTCCTTTGATGGCTGCCCTGCTGGTTCATGGCCCTGGTCACATCCTCCCATGCTGTTGCCCTGGCCTGTGGGGTGCCTGCAGAGCCACTTAGGAGAGGCTCCTGGTCCAGGTAGGTGCTGAATAGGGCATATCTCTCTGCCCTCGTGAAGTTGGGCCTGCACTTCCATGCAGGCCCATGCTCCTCGACCTCCTGATGATCCATCATGCTTTGTCCTGTGGGTATGAACATGTGGTCAGTGATGGCTGCAACCCACACCTCCTTCCCATTCCACTATCCCGACAGGCCCACAGCCTGGTGGCTTACCTCTGAAGGATGCAATACTAGTCTAGTGCCTGTGCAGTTCCATGGCACATTTATAGCTCATCACATGCAAATGAGGGGATGCACAACTCAAATGAGAAGCAAATGCCTCCGATGGGCCATGGATATGCTGATTAGCTAATCTGCATATGCCGGCTGAATATCACAAAATTGTGCATGATGAATTGGTGTTGTGCATGCACAAGCCATGGCGCATCAGTATGATGTGTGCAGTAGGCCTGGTAGTGTGCATGCTGGCAATGCCATTGCGTACATCAGTGGTGCATCCTACGCACACTGCGCCATACACGGTACAGCATTCTGCCACTACTGGGCATGTGGCGCTCATGCACTATATGCCCTATGGTGCCCATGCGTGATTGGCCCATGGACCATGGGGCCCACATGCCCCTATTGTGCACCATGCATGGCGTGCCCAATCATGCTGTCGTGCATAGTGTGCATGCCGACCCTTGACCCCGCAAGTGCCCTTTTACCCTCCGGGTGCCCTGCAGCACATGCCAGTGCTGCACCAAGTGTGTCGCGCAGCACCATGGATGTGCATTTGGAGATGGCAACGCATCACCAAGCGAGTTGCGCACCCACAGCATGTGTGCAGCGTGGACCATTTTGGTTGTGCAACTGCAGGAATGATCTTATCATGCTGTAGCACTGCAAGGGCACCCAACTGGTCACAGGTGGAGTTGGTGAACCTTGTGGCCCTGGTGGAGCCACATGTGGGCAGCCTGTATGGCCAGGTGCCCCCTGGATCGGCCACTAATGGAGGTGTCGCAGGAGGTGAATGAGGGGCTGGAGGAGGCCACTGGGGCACAGCGCAGTGGTGAGCAATGCCACCACCACTATGGAGACCTGCAGAGGAGGGACCCTGAGAGGCTACGGGCACTACTGGCATGCGTCCGGAGGGGTGCCATGCCACGTCCAGGTAAGTGCACTACACCCATGTCCTTGCCATTCCAGTGTTCTGTGGGGGCCAGCAAGGTGTCACACCGTGCTGTGGGGGGGCTGTGGCTGCGCATTCTGTTGGGTGTGGCAGCTCACAATGGGTGTGCTGCGCCACTGCACTGCCACTGCGCAAGGCCAGGGGGCATGCTGTACTGGGGGGTGGGGCATGTGGTGTTGCCAGGTACTGATGTGTCATTCTCAATGTCTCCCTACTAGACCCTGAGGATACAAGATGTGCACAGCTGGCTGGCGCTTCAGGTGGGTGAGGGCAGGCCAATGCAGGGGGGCGTGGGTGCAGAATGCAGGCTGCATGGGCAGTGCTGCTGGACAGGTGCAGGGTGCACAGCAGCAAGCAGGAAGGCACTCTTTCAGGGTATGATGTTGTGCAGGGTGGCGATGGGCCACAGTCCTCTGTGCACATGGCCATTCCAACTGTGCACCACCAGCAGTGTCCATTGCACCATGCCATGGCTATCGCACATGTGTGTGGCTGCTGCAGGTGGGCTGTGGGTGCACCCGGGCTCCAACTGTGCCACTGCCATCCTGCCACTTAGCTCTGTCACACAGTGGGTGGGCTTCAGTTATATGGACATGCACTCATACCATGTCCCCTCCTTTGTCCTAGGTCTCCATCACCCTGATGTTAACACCAGGCTCCTGAGGTGGATCCTGCAAGTCACCACTGCCATGATCCAGGTGGCATGACTGATACAGCAGGCCCTGTGCAGGCTGCAGTGAAGACGTCACAGTCAGGCACCGGCAGGACGTGGATGCCCATAGGACCCATTGGCCTGCAACCACTTCCCTGTCCCCCCTCCATTTCCCTCCCTCATACCCTTGTCCAGCCATGTCCCTTGTCCTCCTGCCTCCCTTCCCCGTCCTCCCAGTTTGTTTGTTGCCTTCCCATTCCTTGTTCCCTGTATCTGTTGATTGTTGTTCTGTACATAGTTGTTTCTTGAATAGTTTTAATACACTTTTCTATGGTTAGCCATCTGTGTCTGTGTCTGTGTTTGCTTTGCAACTGGTGTGTGGAGCCATGCTGCAGTGGTGTGCATGGTGGCCGAGTGGTACATCTGGGGTTGACTGGGGATTGTGCCTGGTGGTCTCTGCCCAGTGGCTGGTGGCTGTGCCCTGGGGCAGCTGTGTGCACTCTGTTCATGTTGTGTGGCGTGTGTGTTGTGTGCTGTTGGCATGTGTGTTGCCAGCAGTGGTCCAGGTGGTGTGTCTCGTGTCTTCCTGTGGGTGTTGCCGGTGACTGACAATGGACATTGGTGCCACACTGCCTCCGTGCACCACTGTGGTGCGCATGGTTAGGGGTCTGCTGCCATGTGCCTGCCATGCCTCCCTCCTGGCATCCTCTGCACCCTGGTGGTGGTCTATCCCACCCTGGTGGCATGCTCCTTGCTGTGCCTGTTGTCCTGTGTCCTGGCCCATGCACCTCTGCCCCTTGCACATCCCTGGTTGTGTTATGGTGCATGTTGGTTTGCTCCCTGGCATAGCCCTGGTTGCACTATGGCGCATCCCTGCGATACTCAGCCATGTTGTGCTGGTGCTTGCCATCGTGCGCAACCTTTGAATATCACGTTCGGTGCACCTTGGCACAGTGTTCTTGCGCTGTGCCGATACTGCGCCTGCCTCTGGCACATTTCTGAATATCCCACCCAGAGAGTATTTGTTTAAGTCCATTTTAAAGTTAATTTTGAGTTATTCTAGTTATTCCAGTTAATCAGGAAAGTTTTAAATCGTAGTAGTAGTAGTAAATATTTAGCAAGGCATGTTTTCTGTGTGAGGAATTCCTCATCAAATTAGTGAAATATTGTGAATTTGTTCAGTGGATATTTCATTTGGATCATTTTTCATTAAATAGTGTGGAGTGTAGAACTGTGGCTTGTGATCACAAAAAAAACTTGTAATTTTTAGAAACAATGTCTCTAACCTGTCTATTCCCATCATCTACTAAAAGCTTTTACCTTGACGTTTTACAATGCTACCCCTCGATGCCCTCTCATTGACGGAGAAACCAGTGAACTTGCCAACCTGAGTGACCAGAGTACTGCTGGTGGTCATCTGGCGGTGGAAGAGATCAGTGGCTTGGAGGAGGTTTGGAGGAGAGGTCCTTCCTGGGTCATGGCAATGACTCTAATGTAGTCCATGGGCTGGTGCTGTAGGGCAGTTGGTGCTTTGATTAGCACTGGGAAATGTGCCGGTGCCATGGGACTCTCTCGCTCTTTTAAGAAGGAGTTAATTCTTGAGACCTGTCTGGACCTGGTCTTGAAGTGGTCTTTCTGGGACCTGTGATGAACTGAAATGGATCGACTCATGGCTGCCGGAGGGTCTTTGTTATAGCAATCTGGAACAGATCGACTGACGACTATTTGAGTTTGATCATTATAACAACCTAACTTGGGTGCATGCAAGACCAGGTGGTCCACTCCGTAACTTTGGTTTCTTCTGGAGATTGCCACATGGAGGATCATTTTGCTGGATCATTAGCTTCCCAGGGATTTCACCATGGTCTCTGCTGTGGGAGTGGCAGTAGGCCAGTGTCAGAACTGAACTGGGTGGCTGAATAGGACCTGAAGAGGATAAATCTTTCATCAAGGAAAGAGAGTTTTGGGGAATATCTATGTGGTGACATTCTTGGAGAATCTATTTAAGGATGGGAGGGACAGTCCTGAATATATATCTAAGCAGTGTGGGTTCTGGGCAGGTTGGTACTGAATTGGCTAATTTTTTTGAAGGAATGGATTGGGCAGTGAGAGTGCCTTATACTCTAAAAAAGTTTACTTTTAAGACTGTATAATAGTAATCCAGGACAGTGAGAGTATCCTGTTTCAAATACAATTTTGGTTTTTGGCAATAGAGGGTGAGGGACTCTAAAGCCTTTTATTGAAGAACATTTGGGAACTGTGCATGCCCTTTTCTGCAGCAATAAGGAAGGGCTCCTCTTTTTAAGTTGGACTTCATCCCATGAAAAGTTTAAAAGTTTTTAAAATATTCTTTGTATAGTGTAATGGGAAAGAGGTGAAAGGTAATACTGGAATCACTTTAGGAACTAGTGATTGCATGTGTGACTGTGAATTGCTGATTATTGTTAGCCTAGTAGTTTAGTTGTGATGTGCTGGCTGAGGACACCAGTGGTCAGGCACTACTCTCCCACCAGGCTAATGGGTCTTCATCCTTTTGACTGTCCCCTGTTATCAACTGAAGTGTACAGGCATTGCTGGACACTTGGGATAGTCAGGAAGGGGAGAAAACAGGGGTCAACTGGACCTGGTGGGTTTGTGGAGCAGAGTGAGTGGATTGGGGTGGTGAGGAAGAGAAGATGCCTTGTGGCAAAATGGGTCCAGGAAATGGGGACCTCCCTACCTGGTTCCCATACTCAAGGGATCCACAGTAAGTGGGAAAGGCCTTCAGTCTACCTTGTCAGCCTTTCCTTCTTGGGCGGTGTTGTTCAATGCCAGATCCATAAAAAACAAGGCAGCAATTATTGCTGGTCTTGTTGGTACAGCTGATCTGGCTTGCATCACCGAGTCCTGGCTGGATGAGAATGCGGGTCCAGTTTTGGAATCAGCAGTTCCAGTTGGGTATTCAGTGATACACCACCCAAGAAAGGATCATAAGGGAGGGGAAGTTGCCATCTATTGTAAGTCAGACCTAGGCCTTGTAGTCATCCCGGTGGGAGAGGCCAGATCCTTTAAATGTATCATGGTTGCAGGTGTAGGTTGCAGAATCCTCCTTATTTACAGTCCACCTGGTGGTGAGAAGGAATTCCTGCAGGAAGTCACAGACTTCATCATTGATCAGGTCTTGGAATCCTCCAGATGGATAATTCTGGGTGATTTCGATGCCTGGGTTGATGATGAACTCTCACAATTTGGACAAGACTTCCTCCAACTAAGGAGTTCATTGGGCCTTACAAAGGTAGTTTCCTCTGCAACTCATATTCATGGTCATTCCTTAGACCTGGTCTTACTACCAGGGATGGAGATCACCAATTTGGTGGTGGAACCTGTCAGCTGATCAGATCATCATACTACAAGGTTCATGTTCGAGACACCCCTCCCCCCAAATAGACCTGTCCCTATGGAGATGGTATGGTACTGCCCTTTAAGGGGTTTAACCCCAGATGGTCTTATGGAGGTATTGGACCTATTAAACTTGTCAAGTGTATGTGAGGAGCTGGGAAACTAGTACAAGCCTATAATAAGGCAGTGGCTGAGGCCCTCAACTCCTTAGCTCCTGTCCATGTTCAACCCCTCTCCATTTACCCAAAGTCCCCATGGTTTGACAAGACTCTGAAGGAGATGAGGTCAGTGGGTCAACGGTTGGTGTGGCATTGGTGGAAATCCAGTCTGGAGGATGATAAACTTAGATTAATGGTCCATTATAAACACTATCAATCGGCAAGCTCCTATAAGAAGGAAGAGTTCCTATCCAAGAAGATTGCCTCGACAAGGATTTGACCAGCTCATCTTATCCAGATTGTGGATAGACTGTGCAATCTAACCTGTCTTCAGTCAAGGGGAGCCTTTTTACAAGTTAGATGTGATGAGTTTGCTCGGTTCTTTGCTGATAAGATTGGCACCATCAGGTCAGAGATCCAGTCAACGCACTCAAATGGGCCGTGCCATGATGGGCAAGAGGTTGCAGGCACTCAGCCTGTCTGGTCTGACTTCGGACAGTTGGCGATTGTGAACATTGTGCAGATCATCCAGGGATTGTGCCCAACCTACTGTAGTTTGCATCCAGGCCAAACATGCCTCTTAGTGGGGTGGATTGGAGTCACCAACCCGGTGCTTGCCAGGATAGTCCAATGCTCTCTGGAGACAGGGGTGTTTCTGGACCGCCTGAAAGAAATGGTAGTAATACCACACCTGAAGAAATCTTCTCTAGATCTGGACTGCCTGACAAACTACAGACCTGTCTCTAACCTGCCTTTCATAGACAATATTATTGAGAAGGTGGTGGCAGTACAACTGAATGATCATTTGACAACTCACAATGTCTCTGATCTTCTCCAATCCAGTTTCAGGAAGATGCATAGTACTGAGACCACCCTTGTTCGTGTACTGAATGATCTCCTGATAGCGAGAAATTGAGGGAGTCATTCCATCTTAGTCCTCCTCAATCTCTCTGCAGCATTTGACACTAAGGACAATGAGGTGTTGCTGGAGCACCTGCGGACCCTCTGTAGACTGGCTGGTATGGTCCTCAGTTGATTTATAACATTCCTCACTAGCAGGATGCAGAGGGTAGTGTTAGGGATTTATTCCTCAGCTTTTCTCCCTCTGTCATGTGGGGTTCTGCAGGGTTCCATCTTAACCCCTATGTTGTTTGCAGTGTATATGCTGCCATTGGGAGACATTATAAGGTGGTATGGGCTGAGTTCTCACTGCTTTGCAGATGATACTCAGCTCTACTTGTCCTTTGTGCCCAAGCAGGATGGGGCAGTCTTGGTCTTTAACAACTGCCTCTCCGAGATTCGGGGTTGGATGAGTGCCAAGTGACTGAGGTTGAACTCTGACAAAACTGAAGTGTTGGTAGTAGAGCCAGGTCACCAAGGCATGAGGTTGCAAATGTGTCAACCATCAGGGCTTTGGCTTAGAGGTGACCAGCTACTTACTTCAAACCAGGTGCAAAATCTGGGCATTGTGTGCCCACAGTGGCCTGACTTTAAAATCTCAGGTGTCTGTTGTCATAAAGAACTAATTTTATCAACTGAGGTACATTGCTCGGATTAAGCACCTGGATCCCCCTGGTGATATGCCAGCTCTGGTTCATGTCTTTGTAACCTTGTACCTTGATTATTGCAATGCCCTATACCTAGGGCTACTAGGGGTTGATATCCTCTGATTACATTTATGCAGAATGTGGCTGCCAGGTCGTTGACTGGTTTATCAAGATCTTGCCATATCACACCTGTGCTCCGCGATTTGCACTGGCTGCTGATATATTGGTGATCACCTTCAAGGTCGGGTTACTGACCTACAAAGCCCTACATGGACAGGGGACCTGGTTACTTGCATGATTTTTTGCATCCCTGCTGCCCTCTCAGCCCACTCAGTTCCGCTGATGAGGGATTGCTAGAAGTTCCCAGTGTCCAGCTGAAGATTTCAGGAGTGCACACTTTTGCTTTTGCATCCCCGACCCTGTGGCATACTCTACCTCATCAGATTTGAGAGGCCTGACTGCTGATAGTTTCAAATCTAAATTTAAAACATACTTGTTCAGCCAGGCATTTCCTGATGAGAGTCAAGCTTAGTTGTATTTTATCTGATTGATACTGATTGATTGATATTTATTAAGATGTTTATATTCTGTTTTTATTGATTGATGTATGTATGGGTTTAATCTGTTTTAGCATGTAAAGCACTTTGATCTGATAGAATTGTGCTTACAAATAAATTTTGATCGATTGATTGAACTAAGAAAGTCCAGTCACCTGCTGCAGGATTGGCCACTTGTGATACCACAATTAGTGAGGCCACAATGCTGATGGGGTATGAAGAGGAACATAACTAGATACATCAGTCTACAGGTAAAGTACTATGGTAGGAGTTTCAAAAGTGTACAACTTGCACACCTGTGGGGGGAAAAGGAACACAAGGCAGGGTACGCTTGCACACCCGCAGTGTTTTCCAGATGCTCGCAATTTTCAAAAAGTTTCCATTTTGTAACCATTTCCACATTTTATGGCAGCTTGTGCAATTCTTTCGAGCATCTGCACAAGAATGCTACTACTGGGTATTATCAGGCTTAGTATGCTTTTGCGCACCTGCACAAAAAAAGCAAATGTTGCCTATGCACAAAACAATTCTAAAAATTAGCAGTTTCACAGGTGAGAGGATTTTCCCTGCACCAGCAAGTTTCACACAAGGATTTTGTCCTTTAGTCATACTTGACCCTTTCAAAATCGTGCCCCAGCTCTTTATATCCCACCTAATACAAACAGGTAGAAAACCTTCTAATGAGCAAGTAGTAAAGGATAACTATTTCAGAAATAAAAAGTAACAACTACTTTTAACAAGTTCTGGCAAGAGCTGATACAGCTGCAGCCAAGCTCGCAGAAGTCTCGTTTGCCCTTTGCCCACTGTAGTTTTGGCCCAAGTCGCTGATGTTCCCTGAGTCCCAGTCCAGCCCGAGGTAACATTTTTCCTTTTAAAGAGTGGATGGAGGAGCAGAGATGTGGAACCGCTTGCAGCCACACTGAGAATGTGTGAGCTAGCAGTCTGCACATACGCAGTGGCATGCATCCATTTTCTTGTGCCACAGTAGTGGTGCATCAGGAGCTCACCTGGTGCTCTTGGACTCTAAGATCAGTTAGCTGGGGTCTGGAGACATGAGGGCTGTGGTGGTGAAAGTATTTGTTTAAAGAGCAACAATGAGCAGAAGTCAGGCATGGATCATTAATATTCATGAGCAGTTCATTAATATGTATAAATTCAATCCTATTGAACTCATTGGCACTCTTTAAATAAAATACTTTTGCGACTTCCCCACTGCAGCTCTCGTGTCTCCTGACTCCATCTAACTGTTCTTGGGATCCAGGAGCACGGTGGGAGCTTCTGATTTGCTGCCATCATGGAAAGAAAATGGATACATTCCATCACACTTGGGCGGAATGCCAGCTTGCACATTCTTGGTGTGACTGCAAGCGGTTCCACATCTCTGCTCCTTAAGCCCCTCTTTGGATGGGAAACATTACCTGGTGCTGGATGGAGACCCAGAGAGCATCAGTGACTCTGACCAAAGTGGATGTACAGTAAGTAAACGGGGGAAATGGGAGATGGGACCAGAGATGGAAGCAGCACGTGCAAGTGGGGTGGGAAATGAGTGGAGTGACTTGAAATTGTAGAAGCATGTTCTGCAACTCCAAATTTGTGTTCAGTGTCCTGTTTTCAGAGCTATAGTAAGATGGCTGCAGGCTCTGCCCACTGCAGCCATAAAAATGAATAACACTCAGCTAGCCTGGTGGTGCAGAGGGCTGAGGCACTGGCAGCATCTCACCTCTTGCTATGGTGGTGACCCAAGTTCAGAAATGGGCTCGAGTCACCAGGGGTCAGCAGTGAAGGAAGAGCTGGGAGAGGACTGAGTGGCCAGCAGTTCTCATCTTCCAGATTGGGGTGATGAGTTTTCCTGGGTTTTGGCTGCCACCAGATGGAGGTCTGGTGGTAGTGCCTACATCCAGGAGGCTGACATGAGTCAGGGGGGGGTTGGAAGGGGCTGAAGTTTCAGAGTGTATGCATGCCTCCACGCACATGCATCCTGCATGCTGCTGTAACACCAGGAACTTGGAGAAATGAGGTGGGAAATGATGGACCTGGACCTGAGGCATCATAGCCCACCCTGCTTCTTCAAGGTCAAGGGTAAATTCTAGATGAGAGTCTCTGTGGGGGGAAAGCCCTGCCTCCCCATCCCACCATGGGAGGGCAATCCGAGGGGGGAATCTAGCTCTAGATCAGTAAAGAGAGGCAAGTGATGGTTGTTGGTGCCTTGGAACAAGGCTGAATAGCCTCCTGAACTAAATATTGAGGATACAACCTTTGTAAAATCAAAAATTAATAACATTTTCCACATGCTACTTTTGGCACTGCTAGTTCTTTAAAATAAATCCCTGGAGGACCCGTTGATTTGTGAACAGTGTCTTACAAACACACAGTAATCTGCTGAATTGCCATCAAATGCAGAGAATATTGTCCCTCCCCACTTAAAATACTTTACATACACACATTGCCCTCACAAGCCCAGTACTGTTGGACAAGACCCCTCTTGTCTGTATTCTGAATAAACACATCCACTCCTGCTACTGTAATAGCAGGAATAAAAGTGGGCACACCCAACACAGGAAAAGGACTCTAACATACAAAGTGCAGTTTCTGAACAAAAAAAAATTGTATTGTTAACAGAAGTAAAGTAAATAAAAAAGGACGTCATCTACTATATTGCAGCTTAGCTAGCTCACCTGTCCTGATGCACCATTACATTCTGATTTGGAAGTCCTTGGTCACGTGGTATTAGGTTTGTGTTATTTGTTTTCTTGAACTGAGTTGTCATAGTCTCCATCCCTGTCTCAGTGGGCAGGTGCTTACATCACAAAACCACCTACACAATTAGTACTAACTGGCACCTGTTCTGGGCATCTCACATGAGGCACAAAATATTCAATGGGCTGGGTGTATGAACTACTCTCTCACTATGTGGTGGTCCCTCCGTGATGGGGCTGGGGCATATTGATAACGGAGTGTGTAGGGAAGTTTGCACTGTGGCTGGCACACTGTACCTATAATGCTGAAGAACTCCAGTGTACAAGCTAACAATCTATCCTCTTTTATGGGCACTAACAGCCACAGCAAAAATAATAAAAAAAAATAGGATTTGCATTAAATGCAGATCTTTGCCCCTTAAACTTTCCAATTTAGAAATAATAACACCCACCAAAGTAAACAGATACCAATGGTTCAAGTATTTTTATCCATTTATTATTAAAAGCAGTACAGAAAATCCATTTCCATTTCCCCTTAAACTTTATTATTTCCCCAAACCATTGCATGCATAGCCTGAAAAATTGAGGGAGATTAGGGGTTGCTGGAAGGAAGATTAAAACGACTGCAGTGTGATTAAAGCTATAAGATGAAGGTGCAGGAGGTTAAAAAAGTATAGTTCCTCATGAAAAGCTGAAGTAGAACTAACATTTGTAACGCAATATAAAAATGCAGCAGCCTTCTTTATGGCTTTTCATTTAAGTTTAGAGCTTTTACCAAGCTCACTCAACATTACCACCAGTGCTAAAGAAGCACGAAGAGCCTCACATAATCAAAGCTCTCTTTTTTTGTTTCTTTGCACCCTGGACCCATAATCACCCCACCCCTTCAAGTCTTTTGGTCATCCCTAATCTGCTAGCTACATTCACCATGTCACTGGACCTCCACGTCCAAGCCAAACAGGTGTGTCCAACCATCACCTTGACTTCTGGCTTATTCCTGCTGTGTACCACTCTCTGATGCCCAGCATCTGTATAAGCACCAGAAGCAGGAAAGCTTCTTGGAATGTTTGGGAAGACAGCCAGGGAGTGGAGCAGGCCACAAAAAGGTATGGATGGGGACTAGGGGAGGTCATTATTGAACATACAGAGTTGGCTGGTTTTCCACTATCAGTGGCACTGTGCACCTCCTCAGTGCACGTCTGAGGCAGCATGTTCTGGCTGGAGCATATCAGATGTATGATCACCCACTTCTCATACACTACCTCCCTCCAACCACCAGAAGCCACTCCTAGGGTAGATATTGCCAAGCCCTTCTACAAGAGGGTACTTTCTGTGCAGATGCTCTGACATCCTCCCTGCCAGACTTCCCTCCTGAAGTCCACAGCTCAGGGCACAAACCTGCAATGCCAGCATGCCAAGCAGGTGCTTCACTGCTCAGCACCAAAGAGCCAGACATGGCTATCGCAAAGGGGAATTGATACTCTCTATTTATCCGCTGGGTTATTTACAATTCATGCAAGTACAGTGCAGAATTTCTCACACTGTCATATATTTAGCACTTGTAAAGGGTGAGTGACTGACAATACTGGAGACTTAAGCCCTCTCTCTGCAAACATTAGGTACAGTGCATCCCAGTACATTGCAGTCTTCCACACACTGAGGCCATTTACATGTCCCCACATAGAAATGTCAACAGGCTTTACCTGTATATGAACAGCATCCTCCACCACCTGTTGACATCCCCATTCAATGCCAGTGAATGATTCCCAGATGGTGACAGAATACAGAGCTGCTGAACCCCATTTAGATGGCAAGCACCATAACAGTCTCCAGTACAAAATGTCCTAAGGGTCACATAATGTCATGTCATCAACTTGCATGATGTTGGAATGATGGAAGTGCTAACAAAGTGTGATGTGTACAAGGGTTCACATGATTAGATTTTTAGTACATGCATGATTGTGTAGACACATGCATGTATGGTTATTGGGGACAAGACACATAATCTAAGTGCACTGGAGATAGCATTGCATAGTCAGCATGTATGATAGCATTGCAGTCTGGCCTGAAGACCACAGAGCAATGGATTAATTTGTGGTGGACATAAATCTGGTAGGACACCCTGGTATTTTTTCTATCGGGGGGGGCTTTCCCCCCAAACCCCCATGTGGGTGGCTCTGCCCTGCACTCCCTGAACTACAGGATTCCAACTCTGAGTCATAGTTGATTCAGGGAGGGAGTGCAGCACCAGGAGACAGAGTGATGGTGTCTCAGGTGGACCATTACAGTGAACTGTTGCTGTTGTCGGCATCGACGTTTTCGCTGTAATGGCATCGCCATGTGGTTGGCATACCCCTTAGAGAACTTCTCTTGATAGGGTTTTATGCAAAAATGACCCCATATGCTAGAGATACATTGTGAAATTTGGTATTCCCTGCCCTGGGTCACTCAGTGATACAGTAGCTATTTGGGAGTTAAATCTCCATATGCTAGATATACATTGTGAAACGTGGTATTCCCTGTTCTGGGCCACCCAGTGATAAAGCAGCTATTTATTAGTGAAACTTGGCCCTCCCGGGTCACATACCTGCTGAGCCAAATAGTCCACCATGGAAACAACAGATATTTGGTCAAGCCACCAAGCAAAATATCAACTGGCCAAATCTACCTCTCCACACAGGTGTCCAGTACATTAAGAGAGGGTTGTAGCACAAGAGCAGGCCTAACTGCACATAGTCCAGCAACAAATCCACAGTGATACAAGTAGATTGCATAAGCCATATAGATGGTGTGCATGGTTATAAATAGCTGCTGCAGTAATGGGATCTAAATATACAAACCATTTCAGGTCCCACCACTGCAATAGCCATCTACTGCCCTGTACAGCTACACAGTATACAGTATATCCATATTACTAGTATTGTTCTTGAGCAGATGATGGACAGGAATGTCATGCATACAACGAGTACTGTATGTAGAAATAAGTGTACCAGGCAGTGCAGTTTGCAATGCTAATAGGTTGTTTTATTAATAGTAATTTCTTAACAACAGACATGCTAATCCATGCAAGTCACTTTTTATTACAGTATATCCCCATCCAAAGCCCCCCCCCATATGTTTCTTTTCACACCTCCCCTGCATACAGTGTGCTGTACAGAACCACACCACTGCTGAGAAGGGGCATGTTGACCATCACTGGAATGAGTTGTCAGTATACTCCTGGGGGGGGGGGGTCACAAAACAATGTGAAGGTGCAAAACCTTCCCTAAGTTCCCAAATGTTCCAATAGCTGCAGAAGAAAACGCAGAAATTGCTCTGAGTGCTATATACAAAACTTTCACAGCTACGGAAAAAATACACTACAGATTGTGGAAAAAGTGCAGCTGTGGAAGTTCCCGAGGAAAAATAGTTGTTGATAAGTATGGCACATCCCCTTAAAGGCTATTCTCAACCAATGTTTTTCTGCAGTTGCAGAAAAAAATGTTGCACACATGAGAGTGAGGTGTAACACTCCCTGAGCAAAATGCAGTGCCCCAACAATTGACATACAATTATAGTGGAGGTCAGGCACAAGTAATAGCAAACTAGTGGGTGCATATCAGTGACAGTTGTTACAGCAACACTAGCACACATTGTCATTGAAAGACAACAAACAACGATCACCAAACCCAGTGCAGCCCATGATGGAGCTTCCCAGGCAATAGAGGTTAAACAGCCTGCAGTGAGAGCTACTGCAGCAGGCAACAGAAGCACTCCCAGGGAGAGACATGACCATCAGTCAGAGATAGCCACTGTGGCGCATGGTTTTACTGGTACCAGTGGTGCTGCAGTAGTCCCAGTTGAGGGAATGGTTGCTGGTCTCTCTGTGGGTACTTTCAGCTAAATCTATGGTAAGACTGTCAAACTCTGCTGCTCCAGCTAATATTTATCACCTGTTGTTGTGCCTCCTAAGCCTTTTCTGCAGCAGCAGATCTGCAGTTGCGGATTTTCAGCACTAGCAGAATTTCCGCAGCTGCTGAATTTCCGCAACTGCTGTTTTTTTTAACCGATTTCTGCACGTGCACAATTTTTCTTTCAGAATATCCCACACCAGCATTTCCACAGTACTGCAGGCCTTGTTTCCACAGCTGCAGGATTTTTGGCTGTCTTTGTGAATCCAGCCCCTTTTATGTGTCTGCTGGACAGGTGTTAGCATGTGCCCCCTTCTCCTTTCCTGTATTTAAACGTTTCCATTAGCATCTTACTCATGTATTTTTTTCCTTCTATTTCTCTGTACTCCCTTGTCTCTTTGTTGGTGCCATAGTATAGCAAACTACTTTACATTTTTTTGCAGACTGCTATACAACATTGCTTGTTAAGCGGTCACACGACAAACTTATTTTCTTTTCCCTCTGTACTCATTTTTAGGTGCCAATAGTGTAGTTGTAAGCACCTATTGTGGTCATGTGTACTTTTTTTTGTATTTAGTAAAGGTCAAAGGTACATTCAGTGTGAGTAATTTGGCTGCATGGTGTCTATGATTATGTCAGTGATAGTGCTTTTAGGTCTTGGTGTAGGGAATGAGACCTGTACAAGCCTGGCTTTGATCCCCATTGGGGAACAGTTTTTTTTTTCTTTCTCACTACAATTCATATAGTGTGAGAGAAATTGTTAGATGTCATGCTAATGTTAATGATAACAGTTTCAACAAGGTCTAAAGTACTTTATTGCTGATAACTTGAAAAGTTCCACTTAAGACTTTCAGGTTTGACTGCAACTTAGAAAACATTCCTTCAGATTGACAGAGTACTAAGTACAAACATCCACTGCAGCTTTATAGTGGGGGGGGGGGGATCTGGACTCCCTGATGGATTTCCTTTGCCACAGCATGTATCTCGTGTATAGGAATCTCACTACAGTGGTAGAGCTACAAGCTACAAAGCAGCAGAGGGTAAGGAGCCTGGGATTGATCCAGAGTGCACCATTTTTTTCTTTCTCACTATAATTTATGTTGTATGAAAAAAATAGTAAGATGTCATTGCTGATGACAGTGATATGCTATCAAAAAGGGATTGCTCTCCTCCATCCTGCACTATTATCTCTTTCTACAGGCCTGGGTAACCAGTCAGTACAGTTTCAGGTTGCTTCCTGCCAAGACTAACCCATGCGAGGTGTGCATCCCAGTGGGTCGAAGGTCTACCCCCTTATCTCATCCCGCCTCATTCTGCCCCATTCTTCAGTCAGTCTGGCTGTGTTCTGTTCTCCCACCCCCACACACCTATTATGTCTAGCTGCAAAGGGCCTGGCCTCTAACCTTAAGTGTTGAGTCTACGATATTTATTTCTACGGCTTGAACATTATCACATAACAAACTGGCCATAGCATTTGCTGCTTCAGATTTATATCATTGTATATGTTATTTATCTTGGTTTATGCTATGCTTACTTGTATCAAAATTGTATCATAGTATGTTATCTTATTTTACTTTATTTTTGTATCTTGAATTGCGTATACAAATTGTACTCCCATCTTCCCATCCCCCCAGGACGCATCTGAAAACAAACTATTATAGCTCAGTAAGCCCTTCCTGGTGAAACGTTTTCAAATAAATAAATAAATATGCTTCCAGCAAGGTCTGGCATCTATATTACGAATCACTTCAAAAGTTTCAGCTCAGACTTTGAGGTTTAAATTTAACTTGGGAAACATCACTTCAAATAGCCAGACTGTTGTTCATTAAAAAGAATGTACTGCCACTGTGTGAAAGAGATCTGTACTCAGTGCTGGATGTCCTTTCCCATGGCATGCTAAAGCCCTACATGATCAGGGTCCTGGTTACTTGCAAGACCTCTTGGTACCCTACCTCCTCTTCCCCTCCGTCCTCTCCAATCCGTGATGAGGGATTGCTAGAGATTCCCAGTGTGAGGCTAAAAACATCTGGTGCCCGTGCATTCTCTTTTTCAGCTCTAACCCTGTGGAATTCTCTACCTCATCAGTTAAGAGAATGCCTGACCATCAATAGGTTCAAAACTGAGCTAAAAATGTATTTATTTAATATGGCCTTCCCTAATTATGGTTAATCTGTTTTATTCTCTTGTTTTAAGTTGTATTTATATCTGATTTTATGAACAGTGCCTTGATTTTGAAAGGCGCTATAAAAATAAGGTTTTGATTGATTGATTGATGCACTTTCTGCTTTGCAAACTTAGTACTGCAGTAGAGCTACAGGCTACAAAGCAATAAACCAGAGGGCCTGTGTTCAATCCCCAGAGTGGGACATTTTTTTCATTCTTGCTACAATTGATAGATACTGTGTCTCTGACCCCATCACCAAGCCACTTCTATTTTCATTGCCAGGTGAAGCCTGTCATCTTTCTCTCTGAACACATAACTATTTCATACTGACCTTCTTTGATGCCTTTAGTACAGTACCATTGATACGTTGTTTGGTTTGTTTTCACTGCTTTTGCTGTGCTAATAGTTTTCTGGTATGCCCACCCCTCCATTTTAGCTAGCCACCTGGCATCATATATTTGTTTCCCATAAATCTGTATTTCTAGTGCCCTCTGGATTATTTTGTTTGGTTTCTAATAATTTATATACTTTTACTGCACCTTATTGTAAACTTTTACTGACTGAGTAAGTACCAGAATAGTGACTGTATCACTTGCTTTGTACAAATATTTTGCTACTGGAACTACCAACTGCCCCCCCCCCCCGGGTCACACCTGGAAATGTGCTCCTTCATCATGCAACAAATTTTAAATATATACCTAAAATGTGAGACCCACATGGAGTACTATAGCCTGTATCCCCCACCTTTGACTTGTGGATATGTGGGCTGTGGGCTATAATATCAGTGGTACCTGGGGACCCCCTCCCATGCTCAGTCTCACAGATACTAGAACCACAAGACATAATAGTCCTAACCCTCTCATGTCTATGGCTTTGCAGTCTATCAGTCTGAGCAAATGTTGCCATCAGTCTAATCACATGATATGCACAGGAGGACATAAATTACAAATATGTCTCGGTTTCACAGTTAAAGTCCTGCGCAGTCTAGGCAAATGCATTTTCAATGCACAGTGTTTGCTGCTTCAGTTCACCTGATTAGATTTATCAATACTGCCCTCTTTCTTCCAAAATATTCTACAGTGAAAATGCTGGAGGATAAGGAGAACCAGGGACATCACAGTTTCACCAAAATTTGACCAACAGAAGCAAAAAGAATATTACTGACATAAAAATGAGTGTGCAGCCTCTAAGATTTCAGAAGACACATACAATTAAGCAGAGGCATTAATAATGATTAATTTCAACAGACTTTACCATTTGTTTGATTAGTAGCTTGGATCTGTAGCCAGTTATCTCAGCTGAAGCTACTCAAGGCACTTGCAAGATGAAGGCAGACAAAATTATCTCAATGTTCTTACTTGTTATAGGTCACAATACTGAGAATTGTCCGTAGGTATAGGATGAGGGTTGTGCAGATGAGTGTATTTGCTCTGTTCTGAATACTACATATATTGCCAAAAATACATAAATAAGAAGAAGATATTGCACTATTGGACTAGCTCAATGAATATAATATCTTCAGATACACCATGCAGTGCACTCTCTGAGCTTACTAATTGACTGTCAACTACTGTAGCAAAATGCAGTATCCACATTAGCTAGTTATTAAATGATGCTCTTTTTAATTCAGCTTTCTTTTTCAAGTAATAGTCAAATTCTCAATGGCTTTAGATGATAATAAGATGGATTTTGTAAAAGAAAATGTTGGCACTTCTTTTTAGCACTTACAAACACAATGGTGCACAATAAAAATTCACATCTATTAAAAAAAAGGATTACCCAACATGTTCTATACAAGCATTCATTAATGCCAGTTTCATTGTCTGTCGTACATTTAGTCTTTCAAATGGCAAGCAAACACTGAAGACACATGCACTTGCAAACAATACAGTCAGTGCAGATAACATAACAAATGGGTCTATGGGTGCTGCACTTTTCTGGGAAATAAACAAAGAGGTTTCAACTATAGTTGCTCTGGATTTTGTATTTATCAAGGTTTGAGTGCAGTTTTGTTGTGCCTTTCAAATGGCAGGGACTTATTCCCAAATAATGATTGTTTTGCTCATTTGCACATTTAGTTATTTCTTTATCCATTTTAACCATCAAAATTATATTTTCATATATCCCCAAGGAATGGTAAGCACCCTCTAGGACATTTTACGGCTGGGTCCATCTCCTTCTGGTCTTATGCTACAGCCATGACACATTGATGAGTCCTAGCAAGGATGAAAGATATGTCTGAAGTCTACTGTTTCCAGCCTATGAAGATTGTTTATCATCGTGGCTTTTGGCACCCTGCAGTCCTGTTTAGAGCTGTGTTAGCCTAAATTCCATCAGAGTGATGTGCATATAATATCCATGATAGTTTGCACTGGGGGTGTATGTGAAATGTTATATTTCTTTGAAAATGGGCTTTATTGCCTATGCATTTCCAATGTAACCCTTGCCTAAGTGCTTTTGTACTGCTATTTTTGTGATTTAAATTACTTTTCTAGTTTGGGCTCACTATGGCACAAAAAATTGATATCAGTTGTCTTGTTGTCCAGCCTTATGGACTGAGGCTATACTTATTGTATGCTTAATAAGGAAGGGAAGAGATAGGGAACATTGTTTAACCAGGAGTAGCACACTAAACTGAAGCTTGTTTCCAGATATGGCCTGGGAGCACAAGGAAGTTAAGTGACTTGCTCAGGATCACACAGTATGCACCTAGGCAGCTGTAGGATTCAAACCCAGGTCTCCAGATCTGCAGCTCAGAGCCTTAACCCACTGCACTATACTGCCTCCTATAGGAAGGAACACGTGTCTATGGTTTGTTGTTTTTTGGCTTTGCAGATAGTTTGTGAGGCTTTTTGACACCTTCAGTTCCTGCTTTAAAGCTGATCCAGCCTGCCTTCTTAGTGATTTACATATACCATCTGTGATATTTTGCATTAAGGTGGTTTGTATGGTTTTATATTTCTCTAGGACAGATGTCCTCATTACAGAGAAGTTTCAAGCAGAATAAATTCACATTGTACTGTTAGTAGTAGTCAGAGCATATTCAGATTAGTAGTTCTAGTAAAAGTAAATTATCATATAAAGTTATTTACAGCAGATATCAACCTATATCAACCTACATGACACTGAGAGGTTATTAATATAGAAATGCTTCAATTATGGTTAAAGCTTTACTTACCAGCGTTTCTCAGTTTCTTGTTTTTCAAAATGGATAGAATAACTAGGACATTTCCAAAGATGTCCATAACTGTTATAAAGATCATCACACTGGTCAGAAAGATGGTCACACTTTTTGAAGAGTTAGTTGAAAAAACACTGTAGTTAGATTCTGAGACCCAACAATCAACACAGCTATTGTTTACAGCCATTCCCTTCATGGAAACACTTGATAAGTTCCTACTGTTAAAGATCTCATCTGGTCCAATTGCTTCTTTGGGTTAGAAAAGAAGGCTGCATGTCCTGATTGACATTTCTTAGGTTTAAGTTTTAAAGAAGTATTCTTAGGAATCAATTATTCTTCTAGAATTTACCTAGCCTTTTATAAAAGAAACTTGGGATCTAATATTGTTTATCCCTCAGTATAGGAGTCAGTTGGGAGGGTATTGAAAAATCCAACTTAAACTGTCAAAAAAATGCTGTGGCTTTCATGCATCTCATGCACATGTTACTATAAAACATTCAAATAACTCAGTCTGTCAGAACTTTGTTTTTTTAGTAAATCACATGCCATCAAAAATATTGCATTTCAGTTATAGGCTGTCATTTTAATTTTAGCCAAAGTTGGCCTCTAGTTCTGAAATTTTGCTCATAAAATGTTCCCTTCACTAGACATGCAACTGCTTAATATAATGGAAAACATAAAACACTTTACATTTTACTTGCATATCAACAACAGTTTGATTCTGTGCCAGTTCATGACGACTTTATAATAACAAAATGTAGTCCCAATAGAGTTAAAGTTGCTTCTTAAATCCATATGAAAGAGGGTATGCTTCATAATACTTAATTATCCCAATTAAATAATTGGGTGCATATGCTAATATGAATTCACACTTGGCTTGGTGGCCATAGTTTGAGCTATGAGACTGGGAATAATTTCTCTAACTTTAAAGCTGTTGATTTCTTGGGTCATGCTCTTTGGTATACTATACCTGTTACAAGCTCTTGAAAGAAACTGTTTATTTTATTCCTTTTCATTAGCTTCCTTCTTTTGTACTTCAACTTTTCTTTTTACATTTTAGTAAATGTTTGAAGGTGTCAGATTGAGAGCTTAAGAGGCAGAAGTGACATGGTAGGTAAAATAGGTTATGCACAGTAGAAATGTTCCCACACTACCCCACTAACATACCTCAAACTAGCCAATGAGTGACTACCACTAGTAGCTGAGAGATTTAATTCAGACGACATACCTAGTCTGACTATTTTAATTAATGTGAGACTACTAATAAAGGTGGCAATTAAGGCAAACTGAGATGATTTTTTTCCTTTTTATTATGGTCACTGATTTATTAAGGGGATTCCATGATCAAGAGAGTAGGGAGATTGGTGAGCAGGTGGAGAGAAGGGGTGGGGGATGGTGAATTCCCTTCCTGGGGCACCAACCATCCAAGACATAGACAGAATAAGGAGGATAGTTGAGGGAGTAGCTGGGGGTGCTTGTACCTTTGAGTACCAATGATCTGATGAACCAGCTTGTGGAGCCACTGAAGCAGAACTTTCAGAGGCTGGGAGACAGATTGCAGGCACACTTGGCCTCCCTGGCCTTTTACTAAGTCTTTCCTGTGTGGAGTAGAGGGAAGGAAAAACTATGGATGGAAGAAATAAAGGAATTAAATGGGTGGTTAAAGAAATCATTTCAGGAGAAAGGGTATCACTTTGTGGGGGCTGGGTGGACTTCTGGGACAGAAGGATCTTCAAAGGGGATGGTCTTCACCTGACAAGAGAGGAGACCAGTGCGCTGGAGCAGAAGTCTGACATTTACCTTAGACAGTTAAACACACTGCGGGAGACACTGAACCTAGGGGAACCACAGTAAAGGGAGTGAGTGAGGGAATCTTGCTAGTGCTCCACCTATACTGGGGACTGCTAGCAGTAAAGTTTATAAAAATAAGATTGAGGTTCAAAAAGGAGTAGTGGAAGAGGCAAAGGGGAAAAGGCAGGGTCTGAAAGAAATAGGAAAAATATGATGGTAAGGTGAATGAGAAACTAGAATCATGAAACAGCAAAAGAAAATCTGGAGCTTGTCAGAAAGGGGTCTGTCAGGATTCTGGGTAATAATATTTGTGAGCTGTACACATTGGGGGCAGACACTGAGGCAGACCGTGTAACCATCATAGAAACCTGGGTTACAGAAAATAATGACTGGGATATGTCAGTCCCAGGTTTCACTTGGTTTAACTTGGTGGATTCACACAAAGTAGGCAAAATGCCCATTTAATTGTCTTCCACTCATAGTGGGGTTATCTCTGCTGTCTGTTACCCAAAAGATGTTCATCTAGCCTTATTTTGAGGTGTCAAATGTAAATGCCACAACAATGTTTTGTGGAAGTCTGTTTCATATCCTGGCAGTACATATGTTATAAAAATTTAGGCATTTCATAGTGTACTTTTGGTACTATAATTCATTTATTATGTGACCTAAGATTAAGCTTTTTTGGGAGTCTTTGTATACCACATTGCTCCATCAGGGTGGGGTCTTTATTAATTCTGTACATAAGTAACAGATCTCCCCTAATTCTTCTAGTCTCTAAAGAGAATAGATTCAGTTTCTCCAATCATTTGGCATTGTCAAAGTTTTTTAAAGCATGTACTGATTTGGTCACTCTCCTCTGTATCCTTTCTATTAGAGTGATATCTTTTTTGAGATATAGACACCAAATTGGGGTATCATAGTCTAGGTGGGGTAATACATATGTTTGTATAATTTCATAACACATACTCTATCCCTGGAAATAAATGCTCTTCTTATAGAGTGAATAATTTGGTTACATTTCCAGGCAATTTTTTTTGAATGGGTATTAGATGATAAGTTAGCGTCCATCCATACACCAAGATCTTTTTCATTTATACTAATTTTAAGTGCTTTATTATTGAGAAAGTACTGGTAAATGGGGTTATTTTTCCCTAAATGTAATACAGAACATTTCGCTTCATTGAATTTCATATTGTTATCCACACCCATTGTTCAACAGATTGAAGATCTTTACACAATAATTGATATCTATGAAATGATGATACATCCCCACCTATTTTTGTGTCATCTTCAAATTTGGAGATGACACTGCAAAGCCCCTTTCCCATATCATTTACATACAAGCTAAATAGAACTGGGCCCAATACTGATCCCTACAGAATCCTGCTAGTGACATTTCCATCATTGGAGTGTCCAGAATTGATCCTTTTTTTTTTTAATTCAAAGTTTATTAATTTTTTCACAATTACATATAGGAGCAGCTCTTTACATTGCTTATGGCATTCCACTTGCAAAATTTTCGTACAACTATTGAAGATGCTGCTCCCCCCAACCTCCCTCCCTCCCCTTCCCCAGCACAGCTCAAATTCTCTGGGATATCCTCAGCAATTACTTGGAGATGTGATTTAGATACTTAACAGCGTGTATAAAGGTTCCCAAATACTTTTGTATTTAGTCAGCATGTTATTTAAACTATCACCATTTTTTCCATTCTCAGGTTGGCTAAAATCTCTTTAAGGCACTCTGAGAAAGAAATGTCTGCATTATCCTTCCAGTGCTGAAGGATGACCTTTTTGATCAATAATGAAATTAAGGCCATATGATACCTCCTAGATGCAACTGATATGGAAGTGTAATCTCCCAGAAGGCACACCTCGGGGTTGAAAAGGTTAGAAAGGCCCAAGAGCGGGTCCATCCTATGATGAATATCATCCCAGAGAGTAGTGACCTTCTGGCATGACCAGAATATATGATACAGTGTACCCTCCTCCTGTCCACATCTGGAACAGAGGGCCGAGTTTATAAGGCCAAACCTATGAAGTCTCTGAGGAGTGTAATATATTGTATGCAAGATATGAAACTGTGTCAGTTTCAACCTATCCTGCATAATATAGTTGTGAACATTTTTCCAGAGAGCTACTCCATCTATTTCTAGACCGGGAAAATAGGCTGCCCAGTATGTCTTTGGTATGAACTCTTCAGGATATTTGCAGTCATATAAACTTTTGGAAATCTCGGACACAGAATGTCTATGTCCTATGAATGCTCGCAGCACATCATGGAACCTTTTCTTATCTGAAAGGGGGAGGACCGGCCCAAACTCTTTTACTAGTAAGTGCTTTATCTGGTAAACTTTGAAAATAGACTTGACAGGTATCACAAGCCTGCTCAAAATAGTGGTAACTGGGAGCCATGAGCCATCCTGGGCCACTAACTGGGCAAGGGTAACATTGCCCAGTTGTGGGAACCAATTTCTATTAATTGGCTTGCCATCTAATTTTATGTTAGGGTTGCCACAGACCGGTTGGGCCAAGTACATCACCTGCCTATATTCCATGCTGGAATATATCTGTGCATGCACCTTAACTGAGATTTCCAGTGGGGTGAGTCTCAGTTTTGGAGGGAGGTCGCTCGGTTTAATATTGAGCAAGGATAGTGGCGTCAGACCCCCCTGCTTAATATAAGACAACTCAACTCGCAACCATATCGGGAGGCTATCTGCTGAGGCAGGTTCCTCCTCATTCTCCAACCATCTTAAGTACTTAACCATATGGCTAGACCCAGTAATAGAAGACCAGGAATGGGAGGCGAAGGCCCCCTCTCTCCTTTGGGGCTGCTAATTTATGGTACGCAATTCTGGGTTGCCTTTTGGCCCAAATGAAGTTAGTTATTATTGCATTAACTTTGCGAAACCATGTACTAGGAATCTACATGTTGAGCAAATGTAATGGGTATAAAATCCTAGGGAAGAGATTCATCTTGATGAGATTTACTCACCCCAAAGTGTAATAGATAGCTTGGACCATCTCTTCAAGTCTACTTACAAAGTTTTAATTAAATCGTCCAGATTTAACTTTAAAAGTCAAGCCGGATCTCTAACCACTTGAATACCCAGATATTTTAAGGAGTTCGAGGCCCAGGACATGCCAGTCTGATTGACTAGGGATTTATTCACTCTATGATTGAGTGGGAATACCAGAGATTTGTCAACATTTAATTTGTAATTGGAAAGCATGCCAAAATCTTGGATCACTCCCAACAACGCCGGTATCGACTTACTCGGATCTGCCAACTGTAATAGTAGATCATCAGCATACGCCGATATTTTGATCTCAACCCCTTGGATAACTATCCCATGTATTAGGGAGCATTGCTTGATTCAGTGAATCAGGGGCTCCTAGTATAAAATAAAGAGCAATGGTGAGAGGGGACAGCCCTGTCTGGTACCTGAGTGAAGCAGAAACTTTTCAGAAAATGCTCCGTTCACCATCACTCTAGCTGACGGTGCACTGTAAAAAATTCTGATCCAGTTTTGAAAAAGGTGGGGAAACTTACATGCATTCAGAGTCCTAAGTAGGAAGTTCCAGTACACCCTGTCGAATGCCTTCTCCGTGTCCAGGGAGACCAAAACCGCCGAGTAAGGGGCATCCCTGGATGCGGAGAGAACATGCGACAGGATCCTAAGGTGGTCCATCGACGACCGACCCCGTACGAACCCAACTTATTCTGGCCCAATCAGATTGGGAATTACTAAAACTAGACAGCCTGCCAAAATGTTGGCTAGAATTTTAATATCTTGGTTCATTAAGGATATTGGGCGGTAACTTGCCGGCGACTCTGGGTTTTTCCCCGGTTTCAGGATTAACACAATTAAGGCCTCCCACAAGGTTGGGTCCGTTTGTGCCCCAGATAGGATGTATTGAAAGAGGGACATTAACATAGGGAGCAAAAGATTTAGAAATTTTTTATAAAAATTTGACGAAAACCCATCTGGGCCAGGAGACCTGTCAGAGGGCAAGGCCTTTGAGACTCTGGTGATCTCCTCCACAGTTAGAGGGGATATCAGTCGGCCCTGTTGGGAATCCATCAGAGAGAAGAGCCCGGAGGCTGACAAATAATAATCCATACTAATATCCGAAGCCGAATCTCTGGGACTATATAAATTGGTGTAATACCTTTGAAATTCCAAGACTATCTCCTTGGTTGTTGTTAGGAGCGTATTAGTTGTTGGGGAACGAATTGCCAAAACATGTCGGTTCGCTTCCATTTGCTTGATCCTCAGTGCCAGCAGCCTTCCGGCTTTCTCTCCAGTGTCTGAATATGCTGCTCTGGCCCTGAGGATTGCATATTGGGCTTTATCTCTCAATAATTCTAAGTTGCCCTCCTTGAGTTTAACTAATTCCTGTTTTTCAAGTTAGGCTAAAGGTGGACTTACTCTGGCCTCTTTATGCTGTATTTTCCACAGTAACCCCTTCAATTTTCTCTCTTTTTCTTTTTTCCCGAAAGTAGCTAGGCTAATTAAGACATCCCTCGTAGATGCCTTAAAGGCTTCCCACAGCATATCCGGCCTCTCAACTGAACTGGAATTGGTTTCTATGAACTGATGAATATGTTCACTGATTGCTTGGACCATTTTGTCCTCTTTTAACATGTAGTTATTTATCTTCCACCTGAGAGACTTCTTAGGTGAAACAAAGGGCGCTAGGTGGCATATGACTAGAGCATGATCAGATGGGGGACCTGGCTGCAGGAGGGCTTCCACCACCCTGGGAAGAAGGTTGTGTGAGAGAAAAATATAGTCAATGCGGGATGATATGTTATGGACCGGACATGTGAAAGTGAATTATTTTTCCTTAGGATGGAGCACTCTCCAGACATCACAAAGAGCATACAACTCTAAGAACTCTGATAGGGCTCTTTGGGCTGGTGAGCATGCTCTGCTCATAAAGGCAGAGTGGTCCATTGAGGAGTCCATCAACACATTCATATCTCCCACCACAACCATCGGCAATGAGGAATATGGCTGTAGAACATCAATTAACTTCACAAAGAAGTCAGGGGAGTCGGAATTAGGCCCATAGACAGTCCCCAACACAAGCTCAGTAGCGCACAAATACCCATGAATAAAGAGGAAACGGCATTGTGGATCTTTGATTACTTGTTTCACTGCAAAGGCGACCTTTCTGCTAATCACTGTGAGAACTTCCGCACTACTGGTGGTCCCTTCTGCAGAAAAAACTTGCCCAATCTGCATTCACCTCATCCAGTTAGCCTCCGAATCCAGCAGGTGGGATTCTTGGATAATCCCTATGTCTATTGCTAACAAATCTAAATGCTTGAGAACTTTGTATTGCTTGACACGCTGTCTTCAACCCTTGACATTCCAAGTGGCAAACCTTATGCCGCTAGCCCTATTCACTAGCTATGAAATAAGACCCTAACAAAACTCAGGCCCCTGGCAGTGTAGTCATATTACTATACCCATTGAGCTGTGCTGAGGACCCCCCCACATACCATCCCCTTATCCCCCCCACCTTGAACACCCAAAAAGAATATGAGGAAGTACCAAAATACCATCCCTCCCCACCGACCCTGCTAGTAAGAAAATACCCCACCCCCACCCCTCCAAACCACTGAAAAACATGTCACCAAGATCCTTAATTGACCCCTTGTATCGAACGTTCCCCAACCCTCCTGTCACAGTTACGTGACACAGCGAGTCCCGCTGTGGTCCTCAGCCATAGCCCTTCCGCCATCCCAAACTCCTTAGATGCATAACTCTTTGGGGGGTGGTATCTTGGGATGGGTGCTTATGCCCAGGCTTCATGTTCAGAGGTTATGCACTCAACCTCCTGGAAGCCCCCGTACTAGACCCCTCTTGTAGGTCTCACCTGGGGCACATCTTATGTTCCCACTTCGCCTTGGGGAAAATCCACCCACGTCACCATCCACAGCCCAGGCTCAATGAACAGGAGCATGAAGTAACCTTCAGCTCCCCTCTGGGACTCCATAATTGGCCTAGTTCTGGACAGCGTCTGGGTTCCTAAAGCAGCACATCTCCTGCGAATCAACCCCCCCCGAATATTGGAACAAAATTGTCTGTAAAAGCTCTTTGTGTCCATCAGTCTTCTACAACTGGATCTGTAACAATAAAGTTTGTAATCCTCGAAACAAAAGATCGAGAAAAAAACAGGAACTCTTCTCTTTCCTGACTCTTAGACTTAAAAGAACCGTTGAAATCTGCATCCTCCAAAACATTCGCCATCTTCATTGGATCTTTCTCCGGTAGTCTTCCCCCTTGGATCACCTCACTTAGGCCTGAACAGGTTTGGAAAATTCTTCTGCAAAGTCTTCATAGCCAAATCGGCGTCTTCAAAGGATACCCAGGCCCCCGATACCATCACTTGCAGACAGGCCGGGTACCCCATACCGAATTTTATGCCTGCTGTGATAAGCTTCATGATGACAGGATGGAAAAGGGCCCTTCTTTGTCACACAGAAGCTGGCAAGTCCTGGGTGACTCTTATAGGCTTGCCTTCCCAAAGGACCTTCTCTAATTCTTTCATCTTGGCAAGTAGATACTGCTTTTTCTTGATAATTCAGTAACTTAGCTATCAGGGGTCTGGGCTGCACTGGCTGAGGCTGCTCGCCATAGCGTTTCGATGAGCCCTCTCGAAATATATGATGGGCCATAGGGAGAGGGGCCAGTAAGTTTTTCTAAAAGCCTTTGCAAGAATAAGATTGCATTCTGACCTCTTCTTTTTTGGGCACTCCTTAAATGACCAGGTTATTCCGTAGGGATCACCTCGAGGTCTTCTACCTTTTGCTCAAGCTTTTTGATGCACTGGCGGTCGCTCACCATGGTTTCCTCGGTTCGGTTCAACACTTTCTCAACAGATGTTACCCGGACTTCTACATCTGCGACCTTGACATTTTGATCATCCAGGGCCCCTGCCAAGTGCTTAATTTCAGAAGCTACTGCCTTCATATCTTCTCTTAGTGGCAGTAATTCTCTCCAAAGTAACTCTAAGGTGAGTGGTGTTGTCTCTGGCTCCAGCGCTTTCAGGAATGTGGTAGTTAGTGCCTTGCCACCACTTGACGACTGGGCCTTGGGTCTCTTCCCAGATTTCTCGGGGGAGACAGGCGGAGTATGTCGGGGCATCGCTGGCTTCATTTCCGCCTCCATACCACAATGTAGACTCATTCCCTCAACTTACGAACCGTGCAGTCTTCTTCTGTGGTGCTGTAAGTCTTCTTTAAAGCAGTTTGTATCAGGAAAAGAGTTTAGGATAGCGGGAGCTCCGACTTGGTCCAGCTACTCAGGCTGCCTCATCACATGATCACCCAGAATTGATTCTTACTTTTTATTTTCTCTCAGGTAACCGGTTTCTTATCCATCTTACAATGTAACCATTTAATCCCAGATCATTTAATTTAATAATAAATTTGTCATGTGGGACCAAATCAAAGGCCGTTCCTAGATCCAGGAAAATTACATCAGTTGGGACTCCTCTATCTGTTTAACTACTTACAAAATTATAGAATGAAATTAAATTAGTATTGCAAGAGAGACCCTTCATGAAACCATGCTGAGTTTGGTCTTCTAATCCTAAT
Source organism: Neoceratodus forsteri (assembly GCA_016271365.2). Classification (NCBI taxonomy): domain Eukaryota; kingdom Metazoa; phylum Chordata; order Ceratodontiformes; family Ceratodontidae; genus Neoceratodus; species Neoceratodus forsteri. The sequence goes on from CM028138.1 coordinate 512,958,117, forward strand.
GCAGCTACTTCATAATCAATTTTATTTTTAATTATTCATTCTAGCAATTTACAACAGACTGATGTGAGACTGATGGGCCTGTAAATAGAAACACTTGATTTGTTACCCTTTTTATGGATTGGAATGATTATAGCCCTTCGCCAATCAAGTGGGACATCACCAGTCCTAAGGAACTTATTAAACAGAGTGGTTAAAGGCTGCACAACAGCATTAGTAATTTTTTTCCAGACAATAGAACTGATATTGTCAGGTCCAGGTGAGGATGATGTTCGTAATTTGCATAATTCATCAAATACCATTTCATAAATCAATTCAATTTCCACAGAGTTGTCAATGCAAGGAATGGACATCATTGAATTATTTCGGTGAAATACTGAGGTGAAAAAATTATTAAAACTATTGACAACTTCCTTGTTACTATGCACTGTTTCACCATTAACTGTTATTGTATTAATTCTATTATTTGATTACTTGTTATTATTAATGTATGCATAAAAGGCTTTACAGTCTTTTTTGCTAACCAGTTTACTCTAAAGCTTAGTGTTTTCTCTTTTAATTAATGATTTAAGTGATCTTTGTTGTGACTTATACCTTAATTTGCTAGGGAGGGGTTTAATTTATATTTTCTGAAGGCTTTATGTTTCCTACTTATTTTTGTTTTTACAGCCTTAGAGAACCAAAGTGGGATATCACCTTTACTATTGGACTTTGGACCAGTGGGAAAAAAGGGACAGAAACTGAGGACTTTCCAAATATATGCTAATCTAACCTAGTCTACCTGTAAACCAGAGACTGTGGTTCAAAAACAAATAAATTTAAACAGTAAAAAAATGAGAAAATAAAATGATCTTGAGTGAAAATCCAGAGGATTCTCCGAGGCATCTGACTAGGCAAGTGGAGTGAAGAATCTGACAGTTAGAAGGTTGTTTACCAGATACAGTGGTTTGAAAACTGAGCTTGAGACTAGTATTTTATCATTTGTATAGGTTCTATTAACCTTTTCAGCTCTGGGGCTATACTAGGTTACACACTGTTTTCACAGAACAGAGGGATAGGCAAATGTCTGGGAGGGCACAGTGGCTGTGGGGTATGGCCACATCAGCAGAAGCAAAGGGGAAACAGAGTCACTGTGGATTCACCTCATGACACCCTCAGGCAAGAAAACATGAGTGGTGATGATCTATAGATCACCAAGACAAGGGGAAGAGATTGAGAGCTGGGGGAAGAGCTAGCAAGGTGAATGAAGAAGTGTGAGGTGGTGGTGGTGGGTGATCTGAACCTGACAGATATTAACTGGGACATTACAGTGGCCAGGTGCACCAGAAGTCAGACCCTATAAGATACATTGGAGGACTGCCTGCTGGTGCAGCTGGTTAAGGAACCCACTAGACAGACATCCATTTTCAATTTGATGCTCAGCAACTCAGAGATGGTGGGTGGCATGAGGGTAGGGGATCTACTCAGGTCCAGAATCCATACCACCATTTGGTTCAGGCTGGCCCTTGGGATCAAAATGCCCCTATCAAAGTCCTACATTTTAGAAGAGCAGATTACAACTGGATGAGGGAGCTGGTCTGAGACAAATTGACCAGGGTGGACAGCATTGGAGGTGTAAAACAAGGACAGAGGCAATCTAGAGGACCATTCTCAAGGAAACAAAGTCATGCACAAGAATTGTTACAGAATGAAATGGGTACAAGACACCAATATGTTTCTCAGAAAGGGTCTGTGAAGCAGTGAGGGCCAAGAAAAAGACTTTCACTAGGTACAAGAAACAGCAGGAAGAAGGTGGAATGGGGAGAGTATCAAATTAAAAATAGGGAAATAAAGAGGACAGTCAGGGAGGCAAAAGCAGTACTGCATAGAGGGTCAATGATGAGGAAAAACAATTCTACAGCTATGTTAAGGAAAAAGGAAGAAGGGAGGGGAATTGTTAGGGTACATGAAGAGGGAAGAGTCCTATAAGAAGATGAACAAAAACAGCCATCCTTAATGGTTACTTCTGCTCTGTCTTCACAAGGGAAGACAGTGGCCCCTTACCAGAATATGGCACCAAGGTGGCTTTCAAGTGCATTCCTGAAATGAGGAATCCAGTATTTACCAGAGAAAGGGTCCAGAAGGGGCTTGAAGCCCAAAAGGTAGATAAAGCCCCAAGGGATGATTGGGATGCATCTAAGGGTGCTCAAGGATTTGGATGCATAATTGGCTGAACCCCTAGTAGTACTATTCAATAGTTCATTTCAGACAGAGGTAGTTCTGAAAGACTGGAGGGTAGCAGATGTAGTCCCACTACACAAGGGGGGAGGGGTGGTGATGATAAGAAGCAACCAGTGAATTACACGCCTGTTAGCCCCACTTCTTTAGTTGGTACACTGATGGATTCATTGATCAACGAGGACCTTGTGGACTATCTACAGAGCAATGACCTACAGAATAGTAAACAGCATGGGTTTGTGGTAGGAAGATCTTCTCAGACTAACCTGACAGTTTTCTTTGACTGGGTAACAAAGGTAGTAGACAAAGGCCATGCTATGGATTTACTCTACTTTGATTTCAACAAGGCTTTTGACTCGGTGCCACACAGAAGATTGCTAAATAAGCTGTAGGATCTGGCTGAAGCTACACACATAGTTAGAAGGATAGGAAACTAGCTGAAGGAGAGACAGCAGAGGGTGGTAGTAAATGGGGTAAAATCTAAGAAAGGGAGGTCACAGGTGGGGTGCTACAGTGATCTTCCCTGGGTCCTGTCCTCTAAAATATGTCATCAGTGACATTGGCGAGAGCAACCGGGGCAATCTCTTCACAGTTGACACAAAGTGCAGTAGGGTAGATAGTGATGAAGGGATCAGGGAGATGCAAATGGATCTACAAGGCTAGAGAGGCAGTCTAAGGTTTGGAAGTTGAAATTCAATGACAGAAAATGCGATGTTATGCATATAGTACAAAAAACAAAAACACATGCCAGAGTACTGGAAGGGAAGAGTCAGCCTGAGCACCATGGTACAAAAAGGGATCTGGGCATCATCATTAATAACTCTCTTACACAAACATCTTGTTCATGTAATGAGACACCTGTTTCAATTGACCTGCTTACTGCTGCTACCACTACCTAGAACTGTGTTACAACCTGGTGACTTAATCACAGATGCTACTGAAATGGTGACTTAAAGTCCTCAGTCCTCCTCCTGCCATCCCTGAGGATCGAGTGGGCACAAGTCAGGATTCTGCCCAAGAAGTCGAACACCTCCTTAAGGTATGGAATAACCAGTTTGTCATCCAGTGCCATCTTTTCTCAGCCATGCTGCTTGTACACGAAGGGCACCAGCAACAATGTGTACAGGGACTGTTTCGGCACAATACTACACCTTTAACTTCCTTTAACAGAATGGAATTTCTGTCACAATTGCAATACTGATAGTTAAAATTGTGGTGATCTAGTCAATTGCCAATCATAATTTGCAATATATATTTCTGCTATATATTGTTTTATGGGATTTATGTGTATGTCCATGCCAGTGTTAATTCAAGACATAGGGAAAAACCTAGATTTTTTTAAAGGGGTGACCTTTTGATTTGAAGGCCACCTGCTTGCCAGGAAAAGAGATTTTCATTCCCAGGTTCTTTTAACAGAGATGTGCAAAAATACATTTACCTGCCATAAACATGCACTACAAGCAGAGTGCTTTTTGAGCTCAGGAACTACTGTATGATAGCATATCACATTTTATGAGGTCCAGGGATGTTTTTGCCAGGAAATATCTTCCTAACAGGCCAGTGTAAGGTACTATAAAAGGCACACATTTAGCAGTATTGTATGAAATTCACTTCCAGAGTGTTATTGTAAAAACCTGAGACTTCAAAGAGGTTAATTCTGAACTGTCATAAATCATGCTGTGGGTCACTGGTGAGAAAATAAACTGATTTCCTTATGACTGGAATATTGCTGACACTACAGTTCAAAAAGGATAGTTCACCTCTCAGCACAGTCACTCTTTGTCATTCTGGTTTTTGACATCCTCCTGAGCACAACAGAACAACTGCCAGACTGCTACACAAGGACTGAGATCTTTTGTCAATCAAAGATTCTCTGAACTTTGAAACTCATCTTTAAGGTAGAGACGTAATTAAACAGTTTTAAGGTGTTTGTACTGTATACTTTCCAAATGTGTTTCCATTCTGTAACCTAAATTAATTTGTGTTCTCTTTTAGTTGTACTGCATTTATTTAAATATTTTTAGTCAAATGTTTGTTTCCTAAAGAAATTCTGCCTGTGTGAGAGTTTTTATATTGAATGTGTGACTGTAGAAGTTTTATTACAAATCTGTGACAACTGTTTATGCATAGAAGGGCCACGGATAGCAACCAAATTGAAAGGATCTGTGGAGACATCCAGATGGATTTTGGAAGAATACCAGAGTCTTATATGAGTCTACCAGGGGTGTGAACTCAGCTATTGCATGTCCTGTAGGACAAAGATCAAATAAGGGGTGGTGCATTGCAACCCCCAAAGAGACACAAATACCTTTCTCCTGTGTGTAATAGCCATGAAAAAGGGTACATAGTTGGCCACAAGACTTGAGACTGGTATTGTGCCCTAATCCAAAGTATAGAGGGTACTCTGGGACTTGGTGGTGAGTGTTCAGTTGTAAACCCAGCATGCATTCTAGAAGGACAAAAGGAGGATGTCCTTTTTTCCCCCTCCCTGTCATGGATTGCACTTGGGGGTGGGCACTGTGAGCTCAGTGATTTGACCCTCATGAGTGGGTTCATGACAGATCTGGTGCACAGCACTGGGATCTGATAGATTTGGCTGCATTATAATTTGATAGATTGGTGGCTACAGGCATAACAGTTGGGCTTGAATCCAAGTTGAGTGTATCAGATTGTTAAACTGAAAACAGTCCACACACATTCAAGGCAGAGATTTTAAAAATATATATAATTTGGTTACAGTATCAAGTTCCCTACCTGTTTTATTTTTTTTCTCAGGTGCCAGATAGTGCAGCAGTAGTTAGGAAAGCAGATGACTTCCATCTGCAGTGAATACAATGTAGAATACCTGAAGCAGTTGTGCCAGAAGAGAGTACTTCAGTATAAGGTGTGAGACAAAATGCACCTCTTGGAGGCTGTCATGGCAGCCGATGACCTAGCAGCTGCCCAGAACCTCGAGACATGACCAGTGACTGAAAAGGACCAGAATCTGGGTGTGGGGGTGCCAGAGTCCATTGCAGAGTCCAGCCCCAGGAAGGAGGACAGTGAGACCAGAAGGGACCCAGTGTCACAGCGCCAGGAGAATGTCACCACAATATTGAAGTCAGAAGGGATCAAACTGCAGATAGAGTTGAAGAAACTGAAGCAAACAAAGTTCCAGATTGAACTGGAGATGCAGAAAAGAGAAAACCAGCATCAGAGAGAGGCCAATACAAGAGAAAGGCAGTGTCAGAGTGAGGCTGAGAGAGAGGACAGAGAGCGCCATAGAGAATTTGAGCTGCAGAAGCTAAAACTTCAATGAACAGCACCAAAGGAGGTAAGTGGCAGGGTGAACCTGAACCTCCAGGACAGGGGTGCAAGTTAAATTCTAAATAAATTAATAGCTGAATTTAAAGAGGGGGGTGATATAGATGCATTTTTGAATTTGTTTGAATAGGTCTGTATTCAGGCAAAAAGACCCAAGGAGTCCTGGAGCTTCCGGCTATCCCTGCTACATACTGGAAAATATCGTGAAGCATTAGGTCAAATGGACAATCAGGACAGTAGTGATTATGAGAAACTTAAATCTGCATTGCTTAAACAGTATGAGTTTACTCCTGAAGCATACTGGGTTATTTTCTGTAACCTCTGAAGAAGCCCTGACATGAGCTACGAGGAACTCGCCACCAAGCAATGTCAGTTTTTGAAATGTTGGTGAGAGGGAGTGGAAGCAATTTCTGCAGAGAAAGTTGAGGAGGTTGTACTTATGGAGCAATTCTTTTGGGCTTGCCCAGCAGAGTTGAAAATCTTGGTAGAGGACTGAGACCACAAAACAGCGCAGAAGGCTGCTGAGCTCTCAGATCACTATGCCAGAAGCAGACCTGCTCTAAAAGGGAGTGGGATGGGTTTGGCAGCATAGAAGTAGAAAAGTGTGCCTTCAGGGCAGCTAAAACCCTCACTGCCTCCACAGAAGGGGGAAGCCTCAGGTTACAAGAAAGGGATCTTTCAGACAAAAGAAATGATGATTGTTGGTTTTGCAAACAGCCAGGGAATCTTGCAAGACAGTGTCCAGAAAAGGCACCAAGCAGACAAAGTGGTGCTTGAACAGAGTTGGGTGCACTGTGTATCCCTGAAAGCATGTCAATAAACATGAGGGAGCACATACACCTGGTTACTGTAAATGGGGTGCACATGCATGGGTTAAGGGTCATGGAGGCATCTCTTACTTTAATAAAAGGGGATATGGTTGAACCCAAACAGCTTATATCTAATCAGTTTGTAACAGTAGCGGGATTCACTTGGGAGGAGAAAACCTTGCCACTTGCTAGTGTTCTCCTAGACTAGAGTGAGACAGGAGAGAGGGTACAAAAGGTGGAAGTTGCAGACAATGTCACCCTGGATGTGATAATAGGGAACAATCTCCAAAAGGGGGTGGTGTGCACGGTTATCCACAGTCAGATGACCAAGGCTGATTGTAGTTCCCAGGACCCCACAGAAGTCCCTATATAAAACAATGGGAGGCTGGTACCCCAGCCTGTGTCTCCTGACATGGAGAATAGTGAAAGGGTGGGTAGGACTTCCTCACGTAGCACTTCATAAAACAGCTACAGAAGGTTACTCTAAGGAGGGAGGGGTAACCAATGGTCAAACGGTTAGGGATGGCAATAACCCTGAATGCCCTGACGCTAGAACTATGGACCCTAGTTTAGAAACTGAAAGGGACATATCCCAGGCTTTGGGAAAATTTAAAGATTTTGTAGCTGCTCAGATGACTGTCCCTAGTTTGGAGAGGCTGAGGGCTTGTGCAGAATCTGAGGGGACACAGGGAGGTAATGGGAAACATACAGCATATTGGGACAATGGACTGTGCTACACGCAGGATGTAAGGACAGAGGGAGGGATGATGGGCAGACATCTTGTCACTCCCCAGGGGTACTGTGAGTGGTTGCTCAAGATTGCTCATGGTATCCCCATGTTCAGACATCTGTGAATCACGAGCACCATGCAGTGATTGGCCCAGAATTTCTATTGGCCCAACTTCACCCAGCAGTTGCAGGAATATTGCAGGTCTTGTCACCAGTGCTAACAAATAGGGAAGGCAAGTAGTAAAACCAAAGCCACCCTAATTCTCTTGCCCATTGTGGAGGAGCCATTCTAGAGTGTAGGAATGGATATTGTGGGACTTTCGAGTACCCCAAGCTCCTCCGGGAAGAGGTTCATCCTGACGGTGGTGGATTATGCCACCTTATACCCAGAGGAGGTCACCCTTTCCTTTCTTAGGACAGACAAAGTGGCAGATCTTGCCTTGCGAGGCCTATGTCAGGTTTCCGCAGTAGGTTATCACCGATCAAGGGGGTACCTTCATGTCGGACCTGATGAAATGTTTGTGGGAGAAGTGTGGGGTTGTGCAGAGACACACACCTTATAACCCATAAGCCAATGGGCTTGTGGAAAGGTTTAATGGTACTGTCCCCTAAAATCAATGCTTCAAACGTTTGCTAAACAACATGGGAGGGACTGGGAGAAATACCCTCCCCACCTGTTGTTCGCATATAGGGAGGTGCCCCAAGAGTCGACAGGGTTTTCCCCCTTCTAATTTTTATATGGCCGTAGGGTGAGTGGGCCCTAGGCTTGGTCCGGGAAAATTGGAAAGGCAAGCATTCCACCCAGGGAATTCCCATAGTGGAGTATGTCCTAAAGTTTAGGGAAAAGATGAAGGAGCTTATGGAAGAGGCCCAAAGCAACCTGTCAGCTGCCCAACAAAAAAAAAAAGGTCTGGTATGACCACAGACCCAGAGCTCACTTGTACAGAGTAGGTCAGGAAGTCATGGTCCTAATCCCGGTCCAGAAGGATAAGCTGTAGGCTGAGTGGCAGGACCATAAAAAGTAGTTACACGAGTGAATGACGTAAACTACATTGTAGAACTGTCTGACAGGAGACATAGCCATATAAAGTATGGTGTTCCCCAGGATTCCATTCTCAGTCCCCTTATTTTCTCCCTTGTTAACTCCCTTCCAGAAATATGCACCGATACCAAGCTTATACTTTATGCAGACGACGATGCCCTATATTGCAAAGATAGAAACCCTTCCTCCCTTGCTACCAAACTACAGCACAGCTTCAAGAAACTTCACTCCTGGTTCTATTCTAAAGGAATGGTACTAAACTTGAGAAAAACAAGGTCATGGTTTTCGCCAGTCACAAAAAACTGCTTAATTTTGACTTCCCATTACATAACAGTGATGGGAACCAAATTGAGAGGGTACAGGAATTTAAATACCTTGGCCTTCTTCTCGACTGTCACCTTAATTTTGAAGCACATATCAACCTAACCATCAAGAAAACACATCAGAGGCTAGGCATGCTATACAAGGTTAAATCCTTCCTTAGCAAGGCCTCCAAAGTGCTCCTTGTACATAGTTTCCTACTGCCACACTTTGATTATGATGGTCTTGTCTTTTATCCCCCATCCCAGCAAAACCTCTGGAAGTTACGTGGCATGTACAATAAAATCATTAACTTTGTCACAGGGCTCCCTAGACGTACTCACCACTGTGATATATACAATATTTCCACCTGAACCTCTCTTGAGAACCACCTGGATGGCAAAATTGTCACCTTTTTTCACAAACTCCACCTTGGTACTTTTCCCAACAGCATCTCATCTCTATTCCCCAAAACATTTCACCCCAGGTCCACTAGAAATGCCTCCTCTCTCTCTTTCTCTATTCCTCACTGCTGCACCACTCATGGCCATAATATCCTATCTTTTAAGGGTCCTAAACTCTACATCTCCCTCCCCCTGACCTCCTTCACTGTCCTTCTACTGCCTCCTTTAAATACTCCTTGAAAAATCACCTCTCCCCCTCCCTTTGTCGTTGCTCCCTGCCTTAACACTCTCCTCAGTCTCTCTATTTTCTCTACCTTTCCCACCATACGTCCTTGGCCTCCACCCTCCCTTCCTCCCTTCACCTGCTCTGTTCGCTCTGTCTCCACTTCTTCTGCCCCATCCCTGATGCACCTCTTTCTCTGACTTCAGTCATACTTTCACACAGTCCCCCCAGTCTTTACTCCACTTTAATCTCCGCCATCTATTTCCTTTTTTCTTTCTAATTTGTAACTGCATGGCACTTAATCCACTTAAAACTTTGTTAGAAATGTTTGCATTTTGTTAATGTTTTTTTCCTTTTGTACGTCTTGTATTTTTCAATCACTGTATAGATCTTGTTACTCTGTCTCCCTTTGTACTCTGTAAAAATGCTTGTTGTTCATTGACTGGATGCATGTGAAAATGGGAAATTTTGCTCACATTTTAAATAATATAAACTGGCAAGCATCATGGATGCAAGCCCCACAGCTTGAATCTACTTATGAAACTTATGTCTTTCCAGTATAATAAATAAAACTGAAACTGAACTAAAAAACTGAATGTACCATGTCAACATGATGAAGCCATATGCAAATAGGGCTGACATGGTATTTGTAGTGTGTAGTCCTGGGGAAGGGATGGATGAAGCTGACCCCTTACTGGACTTAATGGAGGAAAGCAAGCGGAAGTCCTCTGTGGATGCAAACTGTTGCCCCAGATTACCCTGGAACAGTCCCAGGAAGTGAGGGAGGTTTTAGAGTACCTTGCCCCTTTGTTTACAGTCAAGCCAGGACATACCCCCTTAGCAATAAATGATGTAGATACAGAATGCAAGTATCCATCTGATGGACAACCTATCGGGTGTCTGAGGCCATCGTAATGGACATTAGCAGGGAGGTGGAAGAAATGCTGGCTTTAAAGGTAATCCAGAAATACCACAATCCATAGGCCTCACCTGTAGTCCTTGTTCCCAAGCCAGATGGCTCTACTCGCATCTGTGTAGACTATCATAGACTCAGTGCAGTCATGAAGTCTGATGCCCACCCAGTGCCATGGATGGACGAACTACTGGGCAAGTTGGGAGGTGCAGCATATCTCACCACCACTGACCTGACAAAAGGGTATTGGCTGATGGAGTTAACTGACAGAGCTAGGGAGAGGTCAGCCTTCATAACTCCAATGGGATTATTCGAGTTCAGGGTATTGCCTTTTGAAATAAAGAATGCCCCTGCCACCTTCCAAAGGTTGGTGAACTAGATATTACACGGTACTGAAGAGTACACTGTGATGTATCTGAATGATATTGCCATCTTCAGTGCCAGCTGGAAGGAACACCTGTCCCACCTGAGGGAAGTGTTGGGCAGGATACAGCGGGCAAGGCTTACTGTTAAGGCTGAAAAGTGCCAGGTTGCCATGGTAGAGGAGACATACCTAGGACATGTAGTAGGGCAGGGGCAGCTTCACCCTAATCAAGCTAAAGTTTAGGTGACAGAGGTGTGGCCCAGGCTGGAAACCCAAAAGTAGGTTTGGAGTTTCCTAGGGACTGCTGCATACTATCGTACGTTTGTACAAAATTACTGTACCCTGGCAGATCCTCTATCTGACCTGCTAAAGAAAAGAATGCCTAAAAAGGTAAAATGGGAACCAGCCTGTGAACGAGCCCTTACATGGCTAAAGGAGGCACTGTGCAGTGCTCCTGTGTTGGCCAGTCCAGACTATAGTAAGCCATTTGTAGTCCAGACAGATGCCTCAGATGTGGGGATTGGAGCAGCCCTTAGTCAGACCTCTAGCCAAGGGTAAGATCACCCAATAGTGTACCTTAGTAAAAGGTTGCTTCCTTGGGAGCAGGTCTGTTCGACAGTTGAGAAGCAGTGCCTTGCACTGGTATGGATCTAGAAGAAATTAGAGCTGTACGTCTGTGCGAGGCACTTTGAGGTACAGACCAATCATAACCCCTGGTGTGGGTGATGCAGATGGGTAAAATGAATGGTCATCTTTTGAGATGAAGTATTGCCTTACAGGGCTACAATATGACCATTACCCACAGCGCCAGACTGGTCAATGCCAACACAGATTGACTATCTCACCAGTTAGTACAGTGAATGGAATTCAGTCTAGAAGGGAGGAGTGTTGTGATCTAGCCAATTGCCAATCATTATTTGCAATATGTATTTCTGTTATTTATTGCTTTATGGGATTTCTGTATCTGCTCGTGCCAGTGTTAATTCAAGGCATAGGGAGAAGCCTAGATTTTTTTTTAAAGGGGTGACCTTTTGACTAGAAGGCCACCTGCTTGCCAGGAAGGGAGATTTTCATTTCCAGGTTCTTTTGACAGAGATGTGCCAAAAGCCATTTATCTGCCATAAACATGCACTGCAAGCAAAGTGCTTTTTTGATCTCAGGAACTATGATAGCATATCACATTTTATGAGTTCCAAGAATGTTTTGGCAGGAAATACCTTCCTAACAGGCCTGTGTGAGGTAATATAAAAAAGGTACACATCCTTCTAGCAGTGTTGTGTGAAATTAACTTCCAGAGTGTATTGTAAGAAGCAGAGACTTCAAAGAGGTTAATTATGAACTGTCATAAACCATGCTGTGGGTCACTGGTGAGAAAATAAACCAATTTTCTTATTACTGGAATATTGCTGACACTGCAGTTCAGAAAGGATAGTTAAACTCTCAGCACAGTCACTCAGTGTCATTCTGGTTTTGGACATTTTCCTGAGCACAACAGAACAACTGCCAGGCTGCTACACAAGGACTGAGATCTTTTGCTAACCAAAGATTCTCTGAACTTTGAAACTAATCTTTAAGGTACAGATGTAGTTAAACAGTTTTAAGGCATTTATGCTGTATACTTTCCCAATTTGTTTCCATACTGTAACCTACAGTAAATTAATATATGTTCTGTTTTAGTTGTACTGCATTTTTTTAAATATTTTTAGTAAAACTTGTGTTTCCTAAAGAAATTCTGCCTGTGTGAGTTTTTATATTGTATTTGTGACTGTAGCAGTTTTATTACAAATCTGTGACAACTTTTTATGCTTAGAAGGGCCACGGATAGCAAACAAATTGAAAGAGTCTATGGGGACATCTGGATGGATTTTGGGAGAATACCAGAGTCTCATACGAGTCTGCCGGAATGTGAACTGGGCTATTGCATGTCCTGTAGGGTGAAGATCAAATCAGGTGGTGGCTGCTACCCCGAAGAGAGTGTAACACTTGGGCCTTCCTCCTGTGTACTAGCCATGAAAAGGGTTCATATTTGGCCACAAGACTCGAGACTGGTATTGTGCCCTGATTCAAACTATAGAGGGATATTCTGGGACCTGGTGGCAAGTGTTCAGTTGTAAACCCAGCAAGCACTCTGGAAGGACACGAGGAGAGTATCCCTGTTTTCCCTCTCCCTGTTACAGATTGCACTTAGGGGTGGGCACTGTGAGCTCAGTGATCTGACACTCACGAGTGGGACTGTGACAAAAATAACTCTATGAATGGCCAAATAAGTATTACTAGTACAGCCTCTCAGCTGCATCTCACTGTTGAGTTGGCCATATTTCATCAATTCCAGCAGCTTTCTTTGTGTTCTCTATTAGAGCAGCTGACTGTATACAGCTCATTGACCTGTTTGAATGGTATTTGCCTGTTAGTGTAGCCGATGAAATTGAGCACAGCAGCCTTGTCACTTGTTCGTTTTTGTTAGTTCAGCTGAAACCACTAAGTACAGCAGCCTGTTAACTTGTTATGTTTTGTTAGTGCAGCCAGCAACACTGAGCTCAATAGCCTTTTAACTTATGTTTTGTTAGTGCAGCCAACAATATTAAGCACAGCACCCTTGTAACTTGTAAATTTTTGTTAGCATAGCTGATTATTCCTAGCACAGCAGCCTTTCAGTATGCTTTATATTGTTATTCAGCCAATGCCTGTATTAATGCCTGCTTAGTTTGTTTTTGGGAGGTCACATTCACAGATGTCCTGGTCCATATTGTGAGCTCCACTCCTGCACCGGAATGACAAGTTACTGCTCCCTACTTCCCACTGCACTTCCCCCCTTCCCCTCAAGGTCCTCAGTTATTCACATCAGCATTTTCTTCTGTCTCCCTCAGCCCTCCACCTGCCAGCCCCAAGGACTGAACAGGTGCAAGGAGGGCTTCTGCCCCTACCCAGGATGTCAGACCCTTCCTTAAGGTACAGAACAACCAGTTTGGCATTTGGTGCCATCTTTCCTCAGCCATGATGCTTCTATATCCATGGCACAGCAACTGCATGTACAGAGAGCATTTCAGCCAATAGTGCACTATTGTACAGCAATAGCCACTGAACACTCCTCAGCCACCCTCCCACCCAGAACCAGTGTGATTTTATAATCACTGAGAGGCAATCAATCAATCCCACTCTGCCCCGCAGTCTACTTTCCAGGCAACTTTGTACAGACCATTACCTCCCATCCTCCCACCCCCCACAGTATCTCTTGGTCCCTTTTAAGGTGACTTCTCCAACAAGGTGGCTAAAGATAGCTCCTCTTCCCAGCCCTGCCCACAAGGTGCTTTCCCCTTCCCAGCCAGGCAGCTCTGACAGTTGCTCTATCAGATGCTGCTCATTTCCATTTTTAACAGCAAGCCCTGCTCTCCTCATTTACTTTTCTCCCCTAACCCTTACTCTGGCACAGCTCAGGTTTGTACCTCACAGGGTCATGTCTAGTAATTCTCTGGGTACCCTTTATCTCAGGCCAATTCCTTACTGCTCATGTACTCACCCCCTGAATCCTGGGACCCCAACTGAAACTTCTTATCCCTCCTCCTGAACACCCCACTCCCTGCTCTTATAATGCCACTCATCACTGGCCTTCTGCTTTTGCTCCTCTCCCTCCCCCCTCTATACCCTCTCAACACCCTGATCTCCAAAAGATTCTACCCCACAAATCAACCCCCCCAATGCCCCCTCCTCTCCTTCATTATCACTCTGTCTAAATCTTCTCAACATTCATCCCAAACCCTGGACTTCTCTTAATCCCCCTCTGGAAACATATCTCCCTCCTCAACTCTCTTCACCATCCACCCAGAGCCCTCTACCCACTCTCCCTTCCTTTCTATTGCCAGAAATGCCTATTACCCTCTCTTATACATCTCCTCCTATTAATCTCTGGTGACATTGAGCCAAATCCGGGCTGAATCCCTTCATCTCCAAGTCCCCTTCCCCATAATGGACTGTGCATCTACCATGTTAATACATGTAGCCTTCTCCCAAAAACTGACTCACTGGAAGATCGGTTATCCCAGAGCCCCCTGGATATTCTCTGTGTCTCTGAAACTTGGCTCTCTTCCCACACCACTTATTCCTGTCTAGCCTTACCAGGTTTTACTATCCACCTACAGGATCATGACAAGAGAGGAGGTGGGGTAGCTATATATGTTTGAAGTACCATCTCTTGCTGCATTGCCTACCAGAAATCCACAAATCCTATGAAACCCTCCTTGCATGCCTGATTCTCATGTCCACAGCCCCATCTACATAAGTGTTTTATACACCACCTCTAAAATAGCCCCCACACCCTTGTTTCATGCATTAACACAATTACCTCCCTCTCCTCTAATGGTGAGTTATTCATGTTGGGTGACTTCAGCGTCAACTGGCTCTCCCTCTCCTCCACTCACACAGGACTCTCCATGGAAACACTTATGTCCTGATCTTTAAGGAGGAGATTGTTTAATGACCAAGTATGGGAACAGATAGTGATCTGGGGAAAGTCTATATCAGTAGGACAGGTGAGTGATCCGAGACCACTCTATGGCATATAGTACAATCTAGTACATATGTTAGAAGGGGTTTTCTAATAAGAAAATAGTTAAGTCTGGAAAAAACTTGGTGCAGTACATAATAAAAGTAAAGTCAGTTGTTGTCAGGTGAAACACCTGCCAGGGGTCAGCTAAACCTGAGGAATCTACCAAGTCCCACAGGGCTTTCTGTGCCGGGAAGAGACCAGCCAGGGTCCTATAGGATCTGTCAATGTCATTGGCAAACACCAGATTTAGATCTCCCCAGAAGACAGGGTAAGTGAAACAGGGGTGCCAAGGCAGAGGCCAGCTTAACAAAAAAAGGTGGTGAATCTATATTTGTCCAATAGATGTCTCCCAAGATCACTTCAGTATTACCCAGGAGACCTCAGACAAACAAGAACCTCCCCTCTGGATCCCTTGTCTCTTCTTTACATTGGAAGGGCAAGGATTTGTTCATCAAAATTGCCACCCCACCTCGTCTTATTTATTTATTTATTTATTTGCTTTTGTTAACCGGGTAAGCACACTAGACAGCCAAGTGCCTATTTTTGGGTGCAACCCAGGAGATTACAAGGTACATACTTTGTCTTGAGCTCCTACCAGCCCCGTATGCTTGTCCCAGCCATGTTTTCCTAAGTAATGATACTTGAGACTCCGGGAGATAGGTCTCTTGCAAGAAGACAAATTGTGGAGAGAGTTTAGATAGATGTCACAAGATCATGTATTTTTTCTTGTTGTCCCTGCTACCCTTAATGTTTGAAGTTACTAGCTTAAGTCCCTGAGCCATAATAATAGAAACATACCTGCAACAAAGTAGTCCCTATTCCCATATGAACTGCATCATATCCAACCCACCCCTCCACTCAAAATTAACACCAAAACAAATTGAATAAACCCACTGTAACAAATATCCCTAGATAATAAAAGTATCGGTAAGAAACCTAGCACCCAGGCCATATGCCTTCTCCTTACCTTGCCGCCCATGTACAGACTGCAGAGGCTCCAAGTCTATGACAATCTACTTAATAAGAGAATATGATTGTAGCAGGAATTTAATATAGAGAACTGCTAAGCCTCCCCCTTCCTCCAATAACCAGACTCAACTTAATCTTATCAGTAGAAGAACATTAAGGGGAGAGGCTGAGTCCGATACAGGGATTCCCCGATCTATTGATAAAACATACCAGTGAACTGTAAAACGAATTGCATTACTGAAAGAACTGCTAACTCGAACTCTAAAATATGTCTAAAATGGTAACAGCACAAATTATGTCATTATCGACTGAAAAAACGAAAAAACATACAGTTTTTATGTGTGGCAAAAAGATAGGTTGAGCATAGTGCCCACTGTAGTAACTACCTCAAGGATAGTGGAACAGTAAAAAAGAAAAAAAAAAACAGCTCTTAGATTAAATATTTCATATCCCCTATCAGCATATTACTACAACATACTACTACAACTTGCAAACATTTAATAAAGTAAAGGCAAATCTGATATCAATCAATGAGAGAAAGAAGGTCCTTCAAATGTCATTGTTGGCCGTCAACAACTGGCCAATAATGTAGCCTTGGCACTCCTTGACAAGGCAATATTAATATAAGTAGCCTAAAACTTTGGAAAGCAAATCTGGTTGAAAAGTAACAGGTAAAAAATCCCAGCGAGATAACTTTCGAAAGGGTCTACATGTCAACATAATATAATCTCTCCTGCAGCATGCCAAAAGTAAAACAGTCAGCCTCTTCGGAGCTACCTTAAGGAATGGAAAACATTAAGTATGGCCAGAAGAGGTAGCTCAACACTCGAAAGTGCAATGTCCAGGCCGCAAATATAAACAAGTAACTGATTAATGTTCCAGAATACTGCATAACAGGAAATAGTCATTATCTTTTTATTTTCACTATATTCACTGGATCCATATTAGAGTGAAAATAAAAAGACTGTGAATATTAGGTAGACCACTATATATATATATCAGCACTAGTGTTCAACCAGTGAAAATAAGAAAAAGTGAATATGTGGGAGTATGCTTGGAGAGCTAAATATAAAGTACATATATATATATATATATATATACTGTATATATAAATTTCCTCATAGATCGCTCCTAACCCCTGTAAAATTTATTATTTACTTGATGAATTTTGTTGACCAGGTAGGACCACTGAAACTAGAAGTCCCTTTTTCAGGGTGACCAGGGTTGGGTACAGATGGTAACCAACTGAAATTAAACCTGATGAAGCTGTTGGCGGTATTTTACTGAATGGATGAAACTGACCAGGACACCAGGGAAATGCCTCTCTCCTTTTCAAGAAGTGCCATAGGATCTTTAATGCCCACCTGAACAACCACCAGACCATGCCGAAGGGACCTCTTTTTAACATGTCATCTGAAAGACAGCACCTCAGGAGTGCAGCAAACCCCTCATGCTGCACTACAGTGCAAGTATTGGGATTTAACCCAAGTGCCTGGTGTGGGGACAAAACCTACAGCCTTCTGATCTTCTAGCCTCAGAGACGAGTGTGCAACCTGCTGAGCCACTGACACTGAAAATAACATTATGCTACCTTGTTGGCTCTGACCATAGTTTATTGGTATTGAGGTGCGTTTCTGAATGGGAGTGAGTCTGGTAATGTTATTGGTTGGCTGTATGAATGGGAGTTGTTTTCTGCTGTGTGATTGGTGTTTTGCCTTTGTTTTACTGCGTGATTGGTTGTGTTGTCCTTAGTTCTGTGTTGTGATTGGGTGTTTCATTTCAGTGGGAGGAGTTCGTTGGGCATCTTCCTGACTGGGTTTTTTGTTTAAGGTAGTTCTGTTGTTTTTATTGTGCAGTATTCATTTTATGTGCTCTTTTATGGTGTTATTTTTATTTTGCGTCACCTGTACTTTTTAATCTGTTGGGTGTGTGTTTCATTTGGTATTTCGTTGTGGTTCTGATTACCGGTGGTGCTGCTCCCTGACTTTCAGTTCTGCATGTGGAGGCATGCTGAAAACTGAGGTAGAAGTCTTCCATAAAATGCTGGTAAGGAAATGTTTTAGATTGTGAGACGTTCTGTGGCAGTGTTTTCTGGTGTGGGGATCGGCTACATTGGCCATTCATGTTAGTTATGGCTGAGATGTGATTCGGACTGTGAGTTTGTAATGTTATTGAGGTTGCAATGTTTCAAGCATGATTTCACTGTGGAGAACTTGTGATTTGCTGAGTTATAGTTGTTGCTAGTGAAATGAAATTTCCTTCTTTCATCGTTTTTAGACGATGGGTGTATTTATAGATTTGTGGTACAGAAAAGTAGTCTGGTGAGGGAGGTACATGTGGAGATGTCACCACAGTGAGAATATCACCTGATGACATAGGCAGAGTAAGTATAAATGTCAGATATGTCACTCTGCCTACGTCAGCAGGATTTATCTCACTGGGGTGAAAATATAAGGATTCATTCTACTCATTTATCACTCACCCCTATTGTATTAAAGTATGTACACGATAACTAAACAGGAAATAAATACATACGAACATATGAATCTGCCAGCAAAAACAGGCCTCATGGTCTATCAAGTCTGCTGAAGTGTGCAGCTAGCACCCCTATATTACAGCTGCCCCACCCCTCCCCCTTCCACCTACAGGGAGTTTTCGGCACTACTTACCAAGACTCTACCCCGTGCTCTATCCCATGCCCTTTTAAAACTACCCACTTTCTTACATGAAATCACCCCATCTGATATGGCATTCCATTGTGACACCACCCTTTCTGTGAAGTAATGTCTCCTCACCTCTCTCCTAAATTTGCTCCCCTTCAATCTTAACCAGTGCCCTCTCGTGTCCCTTTCCTTCCTCAGATTAAATAATCCATCAGCACTAGATTTGTTGATCCCCTAGAAGTACTTGAATGTTTCAATCACATCCCCCTATCCCTCCTTTCCTCCAAGGTGTACAAACTCAGATTCCTCAGCCTGTCCTTGTAGGTTTTGCCTTCCATTTCCCATATTATTTTTGCCACTCTTTGCTGCACCTCTCAAGCATCTAATCTTCTTCAGATACTGATGGTAGTACTACACACAGTACTCCAAGTGCTGCCTCACAAAGAACCTGTAGAGGGGCAGGATCACTTCTCTATGCCTGGACGACAAACCCCTTGCAAGACACCCCTGCATCCTATTTGCCTTAGCTGCAACTTTCCTGTATTGAGCAGAGTAGTCCATGCTTTCCATTACCATCACCCCTAAGTCCTTCTCTTCCTCTGTGACCCCCAGCCTTACACTCCCCAACCAATATTCCCTCCTTGGGTTCTTGGCCCCGAAGAGCATAATCTTGCACTTCTTCACATTGAAGCCCAGCTGCTACTCCACCGACTACTCCTCCAGTTTGGTTAGGTCCCCCTGTAGTTGTTTTCACTCATTGACTTCATCCTCTACCAGCCCATTTTAGTATCATCTGCAAACAAACTGATCCTGCTCTCAACTCCATGTGAGATATCCGATATGAATATCCCAAACAACACCGGACACAGCACAGACCCTTGCGGCACTCCACTCATCATTGGCCTAGGTGCTGAGAGTTCCCCCACCACCACCATCCATTGCTGCCTCCCCTTCAGCCAGTTCATGATACAGTTAGCATATTTGCCCCCACCCCACGAATTTCAGTTTTCCCCCCTAACTGCCTGTGAGACTCGGAATCGAAGTTCTTGCTGAAGTCCAAATATAGGACATCCACTGCGTGGCCTTCTCCAGCTCACTTGTTACCCAATCATAATACTCTATTAGTTTGGACTGACAAGATTTCCCAAAGATGAACCCATGCTGCTTCTCATTATGGAGGCCATTCACCTCAAAAAATGACACCAGTCTATCCTTCAGTACCGCTTCCATGTGTTTATCCACTATGGAAGTGAGACTAACAGGTCTGTAGTTGCCTGGCTTGTCCCGTGGGTTGCACTTGTGTATAGGCACCACATGGGCCATCCTCCAGTCCTGTGGCATGCATCCCATGTCCAGGGAGGTGCTGAACAGGTCTGCCAGTGGCCTGGCCAACATCTTTGTAATCTCCCTCATCACCCAGGGGTGAATGCCATCAGGACCTGCTGTCTTGTCCACCCTTAGTGTCTTCACACCCTCTAGTTCTCTACTCTCCTCAGTCATTCCATCAGTTATCCCCTCCCCCCTGACCCCACCTTCCCAGTCCACAGAGGTAGTGGACCACCCTTCTGCGTGAACACAAAGCAGAAGTATTCATTCAGTGCTTCTGTGTGTTCCTCTCCCTTTTCCACCCACCAACTTTCCCTTTTGATCTGCACTATTTGGTCCCTACACTTCCTTTTTGTCCCCATCACGTATCTTAAAAAAGCCCTTCTCCCCTTCCTTAATGCCCTGAGCCAGCCTTAGCTCCCTAGCAGCCTTGCCTTCCCTAACCAGTTTGGTTACCTCCTTGAAACAACTCTCATACGCCTCCCTATCCTCCCCCCTCCCTGTCCTCTTGCATTTTCAATAAGCAGCTGTCTTTGACCTTACTCCCTCCAGCACCTTACTATTTAGCCAACATGGCTTCTTCGCTCTGCTCTTGTTGCTCAGAGTCCTGGTGTAAGCCTCCGTAGCCTCTGTTAGACCAGGTTTATGATATCCCACTTTTGTTGTGCATCCATCTCTAGCCTAATCCCCTCTAGTAACCTTTGCAGTAGTTCCTGCATCCCCCCGAACTCCACCTACTTGAAGTTCACCACACTTGTTTATGAGCCTTCAGACTCCCTTCTCAACCTGAGCATGAACCACGCTGATTGATGGTCACCCCAGCTAGTGGGCCTTCCACCCTTAGTTCCCTCATGGCCTCCCTGTTCGATAGTACCAGGTCCAGTGTATACAGTGATTAGCATAAACATACCAGCATTAAATACTGGTGATTATGTCTCAGTTAACAAAATGGCAAACATAATAATGTATTGTCTTGTAAGGCACAAACCCTTCCTTCGCATGAACAAACAAGACAGACAGCATGCTTGGAGGAAATAGCCACATCCATGTATTTATTAAGCAGCCAATTATAATCTGAACGAGTAAACTGATGAGGTATAGATATGTATATATCAATTAATCTGGTGTGACATGCCTAGCAAGGTAGTTGCAGCTGATCATTTTTTTGATAACAATTAATAATTATAGTCTCCCCACTCCCCATTGGAGGGGGCAGACATACCAGGTATAACCTTGTGAGGGACTCTGGCCTCCAAGCCATCAGGAATGGCTCTTAGTGAGTTAGTTTTGAATGCACCCTCCACTGTCAGAGGGCACCACTGACTGAGGACTGTAGCCCAAGAGTTATCCTTCACCTGTGGCTGGCACCCCTCTGGTACCAGTTGTCAATGTCTCACCTCTCCTCAGCTTCAGGGCAAACTGCCTAAAAAGAAGTGAGATACCCTGTTAACCCCTCTGTACAATCCTGTGAGACTACAATGCCACTGTAATTCCTTCATGACTGTGACAACGCACCTGTCTAATCCCCCTCTACTAACACCCCACCAGAGAAGGCTTGAGACCTGCAAACCCAGTGAGAAAAACTGGTGAAATTCCTTCTGACCAAGACAGTGAGTGCCCATAGTGGGACAGCGAGTTTCCTACAACAAGGTTTCTCCCACCTGCTTTTTTGAAGGGAGGGATTGGGAGGGTATCTGCTGGAGAGGCTAAAGCTGAAAGAAGGCAGTGCCTTTGTTACATGAGCTTAAATTAACAATGCTCCTCCTCTCCAGCAGGTAGTAGCCCCTACCTCCTGGGAACACTACCTAGTTAACTGACCTGTCTCTAGTGGGTATAATCTACCCCCCTCTGCTCAGTTGTCATCTGGGGACATGTCTACAGACAAGTCTCACCTGCTGCTATTTATTGCAGGCTCTTGCATTGTCTTATAAGGCACAATCCCCTTCCCTCACCTAAACAAACAAGACAGACAATGTGAGAGGAGGAAATGGCCACAGGCATGTATTTATTAAATAACAAATTAGAATCTAAATTGGTAAACTCAATCAATCAATCAATCTTTATTTTACCAGGTGAAACACCATTGAGAGAACTCATGTACAAGGCGGACCTGGGTAAATCAAGTATACAGTGCAGTTTTATAATGACCAAGTTACATCAAGACAGAACAAAAAACAAAACTAACAACAAGAACACTGATGATATATAGGTAGATAGACAGACAGAAAGATAGACAGACAGCTAGACAGATATCAATTAATCTGGCATGATGTGCAGCAAGGTAGTTGCAGCTGATCGTTTTGTTAATCAATAAATTGCTAATTATACACCCTCCACTCCCCTTTGGAGGGGCTGACATGCTAGTTAAAGCCTCACAAGAGACTCTGGCCTCAGCATGAGGGAGGGCTTGTAGTAGTTCAGTCTTGAATGTGACCTCCCCCATCAGAGGGTGCCACCAACTGTGAGCCAGAGCCTGAGAGTTATCCTTCACCTGTAGCATCCACCCCTCACTGAAGATCCATGTAGAGATTTTCACCCCTCAGAACCACTATGCTCTCACCTCTGCCCAGCAGAGAAAAGAATGGCTACAGATCCACACTTGTTTCCCCTGGGAGTCAAGACCTACGAAAAAAATAATAGAAACACAGAGGTTACAGTAATTGCAGTTGCACATAACTCAAAAGCTCGGGACTTCCACTGTCCCAAGGACTGAATCTGGGCATCTGTCCAACCCTCTACCCTAGCATGTGAGGCAGCACCTATGCAGAAGGAGTGAATATTGTGCTCCTGAGAACTGACCCCCAGAGCCCATAAGGCCTTATTGAGAAGGTGACGAAACTGGAACACTGTGAGGGAAGACCAGTCCTCATGACAGAAAAAGGCCTGACCCTACCATTTAACTTATGCAGATAAGCCAAAACCCACCCATGGATGTCCCACTGTACATGGGAGGGGACCAGAATCTGCACCCCGGCACTCCCCGTCCATCTTGCTGTGCCACAAGAAGATACAAACCTTTCTGGGGTCACTGCCACATCATCTTCACCCAGTGTCTCTAGCAATGAGGATGATTTGCTCATCTGAGCTATTCTGAACACCCTGGAGGCCCTGCAGAAGTCTACCAAGAAGGCTGTCTGAGACAGACACACCTCCGAAGCAGATAAGCAAACCCTGGGAAGTACATTCATCATGTTCACTAACAACTCCAGGTTAATAGGGTGATTTGTGTTCAACAGTTTTGGATCCTCATGGGCCCACCCTTCCAGATCTTTACTCATACAAAAGGCCCACATGATACCCTTCACCCCTATGGCCTTAGCAAACAATGCTATGACTTCCAAGTACTGCCCCACAGCTGCTGACATATACCCTTGCACCTCATATGCAAAAGGTGTGAAAACAGTCTTCCACAATAAGCCAAGCACTGTCCCAGCCCAGCTGATGCCACACCCCCAAGACGTTCTCCACACCCCTCTGATAGACCATTGCCATACTAGGCACTAAAGAATACCTGAGTAGTTCCCGGGCTTCTGGATCATCAATTCACAGAGGTAGGCTGGGACTTCCCTGGGGCATATCTTCCCTTCTGGTGTCAGCTGTCAAAATTTCTCCCACTGCAAATGGGAAAGAACGTCAGCAACACTATTCAATACTAGCCACATGCACTGCTCTGAAATGAATATTAATGACCAAACACCTAGTACAAACACCCTCATCAGATTTCCCATAGGGCCTGTTCCCCCTAACTGCCTATTTATGCTGTCCACTACCCCGGTGTTGTCTGTTCTGAAAGTCACCTGCTTGTTCTAAAAGTTTTATGTAAGAAGGGTGAAATTATAAGAGCGAACTCAGAATCAGGAAACCAGTTTGGCGAAACCTGAAATGGTGACTCTTTCTTTCATGCAGGGGGGTTTCGACCCCCCCCCCAGCACAGCTCCTTACTAATATAACAAGCTCAGAGGTCATAGCATATTGGGGAATGGGTGACACCTTTGTCAGCATTTCAGTTTCACCCTTTTCCCATTGCGATTCCGGGTGTCACCCTTTCCGGTTTCGCCCACTTCACTGCACACTATTCTAAAACTGATCCCCCCCAAAATCACCAATGCCACCATGATGGGGACAAATACAAGGAGGGTGACTTGATGGATCAAACCCATATGCACCCAAGACTGAGGCTAGCTCCCTGCATACCAGGCCCCCTTGTGATAAGATCCAAACCCAAACCCCCTGGAATCATCTATGTTGAGCTTCAGCTCTTGACTTGTGACCTATCAACCAAATGGCCACCCCTTTGAAACATGACAAGAATGCCAACCATAACTCGAGGTCATCCCGCATGGACTTGGTAACCCCAAGCCTGTGGTAGGGCTTGCTGTAGCCCAACCTGCACTTGGCTAACTTAACATAGAAACGTAGAAGTTGATGGCAGATAAGGACCGCAAGGTCCATCCAGTCTGCCCATTTCTTTTTCTACCTTATTAATGTGCCATAGGCCTTTGCTCTGTCAATGGCCTATCTATTCATACTCATCTGTATTGCTCCCTTATGCCTATCCCATGCCTGTTTGAAGCCCTGCACTGTATTCACATCCACCACTTCCTGAGGAAGGCCGTTCCATGCATCCACCACCCTTTCTGTGAAAAAGAACTTCCTCACATTACCCCTTAATCGGACTCCCTCTAATCTCATGCTGTGTCCTCTTGTCCTGCTATTTTTCTTACATTGCAACATGTTAGACTCTTTCACCTTGTTAATGCCCTTAAGATGTTTGAATGTTTCAATCATATCACCTCTCTTCCTCCTTTGCTCTAGGATATACTTATTGAGTTCAGTTAACCTGTTCTCATATGTTTTTTTGATGTAGTCCCTGCACCATTTTGGTTGCCCTTCTCTGGACTGCCTCAATTTGGTTAATGTACATGTGAAGGTATGGCCTCCAGTACTGCATGCAGTACTCCAGATGGGGCTTAACCAGTGTCTTGTAAAGAGGGATTATTACCTCCCCTCTTCCGACTTGTGATACCCCTACTAATACAGCCCAACATCCCACTAGCCTTACCTACTGCTTTAGAAGTCTGCTTGGATGATTTCAGGTCATCGGTGATGATGATGCCCAAGTCTCTTTCTTTCCTTGTGACTGCCAGTAACTCCCCTCCCAGTCTATAGGTGGCTTCAGGGTTTCTCTTCCCTATGTGCATGATCTTGCACTTCGTTGCATTAAACCCCAGTTGCCATTCTTCTGAACATTTTGCGAGTTTATCCAGATCTCTTCTCATTCTGCCCACACTATCTGGATCATCTAATCCGTTGCAGATCTTGGTGTCATCTGCAAACAGACAAACCTTACCCTCCAGTCCATCTGCAATGTCACTGATAAAGATATTGAAGAGGACTGGCCACAGGACTGATCCTTGAGGTACCCCACTTGTGACTTGCATTTCTTCTGACTGTATACCGTTTACCACCACTCTCTGTTTTCTGCCTGTCAACCAGTTTGCCACCCAGTTGACCAATGTCTGACCCACCCCAAGCCTACCCAGCTTATTAATCAATCTTCTGTGTGGAACAGTATCGAAAGCTTTGCTGAAGTCAAGGTAGGCAACATCAACTGCTCCCCCTTGGTCCACCACTCTGGTTACCCAGTCAAAGAAATCTATAAGATTAGTTTGACAGGACCTTCCTGTTGTAAACCCATGCTGTCTTGGATCCTGTGCTCCTATGGATTCCAGGTGTTGCACTATCCATTCCTTAAGGAGTGTCTCCATAATCTTGCCCTCTACTGAGGTAAGACTGATTGGTCTGTAGTTCTCTGCCTCCTCCCTGCTACCACTCTTGTGGAGCGGGATCACATGAGCCCTTCTCCTGTCTTCTGGGACCACTCTTGTGCTCAGAGACTCACTAAACAGTTCTGATAATGGCTCTGCTAGTTCCAACCTTAGCTCCTTTAGTACCCTGGGATGTATGCCATCAGGTCCCATTGCCTTGTCCACCCTGAGTTTATCGAGCTCTTGTAGGACCCTTTCTTTTGTGAAGGGACTAGTGCACACCTCCCTCCCCCATGTGTCCATGGTGCTGAGTTGTGGGCCCTGCCCTACCTTCTCTTCAGTAAATACTGAGCAGAAGTATCTATTTAGGATAGATGCTTTTACATGGTCCTCCTCCTCACACGTCCCCTTATCCCCTTTGATCTTAGCAATACCACCTCTGGGCTTTCTCCCGTCACTAATGTATGTATAGAAAGTCTTGTCACCTTCTTTTACTGTTTGTGTCAGTGTTTCCTTGGTTTGGGCCTTTGCCTGCCTTACTGCCTTCTTTGCTTCCCTTAGGGAAGTTTGGTATGCCTCCCTATCTTCATCCTGCTGTGTCCCCTTATATTTTGTGAAGGCCAGCCTTTTGGCTCTGACCTTTTCTGCTTCTGTGTTTGAAAACCAAAGTGGTTTTCTTCTTCTTTTGCACTTTCTTTTCTCACTAACACAATGGGATGTTGCTTCAAGTATTGCATCTTTAATGCCTGCACACTTTGTCTGTACCCCCTCACCTGTATTTCTTTTTGTCATGGCTAGCTTAACTCTGTTGGCCATCTTATCAAGGTCAGCTCATCTGAAGTCCCATATTTTTGCCTTGGAATAGGATGATTTTGTTCTAGAGGCCAAATGGAACCATACCATGTGTTGGTCACTGGCCCCCAGGTGACCTTCTACCTGGAGATCTGTGATCCTTTCCCTGTTAGTCAGTATGAGATCTAGGATAGCCCTGTCTCTTGTGGGTTGTTGTACCAGTTGTTTGAGGCCCTCTCCCTGCAGGGAATCCACCATGTGTCTAGTTCTGGCAGATGTCCCTGCTGGTATTGACCAATCTGTATCTGGCATGTTGAAGTCTCCCATTATCAGAACCTCCCCTTTAGCTGTCATGTTTTGTATATTATCTAACAGTAACATGTCTATGTCCTCCCCCTGGTCTGGAGGCCTGTACACAACTGCAGTTCGTATGGCTGTCCCATTTCCTGTTTCCAGGGTGACCTACAGTTCTTCTGGCTCCTTATGTGTAGTCTGAATTTCTGTAGCTTTGATATTTTCATTGACATAAAGGGCCACTCCACCCCCCTTTTTGCACCTCGGTCTCTTCTGAAAAGTACATAGCCAGGTTCTGAAGTCTCCCAAGTGTTGTTTCTGGTAAACCATGTCTCGCTAATGGTTACTATGTCCAGTTTAGCGTCTGTCATTATTGTCTGCAGGTCTGGGATTTTGTTTCCCAGACTGCAAGCATTTGTGTACATGATTTTCCATTGGTCAGATATCGGTGCGTTAGTTGTTGGGCAAGGTCTGGCGTTTCCCCCTGTGCATCATATGGGAAGCTGAACCTTTTTCTTTACCTGGTGATGCAAATAAACTACAAAACTGGCAAAGAAAGGTCCACCTCATTGGGATAACTTTGTAGTTGAAATTCAGGTGCCCTGAAGCTGCTCAAGCTCCCACAGGGTGATTTTCATTGCCTATACCACCTTGTGCAGAAAAACCCATAGGGCTCTGACCTTTTCTTTTGGCATCTGAAACTCAGTGGTGACTGTATCAATTTCAAACCCAAGAAGGACAGGTGTATGCACTTCCCTTCCATCTTGTCATGGGCCAAGGGCACCCAAAGTGCTCACACACTTTGTGGAAAGGTCCCATCAATTGGGTGCAGTGATCAGACTCAGCTTTACCCACAAACAGGAAGTCATGGATGACTTTGGACCTGCCTACCAGTTTCTTGGTGGCTCACTGCAAGAAGGTGCTGAACTGCTCAAAGACTGCACATACCATGGTACATCCCATGGGCATGCAGTTGTCAACATAATACCAGTCCTCAAACTTTATCCCCAGCAGTTCCTTGTCCAGTGGGTGCACTAGTAACAGGCAGAAGCAAATTTGATGACTGCCTTGCCCAGTAAGGTGCCCTTCCCTCCCTCCACTTAAATGGTGGCATCAAAGAGTGCAAATGGTACAGCCATATCTACCAGATCGATGTGGTGGCTGACCAAGCCACCCTCTGGGTATGACAGGTGATCAATCATCCTGAATTCACCTGGCACCATCTTTGGCACCAGACCTGTTGGTGACACCCAAAGGGTGGGGCACAAAGGGCACACAAACAGACCACTAGCCTTACTTGCTGCTACTTCCTTTTCCAATTTAGCCCTAACTATGTCCTGGCAGTCCCTGGCATATTTTAGGTTCTCTGCCTCACAAGCTTTGTGTGGACCCTTGTATGGGATCCTGAAGCCCTGCACAAAGTCCTCTGCCAGAGACCAAGTGGGCTGTCTGTCTAGATAACCTATCAACCAATGCTCAATGCACTCAACCCTTATGGGGGTTGGAAAGCTTGACTTGCTACTTCTGAAAGGACCACAGACTGGTCCCTTTTGTGCACTGGACAAATTAGTGGTTCTGCCCACAGACATTGCACTCATGTTTGTATTTGCACACCTCTGACTTGCAAGTGCCATGGTTATAATGATAGCACTGACTCCCCCCCTTCGCACCACCCACTGTTCACTGCTGCAAACCCTTTCTTGAGGGACTGGGTTTGGTGCACCAGGAAGCCACTCTCTGAATGGTGGACCTCCCCACTGGCTGCAACAGACCACAAGAGAGGAAAGATCCAGCAAGCACCAAGCCTTACTGGGGTTGTTATGCTTCCTCCTGTAAAATTCCTCATCATATTCCAGTCAGCCCCATCCCCCTTTGTTGCCATGCATTGCCATTAGGTGACTACAGTTGCTCCATAACCCCTAAGTTGTTTGTGGGGCATAACTCTGTTAATAAACCTGCATAAATGGCAAGGCCTGTTGCCCATGTATGTTATATAGCCACCTTCCTACGACGCTCTACCCCATCATCCTTCTACTTATCCTTTTCCCTATCTACCTGGAGCTCCTTGGACCTGTTAAGCAATGTGAAAACATGCACGTACCACTAGCAATTTATTGATACACCTTCTCAGAAAGATGTGACCCAATGGACTTCCCGATGGTCGCATATGACCATACCGGGTCAATATGTCGTACGTTATGAAAAGTACGACAGAAGCGCTAAACAGGAACAGCGTGGTACATTATAGTGAGAGGGTGCAATACCGCAAATGGTTCTGTACATGGTACTGCACCCTCTCACTATCCCAGGCAGAGGATAAGACCTCTGTTGGGATAGGATTCTGCCAAGCAGCTGCCGTGGCTCAACGAGATGAGCCACTAGCTGCAAGGACCAGAAGCAGAGCGTTAGGAACAGGGCTAGATTCCCCATCCCAGATGCATTAACAATTTTTTCACACTTTGTGCAATATTTACTTTAACCTCCCTGAGTTATTAATCCTATTTGGGCAGGGGGCAGAAACCCCTTCTTAGAAATCAAAACTTATACTGCATGCATGAAATCGTGCTGTATTGGCATTGCACTTTATGCATACGGCATAATGTCTTGAGACATTATGACCCCCATGCCACATATGACTCATGTACTGACTGCATTGCTGGCTGCTGTGCTGGTCCCCCACTCACTGACTGCCCTACTACCTGACCTGCACTGCCCCTGGGTTCCTTAGACTACTTCTTTTTCTGCTTCTCCAACAAAGCCATCACCCTGTCCAGCTTCTCCTCCATGCTCAACGCTGGAGCTGAAGGAGCCACTGACTGTGAAAGTGGACCCAGTCTCACTAGCTGCAGGGGGTTGCTGGGCTGTGGTGCAGTGGGCTGACTGTAGAAGAGTGGGATCCTCTGGCTGTGATCTTATCAGTGGCACCAGCTAGTCTTGGATTGGTATGGAAGGAGCCAGCCTTGAGCCCATCAGACCAGGAAGCAGCTCTGGCAGCAGGCATGGCAGCAGAAGGTAAGGGGCCAGCAGTGGGCCTAGCAGACATAGCAGCAGAAGGTGGAGGACTGCTAGCGGACACAACAGGTAGGGAACCAAGACTGGTGTGGGAAAAGGCCCCAGCTGCAGACCAGGCAGCAGTCCATAGTAGACTGGGAATAGCAAATGTGGCCCTGGTGGCTGGGTCAATGGATGTGGGCCAGATCCAGTGTGGCAAGGGTGCCAGACCCAGGGTCAGAGTTGCCGGTGGCTCCCCCTAGTGTCTTGTGGCTGAGGCATCCCCGTATAAGGCTTCCTTGGCTTCTTGACCACCGGCACCCAAGGCACATGCATGGGAATCTGAAAAGTTTTTCTAAACAACTTACATAACTCATCATCAGACATATTCCCCAAATCAGATCTACCAGGTTGAGGCAGTGAAGGAGTCAGAGGATCATCTCTGCTTTGTGACCTCCCCTGTTTGCCCTTCTGCTTTGGCACTGACACTGATTCCTATGGATCTGCTGGCATGGAATCTAGGATGCTGCAGTGACAAAATCATCTCAACTCAATGTTACATCGACAGCACTGTGTCAACTGCAATTGCAGTTGGCATTGTGCCACTGGAACATAAATGTGTTTTTTTGGAGGAAGTGCACCCCCCACCCCCCCATGAGGAGGTTTCTGTCCCCCATGCCCACTCCATCATTTATAATAATCAACTCTGAGTTGAAGCTGATTAAGGAAGGGGGTGCAAGACCAGTAGAAACCAGTGCCAGGGTCCCAAGCAATCTTTATAGCAATGTGTCGAACTTGTCAGTATCATCGAGATCACTGTAAAGTTGTTGCTGTGGTGATGGTATACTGCTGACATGGGGATCGCTGGCTTAGGCCATGGCACACCTGTTGGTCCTGCCTGATCAGGTCACGCTGGATTGTCGAATACTGCTTCCCACCAGGTGCATCCTTTCGACCTTACCAAGACCACCAACTGCCGCTCAAACTCTACAATTGTGCTGTGCCTTTGATCTGCCATCATGAGTTCTCAAAGCTGAAAAATAGGAAAAGAAACCCTTACACATGACAGTCTAGTCTGCTGTTTTAGCCTCCACCTCAGCTGCTCAGTGAGGTGAACTGTAAAAAGTCACAGGTTAGTACAGGTGCCCTTGCCAAATCTCTACTTCATGTTCTGCTCCATGCTTCTTCTGGCCTCTTTTTCTTGGGGGGAAGGATCTTCCCACGGTCTGTACCTTCAGTTCACTTTAAATTGATAACACTGCATGAGTATGTACTGTATGTCTGTGTGATCAGACCCCCTTTTTTTAATCAAGGAAAATCTTTACAGTATCCCAGCAAAGTTTTTAAACTGCATCCTTCACACTTTGTAAGGCTTGAAACTAAATAAACTGTTCCATATCTACATTACTTATCAGTCTCTGTATTTCCCTTCCTTCTGGGGAAGTCATGAAAGATGAGAATCACTCTGAAAACTCTGATCTGCATATTGATATTGTACTCAAAAGTGGTGTTCTTTGGTTTGTTGAGGACACATATCACATTCCATCCCTTTCAGGTCTTCTGAGGCAAATACCTAACATACTGCTTTAACCTGATGAAACTGAAATTGCATGTCTACAGTACATAAACTATACAGCAACTGAATATACTACTCATTTATGTGACATTTTTTCAAAGCACTGCTACAGGTCACCTCAAATCACAGAAGCATGCTTTCTTAATTTTTTGAGGCCAATCAAATGTGATAGCTAGCATAAATATGAAAAATTATGCCACACTAAAGGAAGCTACAGTCAGTATGCTGAACTGTGCCATACTTCGGAAAGATAATGCTGAACTTTGCCATGGTGATCAGCATCTGAGCTGTGTTCCCACAAGGAAGGACATGTTAGAAACTTTCAAATACCTCAAGGGAATCAACAAAGTCCAAGAGGGTAACACCTTTCAGAAAAAGAGATGTGCAAGAACAAGGGACCACAATTTGAAGATAGAGGGAGTATGGCTCAAAGGTAATATGAAGAAGTATTTCTTCACAGAGAGGGTTGTAGATGCATGGAACAACCTTCCTGAGGAGGGTGTAGAGTCAAAAACAGTGGGGGAATTTAAGAATGCATGGGACAGACATAAGGCAATTCTAGAGGGGGTAGGAGTAAGTAGGCTGTTGGTTAACTAGAATCTGCAGCTTCTCCATTAGGTAGAGAAATATGCGGACTAGGTGGGCGAAGTGGTCCTTATCTGCCATCAAATTCTATGTTTCTATGGGGGGAGGAGGTGCCGCTTTGCACCTTTGTCCACAGACTACATGGGAACCCAAAGCCAGACTAAGTCTGACTGATTTACCTGGTCACATTTAAAACTGAGTGCTCCAGACCTAGAAGTGAAGCAGTGTCAGTGGCTCGGCAGGTAGCACGCTCACCTTTGAGGCCGGAAGATTGGAGGGTGGTTGGTTCTAGCCCCATGCCGGGAACATGGAATAAATTACAATACTGACAGTGTAGTACATCAAGAGGGGTGTACTGCATTCCTGAGGTGCCGTCTTTCAAATGAGACATTAAACTGAGGTCTTGTCTGCCTATTCTGGTTGTAGTTCAGGTGGACGTTAAAGATCCCATGGCACTTCTCGATAAGAGCAGAGGAATTTCCCAGGTGTCCTGGCCAGATTCCCCCCCATTCACTAAAAATACTACCAACAGCTTAATCTGGTTCTGTAAGCCAGTTTACATCTATACAAATATTCCCCTTCACTTGCCCCGGGTCGCACCTGGAAACAAGCCGCAGCTCACTAGGCTTCTCCCGGTCACAAACTTCTAAATAAAAAATAAAACAACAAGGAAACTGATATAGTATTCCATGAACAGTGTAGTAGTAGTAAAATGTTTTTATTCATAAAGTATATGAACAAAAGATATACTCGATTGAGCCAAGGTTCGTTTACAATGAGGTCCATGGTGAAAGCAGCAATTTTACAATTCATAAAATAAATTACATTACAAAAGCATACAATTAATACATTCAACAATCAGTATGTATAACATCGATATTCAATTTAAGAATAACTTACAAAGACCATACAATTACATGCAAGAATCACTAAGTGCACCCACAAAGTAATATTTAAGATGCCATCTCGTCTGACAGCAATCATGCTATTCTCCAGTCTTGCTATCTAGCCATGATTTTATCTCCTTCTACCTGGTTTTCCCTGTTAAATTTCTCAAAGTAATAGAGACATTATTCCATGCCATTGTCCCTATATAAGAGACTGATGTCCCTCCTATTTCCTGATTACATTTAGGGACCACCAAATCAACACCTATAGCTGATCTCAAAAGGTATTTTTTTGTCTAATAATAATTTTAGAAGATATGTAGTCCGGGAGCTATCTTCTAATGGCTTTGTCCATAAATGCAAGAATATGACCTTGTCTCCTGTCTCCCAGCCTTTGCCAGCATAGTTCTTTATACAACTGACAACTGTGAGTCATTCAGAGGGCACCGGTTATAGAGTGACCAAGTCTGCTGTAATATATATCAAGTCTAGTCAATTCTACCTTAGTAGCAGCAGCATACAAAATGTCCCCATAATCAAATACTGGTAGAATCATTGTGATCACCACCCTCCTCCTAGTCTCAGGGAATAAATACATTTAAGTCCTGTAAAGGGCATGTAATTGCTTACCAACATTCTTTAATATTTGATCAATTTGTACATCCCACTTTAAACTGCTGTCTAACCAAATTCCTAACTATAGGACTGAACTTGCTGAATCATGATTCCGTCATCTGTTTTTAAGGTCAATGTCAATTCTATTGGGATTTTATTACTTCTGTTGAATAACACTGATTGAGTTTTTTTAGGATTTGAAACTAATTTATGATTTTTAAAAATTATCTGTAGTTCATCAAAAGCAAGTTGCAACCTTTTTTGTATATTTTCAATCAATGTATCTGATGTATATACAATTGCATCATCCACGTACAGGTGAAATGATATTGAAGGATCTGTAAATTTTAAATTGGTCACATACATGTTGAACAACAAAGGGCCCAAAGTTGAGCCCTGCAGGACTCCTGAAATAATGGGTGTAAGTTTAGATAAGTAATTACTTGTTGCTACCAGCTGTTGCATACCCTTAAGATAAGATGTAAACCATCTGATACTGTCTCCCATAATGCCCATCAAGGTCAGCCTGGACAGGAAGACATCATGGTCCAAGGTATCGAACGACTTGGATAAATCCACAAAAATAGCTCCCACTGATGTCCTCATGTCCAGGGTGAGCTGGATATCACTGACTACCTTTAGCAAAGTGGAGGCAGTGCCATGCTTCTATCTGAAGCCTGACTGAAAAGGATTAATTCTATTTTGTGTTTCCAGAAATTCCCTTAGTTGGGCTGAGACTAGCTT
The DNA here is from genome assembly GCA_016271365.2 of Neoceratodus forsteri. NCBI lineage: Eukaryota > Metazoa > Chordata > Ceratodontiformes > Ceratodontidae > Neoceratodus > Neoceratodus forsteri. The sequence goes on from CM028138.1 coordinate 512,992,171, forward strand.
TTCAAAGATCTTCAAAACCTTAGAAAGAAGAGAAACGGGCCTGTAAGTGTCAGTGGCTCAGTAGGTAGCACACTCGCCTCTGAGGTTAGGAGATCATAGAGTTGTGGGTTCAGAAAGCTGTGGATTCTATTCCCACATCAGGCACTTGGGTTAAATCCCAATACTGACACTGTAGTGCAGCATGAGGGGTGTGATGCACACCTGAGGTGCCATCTTTTGGATGAGACATTAAACTAAAGTCCCATCTGTCTGTTCTGGTGGTAGTTCAGGCAGATGTTATAAGATCCCATGGCACTTCTTGAAAAGAGTAGGGGAATCTTTATTAAATCGCAAGACAAAATCACAGCTGTTACAAATAATATTGCCATATTCTGAATCCATTTTTTTTGACTAAATTCCAAAAGAATATTTTCTAAACAAGGAACCTAAACTAAAATATTAACTTGTTACCTCCATCTAGTTACACGACTTCTATACAAATTTACATTTTTAATATATCTTCAGACACTCCTCTCCACCATTTTGTAACTGTTTCTGCATCCATCTGATACATGTAAAAAATATTCATAACATCCCTTCTTCTATACCATCCAGTTCTCTAGAATAACTTATGATTATGTTTTCATACGTCACCTTATTCTAACAGTCATTATTCCATCTATTACTGAGTTCATTCCATATTTCTTTAGCATAGGGACATTGTACAAAAACATGTTCTAGATTTTCTTCTTTCTGATGACATATTGGTCTGGGGCACTAGCTTTTCTCTATATTTCCTTGGCTTGCAGTATAGCCTGGGGGTTAGAGTAATGAGCTGTGGATGAGCTTGGTATATCCAGCAGACCTGGCTTTGATTCCCACAACCTCCACTTGCATACTGTGTGACTCTGAGCAAGTCACTTAACCATCCAGTACTCCCAGATTGCCCCTGAAAACAGGCACTTGTGCCTAGTGGACCTTACCAGGTTACCAAAGAATAAAAAAAATAATAATAATTTTGTGTTTTGCATGTCCTTTATCCCCCAACCTTCCATGACTGCATAGATAGCCAGACAGTATCCCACATCTTTGGAGGTATTCTTTTATCAATTAAATAGCTCTCCATACTAATAGTATTCACTGGATTAATTCCTTTATATTCAGTTTGTGCATTATATCCTTGTTCTTGTATTGCAGCATATACTTTTTTTCTCTCTGGATATGATGCCTGTGTAACTGTCAATTTCCACTTTCTTATTTTTTCTATGACAGGTAAATAATATATTGGTATTTGAGTATTTTTCTTACCCTTCTGAGGCGACTGAGACCATAAGTTTATGATTCGTAATAACCAATTTGCTGCCATTTTTTTCCATTCTGCATTAGAGGGGGATTGGAACTTCATAATATTTGTATGAAAACATAAGCTATAAAAGAAACTAATTGGATTTAGTAAATGCATCCCTCCTTCTTTGTAAGGTTTGTACAATATTTCTCTTTGAATTGGGTTTAGTCTATTCCCCCAAATGAGTTGAAATACTAAATGTAATATTGCCAAGTCTAATTTAGCTGGAGTAGGAAACACAACACTTAAGTAAATAAAAAAGGGGAGCAAAAACATTTAAATTAATTCAATTTTTTTCTTTTTAGTCTGCTGGCATGTTTTCCAAATCATAACTTTATTTGCTCCAATCTCTAATTTTTCCTCCCAATCTTCATATGCCATATCTCCTTTACCAAAAGATATGCCCAAAAGTTTTACTGATGAGTCAGAAATTGTTATTCTTTGTATTTCTGCTTTCTCTTCTGTATTATTACTTAATCTATAGCCTGTACTTTTTGCATGATTTATACTGGCTCCAGTTAATACTGAAAACTGATCCACCATTTTTAGAGCATGTTCTACTGAAGGGATATTTGGTAAAATAAGGCATAAATCATCTGCATATGCCATTGATTTAGTAAGGCTATCTCCATTCGCTATTTTTAGTTTTTCAATTTCCTCTTTTTGCTATATTAATTTTAATAGGGGATCTATGCAAAATACATTTAGCATAGGGCTCATCGAGGAACCCTGTTTAGCACTTCTGTTTATTTTAACCATGGTCCCTAGATGACCATTCACTGTTGGGATTGCTGCTGCCACCTTATAAATACATCTAACCCAATTTACAAACTTATTAGGTATACCATATCTCTGTAACACTATCTTTAAATATACGTGAGAGACCTTATCAAAGGCTTGTTCCTGGTCTAAGCTTATTACATATCCATCTCCTTTATTTTGCATTCCTATTTCTACAACCTCTCTTATAAGTAATAGATTGTCTTGGATATTTCTACCTGTACGGTGCATGACTGATTTTGTTCTATAGCATAAAACACGGCTGTAGCCAATCTGTTGTTTAAAATTTTCATTACAATATTTAGATCCATATTCATAATACTTAATTCCCTTCAGTTTCATTTTTTTATGCAGAAAGATTTGTACTGATAGACCTAATTGGGGTGCAATATTTTCAGTATGTAATATAGTATTAAAAACTACTACTAAAATCTCAGCTATTTCCCCTTTTATTAAAAAATTCTGATGTCAATCCATCTAATCCTGGGGTAGTATTATTGTTTAAAGTCACAATGGCTTTTTCCACTTAATCTAAAGTTACAGGTAAGATTAAATCTTGTATTACTTCTTCAGGTATCTCAGGTATTTCTAGTTCTTTGACAGCTTTCCAGACGTGTTCTCCTGTGATGTTTGGATCAGAAAACATGGTTTTCATATGTTGATCTACTACATTCTTAATGTCTCTGTGTGTGTCTACTACTACTCTTTCCTGGTTTACCAGTTTGTTCATAGTTTTTTGTCGCACAGTTTTTTTTACAGCTCTCAAATATATCTCCTGTTGTTGTTTTACCTGGTGCGCCTATTCTATGTTCATATAGTAATGATGAAACCCTTGAATATTGTAAGCTTTCCATTTTGTTTTTAAGTGTTTTCACTTGTTCCGAAAGGCACCATATCCATCATTTACTAATGAAAATATTTTAAAAAACTGAGCCCTCAGGGTTAAATATGTTTCATATTGCTCAGTATGTTTTTCCCAAGCTAATGCTTGTAACCATTTTTTTTTATATCCCTCTTAGTAATGTCCCACCATCTACTTAAGTCATTTTCCAGACAGGCAATCAGTTTCCTAGCATTTAACAGATCTTTTATCTGTTCTTAAATTCCCTAGTTTTCCAGCAGGGTAGCGTTCAATTTCCAGTATCCATTACCCTTTTGAATTTCATCCGTAAGAGAAATGTGTACTAAAACTATTAAATGGTCAGAATTTTATACAGGAAATGTTGTGCTCTTAATGTTTTTAAGGAAGCTGTAGAAAAGATGAAATTTATGCATGTTGCTAGTGTGCTCTTATAAAAGGTATAGCCTCCTGTAGAATGTATGGTAATATGTAGCTTTTAATTCCCCTTGCTCTACAATTTTATTTAGGGCCTTAGTATTGCAGAATTGTTTATCAGTTTTAGCCCCGCTATCTTTTTTGTCTTGTACACAATTAAAGTTGCCTGCCCATATTACTAATCTGGATGTAAATAAATAGGGTTTTACTAAATTCATTAAATCTATTCTTTCTTTTTTGGTTTGTGGGGCATATAATTTAATGATTCTACAGGCTGTATTATTGTGTAGAACATTAAACAGTAGTGCTCTACCTGGACATATATCTACTACTCTGGAAACTGGGTAATCATATCCCTTGAAGAGAATGCCTACTCCCCCACTGCATTCTAGTTCCACAGAATAACAAGAAGGACCCCAACACCATAATTTACTAGCTGTAGAAATATCACTGTTTGTGGTTACCCAAGTGTCCTTTAGAAAGCATATGTATATTTCTAGGTCCTTTAAAATAGAAAAGGTCACCACTCTACTCCTGGGGTTCTTAATGCTATTCACTTTATATGTGAGAGAAGAGGTCATAAGTAAAAACTTTTTTTTTTTTTTTGCTTATTTATACACTTGTCTTTTCCAGTCTTCTACTTCTTCTAGGTTGGGACCCAAATGTTTTTGCTTTGCCCTAGCAGTTTCTGCCTTTTCTGCAAGCTGATCATCCTCTGAGTCTGAGGTTACCCCATGCAGTGAAGAAAGGGCAGAAAAAATCTCTGACTCTCCTCCAGATTTCTGTGGGTATATAATTTCATATTTGTTAGTCAGCACAATAGATGTGGGGACATAGAAGTTTTTGACAGTTTAGCCTTTGGGTTAGTTTTCTTTAGTCCTCTCTTTCTGGACACTACTCTCACCATTTCGGGGGGGGGCATTATTATTACTATATCAGGGACAGTTCTTTGTTCATTGTTGGGTTCTGTTGTCACTTGTATTCCCTGATCAGAAGGTTCAGTTCCAAGAAGTTTGTTGTTATTCTCACTTCCTTCTACCTCCATCCTTGGTATCTGCTGGGTGGAGGGTGCTGTGGGCTGCCATTCAACACTGTGTCTTGCTCTTCATTAACCAATCTGTGTTCAGTTTGTGATTGTTTTTTCTGCATCCCCAGACCATATTTGTTCATCATCCAAAATAGGGGTTGGTTCCCCCAAGTAGATCACACCCTTGTTGCAACCAGTGTTTTATATCATATACATTAATGCCTTCATTCCTAAAAAGAATTGTAACTTGCGTTATAGCTGGTTTAGTGAGGGAGTGAATCTAAAAGGAAGCCACAGGGTCATATACCTCACCTTTTCATAAGTTGCCCAGAATCTGTCCAGGCCTACTGGTATTTTAAAACAGATCCATGATGGGCCATCAACAAAATATTTGTCGAATGATCTGACAGTGAAACCGGCAGGTCAGCTCCATTTTGCAGTTGGCTGCTGGTTTGCAGAAGCAACAAGTGTTTTCTTTGGGGGGGTTCGCACCCCAACCCCCTTCACATGGGAGTTGCACGCCTGCACCCTCCCACTTAGGATTCTTAACTCCAAGTTGGACCTGAGTCAGGGGATGCAGGACTTATTACAGACAGTGCCAGGTGCCAGTGGGTTTCCTACAGAGAAGTGGCACTGTTGTCACTGTAGGGGACTCCACTGTTGACATGTCAACATTGGGGATGTATACCTTTTAAAACTAATGTTGAATATCGTGTCCCCTGATGCATGAATTAGTGCATATATCTCATTTGAGAAGAAGCACAAAGATTCTTTGATTAAGGTTCTTCCCACATAAATTCTATCAGGGGTGGAGGAGGCCTCCTAGATATTGCAGGCGTACAGCATTTTTCCTTTTTGCTGGCATAGCATTCTGGAATACCTGTTCTTTCCTTCTAAATTGTGTCCATTATTGTAGGGCGTGGGATGCTACTGTCTGACCCCTTGAGAATTTTCCTGCTCCATTCTTTCTCCCCAGGATTGATTTTGGTAGGTAATTTCATTTTCACTATCCTCAGAGTTTGCATCTATGGGAGGGCAGGTGTAAGATTGTCATCATTTTGACTAACCACAACATCTTCTGAGTGTAAACCTAAATCAAAAATAATACCAAAGTGTACACTCTTTTTAGCAACTTTTTGCAGCCTGTTTTTTTGATATACAACCAATATCTTTTTTCCCTGTAGTTTTTGGGGTATGCTGAAAGTCTGGATCTGCTAGCCATTCCCCTGTTTCAGTCTTTTTCCAGCCTGTGCCTGACAGCACTTTTTCTAATGTCCAAGGTGTTCTCCCCATTTCTGTTCCCATTTCTTCTCATCTGCCTCTTCTAAGCCCTCTATCTGTATAGCTGTTTGAACTCTCATCCCCACTTCAAAATTTTCTTCTCTCTATGGTGGTTCTGTATTCAAGCATTCTGTTTCATTTCAAGTGTTAACTTCACTCATTTTCTCTTTGTCTAGATTCAAAACCTCAGTTCTCACAGTTTTTACAAAGTTCATTTCACTTACATTTAATCCCGTTTCAGGTACGCTTTGTTGTTTGGGTCTGTCCTCTGATCATTTTTCCTTCACTGCAGTTGGCATTCTGTTCTGTGCAATGCTGACAGAGGGTGTTGGCTGCTGGTCAGGTGGTTACTTTGATGAATCTGTGCCATCATTCATTCCTGCAATACTAGAAGTGTTTTCCATGCTGTTCCTTTCTGCCACTTCATTTTCCATAGCTTCTTTCCCATTATCCTGTCTAGAACTTCCATCATTGGCCTCAGAAGTTTGCAGAAGGTGCAATAAATGTTTCCACTGATATGGCATTAATTTCTGCACTAAATCATCCTCCTTTAGCACCTCATGCATATTGTGTTCCATTTCTACTTCCATATCAGCACTTTAGTTAGTTGATATCTTGGAGGTAGAAGACTTGGTTTGCTGGCCAAGGCACCTAGCTTCACCTGAGCTCTTTTCTTCTAAGACTGCTTGAAAGGCAGAGTAGAGAAACTTACCAGAGCAAGGGAAAAGGATTAAGACTTATTTTGGCTAAGCAGATTTACTGTGTGGTGTTGTTTTTAATTTTTACTCACAGGGATTGCAACTGTTTGTTGCTAACATTTTATTGCTTTATTTTTCTTTGATTCAGATTGTTGTTGCTGGTATACCTTCTTCTGCATTATTACAAGGTGTGCCTACAGGTGTGTGCTAACAGATTACTGCTGTAATCTTCTGATTCAAATTGTCTTTTGCAAGGTATATCTTCTGTTACTGCTTTATTTTTCTCTGTAGCAAAGTGTTTCTTACAGGGTATATCTTCTCTGAAATTACTGTATTACAGGTGGAGCTTACATTTTTGTGACTTTTTTATCATTGAGCTAAGCAAAATTACTGTTTGACACTGTGTTTTATTTTATTCTTGTTTTTTTTTTGTTTGTTGAAAAGGTTTCTCACATTGAAGGAGCTAATTGCTTTCCTCTCACAGCTCTTCCAAAGGATTAGGTGTGTATATGGGTGTGGAGCTGGCAAACTGTCAGTAATTTCCAACAGAAAGAAGGGTTAAAAAGTCAGGTTAGTTGATATCTTGGAGGTAGAAGACTTGGTTTGCTGGCCAAGGCACCTAGCTTCACCTGAGCTCTTTCCTTCTAAGACTGCTTGAAAGACAGAGTAGAGAAACTTACCAGAGCAAGGGAAAAGGATTAAGACTTATTTTGGCTAAGCAGATTTACTGTGTGGTGTTTTTAATTTTTACTCACAGGGATTGCTACTGTTTGTTGCTAACATTTCATTGTTTTATTTTTCTCTGTAGCAAAGTGTTTCTTACAGTGTATAACTTCTCTGAAATTATTACAGGTGGTGCTTTATAGGTTTTACAGTTTTATCTAACATTAGGATAAGCTTTCAGGGTTACTGCATTTGTTGTTGACTGATTGTTTCTGCTCTCACCTCCTTGTTCTTTTGTCCGTGGTTCTTCTTTTTCGGCAGGGGAAGGGCCTAGCCACCCACCCCATCCCCAACCACCCCACACTACACTCCTTTTATAGGGTACCACAGTTGTGACATTTCCTGTGGCAGAGCAGGAAGGGGTGGATCAGTGGGGCTCCACAAGGTGAGCTCATTTACAGGGGCACTAGTAATTTAACTTGTTATAACAAGTTAAACAAAACACAATCAAACCATTACTTGCATTTTTTTTCTTTTTTCCTTCTAATTACTCTGACTAGGTTATAAACCCAGCAACTTATCTGGAATGGATATCATTAACTGCAGGTACTGTGGAACAATTTTCAGAAGGACAGTCTTACAGGATTTAGGACACTGTCCTACATGCTGGGCCTTTGGAGATCTTAGGGCTCAGCTCCGAGCAGCATGGGCAGAGATTGCACGCCTCAAATTTCATATTCAAGAGGAAATACATTATAAGAACCACCCGCCATTTCCCCAG